>OX387316.1:21180127-21802456 GCA_947562085.1 Eudonia lacustrata
TTGACGAGTAAAACCAGAGTGTTTCATTTAAAAGAATATTCCAGCATCGACCAGAAGATTTCAATACTATAGCAGCGCTATCCGAAACGTGAAAGAGTTATTTTTCTTCTAAACGTAAGGCGCTCCCGCCGTTATATATGAAAACAAAAAAGGTTTGAAACAATTGGTTATAATCAGTAGTATTGATTAGCTTGTAAACAAAAGAACTAACAGTTAACAGCTCACATCGACATACGTACCTACCCCAGAGTATTGTAAGTATATTACAAAACAGGAGTAGACAAATGGACCCTATCCGGAGGTAGGTAATCAAGACTAATACTCCACGTTAGCGGCTGATAAAGATTTGTAGGCCAGATTGACGGCAGAAGTCATTAGGGCCGAGCGGTATTTAACGTTCCCTATACTATCACTGCTCTTGCTTAGGAGTTAACTTTGACAGAGCTAAACTTAGATAAAGGAATGCCATTTTTGAACCGTTGACTAATTGAGAATTATTAGTGTGAGCACTATGATATCAATTACGATTGCTCCTTCTCACCCTTATTCAAAGTCACTGATAACAAATCGATACCAGAAGTATCAATTAATGTAAGGGACAAACCACAATTTTACAGAAGAGAAAAAAACGTTTTTTGTCGATATCTTTCTGTAACTTTTTAGCGTTTTATTCTATTTTATTAACATACAGGACAAAGTTTCATAGTTTTATCTTCTCATTCTTATAATAATAATAATAATAATAATAATAATCATTTATTGCAAAAGTATGGTACAAAAGATGTTACATAAGAAGTATCCGCATATTATACCATTGGAGGCATGCAATTTTTAAAAAGTACAGAAAAAATAAAATATATAAATTAACACTAAAAAACCCAACAAGTGCATTGACATTACAAAAACAATATGTACCTACGACATTTAAAATTGATATAAAAAAAGACAAAACAAAAACATTAAATAAAATGAAATGTCAAACAATAAGATTCATTATACAATAAAATTAATAAAAACTCATAATTCATTTCATAAACATGTCACTAACTCTATAAAAATTCTTGTCCTTAAGCCATGCCAATAATTTTGTTTTGAATAATTTACTGGGTAGTTCTTTTAAAGCATTAGGTAAAGCATTATATATTTTTACAGTCATACAATTACACTGCTTTCGGTACAACTCTAATTTTGGCATACTATTATATATTAACCTATTAGGGTTACGTAAATAATAAACGTTATAAACATGTCACTAACTCTATAAAAATTCTTGTCCTTAAGCCATGCCAATAATTTTGTTTTGAATAATTTACTGGGTAGTTCTTTTAAAGCATTAGGTAAAGCATTATATATTTTTACAGTCATACAATTACACTGCTTTCGGTACAACTCTAATTTTGGCATACTATTATATATTAACCTATTAGGGTTACGTAAATAATAAACGTTATAAACATGTCACTAACTCTATAAAAATTCTTGTCCTTAAGCCATGCCAATAATTTTGTTTTGAATAATTTACTGGGTAGTTCTTTTAAAGCATTAGGTAAAGCATTATATATTTTTACAGTCATACAATTACACTGCTTTCGGTACAACTCTAATTTTGGCATACTATTATATATTAACCTATTAGGGTTACGTGCATTTCTATTGTTATAATTATTACGGGTTTTGAAAAGGTCTAAATTATTTATTACGAAATTTGCCACTTCAAAAATATATAAGCATGGAAGAGGCAGTATTCCCAGTGATTTAAATAAAGGCCTACAAGACTCACGGGGTGATAAGCTACTTATCATCTTATCATTGTTGTTAAGTTTCATAAAACTTAGTAGTTTCAAAGATAGCATGTCCCTTACATTAAAAAAAAGGTTAACATGCTTCTTACGTTACTGAAATTTAAGGTGTGAATAAAAATTAAATGATGAAAAATGATGTAAGCGGCTAGAAGCTTACGAAAAATATACGTTAATTTACTGTAAAGGATAATTTTAGTGGTGAAATTTAATGTAAGTGAATAATAATCAAATATTTTTGCGAAAGTCGTTCTAGATTGCCTGGACATGGTTAACGTAAGGGACATTTTTTGAACGATAGAGCAATTCTAAGTATACCAGTCGATAGAGCGGAAAATTCTGAATCCTAATATATATAAAACTTATTTTGGCCAAAATGTCCCTTACGTTAATTGTATACTATGTATAATACTTCTGATATCGAAATTTATTATATTTCATAGTGTATTTCATGTCACTTTTAATTTCAGGATCACCGGTGAGATTAAAAAATCACCGCCCAGATATGAAGGATATGAAGGACCCAGATATGAAGGAGAAAAAGATTAGCTTTGATTTTTTTTAGCTATTTTCTTTCTTAATGCTATTATGCATTCCTAAGCGTAAGTATATACCTATTGATAAACTTGTGTTAGATATTACATATTTAATATTATTCATAAAAAACGGTTTCATTAATGTGTAGTAAAAACTTTATTAGCTTTATTAATTAAGTGTTTGTAATGTTACTTTAAAAACTTTTCAGTTACTTCAGATTGTGCTTAGCAGGCAGATCTGTATCTGCCGAAACGTTAAAACTATCGGTGACGATAAAATTAAAAGCAATAAAAATGCAAACGAGCTGATCCCGCCGCGGTGGGCAACCGATACCGCCCACCCCGGCGCTGGCGCCGTTATCTCGAAAAACTTTTAAGAAAATTTCAAACTTCTCGATGATTTTCGTAAATGCTGTTTACAGATTAAAAAAGAGAATGGTCGTTCTTTTTTTGAACGCAGCCAATGAATTCAGCGGTGAATGTGTCTTAATCTTAAATTGTTTATTTTGCGAAGTTTCTGTTGTCTTTAAATTGAAGAAGGACAATTGCCTAAGCAATATTTATTAATGAATTATTTTATAACATGCAGAATCCGTCAATTATTTAATTATAATGTAGTTGAAATTACGGTGGACGTTATTATAGCAACAATTGTATAAACCCATTTATTTTCCTTTTTTTAAACCCATGATTGAAAATGAACACATTTCATCATTTAAATAATCTCATCGTGAAACACCGCTTCAACTGTAATTAGGTACTAAACAATGTTACTGACTTGTTTACGCAGTAGTATTACAGTAGGTACACTTCTAAAAAAGTTCAATACACTTCCATTACGAAAACGGTTGTAAGTATTCGCTATTCCGTTTTGTATCTAATTTTCAACGACAATTTACCGACCCACAAAAAAAGATTTACTTACACCCTACCATATGAAATACAGTTAACTTGTTTGATTGTCATTCGTGTACTGGACAGGAGCCGGGCAGTAAATATTTAAGGACGTGCATAACCGTATTGTGCCATAGATCATTACGTGCCAGTTATATTTTATGATGGCCGACCGTGGCAGGCTGCGCCGCCGGCCAATTTCACGCATCAATGCCTCACGTATCCGAGTATAACCCGCCCGGATACAATATCTCCGTCCCGAAACCCCATCTACCAGCGCGGGAGTCAACTGAATCTGTCAGGGCCATACCCGGATTACCCGGGTTAAAAGAGACCGATAACCGGTTATGCGGGCGTTTGTTTTAGGGCGCGATGTTTATCGCTGATTTTGCGCATTTTTAATTTATAGGTCTCCGTTGTAGTGAGTTTTGTGTGAGATTTTTTGGTTTAATAACGAATTACCGAGTAGCTATTTTATGTTATCGTTATGCGATTATGTAAAGATTATGTTTTAAAATAAATATTTTTTTCTTATACTTAACTTTCTTAATAAATACTTAATTGATTTTGTACTATCGGTTCGTAAGAACTTCCTATCACTAACCCTTATCTACAATGAGGTCATAAATTTGTCAAATCATAGAGGGACACTCTCTACATATAAAAGTTTGAATTAAAACACTCTACATTTAGTCCTCTGCTCTAAAAGCCTACGCAGAACTATAAATACGCATAGAACGTCCAGACATGTATACAAATCAAAGGACCAACCATTTCATTAATAAACATTTAAAACTATTTCGAGAAACAAATGCTGAACAAAATACAACCAGCTACAATCCGCGACTGCCCTAACACGGCCCTTGGCACCAATAAAAACCGCTAACGTGTAGATTTATTTGACGACATGATAATCATAATACCACGTCGTATCCACCGTGGTGCGGAACGTTCACAACTGGCATTAGCATATTATTTCTTTATGACACCACCCGTCGGATTCATATGTTAATGTGGCTGCGATATTTTCTATCCCGCGAGACCCTCGACCTGCGGCCCTCAAGGTTCTAGTGTTTTGTGCATATGAGTTAAAAGAAGTTCCACTGCGAGAGCTGTCATGAATTTTATGGCCTTCTAAAAGGCTATGTGATATGAAAGTGTTTGTGGTGTCATTTTTTGGGTAATATTTAGAGATGACGCGCAACTGTGCCTAATGAACGAAGTCCATAAAGAAACAGGACTGATATAACTATTTAAACTACCATGGTCACTTGCAATAGAGTAATTATTAACGGGATTCTTGCCATGTTTATAAGTCTTGTTAAAAACCGCAAAAACATCAATACAGACGATTCGCGTTCCGATACTGTGAGTGTAGTGTGTCGTGAGCAATTTCAAGTGAATAGTGACTTAGAAATCGGTGTTACTGGCATCGAGCGCAAAAAACGACTACGGAAGAGGGTAGATCGTTTTGTCTGCGCATAAAAAACTCACCCGCATTAACTTCAGTAATATGAATGTTTATATAATTTTTAACGCAAATTTTGTTGCGAACAAATTACAAAAACACAAATGTTGAAAAAAAATTTTTTTTTTTTAATAATGTGATCATGACGCATGCAACTGTGCCGAAATATCGGATACTCACAAATAATAAACATGGTAAGAATCCCGATAATAAACAGGACTGAGTTTAGTTTTAGCAATATCCCATGCTGGTCTGGGATTTAAAAATAATGTATCAGTTACAAAACTTTCCGTGCATGTCGTATAAGAGCCGCGCCTTTAGTCGGCTCTTACACGAGCATTTACTCTCGAGTCATGGACATTGACTGGTATTTCCCTATGAAATTTATGTTGATGTCATATGGATGATTATTGTATAATGATGAAGTTTTACAGTTTTAGATAGAATTATGTGCAGGTGTCTGTATCTATACAATTACAGTATGGCCAGTGCTAGCTTTGAGAATAGCTAATACCTAGAGGGCTTATTAATAAACAAAGTGCAAGCTTGGAGTAGTTACTCCGTGTTGTCTCTTTTACTCTAATATGAAATGAAGTTTACATGACGGGAACAAAACACGGAGTGACTACGCCAAGCTTACACTTTGTTTATTAATACGGGGGAAGGTGTGTCAGTGTGGTTTAGTAGGTAGCTTTTCATTCATTTTTTTCATCACAGGCGCGAGCCCCGTAGCATTTGCTGCCTCCTGCTGTATGGCTAATCCGGCACTGACTAAGGGACAAGAGTACCACGATACTCGCGCATCAGGCTATCGGCTAGCGACCCATCACTGATGTCATGATATAATCTAATAAATTGTTTCAGTATCAATCCACTCCACGTGAAACATCAGGTGGAGTGGATTCTATTGTCTAGACAACTGATGCGTCTTCACTTCTCGTTTAAAGGACCCATGTCATAGGGGGTCCGGCCGTTATGGTCCCAGTCCGGTTTGCCCCCGGCCGCTATGCACCCACATTGAAAAAGTTATTATTCCGGTATGCACCCGGCCGCGTTGCCCCGTTTTAAAACCATCGTTTTTTGGACAAGACTCTTGAGCAAATACTGTTGAAAAGAAAAGTGTTTTTGAATTTAACTTTTATTTATTTTGTGCTGTGAGTATATTATCATAATTTTAGAATTAGTAAGAACAGTTTTTTTTTTGTATATTCTTTAAAAACAGGATAACATCGCAAATTTTTTTCGTGGCTTGCGTTGCATTTTTAACTTTTTAAGTAAAGCTTTTTAGGTAAAGCGCGTGCTGGTAGACTACTTATTCTATCTTCTGGAAGTGCGACAAACAAGTTACCAAATTTCTTTGTGCGTGATGGAAAATTTCAACGAATTCAATTATTTCAACAAAACTAAAATAAAACAAATTTACAAAATCAGGCCACTTAAACTCGATTGTGGAAATTTTAAAATAGCACAATATTTAAGCCTACTTATATAGATGAGAGATAAAAGCATTTTTTTACCAATAGAGAAATACAACCTTAACATACACCACGCTTATCATTATCTTTCTTTATACTGTGGTATTATACTGGTACCTACCTCATTCAAATCATTCATTCATTCATTTACTAACCGAATAGGTAAAAGGAGCTAGCCTGCCTGCGTATAAAATAAATAAAAAATAAATTATCGTAGAGAGTTAACTAGGCTTTAAAAATCCTAATTTGTGAGATAATAATAAGCACAAGGGTCCAGTAGAGTAATAAAGAAAATGTCCTGTTTCTCTTAAAAAAAGGCTAGTGTTTAAAAATTCTAATTTGTGAAATTGTGTACCTAATTTAAACATTGTGCCAAGCATTAGCCGGCCGGACACGTTATAATGCGCCCGTTTTATATAATTCAGTTACTCGGTCCGCTGCCGCTCGCTGGCTCGGCTACCAAACTTTGTTGGTATCGCGCTGCCTACAAATTCTACCAACGAGGTATATTACGTGAATCTTGTTTTACATACGTTGACACCGCTTGTAAATGGTTTCAGTCACATATTTTTAGAAGTCAAGCTGTCGGAGTTTAAAAAATAACTTAATACGTGATTGACTAGTTAATATACCTATTCATCATCATCATCAGCTAATTTTATGTCCCCACTGCTGGGGCACGAGCCTTCCCTAGGGAGAACGGGCCATAAACCACCACGCGGGCCCACTGCGGGTTGGTGGTTGTTAACGACTCCTAATGCAGCCGGGACCAACGGCTTTACGTGCCTTCCGAAGCCGAGATGATACATTTTTGGTCACCCATCTGATGACCGGCCTTTGCGAAAGTTACTTAACCTCAGCACTCGCAGACCGGGCGCGTTAACCACTGCGCCATCGAGCTCCTCAATATACCTATTATTTAAAATGAAACAGACTGCGATTTTTTCGTTATTTGACCTTTTGTATAATATTCAAGCTGCCTTATGCCTGCCCCAATGTAATGTAGGTAATACGGAACACCTAATTAGGAGCAGTATTTAACGCAAACTCCTGACACAGGCTGACTGACCATGAATGCGAAAGTTCAAATATGTACGGAATCTTAGTATTTTTTTTATTAATTTATTATCTATGTACAGATACAGCCTACACATCAGACCTCCGAATAATAACTTTATTGTTCTGAGCAAATATATATATGTTGAATAGATAATGCCGGTTCTTACCCCTCCATTGTTTTACGGTACTATTATTACATCCGTCTCTATTGATCAGAGATAATTGGCAAACACTGACACAATCATGACCTGACATGACCTGTCACTTGTCACCATTTATTATTTATTACTGATATCTCGTAAAAACAACATTTCACCCTCAGAATAATAACTAAAGCTATAGAAACCGGACTAAAATAGCAAAGGTGTCACCAGATTTGTGACGTCATATTTGATGTAATGTAGTGAGTGACTTTATAAAGGACTCAAAGATTTTTTTTGATCACCGATTATCTGATGACCGTTTGACATAACAATACAAAAAATAAAAACTAAGTGTCAACCATTTGTCGCACTCCAACCTCCTTTTCTAGCCATAAGATAGAACGCAACTAAACATAGTTGCACGATTTTTATTTTAGGCATCCTTTTAGAGCTTTAGTTATTGTTCTGAGACACCATATGCCATACTAAAGTTTAAAGACTACTGAGGAAACACAGTTTGGGGGGTAGTCGGATGTGTTGGCGTGTGCATCATCAAAAGCGATATAAATGAGAAAAGTGTTTTTTTTTCTAGTTAGGAGATCAAAGACAAAGTAGACTAGATTGTGCCAAAGATGATAAATCAAAGACAGTGTTAAAATTTTGCTATGACGGCTGATCTAGGAAAAATAAAGAAGTAAACATGTTGCGACAACCGAACCCAAATAAGATTGGGATCAGGGCGTATCTCTTCTGTTTCATGGCAGGCAAATAATAATTCTGTACCATCATACCGATACTTTAAACTCATCAAAACATTCCACAACCCCAAATTGTATCTACCAAAGATAATCACCAAGCATTTAAATGAATTAAAATCACCATCGCCATAATAGCGATTGGTAATTTTTTATTCAGAGTCCATTTAATAAACTCATTAAATCTGTCGTGCGGACAAACAGTGGCGCCTCGGACCGAGCCGACGCGTCCGAATCGTAATCCCGCGATTAAACAGAAACCTGTAAATACGGCAGCCGGATTAAAACTTACCGGTTCATTGCCTCACTACCGGCGCAGATTATACTGATGCTGTTAATTTGGGAATTGGTTTAATGCTGCTCTTTGCTGGCTGAGCTGAAAGTATACGGTTTTTTTACTTTACGAGTTCAGTTTGAAAACAGTATTTTTCTTTAAAATTTATTACTAATTGATTAATTTGGCATTCAAAGTCATAGTCAAATCGTTTATTCAATATCAGCTTTCAAGGTACTATGACGTCAAAAACTATTATAATTGTAAAAATAAAATAGTTCTAAAAATAGCCCTACGACCGCACCGGCTCGGATTCTGGGTCTCTTTAAGAAGGATTTTAGGTAAATCTTTATGCCTGAGATACGGGTAAACTAGTTTACTTAGTTTAGGTATCACCTGGTTATTCTGCACTACTAACCTTGATTTTAAAACTTTACAATATTCTTCAATGATTTCTTGTAATGCATTATATTATTATGTAGACAAATGTTATTTTATAAGTTTTATGTATTTAGTCTTAAGTTATACACAGCAAATAAATTTATTCTTATTCTTATTCTTATATATCTTGTCCTCAAAGAGCATGTTAGTAAAAACTTACCGGTTCATTGCTTCACTAGATTTATACCGGCGCAGATTATTTTGATGCTGTTAATTTTGGTTTTGGTTTAATGCTGCTCTTTGCTATCTGAGCTGAAAGTGTGCGGTTCTTTTACGTTACGAGTTCGGTATGCAAACTGTCAAAATTCAAAAAGTCAAATAATTTATTCAATAACTTTACTTAATGACGTAATAAATTACATACCATGAATACAACAAAAAAATTGTTTAAACTGTGGTTTAAACCAAACAACGACTACATTGTATCGGAAACAACCAGCAGTGCTATTTTCTAAGCAAAACAGCGTCGAACTCGACGTTAAACTTGCAAACGAATGTAGACTTTATTACTATTACAAAGTAGGTTGAAATTCGTTTGCAAGGTATGAGTGAGTTCAATGTCGAGTTCGACGCTGTTTTGCTTAGAGAATAGCGCAGCAGTTTGGATTTTGGGGTCATTTTTTTGGACACATTTTGAATCTTATACTAGTACATCTCGTTCTCAAAAGGCATGTTATATGCATATAGTGGTACCTACTTATATAGTTAAAGCATTATTATTTTTTTGCTTATTGCAATTTATATTTGCAAATTCCTGTGTAATGCCAAGTCCAGTTAAGTCAAATTATTTTATTCAAAAAAACTTAAGAAAAGAGCTTTTGAATCGTCCGTAATTTTTTTACCTACTACCCATTCAGGACGTCTATTTTTTAGCTGTGGAGAAGAATGGGCGCAAGAAACTCCACAGCTTTAATAGAAGTAACGACATACAAGAAGAAAAAAAGTATGTCGTACCAAATCATGCAATATTTAATTTAAAACATTTACAATTAAAAACTTTAAGTAAAATAAAAATAAAATATTTAATTATAAAAAATAAAATATAATAAATAAAATTTAATAATACTGCAGTCATGTCAATAATAACCTTGCAATCACAGCGCGACGCGTAAATATAATTTTATTTATGAACAGCTATGACACCTAGACGAAAAATTCAATTATTTCAACAAAACTAAAATAAAACAAATTTACAAAATCAGGCCACTTAAACTCGATTGTGGAAATTTTAAAATAGCACAATATTTAAGCCTACTTATATAGATGAGAGATAAAAGCATTTTTTTACCAATAGAGAAATACAACCTTAACTTACACCACGCTTATCATTATCTTTCTTTATACTGTGGTATTATACTGGTACCTACCTCATTCAAATCATTCATTCATTCATTTACCAACCGAATAGGTAAAAGGAGCTAGCCTGCCTGCGTATAAAATAAATAAAAAATAAATTATCGTAGAGAGTTAACTAGGCTTTAAAAATCCTAACTTGTGAGATAATAATAAGCACAAGGGTCCAGTAGAGTAATAAAGAAAATGTCCTGTTTCTCTTAAAAAAAAGGCTAGTGTTTAAAAATTCTAATTTGTGAAATTGTGTACCTAATTTAAACATTGTGCCAAGCATTAGCCGGCCGGACACGTTATAATGCGCCCGTTTTATATAATTCAGTTACTCGGTCCGCTGCCGCTCGCTGGCTCGGCTACCAAACTTTGTTGGTATCGCGCTGCCTACAAATTCTACCAACGAGGTATATTACGTGAATCTTGTTTTACATACGTTGACACCGCTTGTAAATGGTTTCAGTCACATATTTTTAGAAGTCAAGCTGTCGGAGTTTAAAAAATAACTTAATACGTGATTGACTAGTTAATATACCTATTCATCATCATCATCAGCTAATTTTATGTCCCCACTGCTGGGGCACGAGCCTTCCCTATGGATGGATAGGGAGAACGGGCCATAAACCACCACGCGGGCCCACTGCGGGTTGGTGGTTGTTAACGACTCCTAATGCAGCCGGGACCAACGGCTTTACGTGCCTTCCGAAGCCGAGATGATACATTTTTGGTCGCAGACCGGGCGCGTTAACCACTGCGCCATCGAGCTCCTCAATATACCTATTATTTAAAATGAAACAGACTGCGATTTTTTCGTTATTTGACCTTTTGTATAGTATTCAAGCTGCCTTATGCCTGCCCCAATGTAATGTAGGTAATACGGAACACCTAATTAGGAGCAGTATTTAACGCAAACTCCTGACACAGGCTGACTGAAAATAAAAATAAAATATTTAATTATAAAAAATAAAATATAATAAATAAAATTTAATAATACTGCAGTCATGTCAATAATAACCTTGCAATCACAGCGCGACGCGTAAATATAATTTTCTTTATGAACAGCTATGATACCTAGACGAAAAATAATTTAAGCTAACCAACCAATAAAAAGCGTTCATTGTTAGAATTCTTAGCGATTGTAATAAGTTGGGCGCACAGGTGAAACCTTGGCAATAACCCGGGTTATCCGCGTTAATATTCGGCCGGGCACGTCCCCCGGGCACAATTATATCCGGCCGCGTGTACGTACATATTGGTTTGTCTGTCTGTACGCACCGAGAATAGTGTTAAGATCTTGGCAACATAGGCCCGAGGTAAGTTTTCTTTCTTACAAAATTTTGCAAATTTTATTATATTTATTAAAAAGCCACAGCTAAGTACTTAATTAATACACAGTACCAGTAACATAAGCACCTGTGCTTAAGTCACCTGTGCTAAGGCCCAGATGCCTGAATCGCTACCACCCTTTTACCAACTTCTGCCGCTAGTAGCAGTGTCGTGCATTACTGTGTTCACGCTCGAAGAAATAGAAAGAAGATCCAATAACATTTGTGGGCATAGAGGTATAATAATGAAAGTCTCAGGGTACCAAGCACACGATTTATATACTTGGTGTTAAAAGCGGTCTATGCTTTGTGAGCTGTGTGAGCTAGGCTAGGCTAGACCATGATGATTGATGACCACTGGTGATGATCGCTTACCATGAAGCTGACAGTATGTGTAGATGGCGACTCAGACGACTAGAATAACATAATGTAATAATGATCAAATAAATAAAATATAAACACCGATATTATACGAATAGTTATAACTTTACTATTTTTCAAAATTTAAAATTCAAAATCATTTATTCAGTTTAGGCTATAAATAGCTCTTATGCCATTGGTTCGTAAATCTACTCTGGGCGGGAGACCTTGTACTGAGAAGAACCGGCAAGAAACTCAGCAAGTGTCAAGCTATTTTCTCCTTTACAGCGTCAAAAATATTGGAAAATGCCCTATCATAAAACGACACTTTCCATCACAAATAAACACACAAAAAATAAAGGACGATCACAATACACAAAAAAACAACAAAATAAAAAAATATCTAAGTTTGCAAAAATTACATCAGGTACCAGTTTCAATTTTCACAATGTCATACAGTACTAATATAAGTCAAAAATTGTCTAAGAAAAACAAAGTTAAAGTATACGAGTATAATAATAATAAAAATAAGATAAGTAGCAGACCAGCCTCCACAGGCGGCACCCGTTCACGAGTATGACAATGAATCAGCCATTGCTTCACTCAACCATATTGCTTATTATGCAAATAGGAGTAGGTACGAGTAACAATTTTTTGTTTAACTTATCTTTTAAATTTTGTTTCTACGTAAATACTTAAAATCTCAAATTACAGCGAAGAGCTAGCACAGCCGCTAGACTTCTCGAAGGAAAATATTTATAGAGGGTATGTTGCAGGCAAATATGCGCCTGGCGGCGTCCTGTTAGCAACATGTCAAGTGGCCCCAAAGGCACGTCCATACTGGCTTCCTGAAAACTTTATATATTTCATTATTAAACTTACATATTATATTGTTTTCTTTACGGATCTACACGCGTTTATTTTAAACGTCAGGATAAACATGCGACGCATTGGAAATTTACGTGGCGGGGATCTTGATTTTTCCCAACAATTACAAAATATATGAAAGTGATATTTGATGACATGATTTTTTATTTAATTGACTTCATTTTGCTAGTTGCAGAAACACGATTTGTTAACTTTTATAACAGATATTTTTTTTAAAGTAACCTCTTTTAAAACATATTGATTTGCATTTTACAGGCAAACCGTCTGGTTTGAATCGATTTAAGCATCTATTTTTTTTTAGTAGATTAGTCTTAACACACACTTTAATATGCTAGATCATTTTTTAAACTTATTTGTAGTTTTAATTGGAAAGAAAAAAAAACAGTTTTTCTTATGGTACGGGGCGCAAACGCTCCGTAATAGATTATTGTTTAGCGATGCGTCGCCTTAGTAATGTGTAAAATAAACGCGACCGTAGTTCGGCGTTTTCGGCCTCAGAGGTTAAAGGCTGTAACGCAACGTAATTTCGGTATTATGTGTCGTCAGTAATTCAAATAGCATTGCAGGTGTAATCATGCCGAACTTCAGTCGCGTAATTTCGGCATAGTATGTTCCTACACTAAAGGCTGCACGCTATAACGCAACGTAATTTCGGTATTATGTGTCGTCAGTAATTCAAATAGCATTGCAAGCGTAATCATGCCGAACTTCAGCCGCGTAATTTCGGCATAGTATGTTCTGACACTAAAGGCTGTACGCTATAACGCAACGTAATTTCAGTATTATGTGTCGTCAGTAATTCAAATAGCATTGCAGGCGTAATCATGCCGAACTTCAGTCGCGTACCTTCGGCATAGTGTGCTTTTACTCTAAAAGTTGATTCATTACATGTTATATATATATTTTTAAATATCTCACGGGCAAGCACTTATCCTTTATCTGATCTCATGTTAAGTGATGATAAGGCCGAAGCTGGAAGCGCACTTCACCCGGAATCCTCAACTACTGAGGCACTGACTATCTTATCTCTAGCTGCCGGAACACAACAATGCTACAAACATTGATGATATGGCGACATATTTGAATAATATGGTGGTAGCTAGCCAGGCGGACAAACAAGCCCTACCACCAACCAAACCGAGCATGTACCCCCGCTGGGAATCGAACTCGGGACCTCTGGGTCTAAATCAGTGGTCTTAACCACTAGACCACAGGGGCAAACTAGCTAACTTGAAAGATAAACTAACTAGATAATATAGCCAGTTTCCCCCCTTTTTTTCCTTCCCCTTTCAGTAGAACTTCGAGTCTTTGACCCATTGAGATTTTTGTGCAACCCTATCCTTGCATTCTTCTTACTCCGTGAATTCTTCTGATTTCGGATAGGTGCATCCTAGGAGTCCCATTATTTTTCTAGCCAAGAGTCACAGTCGCACAACAACTTCATTAACTCCGTTTTCCTCTCCGCATGCCTTACACAAGCTGCTTGTTGATAGCTGTATTTTGAAGATTATTTCTTTTGAATCATAATACTCTCTGCCTGTGTTAGATAGTTAACGGGCCTGCGTTCTAAAAGGAGGCTATAAGTGTATCCCATCTAGAACTTGATGTGTTGTTACTAAGACATAATTAATAACTTTAATTTGTCATGCAATAGTAAATAAAATATTTATATTAGTAAAGTTATGCGCGTCAGGCGCGCATAAGCAAGAGCAATGATCATAAATGTTAGTACACAGAGGTTAATAAGCCACTAGGGCTGAGACTTGTTGACGTCACAATGGAAATATTTAATTTAAAATTGCTTATCAAATTAAAGTTAATAATCATGTGTAACTCTGCATACAAGATCTAGATGGGATACATTTTGGATCTTTTCATTTTGACCACACATTTCGTTGTATAAATATGATATGCTTAGTCATAGCTGCATTATTTAAGAGCATTTGTTTTGTAGCATAATGCTCTCTGCACCAAAATTGTATATATTACGTTATTTACAAACAAAGACAAAAACAAGATAATAATAAAACTACTTAAAATTAAACTTAAAGAAAACTAAAATATATCTACTATTAACTATAAATAAAAAAATTGCCCCAAATCATCCCCATCAGGCAGAGTGCCCTACAGGGCACTCTGCCTGATGGGGATGATTTATGGATGGATTTATGTATGGATGATTTAGCTTACTAGCTAGCAGCATTGCCACGTTGGATAGCTATGCTTATACGCTGGCCCAAGTAGCTGCTAGCTCTGGGATCCCGGGTGGCTTCCACTAGTTTAATAGAAATATCTTTAAAGAGTTTGTGAGCACCCGGGCCCCATGGACCTAAAGTCTCTACCCCAAACGGCTCAAATATGAGATCCCCAGTCAGATTCTCGTACTTTCGCCGTTTGAGGTTCTCTGCATGATTTGCAGCCGCGCCAGCGCTAACAGAAGTGCTTGGAATGTGGGACGGTGCAAGCGTATCGACACAAGTAGCATCCCATACCAGAGCCCGTCCCACCTTCCAAGGAATTAGGGTCATGCCGTCCGGTCTTTTGCCGTCATCACGTGCCAGACCAGAGCGTTCGAGTACTGCTGGTACTCCAGCGGTGACAAGAGCCCGTCGAATAACGTTACGTTATTGTAATGTAATATAGTTGAAAAAATGGGAAAAAAAAACTCCTTTTGTGTTTTTTGCTAGCTGTTCTCGGTCGAAGGCTCTACCGAAATCCGGACTCGTGGTAGATTATTATTATTTGGATTTTTATAGTTTTGACGTCATTAAGTGCCTGCGAAGGCTTTTATTTAATAAATGATTGGCCATTGACTTTGACTCTGCCTTTGTCAAAGTGTCGATGGTTAAGGCTAGGTAGGCCACGCTTTTGAGTTTTTTCAAACCATCTGAGATATAGAAAATACTGGTTTAAATTCTGTAAAAAAAGTATGTATTAATTAAGGATCTAATCTAGCCAAAGTCGCATTCAGTTACAAGACCCAAAAAACTTCACTCGATAGAAAAAAATCCCAAAGTTACCCCTTTTTGTAATGTTTTTTTCAATATTATGACTAAACTACTGATATTTTACATTTAATTTTTGTACTCAACTAAACACACAGAATGTCTAAATTTCAATTCGTCTACGAAGCAAAATGACTAAAAGGAAAGTGGCAAAATACCTAAGCTTTAATTCGTCTAAAGATGAAAATGTCTAACAAGCAAAATGCCTAAATTGCAATAATACCTAAGCAGTAAACCGTCTAAAGATCAAAATGTCTACCAAGTGAAATGCTTATTGCCTATTTTCTCGCCTGTGGATGAGCCCTAGTATTCGCATGGGTCCTCGCGGACCGCACCTAGAGAGTCGTACGTTGGCGGCTGCAAGCAAGCCGGGCGGGCGGGTAATTGGTAAGAAAACCTGGCCAGTAGTTTAGCCTGATCATCTGTTTATGTTTGAAGAATATTAGGAGGTCGGTTGTTTAGCATGCATGTCCCACGCCGGATCACTTAAAGTCGGCTAACTGAAGTCTCAGTTGTAAGTAAGTGCTGTAAGTAAAAACGGCAACAACTCCCTTGGTCCTAAATTCAAAATGAGGCTATACAGTCTCACTAATTGATACACTATTGAATTAGCAGACTATTAAGGATATCACACTAATATTATAAATGCGAAAGTTTGTGTGTATGTGTGTATATTTGTTGCTTCTTCACGCTGCAACGGATGGATGGATTTGGGTAAAATTCGGTATACAGACAGTTTATAACCTGGGCTAACACATAGGATAGTTTTATCCCGATATTCCCACGGCAATGAAACTCATAGGCTATTAAAAAAGAAATGTCCACCCGTGCGAAGCCGGGACGGGCCTCTAGTAAACTATAATGGTGCTATTGCAAGTTACAACACAAAGTTACTTTTCTTCATAAATAATAAACAAATGCAATGTTTGAATGAATGAATGTATGAGTGAATAAGCCTTATTTAATATATTTGGGTCCAGAAATAAACACGTGTAACAACACATCTTACCTACATAAGTAGGACAGACCTGTAGGACATGTTATTGTGACACATTAATGTTCAGCAGCAATATGTATCTAACAAACATTAAAACAAAAAAAGTTTTTTAAAAACAAGCTTTTATTACTTGGTAATAAAAAAAAGAAAATAAAAGTTAAAAATAAATTAGTATAAAAATCTTTGTTTTTATCACAGACCCATTTTTTATATGTATATAAAAGCGTGTTACATTTTGATGGAACATTAAAGAACATTTAGCATAATTACACCTTCATTATTTTTCTTTTGCAATCACAATGCAATACGCTTTTATTTATAAAAAATTGGGTCTGTGATAAAAACGCAAAGATTTTTAAATTAAATTATTTTTAACTTTTTAGTTCTTTTTTTTAATAACAGTAAGTAAGTAATAAAAGCTTGTTTTTAAAAATTATTTTTTTCTTTTAATTTAATTTTTAATTTTTAAGTATTTTTGAATGATATGTTTATACATCCTCATACCATTCAGCCCACGGCACGAGCTCACCTTGGCTTTGGGTCATCCATCTAATCCATTTAATCAAAGACAGAATCTACATTCATAACAAACGGAACGAACAAACGAACTTATTTTCCCGAGTTCCTATGGACATCTTCCAGCGCCATCATCGGACTCTGGTTACCATCTAGCACCAAAGTACCTACTCGTCAAGACGAATCATACGAGCCCAAACTCGATGGGGTTGTGTCGTTTAATTACCGAGTTCCTATAGCCCTCTTCCAGCTCCATCATTAGACCCTGGTTACCATCTAGCACCAAAGTACTCGTCAAGACGGATCAGACGAACCCAAACTCGATGGGGTTCTGTCGTTTAACTACCGAGTTCCTATGGCCACCTTCCGGTGTTATAATAATTTTGCATTGTCATCCGATTCACACATGCATGCAAAATTTCAGCTCAATCCGTCAACAGAAAAGGGGTCAAATTTCAATTACTAGATTTGACCCAAACAAACAAACAAATTTGTTACAGGGACAGGGCAAGCTAAATAAAAGCTTGTTAAAAATGAAAACACTCAAATTTTATTCCAATTTTTAAAGCGTTGTTACCGGCAATTCAATGTATCAACCACCTTGGGGTTGCTTTGGACCAACCATACGTTTATCTCGAGCTGTATGCTCAACGTGGAGATGTATTAATAAAGATACGCCTTAAAACAATAAGATTATCATTTAAATCGTACCCGTAGCCCCTCAGGCATCCGAAAACGATTGGCATTAAAAAAGGAAAAGCGATATAAAATTAAGTCAACAAGTTTGGTACAAAAAATATTCATAGAAAAAGATCGCGAGGTGCGAAGGATGAGGGGAAGAAAGGGAAAAATGGGATAACTGCCTTCATGAATTGGAAATGTAATTTGGTCGGGTGTGTGGACCAATTGTTTCTGGGAATCGTTGCCTGGTGATTTTAGTGATGAACGCCCGTGAACGGTGGTGGTGGACGATTCACGAGTGGGCTTATATTGCTTTGCTCTTATAGTCAACGTTATGTTGTATCTATTGCGAGTTCTATTTGCCGTTTAAGATAATTTGTATGGGAAATTGTTAAGTATCCTCTTTTGTTACCAGGAGACACTGTTTAATCAAAATTCTCGTTTTTGTAACGTGATCGAAGGGCAAATTAATCTCGCAATCGTGATTATCTAATTTAAGAATGGGATAATGTTTCAAAACTATTTATTATTATTTTAAAGTTAGCTATTACTCTTAATATGAAAGTCGGTATGCTACGTTATACTAATATAAAGTTAACCTTATTATTGTAACTTAGAAATTTTATTCATTCATTTTGACGACCTCCTTGGTCGAGTGGTTTGTATACCGGTTTACATGGAGTCGCCATCTCTGAGGTCCCGGGTTCGATCCCCGGTCGGGTCAATTTAGAAATTATTGTTTTTCTAAATTGTCTCGGGTCTGGGTGTTATCTATGTATATTAAGTATGTATTTAAGTATTCTAAGTATGTTTATCCTTTGTCTAGTAACCTTATAACGAGTTTCATAACGAAGCTTCTCTTGGGCTAGATAATTGGTGTGAGTGTAGGAAAATTTATTTATTTATTCATTGATTAAAATTCTAAAAGTATCCGTATGATTATTTTATATTTGAGGAAAATTCGATCAAAGATAGATTTTTTATAGTAATATGTTTAGAAATGTACATACACTTGTATATAATGGAACTACGAGTAGATATGTATATAATATCATCGGTTCGGAATTGTACTAAGAATAACATTCAAGAAACTTAAAAAGGGCGTTTAGTTTTGTACTTTTTATTGGTGGTTTACTAGTGATGTGACTTTAATTTGAGCATTCCATAAAAATCCAGAAAATCTCATGTTCAATAACAACCAGCCTATGTACATAGGTATTAATTTGCGCAAAAAAGTGTTATTCTTACCTAGTGCAAAATAAATAATTTTATATTCCTTCCAGAAAATGAATATCCACCTATTTCCAAGAGGAAACGCTTAAAATATGACAAGACTCGAAATTGTAGCTGCTGATATGAAATTTCATAAAGGCGTCAACGATTGTAGCAACCTTTCCGAGACAAATAAAAATGCAATTTAGAACGAGTCATCCCCCCCACCGTCCCCCCATCGCGCCTAACATAAAAACTACTTACAAACGCCGCATAAAGGGAATAATCTGAAATGAAAACGTCCGTAAGTGCATCCACTGCAATCCCATTTGCCAGTATAGCCACGTGCGACACTCAACTTCTACACAAAACGTGTTGTCATACACCGCTAGTGATGGGGCAGTGTGCTGCAATCAATTGCATAATTAGTGTTGAGCCACTTACTTGCTCTGGCTCAGGGACCCGAAGTGGGTATTGGCCTCCGACAAAAGAGCACGCCATTATTTTCTTCTTTGTGCCAACTCTGCAAGATCTTTAATGACTTGGGTGGCCCATCGGTGTTGAGTGTTTAGTCAGGTGCTCATATTATGAGAGTTTATGAGTTTCTATAATTTTCTGGAGATTGCCACTTTTGTATGGGAAGTTGGGTCCCTGTGGAAAATTGTTGTGCCCTGAAGATTTTTGCTTTATATTATAGTCAAAACATAGTATATTCATAATTAAAAACAATTTTTCATATATTCACCCTGGTTCAAGAGATATCAATTTTTTTCTGTTAAAGAAATTGAGTTCATTAACTGACATTGACATTTTCTCCTAATTCTTTAAATGATATACCACCTACAGCCCATGTATCTATTAAACATCACCATTTGGGGATTAAATTAAATATCTATTATTATAGGTCCCACTTTATTTATTTATATTTACTTTATTTATAAATCACTTATTTAGGTTATTATTCAAATCAGGCACACGATACCACAAAAGGGACCTGCTCCGTGGCAATCTCCTTTGTCTACAAATTGGTTAGGTTTTCTTAGTTGAGCCTTTTGCGATTTCTATAAACTTCTATGTTATACAATTTCGTAATCAGTAACCAATAAATACTATATAAAGTTTTGAGAGAATGGTGAGAACCATTAGACCACTGTCCCAGGTTTGTTAACCAGTCGGGGTATTGGTCGTGAGAATTTAACTCAATCTGCATGCAGCTCACTATCCCATCCAAGTCTATCACCTTATCAACAATATTACAAGCTTTGTTGTGTTCCGACAGTAAAAAAAGTCAAGCTATTATTAGTTGTCGACGCCCCGGGTGCGTTTCTACTTTCTTCGGTCTTATCGTCACTTACACTCTCACTTCCCCGTTGTCGAATTCAAAAAAAACATCATAAAGTATTTTTATTTATAAAGACGCTCATTTCTATCATATTGCTAGTTATTATATTGTAGTAGCCTGTTCCATTGCTGATGCTGGACAAACTCCATCACTGAAATCAAGTAATCACTTTAGCTGATGGGTATTGGCTGGTAAATCATCAAGTCAAATTTGAGTTGACTCATCATGTAATAAAAGTTACATATTTGAGTCACACAAATTTGGCTTGACTCAATCGCAGCAGCATCACTAGCGCAAACAGACAAGCCGTGTCTCGTCTCGTAAAACACACGCTTTACCGAGTTATTATACGGCGCGTTTTGCCGCCACTTTTTGGGAGGGAATCTAAATTGGTCCGAATTTTATGACTACTTGTAGACTGTATCGCACTGTTATGGGCAGTCACTTTCAATTCTGTTAATCTAAAAGGAGCTCTTTCTACTTGAAAGCTTTGTTGTTTAAATCGGTCTCATTCCATTTTGGATATTTGGAAAGGTACCAGAGCGTAAACGTATTATTAGTACTTAAGTAGATAGCTGAAGAGCTCGATGGCGAGTGCTGAGTTTAGCAACTTTCGCAAAGGCCGGTCATCGGATGGGTGACCAAAAATGTATCATTTCGAGTCTTTCTTGCTTCGGAAGGCACGTAAAGCCGTTGCTCCCGGCTGCATTAGCAGTCGTTAACAACCACCAATCCGCACTGGACCTTGGTGGTTTATGGCCCGTTCTCCCTATCCATCTATAGAGAAGGCTCGTGTCCCAGCAGTGGGGACATAAAATGAGCTGATGATGATGATGAAGTGGGTAATTTTTTTTAGTTTCATCCAGAACAAAATCTAAAATTGTTAAAAATTGATATGAAAGAAGACCACAAAGACAATATGAAAGTAGAAATTGTATTCTTCCTCAGAGTCATTTTATTATATTAGTCTCATTGAAAGGTCCATCCTCTAAAAACAGTATCCGCTTACGACTATCTGAAGAAACCTTCTTAAGAATTATTTTAATGTTAGAATCTAACCGTTAAACATAGTTGTGGTTTTAATTAAAGTTCAAGTTACCGTGAAACAGTCCCCGCAAGCAAATGAACGTATTTTTTTCAATACAAGTAGTCTAGGGAGTTCGATTTCACCAAAGGACTAGTATTGAGTACCTAATTTAGTTTTATAATTATTATACATTTATTCCTGAAGAGCACCGTGCTTTAAGTACGTGATTCTTTGTTCTTAGCCAATTGTATAGCTAAATTTGCGTTAATTAAGTCTAAAACCGCAAGTTACTGACTAGCCATGTTCTAATTAAATACTCTTTGATTACCAAAGAAGTTGGCAAGACAGTGTTTTAAAGATTCGTTCCTTCTCTTGTGCCATAAAATCTGTCTTTCTTAATAATATATCAGTTTTGCTCGATACCGATAAGTATAGGAAGTGGTAAGCAAAGTTGAATTAATCTTCTTCGCAGGAATTCAAACTTCAAACACGTACAAATTTTCTCCAACCAAAAACTTACAAGGCAATCACAACTGCGCGATAGAGTTAACTGTAAAATTTGTAGTTTGGAATTTACTCCAGCGCCTAGACAATCAGACGCGGCAATGAGACTCAAACACTATGCGACGCGAGTCAAATTGTAATCAGGCGCTCGCAACACACATACACACATTAAGATCTGTGTCTTCATTGTTTGAATTAAAATATACGGTTTGATGTTTAATTCTTTTGTGGATTATAGAGAGAGTTACAAGGAATGACTTGTACTTGATTTTGTGGTTCTTGTGTTGAAGCAGTTTTAATCCGATAAGATGCATTTTAGATGATTAATGTTACAAATCCGAGCCTTAGAAAGCGATCAATCGATCAGTTGTTATTTTAAGATCAACATTCAAGCCGCTGGATGCGAGCTGCACAAAACAGGTTGTTGTGGAGATCCTTGGGGGAAGCCTTTGTCCAGCAGTGGACGTCTTTTGGCTGAGATGAGGATGATACACAACAAAGAGCTTTGAATAATTTGAATTTGAATATACTATTTACGTTTCGATCTGTCAAGACTATAGCTGTAAAGCAGCGGATTGTAAGCCAGTAGTTACCGATTCCAGCGGCTAGAAATGAATAACCAGCCGCTTGATACGGGGTAGATACCCGACTTGAGCATTGAAAAAAAAAGACCGATTTTTATTACATTTTTTTTGTTAAACTCTTATATTTGTTAAACAGTACCTAGTACTTATTATTTTCTGCTATTTTTTTTTAGATAAACACTGAAGACACCGTTTATACATACTAATTTACTTAATTCAGAGACGGACAGGAAACTATGAAACAACGTTTGTGTTTATGTGGTGGTGTATGAAAATTATAAGAATAAAGGTAGCTGAATTAGTTTACTTTTGATTTAATCATCATTACAAACCAAACAAAGAAATACAACTAACTGCTTACTATTACTAGGTATCTGTCCACACTTATTTCATGGATAAATATCTATTTCCAAAACATTTCTGACAAATAAATTATTAAAATAGTCATAATCCAATGCTGTGTCACATTTTGTATGAGAATTTTGAGTTTTTAACACTTAATACAGATGCAAATGGCATTGTTTATGTCTATTTATGTTAAATGTATCCGATAGTAAATAAATCAGAAGAGAAACAACAAAAACAAAAAACTAATCATGTGAATATATCAATGAAATGTAAGCAGCCGTTTCCAGCCGCTAGTTATCGCTAGAAATGATAATAAGCAAAATAAGCCGTTTCTAGCCGCTACGCTAGAAATGTTAGTAACCATCTATAGTCAAGACCTATCTATGCGAATTCGAGCGAAGCGTGTATACAAAGTTTATATTATTATGTTTGTCATCTCTATATATTTAAGCCCTTTAACAAATCATGATGTGCTCTTTTAACTTTGAAATCATCAGTTTAAGTGCGTGTTCGTAGATTGATATGAGTTGAATGAAAACTGTACGTACTTATTGCATAACTTCATAAGAGAAATGTATTCCATTCAACAACGACCACAGGCACAGGTCATTTTCTAGATTAAAAAAAACGGTCAAGCGCGACGCGAGCTAGCGTTTAACGTATTCAGTAACTTTACATGATAAGTCTATTGCAAAAATAAATAAATGATGGCACCAATTATAATTTTTTTTTATAATAGAATGATTTTTGAAATGAAACAACTTTTACGGATCTACTTGCATTTATTTTACGCATTACTTATTTAATGTTTATCTTGACGTTTCGAACCCTTTGCAAGGTCCGTGGTCAAAGGGAGACTAGACATTAATTAAAACTATGTATGTGTAGTGTTCGCGTAAACTTTAGAAAACAATATAGAATGATTTTTGCTTTGTTATCTCTACTTTTAAGTTAATTTCATATTACTGTTTGAAATTAAGCATGCCGTGGCAGCCTTTAATTAAAGCAGCACCAGTGTAATAGTCAGGGTTTTTTAATAATGTAAGAATGTGTTCGGTGTATGCTTTGTTGGATGTCCATAAATAAATAAAATAAAATAAAAAGAAATCAGTAAATTACAGTTTCTGTAAGTCAAGACAAGGTGTTAAAAATCGACATACTCGTAGACAGTTACGTTTTTGTTTCGTTTGATTTAACTGTCCAACGAAGGAGTAGTATAATAATTTTAGGAGATTAGAAAAAAATCTTTCACATAACCAAAACCGTAACGATATCGTAGCGACCTTCGTAGCGACTTAAGTCGCTACGATCGGTATCGTTACGATTTTCGTTACGGGAATCGGGCTGCTGAAAACATGCTGCTTGTGGTCGGCGCGTAATGTCCGTTTCTTAACTCTCATACATCAGCCGTTACTTGTACAGTCACTTTCTTTTCTTTTCATTCATCATTGATTTCGTCATTCATCGTAGACGTGCCGAATGGGTAGTAAGTAAAAAAAAATTGGACGAATCAATAGAAAGAAAGAAAGAAAGAAAGAAATATTCTTAAGTTATTATATTATATTATTCTTAAAAAAAAATGATTATGACTATGACATTACACTTTAGAAGAAAAATAATACCTACCTATAAAAAATGCTTACATACAAGTGGCCGAAACTACTTTTGGGCGGCTATAGTTTTTTTATTAATTTTGACATCTTTGACCAATCAACATCGTTATTCCTACCTCATATTTTTAAAAGAAGAGAACCCTCCTATTTTCGTCGTATTTTTCAGTCATATTTCCGTATGGCCCGCTACCTCACGCATCGCTAAAAAAGCTGAATTGAACATCGCGGCGCGGTGTGGATCAAAGTGGCGGCACCCTTTGAACTCCCGCACCTGGCAGCTGCAATTTGCTCTTGTTATTAGCTGATTAGAGTATACAAATACGCACCGTTTAATTCGCATAAGGGATGTTCTTTTACTGACGTATGTTTTTTGTTAATTGATTGAGAACGGTTTGGTGAACAAGTTACGGTTTCAAGTTAATGAGTAGGTATACAATTAGAGGTTTAAGAGTATCCAATGAATGTAAAATAGGAATTATTAAATATTTTTTTTTGTATATAGTTTTTATTACAGGATATACCCTGATGGAGGCTTTTATTATCGGAGGTCAAAACTCACTTTCGATTGCAGTTTTTTTTCGTTGCATATAATCAATAGTCCTACATACAGAAAAACACGTACAAACACTGATGAAAATAAATAAAAATAAATAAAAAAATAATAAATAATCATAATAAAAAAAAAATATAAATTTATGGGATCAGAACAATTAATATGATGTTGTCTAGTATATATTTATAAAAGATCTCTTCAGATTCAACCTTAGGTGGAGTGGGCTAACAGTGTTAATGGCAGCAACAATTGTATGTTTCAATTTTATAATTATAGATTAAAATTACATACATCCTTTATTAATATTTTTATCTCTAAACTATGTTATATAGTTACGTTATTTTTAAACATAAACACTTTTCAATCGATAAAAAAACAATGTCTCAGTAGCCAAGATGGAAGAGCTGTCACCAAAGCTCGAGGGTTTAAGTCCCACCAAATACTATTTGTCTCCACGACAATGCAAATAAATAAATGTATTAGAAAATATATTACCTGAACGTTCTAGTTAACGTAATTTTATAACCAAAACTATCTACGAAACTATTAACTGCAAAATCCGTTATCTTACTCAACTAAGGTCTATTCAGTCGCTTCCAAATCACCATATACACATACACATAACAAACTTTCTAAAACAATTACCATAAGCCTGAAACAAGCGGGTCATATCAGCTATAAACCTAATGCGCGAGTTAAACCTGGTTGCGCCCGGCCATTCCAGACTACCTGGCTAGACCTACGTCCACCATGGTATAACTCTGAAATCAGCCATTCCTATGCAAATTCGTTCGCTGAACCAACTATGGCTTTATGTGGAGGTTTGCAGTTTCATTGCTGACGGGGGATTGAACACTGTCTTTTTGTTAACAAATTCTGTAATAATTAACCTTTGATATAGTTATCAGCAATGCGAGCCGTATCGGAAAATAAAAAGATAAATTAAAAAATTATGGTTGAAATATTATTTCACCGCTTACAACTTACTTAATTATTATTAGTGAAGATTATAGTTTATATAAAAATATTCCTAGAACGCACCCAGGACGCACAACAGATACCTAATTTTATATGTGATTAGAAAGACAAATAACCCACAATTTTGGAAAGTACTACTACTCGTACCATTGTCTCACTTGTTTCTACTTGTAGTCGGAACTATTTAAGTAGTCCATGTTACAATATTTATTTTTTTATAAGAGAGCAGAAGAGAAAATTATCATCATCACCCTTATCCTACTGCTAAGCTCGGTTGTTTCCACATGTAATAGCAATTAATGAGATCGGGCCTCACTGGCTTAATGCAGGTTGGTTAAGTTTGTAGTGGCTTAACCTCTGCGGCGAGCACTGATCAGTGCCCTAAACAATTGAAATTCTATTGGGTCTGTATTCTCAGAAGACTAAAATATGTTAATTGTATCGAATCCGCCGTCCGCAACGGTACCTATAGCCCGCCCATTCTCAATGTTTGGAACGGCGTCGACTATAGGAGTAAGTGAATTTTCCTCTTCATGCAGCCACTTGGCTGAAGGTCTCGCCCTTTGATTACAGTCGGTACCGCGGAAGCTGATAGGCTACCGGGTCGTTGTGTAAGCCGTTTGTTAGCCGAAGATTTTAGGTGTGTTTTACAGGTAGAAAAATATTTATTTTTATTTAAGTAGCTTTAACTATTAGTTGAGGATTCCGGGTGAAGGTTCAACGTTCGGCCGTATCGTCACTGAACAGCCTGCTGCTGTGCACCTGTGTGAGGTGATGAAGGCTAAATGCTTCCCCGTAAGAAATTAAAAAAGCGTCTCAATGGCAGAGTGGACAATTTTACACATTATTAATAGTCCTTTTTGTTTGACGACCTCCTTGGTCGAGTGGCTTGCACACCAGTTTTCATGGTGTCGCCATCTCTGAGGTCCCGGGTTCGATCCCCGGTCGGATCAATTTAGAAATATCTGTTTTTCTAAATTGTTTCGGGTCTAGGCGTTTCCTATGTATAATAAGTAAGTATGTATTTAAGTACTAGTATATTAAGTATGTTTATCCGTCGAGTTTTTTAAGGAAGCTTTTCTTGGGGTTAGATAATTGGTGTGAGTGTGAGAAACATTTATTTATTTATCTATTTTTATTATTTCATTTTTCCATTCACAATGCTATATGTAGTTACAAGATAAATTTTTACTAGAAAAAATTAAATTCTGTGGTCTTGGTAGCTCAGCGGTGAGAGCGTTGGACCAGTGATCCAAGGGCCCGACCCTTGGATTACCGGTCGTTCGATTTCCACTCGCGCTTCCTGAAACTAGTTGCATTTTTTTCTAGTAAAATTTTATCTTGATTAATCTTTTATCTCCCAGTGATTCTATATGGAGCCATAGAACAATTGAATTTCTATTGTGTCTGGTTTTATGGATCATCATCAGCTCATTTTTATGTCCCCACTGCTGGGGCACGAGCCTTCCCTATGGATGGATAGGGAGAACGGGCCAGAAAACCACCTCGCGGGCCCAGTGCGGATTGGTGGTTGTTAATGACTGCTAATGCCGCCGGCGCCAACGGCTTTACGTGCCTTCCGAAGCACGGAGGAGCTCGAGATGATACATTTTTGGTCACCCATCCGAAGACCGGCCTTTGCGAAAGTTGCTTAACCTCAACACTCGCAGACCGGGCGCGTTATCCACTGCGCCATCGAGGTCCTATGTTATGTTATGTTTTATGGATAACGAGAGGTTAATAGTCCTGTTAGCCCATCCAAAAACTTAACCTATTAAAACTACCTATGCTTGTGTTGTCGCGGGAAGCCGCTGGATGCGAGCAGCACAAAACCGGTCGTTGTGGAGATCCTTAGGGGAGATCCTTAGTTCAGCTGTGGACGTCTTTTGGATGAGATGGTGATGATGATGATGATGATGATGATGATGATGATGCTAGTGTTTAGTATGGGTTCACGTCAGTACTCTAACGAAGGTATGGCGATTGAACAACGATTTCTCGGATTCCATTACTCGTATTCATCCTTAATATCCGTTCTAAGCTACTGATCATGGCGCTTAAAAATGGCGGCACTGCAATAAAGTTTGTCAAAGCTGCTTCGAGTATCGAGTATACCAAATTCCTGGCAAACACCAACGAGTATTTTTTAATATTTTACGGGTAAGCACAGTGCCTTGATCTCACCTGATGTAAAGTGATGATAAGGCCAATTATGAAAGCGCACTTCACCCGGGAACCTCATCTAGAGGCACTGGCTATCTTATCTCTAGCTACCGGAACACAACAATGCTACAAACATTGATGTTATGGCGACATATTTAGATAAGATGGTGGTAGCTAGCCAGGCGGACTAACAAGCCCTACCACCAACTAAACCGAGTACACAAACATGTACCCCCCGCTGGGAATAGAACTCGGGACCCCTGGCTATAAACCTTAGCCACTAGACCACAGAGGTGGTTTAAAAGTTATGTGGCTATGAGCAATCCACAAATTACCGTCTCTACCAACGGTTTCTTTGACGTTGTTCTCTAAAATACTGTACCAGCATTTAAAGTGTCTATTTGCTTTGACTTTGGCGTTACGCAACTCGAGGTTTGCGCAAAACAACAAAAGATCCGCACTGCTATTAAGAGGCAGGTCACGCCGCCTCCAGAAGCCGGCAGCGCGCCAACTCTCATCAGCCCTGGCCGCGGCCAAGCCAAACACCACCATGTCTCATCACAATCATTGACACTGCACAAAACTTGCAGCTGGAATACACTTAACGCAGTTAAGACTTAGAAGCGTAGTCGGAGACGCAACTTGAATGATAATAATAAATTAAAACACAAAAACATGATCGAAACTGTTGCAGTCTCAAGTGGTGGTTAGTTAATTAACTTCTTCTTATATTTTACAAGATTTATTGTATAGTTATTACTATACAAGTAGAGGAATTATTGTTAAGAGCGTTTAAGCCGCACACTAGCGCCGCCAATGAAAAAAAACATATATAGTAATTAGAGATAGAAAATCAAATTATGCTCAACAAACTATCTGAATGAAGTAATTTAGCATTTTTACGTCACCTAATGAACACCTGACATGTTATGGTTTAGTTAAATATGGCGTTATAGTTAAAAGTGGCCGTAACGTCTTATTTAACATTTCATTTCATTTTTCATTAGTGGCGCTAGTGTGCGGCGTAAACGCTCTTAAGTAGCTACAAAAAAAAGAGTCTCTAGAGTCCTAAGCATTTCCAAGGTAGTTTCCCTTTAGGACATAGAGCTCTAAGCTTAGCGAGCGTGATGAAATGGGAAAATAATAAAGTGAATAAAATTGATCCAACGACAACTTGATGAAATGAAAAGTATGGGAGCAGGGGTTTTTTTAACACCTCCAGAATCACACCACAGGATCACAAGTAGAAGACAATATATAAAAACAGGTGCTGTGATTAAAAAATAATAAAAAGGTTTTAATTTTACAAAAAAGTATTTTACAAAAGTTGTTTCTGAGGCATTTCCGTATAAAGTAATATTTTATACTCTTGTATTTAATTATAATTATCTTACACTTGAATCCCTTAAGTATGTTCATTTCACCAACGAACAAAAGCTTAGGTTGACCGCCGCCGCCGGGCTCAGATACAATAGAAATTCAATTGTTAGTCGGTCATATAGCGTTTAAGAGAAAACACTAAGGTCGACTACTGAATGGAAAAATATGTATGAAAAGTAGAAAAATTCAACGTTTCGTCCCCGATTCCTCCTCCAAAACTGGACCAATTAATTTACTTTTTTCATTAAAAATTAAAGAAAGGCTTAGGCTGTGTCCCTTTGTTTTCTTTTTTTTTATAAATTAATAATTAAAAACAATATAAACCTATAAAAACCTTAAAAATTGGCCAATTTTTCTGCTGTGTTTTCCATATTGGCGAGATTATAATAAAAAAAAGCAAAACATAGCGACACAGCCAAAGCCTTTCTTAAATTTTTAAACGAAAAAGTAATTGAATCGGTCCAGTTTTGGAGAAGAAATCAGGGGACTAAGAAACGTTGATTTTATCTACTTTTCATACATACTTTTCAATTCAGTGGAAAAAAGAAGTAACAAGAGTATAATATTTTCGGGAGTTTGTAATGTAGGCAAAGGGAATCCACGTCCGCTGCCCCACATGCACCCAGAAATAACAGAAAAACGCGATTGGAAAATAAACATGGCTGCCAATATCTGGGGCGGTGCAAATATTTGGCCACCCGCCGGGATGATAAGTCGCATTGGAATTATACTTTATTGGCACACAGTGGCAGCGTGGACTCCGACAACGCGCGTTTGCTGATTATACGGGGTGCAGATGCGATTTTTTGGAAACACAAGTTAAGTAGTTGTTTTAGAAAATAATTTATCAATGAAACAAGCCATTAATTATTTTGTCTGTCATTGTCACTCTGTTTTAAGTTTTGTTGAATGTATATTCCGTTTTTAATTATAGAGGATTTGAAATATACAGCCTATAATTTTTTTCAATCTATTCTGTTTTTAATACATAAGGCCGCTATTTTTGTCTTTATATTTTTATTTCTTTTTTTATTTTGTACATTCTTGTGTGTAACGTTTGTGTTGCTATCGCAGCATCACCTAAACCGGTTCCGACGGAAAATCAGCCCTAACCTCAAGGCTAGCAATTTGCTGAGTCGGAACCGTTTTGGGACTCTCCTATGCTTTTTTCCATGTTTATATGTATGTTTGAACTGTTCTGTCCCAAATAAATTTAGTTTCATTTTATTTCAAGCCAATAGCTCGGATTGGATATTTTTTAATTTTTTTAATCGTAACTACGGGCGATTCTTCGTCCACGGAAAAACAAAAATGAAATATTTACCGTACGAAATACTAACAATACTAGATTTTATTTTTATAACAAGATTAAGCTACCGATACCTGTAATCTAGTAAGGCATCTTCTAATGTGTAGTAATTTTTTTATTTTGAAATAGTGTTGAAAAAATCCACAAATAGGATTCGAACCCGCACTCTCTAATTTATTCGTAACAAATACTACGTAAAAAATAAATATCTCCATAATTATAGATTTTTTAACTTTATTACTAAACTGTACTAATATTTAAGTTTACCATAAGCTTGTTTGTGGTTCCACAAATAAATAAAAAAAAAATACCAAAATTTAAACTATTTTTATACCAATATGGCAATATTAAAGCAATATTCAGTTAATACCCGAGCGACCCGTCTGCCCCCTACTCTTTGGACTTAGGCCGGGCCGGTCAACTATTTGCATTGGTAATTCATAATAATGTTGTTACTCCAACAATTGGCACCCTTTGATTGTCGGTGCCCTCGGTAATTCTGTTTGTGTCCGTCTTATTGATTTTTGTTATTAAACTACCTTTTAGTTGGGGGTTTGTTGAATTTCACCAATGGCGGGCGGCGGCGCGTTAAATCTGAGTATTTACTGGCATTTTGTAACTGCCAGTAACATTATTAGAGAGTGAGCAAGTTAAACTAACCGTGTTTGTTTAACAAAGGAATGGAAGAAAAAGAGCAACACAAAGTAAGAATTCAAACGAAATCAAATTAGTTGGTGGGAACTACTAACTAGACTTAATTTGGTGCTTCCGAAGTCTTGCTGTGTATTTTTGGAGAAGAGTTTAGAATAGGACGGTATTATTTGTTTTTTGAAACTTTTGCGTGTTGTTCATTGTCCTGAATGGAACAGGTTGTGTTTTTGGTGATACACTATGTTTAGTAGTGTTTTTTAAGAAATAATGTTACCAACTAATAATAGTTGTTAAATAAATATAAATATAAATTTAATTTTGATAACTCGTTCGCTTTTTCTGAACACCACCTTGGCATGAGGTGTCCGGTATAAGAATACTATTGGCCGCTCGCGGTTTCACCCGCGTCGTTCCCGTTCCCGTGGGAATGTCTGGATAAAAAGTATCCTATGTGTTATTTCCGGTTATAAACTATCTGTATGCCGAATTTCATCCAAATCCAATCCAATCCATCATTTTTACGTGAAAGAGTAACAAACATCCATACTTACAAACTTTCGAGTTTATAATAAGTTAAAAATATTAAAAGTAAAGTAAATCTCCTATAACAGTGCTACAGCTAGGCAAAGTTCCCAATCATTAAAATTATGTTATTGCTACAATTTGCAGGTAATGGTCAAATGCGTGTTGGTGGTCACATACCCAGGCTATTTACCAAAACATCCGATATACTCTTTATCCGCCTGGGACTTGAACGTAGGACCTCTGGATATCGAACCAAACGCTTTGTCACTCGACAACCGAACATCCTAAATTATAATAATTTCTGGTTTATAAAGTTTTATTTATTCCAAGACATACATGTCACTTAGTTGTGAACTAATTAAATAAATCTACAAATTTATCGTCGTGGCTATCTTAATTCTAAACAAAAGCAAAAAGAAATAACAATAAAAACAATTATTTTCTAAAGTTTACTTCGAGTTTTCTAGATTTTACGCGAACACTAGATACATTTATAAATTAAACATCTTTTACTAACTTTACTTAAATTTTTTATATATTTATTTATTTTCAGTTGTAACATATTAAATCTTTTTATCTATCTCCTCTGATACGTATAAAAATAAATTCTTCCCCTTCGGATAGTGGCTGTCCGTTTGTTGTTCTAAAGACAAAGCCGCTTGCCTTGTCTAAACCTCAAACGATAAATCCATTGGTGTCCAATGCAGCTTAGAAGGAACCCCGTCGCTCCTCGCTAAGAAGGCAAACCAACGTAAAATTCTAGGTGTACAAGCTAAAATAGACCTTACCACCGTTCTTCTGAGGTATTCCAAAATGTTGAGCTAAAGTTGCCTGTCAATAGAATATAGCAAAGCGATGGAACATGTAAGATGTGTTTTGTTGAATTAAGATGCTTAAGTTTAGAGGAAATACTAAGGTCGACTGAAAACTTGAAAAATATGTATGATAACTGACGACTTGAAAAATATGTATGAAAACTAGACAAAATCAGCTTTTCGTAGTCCCCGGATTTCTCCTCCAAAACTGAACCGATTTAATTACTTTTTTTATTAAAAAATAAAGAAAGGCTTTGGCTGTGTCCAGTTGTTTTGCTTTTTTTTATATAATTTCGTCAAATTTGTTTGCTCGATGTCTGAACACAGCGGAAAATCTGGCCATTTTTTAAGGTCTTTAAAGGTTCATATCTTTTTTAATAAATAATTTATGAAAAAAAGGAAAACATGGGAACACAGCCAGGGTCTTTCTTTGAAAAAAGTAATTAAATCAGTCCCGTTTTGGAGGAGGAATCAGTGGACTACGAAACGTTGATTTTGTATACTTTTCATACATATTTTTCAATTCAGTCGACCTTGGTGTTTCCTCATAAGCATTAAGGGGTGCCACGCGGATTTCGAAAATTAACGTGTTTTTAAGGCGGGTTATTTTTTTTTTATATAAGAAGGTCATATACATTAAAAGGACTAGTGTAGGTTAGCTTGATCCTTTCACAAGGCCATGGTTGTCTTGGAATTTGAAACAAATGTCCAGAAACTGCATCAACAATACGTAAAAGTAATGATATCTAAAAACTTATTTCTTCCGAAACTTTGTAAATATAGCACACGAAACAATAATCCGACATCAAAATGTTTGTATTGATATTCCGCAGACCACTATTGTCTAATTTTTCATTTAAAAAAAATGTGAATATGAAAATATTACTAATATTACTAATATTACTTTTATTATTTTTTACCAAAACGCCCATGATTTTACGAAATTAAACATTGCTCCAATTAAATCACCAGCCTATTCTGTACAGTTATTAGTGTGCGTGCGTATTCATGTTCAATTCATCATCAATCAATCAATAAATTCATCCACGCGCCGATCGCTAGCTATATGCCTAAACTCGCAGTTTTGCGTCCGCGCGGCACCCTCTTAAGATAGGTGGTGTACTTGAATATATATATATAATTATATAGTTATAATAATGATTATGATCGTGATTTGACAGAGTTGAGACAAAATCGTTCATCGTGCCACATTTAAATATAAACATAGTTATTAGAAAACTAGCACTTTGCCTTCGTCCACGTAGATTTCGTATTTTTACGTACAAAAATCAATACTACGTTTTACAAATCAAAAAATAAAATATTTATAAAATTTATAAAAAAAAAGTGAAAAAATTAAACGCATACCCGATCCAGCCAGGGATCGAACCTTTTTTCACTGTTTTATAAAATTTTATTTTAGCATCAATACAGCAGTTAGCACTTGAAAATAAAAAATAAAAATTTAAATCAAAAAATACTTATAAAAACTTTCTTTTGCATGCACTCCGCATAATACCGCGATTGCGAAAGCACGGCGGTTATGTGAGACGTCAATTTTCCACATCCAATAAGCTTTAACTTTGCTGTAGCCTTTAAATAAAATAATAAACTCTGCCCAAAATTACCCATCACATAGCTAGCTAATGCTGGCCAGCGAGAGAACGGAACATCCGTGTGCAGACAGTACCTGCACCAGACAAAATGTTAGCGCTCCATGTTTGCGCTTGGTCCAGGAGTTAACCGCGCCTGCGCACCGCGTCCAGTCTTATATTACCTAGTACCTACTTACATTTTCCACATATTTTGGTTTTTGGTTTTACAATATTTTTCAATAGGTATTCTATGTTACAAAGCTTCTCTCTTAACAAAGTTTATTGTTTCTTGTTTTAGTAGAAAAACTATGATAGCACTCGGGTCAAGCCAAAATAGATGTTCATGGGAAATGCACCCTTTTCTCAATTCGTTACCCAGCAGTGCGAATGTTTGCCTCTGAGAGTTATAAATAGAAAAATAGAAAAAAGATCTATCTGAGCATATGCGTTAACCACCTTTTGAACAGGTTAGAATGATCGCTACGATTGTCTCGCAAAGTTTTTTTATATATAGTTAGTTTTTAATTACTGTGCCATTACCTACACATATTATTAATTAGCACTATATTATGCTGTCCAGTGGGACAGTGGATGCCAAGCTGTGTCTTGGCACCATTGAAATCAAGGCATCGCTTTAACTAATAGGTATTTTCCGAAAGGCGGGTTGTTGATCACAAACGGATCTATGCTTCTGAAAATCAGAAACACACATTGCCGACCTGAAAACAGAACCTAAGACCAAACTAACCCATCTAGATTTTGCGGATATTGCGTCTATAAGGTGTTCCATACCTACTAACTTTTAACCGCCTCTGTGGTCTAGTGGTTAAAACCACCGGAGGTCCCGGGTTTGATTCCCAGCGGGAGCTACAAGTTCGTGTACTCGGTTTGGTTGGTGGTAGGCCTTGTTTGCCCGCCTGGCTAGCTACCACCATCCTATCTAAATATGTCGCCATAACATCAATGTTTGTAGCATTGTTGTGTTCCGGCAGTTGGAGATAAGATAGCCAGTGCCTCACTAGTTGAGGATCCGGGTGAAGTGCGCTTCCACCAATTGGCCTTATCATCACTTAACATCAGGTGAAATCAAGGCACTGTGCTTACCCGAGAATATAAAAAAACTATGTACTTTGCGAGCCAATCTTGAACATAACTTGACAATAAAGTTCGACTTCAGCGTTTTTGCCATGAGTGCTGGAGAAGGGTCTTTTCTTTTTCCAAGTAGCCAACAGCAATAGCCTGTGCGGTCACTGGTTAGACAACCAGACTTAGAGGTCTCGTTTTCGATTTTAGGTACGGCTTTGTTTAAATCTGTAAGGCTATTTACAAAACAGCAATGCAACGGCCACAAGGAGGGAAATAATAATAACATTTACACGAATTTCTCTGCGACTTATTTTTGATTTCGCAATACATATTTCCAGAACTAAGCGACTGAATTAGATGCTGTCAAAAGTAAATTTTATCGTCATGAGATTCCTCGGGTGATGAAACTATTTATTTTAGTAAAGGTTATTATTGTGCCTAATAAGTATACTTAAAAATCACGTTGAAAAATCAAATGAATTTTTAACACGAAAAACGTAATTGTGGCTTAAATATAAAAGCTAGATATATCGTATTGCGGACTTTTTTTTAGATCTTCTAATGAATAATTATTTTGTAGTACATTTTTATCATGTATATTCAACCGTTTAGTCAGCGCACGACGATAAAGCAGCCAAGTTGCGCTTCTTTTTCCGACTTTAATTATAAATGTTAAGATTTGAAAGTGTAAACTATTGTTTATCAACATAAATTATAGCCGATATCAGCTCTGAAATTTTATTCTAAATATTGGTAAAAGATTTTTTAAAATTCGATTAGTAGTTGTGGAGATTACCTCCTAAATCCAAATTTACAAACATCACCTTTTCATAACATTAGTGTAGATAAATAACGTTTTTGTGGCTATACTATAAAAGCTAGGTATACTGTGTCGCTGACTTTTTTTTTATCAACTGATGAATAACATTTTTGTAGTACATTATTTTCATGTAAACCCATCCGTTTGGACAGCGTACGCCGATGAAGCAGCTAAGCAGTTCTTTTTTACCGACTTCATTTACAAATTTAAAGATTTCGAGCTGAAGACTAATCTTTATTAAAAATATATATAGCCTATGTGGGTACATAGCAAGGTATGTAGTATTCTCTCAGTAAAATATTATATTTTATTTTCGATTAGCCCCGACAAACAAACAAACATTATCACGAACGTTACCTCTTTATTAAAAGTATAGATGAAAACGCTAGGACCTAGGTCATACCGAGAAATAAATACAAAAATAATTAATTTATATTAAATATTATTATAATTTATATAAATACAAAAAGTATAAACATAAATAAAAAAGTGCTGAGGTGAAGCTACTTTCGCAAAGGTCGGTCATCGGATGGGTGACCACAAATGTATCATCTCGAGCTCCTCCGTGCTTCGGAAGGCACGTAAAGCCGTTGGTCCCGACTGCATTAGCAATCGTTAACAATCACCAACCCGCGTGGTGGTTTATGGCCCGTTCTCCCTATCCATCCATAGGGAAAGGCTCGTGCCCCAGCAGTGGAGACATAAAATGAGCTGATGATGATGATGATGATAAATACAAAATATAATAATCATACTAATATTATAAAAAGGAAAGCTTTGTATTTTTGTATGTTTGCAACGAATAAACTCAAAAACTACTGGACCGATTTAAAAAATTCTTTACCATTAGAATGCTACATTAGCGCTGAGTAACATAGGCTATGTTAAAATAAAATGTCCACCCGTGCGAAGCCGGGACGGGCTGCTCGTTATTACATGCAAGGATGGACATTTATACAGACATACTCGCCTATCACAGGAACGTATAACGTACCAAAAAACACTATGCTCCCTAAAAAAAAAGTCTATTCAAGATTGTGGTATAGTAGAAACTCGTATGTCTTGTCAACTCTTACTATTCTTCTCTTTCTACGAGTAATCCTCAGACTACAAAGTCAAAGTACAAGTCAAAGTCAAAGTCAAATCATTTTTTCAACTTATACCTTCATCATCAGCTCATAAAGTCCCCACTGCTGGGGCACGAGCCTTCCCCATGGATGGATAGGGAGAACGGGCCATAAAACTACCACGCGGGCCCAGTGCGGATTGGTGGTTGTTAACGACTACTAATGCAGCCAGGACCAACGGCTTTACGTGCCTTCCGAAGAACGGAGGAGCTCGAGATGATAAATTTTGGTCACCCATCCGATGACTGGCCTTTGCGAAACTGCTTAACCTAAGCAATCGCAGACCGGGCGTGTCAACCACTGAACCATCGAGCTCCTCTTATCACCTCAGCACCTTCACATGCACTTATTGACGTCAAAACTATAAAAATTCATATAATAATAAAAAAACAAAAAAATAGTTTAGACTAAACAACTGAGTCTACCACCAGTTTAGACTTTGGGAAAGCCTTCAACGAGGAAGAGCTGGCAAGAAACCCAGACATACGACATACGCTAAAGACTATGCTACGTACGCCTGTGCTACGCCTATGCTACGCTCACAGCTCAATATCCCGCTACTGACACAGTAGCGTGTGTCGCTGTTAATTAGCCGAAGCGAGCTATACATTGCGCGCCGCGTCCTACCCGTTACAGGAGGACTGTCCATGATGCAGTGCTGAGCAAGATTTGTATCCTTGTTATAGAAGACAAGTCGCAGTTCCAATATGCATTGCCTATAGCTTTTACACAATTTATCTCTTTAGCGTTAAAGGAAATATTGTATGGAAATTGATATAGCGATTTTTTGTTTAAGCATGGAACAAACAATTGAAAGACGGCCATTGGAATGAAGTGCTTGGTAGGTCCACAATCAATTAAGTGAATTTTGTCATATTTGGAAATATGTAAGGTTCGACTTATGAAAATTTTAACTTACACCTTATGGCATATTAACACACCTTAAATATTCATAAAATGCATAAGTAGATTCGTCTTTATGCTGTATATATATTTTTTTATATTAGAAGGAGGCAAACGAGCAGGCGGGTCACCTGATGGGAAGCAATCACCGCCGCCCATGGACACCCGCAAAACCAGAGGAATCGCAGATGCATTGCCTGCCTTTAAGGAAGGACTAGGCTCGTTTCTTGAAGTTCTCTTGTCGTAAGGGTACTAACTACTTTTTATTCTTATAGTGCATTTCCATTTTACTTTCTATATTATTTATTGCGGGCATTGTTAAGGGTTTTATAAGATTACCTTTTAAAGTACAAATACATGGCGTATAATTAATAGTCACAGTTAGAATAATCAATATTATTAAGTTAAAAATTAAATTAACTAATTACTAAATTGTGATATGTTTTCTACATAAAACACAGAAAGCAGGTTCTACCTAGACTAAAGTCAAATGTCAAATATTTTTATTCAAATAAACTTTAGAAAAGTGCTTTTGAATCGTCCAAAATTTTTTTACCTACTACCCATTCAGGACGTCTATTTTTTAGCTGTGCAGAAGAATGGGCGCAAGAATCTCCACAGAATTAATATAATATGTAACGACATTTACAAAATTATATGCCGTTACCAAGTTATACAGTTTAAAAAACCTTAACTAGAAGATACCTATATATGTACGAAGGTTATTTATACTTAAACCAAGTGGGATGGGGGCCAATACAAAACTTTACACTCAAATATATCGGGAGTTGGTATCTGGAAACAAAGGGTGTATCTGCTTAGCATCTCCAAGTTAAGGTGAGGGAATATGAATCCGGAGATAAATTCGGGCGACAACAAACTTGGCGGGATAATTACGACACTGGGGTGTCCGTTCACTCGTGCTTTCATTATTCTTGGTGCGAGTTCGCGTTGTTACACGGCGTTAAAGTTGTACAGCAGCCAAAAATTTGATTATTTGTTTGAAATTTAAATTCTTGCGTTAAAGATTGTATTGACAGTTACAGTACTCAGTAATTTTGGTTCATGTGGACTATTTTGTCTCACACTGCTAAGGCGTTTTTATTCTGTTTTTTCAATCTTGCCAATTTCGTCCCACTGCTGGAGAGAGGTCTCTCCCAAACTATTTATTTTAATCCTATGAGATGTGAGAGAGATGAGATATGTGTAAGATATGTGTGCCTATGACTGACCCAGACTGATCTGAGAGTAATGTTCGCCTCAATACAAGCTCAGCGGAGACCAGATATCATTTTTGTGATAGCACTGCCAGTTTAGTTTTGCTTCAGTGTTATAGATTAACTTTTGATATGGCGGATTGTGGATCTAGAGCACTAAACAATTATATGACTAATTTGCCTAGATTAACTATACGGCCAATGTGTTAATAGTTAACCTGTCGGCTGCCGTAAATACAGACAAAATAAAATTGCAATTGCTTGCCGCTGTGGATCCTTGACCTTTCGTCTGCTTAATGCCAGATCCGTCCAACAAACAATTGAAATTCTATTGTGTCTGTATTCACAGCAGATGACAGATTAACACATACCATAAACATACTACAGTTTGATAAATTAAGCCAATGATTTGATACAACTTTGTCGTGTCGTTTGTTCACGTGGAAACAGAGCCCAACTGAACGGCCCAGCGCCACTTGGCCCTAATGACTCTCGCGAACTGTTTGATTTAAAGTCGCAACAACTGTGTTTACGCCACGCACCTCCGGTAAGTTTTACAACATGGAGATTATGAATGGCCTTTGTATAAAATTATTTGTCTGTTTGGTTTTTGGAATGGTAAAACACTGTTCCTTTTTGAACGATCTGATTGTCACAGTAAATAATAATGATAATAATAAACTTTCCTACGCTCACACCAATTATCTAGCCCAAGAGAAGCTTCGTTATGAAACTCGTTAAATGGTTACTAGACAACGGATAAACATACTTAAAATAGGTACAAATATACATACTTATTATACATAGAAAACACCCAGACCCGAGACAAGACTACATATAGCATTGTGAATGGAAAAATGAAATAATAAAAATAAATAAATAAATGTTTCTCACACTCACACCAATTATCTAGCCCCAAGAAAAGCTTCCTTAAAAAACTCGTCGGATAAACATACTTAATATACTAGTACTTAAATACATACTTACTTATTATACATAGAAAACACCCAGACCCGAGACAATTTAGAAAAACAATAATTTCTAACTTGACCCGACCGGGGATCGAATCCGGGACCTCAGAGATGGCGACACCATGAAAACCGGTATACAGACCACTCGACCAAGGAGGTCGTCAACCTCAACCAAGTAATTAATAGATAGTGCAAATACTAATATATCTACTTCTGTAAGTGAATCGTAATAAAGAATAAATATCTGTAATTAAATTTGTTTTATTAGATTCAATAATTTCACTAATTTGACCAGTAATCCAAGGGTCGTGGATTCAGATACCACTGAAGCTTCCAGGGACTGGTTGTTTTTTTCCAGTATTTTTTTTATCTTGTAACTACTTAAAGCATAGTGAATGCAAAAATTTTAAAAAATAAAATATTTATAAGAAATCACGTTTTTATCCATCGTCGTCATCGTTTACGTCCATATACATTTTAGAAGTGGTATTATTTATAAGAGCCAATCCACAACTATTCCCTCGTTTAGAAGATATTGTTAGCAGAAATCGACAAGACAATACAAGCATTACAATACAATTATGCATGCCTCTCTCAAAGACAGCTCTTATGAACAAAAGTATTTTATGTATGGCACCAAAAATCTATAGTAAGATCCTTTTGACATTTAAAAGATTAGATTACAATCAATTGAAAATTAAGGTTAAGAATATGTTAATTGAAAAATGCTATTATACACTGGCGGACTTTTTAAATGACAAATTTTGAATTTTTAAATAGGGATTGACTTAAATTATTAAATTTTACTATTTGACTTGATATAATGTTAATTTCAATTTTTAATAAGTGCCTAATTAAGTCTAGTTTCATTTGTGTTTATTTAATTTTTATCTTACTTAAGTTCATTCGATTTTATAATTTGTACACCGCAAAGGTACGACATGTTGAAACTATAAATTTAGCCTGACACCTATGTACACATGCCTCGAACAAATAAAGTATCTTTATCTTTATCTTTATCTTTATCTTTATCTTTATCTTTATCTTTATCAATTGTTAAATACTCGCCAAAGTGTTTTTTCGACTGTGAGGACAACTTCACAGTGGCGTAATACCGCTAGCTTGCAGCGTAAATCACAAAGCACTAGAAAAATTCAACGAGTCTTCTGGGGTCTCGGTAGCTAGCGGTCAGAGCACTGGACCGATAATTCAAGGGTCGAAGTTCGATTCTCACCCGACCTTCAAGGGACTCGTAGATTTTTACTTATTTTACCGTACAGAAAAAAAACAAGTTTTCGACCTATCCAATAATCTTTTAATGGAACAATTTTCATAAAGTTAACACGAACTTAAAATCCGTTAAAAAACAAATGCATGTAGGTCCGTATAAATTGCTTATTTAACTATGACATCATATTTGTTAAAAACCACTAGTTATCAAACATTCAAACTGAAACCTTATAAAGCAGATTCAGTTTTATTATGTTGGAGACGTTAACAAAACAAATAACTACAAAACGATCAATTCAATTTATATAATGAAACATTTTATCAGCAAGAACTTTAATAAAAATTGAATAAGCGTCAACTTTGACCTTACCTAAGTAACATCTTAATAATTTCACTCGTAGCCATGACGCAATAGTAAAGAAATTAAAAATGTAACAGCGAACATCGGCGTGTCTCAAACAAGATGGCGTCTAATAAACTGGTATTTAACAAACAAGTGGCACCAAACGAAGTAATACCTCGGCAAATATCCCAATGAAATATGTATTAAATCCGCGACTGCCGAGATTAAGTCGACAACAGATCGAATATTAATGAACCATGTCGACCAGTTCGAGCGACCTTATTGTAAGTCATTGTCGAGCCATAAGTTTAAGAAAAGAAATAAAGTTAATGGGTAATTAATATTAAAAGAAAGTTAGCAAGCAAAAAAAGTCAGTTAAGAATATGGAGACAAGAAAAAAAGGTAATTAAATAAAACGAGTAAAAAAAGAAGTAGCGAAAATGAGAATATAAAATAAAAAAATAAAATGTAAAGTAGCAGGAAATAAAAAATATGAGGAATATGAGTAATAAAATGAGCTTCATTTGTAAAAATAAAAGAAAAAATAACAAACATTTTCAAAAAACGTTCTATTCTTAACTTTTCGGGATCGTTTAGACAGATATTGTAAAAATGCAGTTAGCAAGATTTTCGATTTACATTAAAAACTTTTAGGCTCTTTTTGACCAACTCACTAAATAGGATGTAAGCTTCTTCGCCTTCGAGCAACTGTTAGCACGGCATAAACCTGCTTCACAACTGTCTTCTAGATTTCCTTTCCTGATGACCCTTCTTTCCTCCGCTGATGTATGCATTATGCATGAAGTCATTAACCTACTCCTTAAAACAAAAAACATTTTCACACGTTCCTTAGAAAGTCATCGCTTCTCCGATCTCCTCGCGTAGCTACCCCTGGACCCTAACCCCATCGCTAGGTGTGCGGGAAGTAAAGAATTTAATCTACAATGAAAGAAGTTGGCGGTTCTTTGTGCGTCCCCGGCGACCCGCGATCTCTCACTTTCACTGTGGAATTGAGACGCCACGAATTTCATCATGAAAATTGCCTGACGTTGAGCACTGTACTCGCACTTTTGTTTCTGATAGCAAATTAGTTGGAAGAATTTAGTACCTACTAAATAGTTATCGTGGAAAATTCTTTTATTTAAAAAGTTCTAGCAAATATTTATATGAGTTTTTTTTTAACTACCGAAATAACCTGGCCACTCGAAAATTCATGTGGGTACAGACCTACGCTTAAACATACATGTAAAGTTGTTTTGATTTAAATTAAAAATCAGATGGTAGTGCGCTTGGGTTGCAATCATGCATGTTGAGCTGTTTTCCATAGATGGGTGATCAATTAAAAATAGGTTGAAACAACATACTGATACCATTGTTATGACACAAACCTCAGATAAGATAAAATGGTAGCAGCTCGGCATGTTAACAAGCTCTATCATGAAATAGAGCATGTTTAAGTCCACGTATGGGCACAGTAGCCTTAAGGAAAATATGGGAATCTGTGTCCATTTACGACCGGTGGCCTTACTTTACTAGATAGACCACAGGGACGGCTAAAATAAAACCCTATTATCAAAAACAACCTGGTCACCAAGACCCACTTATCCAGATGGGCGGTTACAATTAAAAGAGTGACTATACATATAAAACAACAAGTTGTCTTAAACAGATCGTTTGTAGCGATAATACCGCGTTTGCCCATACTAGCTTTAAGTTTATGTGTAACTTATTGTTTTCTTTTTTCCATCTCTGTGTGAGCAATAACGAACTTATCAATCTATTTAAAAGCGGGACTTTTCGCATACCTTATGATACGACTCTGACCAAAACCTGTGACAGTACCACTAGCCAGGGATGGGCAAGCTACGGCCCGCGGGCCATCTTCGGCCCGTGAATGATCGAAGTCCGGCCCGCGACCATCAAACAAAAATTCAAGTGCTGTGTGTTTTAGACAATGCATACCTGTCAATATTTTTATTTCACAAAAAAATATTTATTTATTGAAAAAATACAGCAAAAATTCAATAGTCTGGCCCGCCATAGATTTTGTTAGTAAATATTGTCACGCGAATGAAAAAGTTTGCCCATCCCTGGACCATACGGGAGTTTATAATTAAAAAAATATACATACATATAGCTAAGCATGAGCTCATCTCCATCCCGCGCGGCCTTATCCAAGTAACTTTCAAAGAACTGGGCCTTTTCCTTACAATTCAATATCATCCCTTTGTTGTTGGTTTTCACTTTAATAAATGCGGTGGGCCCAATTTTGGCGCCAATAATACTGTCACCTCGGAACGTCAAAGTTAAGCCACTCCGTGTGTAAAGCCTTATTCACACCTGCGCGTTCGCACGTACATTCACGAGCACAGATACGTAAATACTTTATTAGGCTCGCTAATGCGACTGCTCGTACCTCCGTCCACATGAATATCAGTGTCCTGTAATCTTTAAGGAATTTTAAAAAGCCGACGTTTTTCCATGTCGACATCATAAAGGAAACGTCTGTGCTATATTTCAGCTTTCCAAGTCCGAGGGTTTGAGCTGAACGTTGATAAGTTAGTCAGTGATTAAGACAGAATAATTCATTTTATATAGACTTTTAATGTAATAAAGAGACACAAATGTGATAAAAAGAACGTTGATAAGCTTTCAGTGTTTATCTGTTAATGTGTCGTATCACAAAAGTATGCTAATAATTCGGCTGCATGACCATTTTTGTCGTTCTTCGGTAAGGTCACTATCACAGAACCAATAAAATTTGTGTTTATTTGTAAATTAATAGTTATTTTTTTTTCTTTTTTTATGTTAAAAGGAGGCAAACGAGCAGGCGGGTCACCTGATCGGAAGTAATCACCGCCGCCCATGCAAAACCAAAGTAATCGCAGATGCGTTGCCGACCTTGAGGAAGGAGTTGGATCTTGAGGAGGGAGTAGGAATTGGAAGGGGGGAGGGGTGAGAGATAGGCCTCCGGTACTTTCACTCACCGGACGAAACACAACAGCAACGAGTGCCGTTGTTTCACGCCGATATTCTGTGAGAGGGTGGTATTACGCCGGGTGAGCCGGCCCATTTCGTGCTGCAACGCAGCGTGGCTCTACCACTCAGACAGTGTCACTCATTTAACACCACCCAGGGGTCACGTGTAGGGTCTCAAGGGTAAACCTACGGACGCGAGTAACGTTAACCCCCAAATTACGTTAACAAATTACGTTAATTATTCTATACTTATGTTAAATTAATTATTTGAATACTAAATATAATATATTTATAACTAACAAAGGTGTCTGCGCACGTGTGAACCAAACCTTACACCTGAAATACAAGGCTAGTGAGTTTCATAGCCTTCCCTCATCTCTCAGTAGGGTAAAATGTAATTTGACTTTTATTTGATATCTTTTAGACTTTCAAATTTTGGATTCCATTACAGTTTTACATAGTCGAGATTCTCTTTTATGTCCGTGTAAAATGGAAGCGACAGTTTATTGGATCCCTTGGTATGTATAGCTATTGTCCTTTGACAATTTATTCATATTCTAAGTGTAAGGTTTTATTATTATGGTGTTGCTAAGCCCATCGATTGCTGCATTAAGGCGACTACTTGTCATTTGTGAGCGGTACGCGGCGGCCCATGGACTTAGATACAATGCGAAGAAGAGCGAGCTAATGGTGTTTAAGGCCGGCACCAAATGTTACTCCAACGTGCCATCGGTCCTTTTGTCTGGAACTCCTCTCAACCAAGTTACAGCATTTAAGTATCTGGGTCATTGGGTCGCAGCTGATCTCAAGGATGATCTTGATATTGAGCGGGAGCGGAGGGCGTTGGCTGTCCGATGTAATATGCTGGCTCGTAGATTTGTAATGTAATGACGAGGTAAAGGTGACGCTATTTAGAGCATTCTGTCAGTCATTCTACACGTGCAGTCTGTGGGTCAGTTATACGCAAAGGGCATACAGCGCCCTTCGCGTCCAGTACAACGATGCGCTCAGAGTGTTGTTGCGGCTGCCGCGATTTTGCAGCGCATCGTCGATGTTTGCGGAGGCGCGGATTGACGGTTTTCATGCCATAGTTCGCAAGCGCTGCGCCTCCATGTTAGCGCGCGTTCGAGCCAGCCGCCACACTATTCTGAGTACTATCGCCGACAGGTGGGACTCGCCTATTTTACAGCACTGGATTCGCCTGCATGTTGCCCGGTAGCCCCTGCCCCTGTTTGTATTGTTATTATGTGTTTTATGATTTGTATTGGTTTTATAATTCGGTTAATTTATTAAATTGTATTCTATTTTATTAATTAAATATGTATCAATTCTATTTTAATATATTCAAATTTAATTTAATTGGTAATTTTTTGAGATTAATTGATTTACATAATTTATCAGGTACTTTAAATTTATTTGGAAATGTTATTTATCAAAGTGTAATTTGTAATTTAATACCAACAATTAGTCTTTAAATCTACTAACAAATATGGATCATTGTTGTCTTATTTAATAAATTACTATTACTATTATTTAATGAACACGTAGGGAGGTCTACAGAAAGTGATGTGATGACGAATGTGAGGAGGAGGAAGTAAAATATTGAAACAAGAATTTTCGGTTTCAAAATAGTCACCGACAAAGACTTGTATTGCGTGTCCCTAGATTCATAGATTTTTAATTATTTTAGTATTTTTACTGTACAACTTTTGTACAAGTTTTACATAAAGTTACAATGTAAATTTATCTGCTCCTGCAATGTAAGATTTATCTCTATATATATTTATCGTAGGGTTACCACACGAACATTAAGTAGACCTAAAGACCTATTCCGCCATTTTCCTAGACTACACCGCTCCCGTCATAATAAGTAGCGCTAGCAGAGCAATAGCCACCAGATCGTTCAGATTAACGACACAATATCCCACCTGAAGCCGCGTTATACAGTTATTTGCATGTATAGGTAATATCTTTAGGTAAGTGTATGTTTAGTAGAGTTCTTGAATTTTCGCTGTCAAAATAGTTATAAATTAACGCTGTATTACGTGTCTCTAGATTCATAGATTTTGTTTTTTTTTAATAGTATTTTTTATCGTACAACTTTTGTACAAGGTTATTAGTTTCAATGTAAATTTATCCGCTCCTGCAATATAAGTTTTATCTCTTTATATATCTATCTAAAGGTTACAACACACGCATTCGGTAGACATATAGACCTATCCCATATTCCTAGACTACACCGCTCCCGCTATAATAAGTAGCGCTACCAGAGCAATAGCCCCCAGATCGTTCAGATTAACGACACAATATCTCACCTGAAGCCGCGTTATACAGTTAATCGCGTCGGGTTAATCCACACCGAACCGCGCCGCGCCGGTAAAAATCATTCTCTTTACGGTTTATGACCGAGCGTTATTGGATGAATTAATTATAACATGTATATAGGCAATTGAGAAACTGAGTTTTGTATAAATAATAATAGAAATATGTAGTATCCTAACTGTAACTGAAAGCATTGTACTGCTTTTTAGCGATAAGGTCGCTATTCGTACAACTTCTTGTTCTGTCCTCTTTATGTTTAACTATGACGTATAACGAGGAATATATTAATTTAATTTCTTTTTAAAAGCCTGCATCATTGAAATCAAGTCGAGGTTTCTTGGCGGGAATGTGAAGTGCCATGTCTGCGGTTTTGTTTTATTTTCTAAAATTTGTGTTATGTCGAATATTAATGTGAAATAATGGTGGATTATTAACCGTTAAGTGTTCGTGAGTGTGCATGAGTGTTGGCCAATGAAACAAAACAGTGCAACGTCACTTTTCAAATTCGCTCAAGAAGTACGCCCGAGGACTTAGTAAAGCCCCACATCTTTACTGAGACACTCGAGGGGTTGGGGGATATATCATTTCTCACTTCTCATTTCTATTATCATTCATCATCATCATACAGGAAGGAAATATTGTTTATTTATGTATTACTTGTAAGAAAAATTACTTTGACACTGGCTAAATGTGCTAATCGCACGAAGCCATCAACTAAAAGTAAAAAAAAAGTCATGTCATCGCTACAATAGATGGATGTTGTCATTATCATCACGCTTGCCAATGCGGTTTGGTGATCACAAACGTTTCAACATTTACCAACCTTCTAATTTACTACAAATTTATGTTTGTTTGTGCTCCTTTCACAACCAAAACATACCACAGGTCGTCATTATTTAACTGCAAATAGATAGCTGATTCGCCGAAAAGTGACATAGAGCTGCATTTACCACTTAAAAGCCCTAACGAACGCGTGAAATCTTTAACTCACTGAATAACACTCGCGGGAATTCCAAATTGATAATTATGTGCACCGTATCCAATTCACGAACAACTTAAACAATCTTACAAATACACGATCGAGCTGAAATAACAGCAACCGCTAAACAAGGAATTAATAAGGTGTGAAGTAATATTTGGGCCGCATTAAGCGAGCATTAAGCCTTGATTGGCCCTCCCATATTTTAATTAAGTTGCTTGAAGAAAACACGGAAGGGTGGGTGCTTGGTTTTGTTCAAATTGGATTGTTGATTTCTTTCATTCGATTTGATATCTTGAGCGTTGATTACGTAAGCTTGCTTAATTTTATTGGTAATACAAAAATACCGTTATTGAAAAATTATTAAGGGTTATTTGTCATTTTGCATTAGATTTACTTAATCTCATCTATTGACAAATTTGGATACATGTCGTAGATGATTTTGGCACCCGCTAGAAATTAGTAAGCATACGCTAGAAAAATTGGATTTACGCTAGACAAAATATAATACATGTAAGACAATTTAAGGCTAGATACGGCAGCAGGAAGTTTTATGTACAGATCTCCAAAATTCAGTATCATCATCATCATCATCATCTCAGCCAAAAGACGTCCACTGCTGGACAAAGGCCTCCCCCAAGGATATGAGGGGTATTTGCCGTAATCGCCACGCTTGGCAGGCGGGTTGGCGATCGCAGTAAGTTGAGACTTAACCTCAGAGAGATGCTGCTGCCCATCCTCTGGAATGGTCCCTTAGTCGGCTTTTACGACACCCACGGGAAGAGATGGATGGATGGATGGAACTTCAGTATAAAGAATTCTAAATGACAATGATTCTGTTAAGCACACGCTAGACCAAATGGGTTTTTGCTATACAACATTTAGCTTACGCTTGACAGTTTTATAAACCCATAAGATAATTTGAAGCACACGCTTGACAAAGAGGGTTCTTGCTATACAAAATTTAACACACACTAAACAAAATATGCAAGGGCTAGACAACTTTAGGAATCCACTAGAATGTGACGCACAGGCTTGAATAAGTGGATCCACGCTAAACTAAATTTAGCTCAAGACAATTTTTGGACACCTTAAAAATGTTGAGCACACATTGATATTTTCCAACTGTTATTATCATGATAATTGTTGTCATAACTACTTAGTTGTTCTTAAGAGCGTTTACGCCGCACACTAGCGCCGCCAATGAAAAAAAAAACATATCTAGTAATTAGAGATAGAAAATCAAATTATGCTCAACAAACTATCTGAATGAAGTAATTTAGCATTTTTACGTCACCCAATGAACAACTGACATGTTATGGTTTAGTTAAATATGGCGTTATAGTTAAAAGTGGCCGTAACGCCTTATTTAACTAAACCATAACATGTGAGGTGTTCATTATGTGACGTAAAAATGCTAAATTACTTCATTCAAATAGTTTGTTGAACATAATTTGATTTTCTATCTCTAATTACTAGATATGATTTTTTTTTCATTAGTGGCGCTAGTGTGCGGCGTAAACGCTCTTAAGCCAGACACAATAGAATTTCAATTGTTCTATGGCACTGTGGTTACATTGAGCGTGCAAGTATCTACGTACGTCCTTTCAGCCTAGCCTTCCTTTCTTTCTTCTTTTCCTTTCTAGCCATGCTTTCTAGCCATGCCATGGCTGGCAAGCGGACTGTATGCTTCCTTGTCGCCTCAGTCGCCTGGGAGTTTAGTGCGAGTTATTTGTCTTTACGTCAATACGATAACGAAAACAAAATTTGTATTAAATTTTGGCGGGCTGGTTAGAACCACGATAGCTCAATTGGGAGAGCACCTGACCCGGTATGTCAGAAGGGTGCAGGTTCAAACCCTGCTCGTGGAAATTTTTTCAACATTTGTGTTTTTGTAATTTGTTCCCAACAAAATTTGCGTTCAAAATTATATAAACAAAACAAAAACATTTAAAAATTTGTATTTTAAAATTTTACCTCTCCTTGTTGGTCACCTGGAGGCGATGTTCCAATGCCATATTTTTTTTGATTTCTTTATCGTGATCGAATGGCATATGAAACTCTTACTAGTCATCCTGAATAACATAAAAAACCGTCCTGGGACTGTTAAGTATGAAAAGAAAAGTTAAATACAAATGTCATCATTACCAAAGGATAATGTTAAACGATATACAAATCCTTTTAATATAAAGTGAGAAGGAAAGTAGGCCTTTTCATACTACCTATAGTTATTTGAATATGTCTGCATGCAGTATTGATGAAAACATTTATAACGGCCGCGGAGAATCAATCTGAATGGAAAGTTACCGAGCCGTAATATTCCTCAGTTGGCAGCCGAATATATTTTGGTAATTCGGCGGGGTACTCCGGATATTAATGTTGGAGCGAGCACTGAAACAAAACTTGCATTCGAAAGTGCATATATTGCCTTTCAGTGCATTTGGGGCTTAATGGCATTAGTGGCTTGCAGTTTTGAGTTACAATAGCTATTGTAATAAAAAGACTACGAGTTTGTGATAAGTAAACCAGTGCTGTGCGGCTGCAGAAAACCTCAAGCGGCGAAAGTATAATAACCTTATCGGCAATTATATTTTCGAGCCGTTTTGGGTTGAAACCCTCGGGCCGTGGGGTCCGAGTGCTCATGCTTTGTATAATGACATCTCCAAACGGCTGGTTGACTCTTCCCATGACCCAAAGGCTGGCTTTTACCTTGGCCAGAGGCTAAGCATTGCCATACAACGAGGCAATGCCGCCAGTCTCTTGGGTACGTTACCAGTCGACAGCGACGCGGAGGAATTTTTTGACGCCATATTTTAGTTTAGTAATAGTTTTAGTTAAGTTTATTTTATTTATTCCACATTGTAATTGTAGTAAACCAGTGGTGTATCAAAAAGACTCATACGTTTTCTGATTTCTCCGCTGAACGGTAGACACTGTTGTGCATTTACGTCCATTAACCCTTCTTATAGACGCCAGTAGCTTAGTATCAAGGGATATATCTTTATTGATAAAAACAAGTACGCAAATGATAATTTGAAAACGACAAACAGTTGAAAAAGTTCCACGAGCGGGATTCGAACCCGCACCCCATGACATGCCGGGTTCGGTGCACTACCAACTATGCTATCGTGGCTCAATCTAACTCGCCGAAATCAATCTACACTATCTACTCTTACTGTGTAAGCCAAAGGAGCCCTATTCAATGTCGACGACTACGTCATCAACATCCGATCTTAATACTTTTACAATTATTGAAAGACCAGTTAAGAATTAGGCAAGCTATATTTATGATTATGGTCATATGTAATTTGTTCGCAACAACAATTGCGTAAAATTATATTATAGTAGCCGTCACCTGCCCAAGCGCTGTGCGAAAATTTGTGAATTTTTTTTTAAACATTTTTAAACCCTATAATTTGCACAATCTCATGTTCTTACTACATTTTATATGTAGTAAGAACATGAGATTGTGCAAATACATTTTATATGTAGTAAGAACATGAGATTGTGCAAATGATAGTGATTGTGTGATTGTGTGTTCATCTTGATGAAAATTTATATGTAGTATGTATGTATGTAGAGAAGAACGGCTTGACCGTCTTGAGTTATAAGAGGACATACAGAAAACAAAAATTTCAAAAATCGTAGAATTGATGTCAGTGAGTCACAAAACGAATATTTATACTCAAAATTTGTCAGAAAAATTGCATACAGATTTATATAGCAGTATAAACAACGTTAGTCGGAACGGGAGTACTAAGCCTACTTTTTATTTTTGGTTTTTGTTGATGGCTTCGTGCGATTAGCACATTTAGCCAGTGTCAAAGTAATTTTTCTTACAAGTAATACATAAATAAACAATATTTCCTTATATGATGATGATAAATAATATTAGAAATGGAAAGTGAGAAATGATATACCCCCCAACCTCTCGAGTATCACAGTAAAGATGTGGGGCTTTACTAAGTCCTCACGCGAGCATCTTGAGAGAATTTGAAAAGTAACGTTGCACTGTTTTGTTTCATTTGCCAACACTTATGCACACTCACGAACACTTAACGGTTAATAATCCACCATTATTTCACATTAATATTCGACATAACACAAATTTTTGAAAATAAAACAAAACCACAGACATGACGCTTCACTTTCCCGCCAAGAACTCTACATGATACTTAGTGAATAACTTTCATTATTTTTTAAATATTTTTTTAACATTTCTTTTGTTTTTTATTTATTTACATTTGATTGGTCTACAAAAATCTAGTAGGCTACGGGAAGGCTACGGCTTTGACGTAGGTTCTCAGCAAATAGGTTTACCTCTAAATGTCAATGTACGGGCACTTTACAAAAGAGTCGAGTTGTCTATCCATAATTGGACTAATATATCCAATAATATTAACTTTTAATTTCTTTTTGTGACTGCCAGGGCTACCACGCCGTAATTTCTTTTGAAATCTTAAAAAAGCAGTTAATCTAAAATGATCCATTTATAAGGAAAAGTTCTTAGACAAAAGTTATTTACTATCATGTATACTTTAGGTGGACCGACGATCTGGTGAAGGTCGCAGGAAGCCGCTGGATGCGAGCAGCACAAAACCGGTCGTTGTGGAGATCCTTGGGGGAGGCCTTTGTCCAGCAGTGGACGTCTTTTGGCTGAGATGATGATGATGATGATGATGATGATGATGATGATGATGATGATGATGATGATGATACTTTACCCTTCTTTCGGCTTAGTACCCCCGTTCCGACTAACGTTGTAGATATAGGTAACCATAATGATAAATACGCAAATGATCCTGACCTAATGTTAAACAGAAGTGGAGTCCAGGTGCGAAGACTGGCTAGTGGAGCAGAATTGTGGCTCAACCACCGTCTTCGAAGACGGCTGATCAAAGCATGTCCCGCATGTTACTTCAGACAAAAACACCAAAGAATACTAATTTCTATTTATTTCGGGGAGTAATTCCGTGATCATGGCGCATGCAACTGTGCCGAAATATCGGATACTCATAAATAATAAACATGGTAAGAATCCCGTTAATAATTACTCTAATTACTCTAATACTAATTTCGTTACTAACGCCTCGGCAGTCGAATGACAAAGCGCTCAGATCGATATCAGGAGGTCCTCATTTCAAATTCCAGGACGGGTGAAGAGTTTCAGACTTTTCGATGAAAAGGGTTTGTGTTCACCAGCCCGTATTCGACTAGCGTGGTGAATAAACCATTGATTATAGTGCAGACATGATTTCAGTGAGACCTTTGCAAAGCAGTGGTATATACAAGCTAGTATTAATCTAACTACATACTCATAATTATTACACAAAAATGTATCGAACAGCTTTGGAAAGGGATTAATTACCGTCACACAAGTCAAATTCACTTAAAATCGGTTGAAAGACGCGAGGGATCCTGCCGGGGCGGCGTGGCGTGCACACCCAGCTTCCCATGCTCTATATGCAGATGCTTTAATCCCGCATATGGGCAGAAGCACGTTACGATATTAATTATTCATCGGATCGGGCGAATAAACCAATTTCACGCTTCTTTGCGCGCGAATCATAGCCGCCGTGGGTGGAACAGGGTGCGCGGAAATGGGCGATGGAATTGCTGTTGCAATAAAAAAGTGGCAATACAATCAATCATCGGTCAATCAGGTTGGTGGTAGGGCTTGTTTCTCCATCTGGCTAGCTAGCAACCATCTTATCAAAATAAAGATAGATAGATAAAACATTTATTACAAAAAACACACACACTTAAAACCATGATACAATGGATTTAAGCAAAACAAATTTTTCAAAATAAGCTGTGGCATTGCAAAAAGGTCATAGCTCAGCGATACATTTGCCCGGGAGCAAAACACTGATTTTCAGCGACAACCACTAACGCCCGTTCCCTATATTCTATCTGTCTGTTGTTTTGCTTACTGGAGTTAGAAATTTGACATAATTTGTATGGAGCTTATGTCAAATTTGTATCTATAGTAGGCAAAACAACAGATAGATAGGTTATTGGGAACGGGCGTAAGACAGTGACAACAATATGTCGCTATAATGTTTGTAGCATTGTTGTATTCCAGCAGCTATAGAGATAAGATTGCCAGATCCTCAGCAGTTGAGGATTCCGGGTAAGTCCGCTTCCACCTTTGGCCTTATCACTTAACATCAAGTGAGATTACGGTGAAGTGCTTACCCTCACAAAAAAAAAACCATTATTATACCATCCGCCTGATAAAGTCCCAGTTTGGATCACGCTTTCATACATAAACCATACAACACATGAGTGCATCGTGTTATAAACTACCACGCTGGCCCAATGCAAGTTGGTGGTTAACGACTGTCATCGTATTATTATCACTGCGACCAAAGGCTTCACGTGCCTTCCGAAGTTCAGAGGTAAAAAAGTAGTAAACAGCCTATAATTGTCTCACTGCTGGGCAAAGGCCTCCATCATTGAGATCAAGTCATCGTTACAACTGATGGGTAATGGCTTAATCACCACGCTTGCCATATGCGGGTTGGTGATCACAAACCCGGGCTAAGCATCGAAAAATCCGAATTACATTTTGCCTGATCTGGGAATTGAACCCAGGACCTTCGGGTATCGGGCCGAGCGGTCTGCCACTCGGCCACCGAGGCGACAGTTCAGAGGTGTTAGTTATTAAAAGTTCACTAAACTATTTATTTATTGTGGAGTAACATTAAATATACTGCGCTATTAAAGTATCTAGGTAGTCTTATCAAATCAAATCAAATCATCAGTTATTATCCCGTTATTACAGGTAATGGTACTGTTTGTTCCATGCTTTAGATAGTGTAGACTTATAAACTGTAATTGAAATTTAATTAAGTTAAAAATGTCATGTAGGTAATAAAACGTATACGTACGTAAGACCGTTTTCTAGTGAGTATTATCGCTAAAAAGATTATTGAATAAACGAGGTCATAGTATTAACAGTTTCCGTTTTAGGAGCATCCTGTACAGCCTAAACGTGTATGTAAGCCGAAACCGCGCGATCAAATTTGCAGCGTCAGCGCGCACGCACTCGCTCGAGACTGCGACTGCGCCCGCCGCCATTACAACTAATTACGCCACTGATTGATCCGCGTAGTTTGTCCCAGTGGTGATAGTGATGCTTTGTTTCAATTGTAGGTAGAATTGGATAATTCTCTTTGAAAGGCTGTCTTTCTATATAATGATTTCAAGTTACTTTTTGTCGGAAAAGTGCAGAGTCCCCGTTCGCAGTTTAGTTTTGCACTCGCTCGAGACTGCGACTGCGCCCGCTGCTATTGCAACTAAATACGCCACTGATTGATCCGCATAGTTTGCTCCCAGTTGTGATAATCTCTCTTCTGTGATAGTGATGCTTGGTTTCAATTGTAGCTAGAATTGGATAATTCTCTTTAAAAGGTTGTCTTTCCATATGATGATTTCAAGTTACTTCCTGTCTCAAAATAGCAGGCTCTAATCGCAGTTTAGTTTCGCACTCGCTCGAGGCTGTGACTGCGCCCGCCGCTGTGATGCTTGGTTTCAATTGTAGCTAGAATTGGATAATTCTTTTTAAAAGGTTGTGTTTCTATATAATGATTTCAAGTTACTTCCTGTCTCAAAATAGCAGACTCTATTCGCAGTTTAGCTTCGCACTCGCTCGAGGCTGTGACTGCGCCCGCCGCTGTGATACTTTGTTTCAATTGTAGTTAGAATTGGATAATTCTCTTTAAAAGGTTGTCTTTCTATATAATGATTTCAAGTTACTTCCTGTCTCAAAATAGCAGGCTCTATTCGCAGTTTAGCTTTGCACTCGCTCGAGGTTGTGACTGCGCCCGCCGCTGTGATGCTTTGTTTCAATTGAGGTAGAATTGGATAATTCTCTTTGAAAGGTTGTCTTTCTATGTATAAAACGATTTCAAGTAACTTCTTGCCGGAAAAGTGCAGAGTCCCCGTGCGCTGTTTAGTTTTGCACTCGCTCGAGACTGCAACTGCGTCCGCTGCTATCACAACTAACTATGCCACTGATTGATCCGCGTAGTTTGCTCCCAGTGGTGATAGTGATGTTTTATATAGTTTTAGCTAGAATTGGTTGTACCTCTTTGAAAGGCTGTGTTTCGTGAATGATTTCACGTAACTTCCATTGTGGACTCCTTGGCTAGAAAGTTTAAAATTATCTATTTTCTTTATAACTTTACCAATACCATCATTTGGATTTTATCTATATATCATTCAAAGGAAAAAACTAAAATCTCTCAAGTTTCACTCTTCAAGCGATCCGATCAAGGGTAATTAATAAAACTTTTTAATTTTAATTCTCCCTGATTCGAAGTTCCTAACCGGTCGATTGAAGGTAATAAAAAATACAGCATCCCTGGTAACAAATACTATTAATTGTTTCAAATTGTCATCTCCATCGTTATAGAATTACCTCCAAAAATGAGAGCTGCTATCAAATCATTTGCGTAGCGAATGCCATCTAAAATTTAAATCTTTAATTGACAGAAGGGATTTCCTTAAACAAACACAAGAGCTTTCGACAGAGGGAACTTTCCGAATTAACATTTATATTAATTGAATATATTGTCTCGCTACTTTCGTATTTGAAATTGTAAATACGCAAATCTTTGTCTGTATTTAAAAGGGGTAAAAATAGACAGAATTTGAAACATCAAAATTATCACCAAAACGAACTTTATCACGCTTGTTGCCTTAGCGGCTAGTGTGGTCGGGTTTGGATCGTATAAGTTAAGCAATATCCGTAAAACTGAATAAGTGATCGCATTAAAAATATCTCTGTAGTTTTCGTTATATATGCCAGTTATTGACAGCTTTTGACTCCGTTGGTTCAGCGGGTCACGAGACAATCAGAGGTATGTATTAGTTAATGACCATGAGCAAGTTTTTTAAAAATCTTAATAGTCTTATGGCCATAGCTTCGAAGTAGAATGTCACCTAAGCATTAGTCATTTATTGCCATGAGGTGCCATTAACCAATGCTTTTCCACAGAAGCTTTTATATAATGTCCATTGGTTAACATTATCTATTTCTGTTTCGGTATCGATGTATAAATGCTACTTTCAGGATAACATGCATCCTGAAAAATAATTGAGTATACCAGCATAATAACGTAGGTCTCATTGCCGCCGGAAACGCTCAAGTAAGATCTATGGTGTAACTGGACGCTTACAACTATGACACTATAAAAACGGTCGCAACACTAAGGAAATCACGAGCTCATCGCAGACTTATAAGCTACATTACAGTACAATACAGTTCTTCAAATCGATAACATACTGGTTTACCAGCTTACTATCAGGCGGACTGTACGTCTCAAATGTAAAAGACTGTTTAACCTAATAGATTCGCAGAAAACGCCCCTCAACCATTTAGAACAGCATAATAGCTGTCCCGTGAACCGTGATACCTCAAGATCAAATCTGGAATTTGCACGTTTAACGAATATGAAAGCGGAGCGCGTAATTTTTCCGCTCGGCGAGATACATTTAATTATTTGGGCGGTTGGTCGCTGGGAGCTGGCAGCCGGCGAGATCGGCTTAGCACTCAGCTCCTCTCGGCTTTAGGGGGAGCTGAGGAGTCTTAAGGAGTTCACAAATTTGAGAATTACGATTCTTGTTATTACTTAGACACTTTAGGTCTGCGTCTTACTCTTACTCCGTTACTTTAAGGTTGCTACGTCGACTCACAATTCAGTTTTGACCTCACGTTCGAATTGGTTCGAGAGTTTATTGGTTGAGACGCTTTGAAGACCCGCGAAGTTTCTACGTTTGGCATTTAGGCACAGCTTTAGTTACTTTAGAGGACAGTAAAAATTATAGACCTAAATATATTCTGACAAAGACAAACATATTCTAATCTAAAGATCTATTAAGAATTTTAAAATTTAATAAACCTTTTCAATTAATTTCAATTTTAAAAGATCTTTATTGGCATATTATTACATACGTGATAAAGGTACAATACTAGTGTACATTATTAATCTTAGAAGTACCTATGCAAGAACACTTGGAAAATATTCTATAAGCACTTACACTTGTTAAGAAGTTGTAGCCGGTTGTTAATATAATTATGGAAGTACACTTAAACGATTGACGTTACAGCAAACATTAATATTTTAGGTTTAGTAAATACAGTTTAGATATTCACTACATTTTTATATTGATATTTTACAATTAAGATGAACCTAATACGGTACAATTTACAACTTAAACGCACTGCACTAAAATAAACCTTTTGAAACACGTCTGGCCTCAGGTCGCCTCAACGCCTCGATGGCCCAATAAAAAAGCACTCGGTCCGATACCCGAAGGTCCCGGGTTCAATTCCCAGGCCGGGCAAAGTGTGTTTCGCATTTTTGACACATGCATAGCCCGGGTTTATGATCACCAACCCAACGCATTTGGCAAAGGTGATGATTAAGCCAATAACCCATCAATTGTAGCAACGACTTTATTTTAATTATGGAGGCCATAGCCCAGCATTGGGACAGAATATAGGCTATTTTACTGGCCTCAGGTAGGATATATCTTCAGTTTCAATATAAATATAATAACTGTGAACACAAATATTTGTTGAATTGCCATTGCCATGTAATAAAAAATAGCACGGAAATATTTTATCGCTGCAACGTTAAAAAATTTCATGAAAAGTAAATCAAAAAAATATCTTGCAAATACATCTATGCAGTTTTATCAGCCTACAAAATAAGTATAATATATTATATTTGTGGCGAATTCTTGAGTTCAAACGGTAATAATTCTTTGGAAATACTAGAACACTTACCACAATATGAACGCGGCAATTAGATTTCGAATCAACTGCGCAAGCATTAAAGTCGACTGTCGGATGGCAGGAGAATGCGCGTGATACAGGGTCCTATAAATTAGACAGTGCTTTACAACGCACCCCAGACCCGTTTTATTGTCTAGACAATAAAATAATTAAATTTCCATAACGTTGCTGTTGTACATTTTGTCCCCGAGCTTTGTTCGTTTTCAAAGTTATCGTATGAATGTTGACTGTGTTGGGTTCATGAATTACCACTTATAATAGTATATATAGAAACCACACTGCGATGAAAATGTGGAGTAATATGTCGTTAAGGTTATCGTCTAATACAGATTTAATTGAGCGACGAGTTTCAGATATGAGGTAGTCATCAAAGGGCACTGTTCATTTTGGTATATTGCTCCGCTCCTTGTTTTTTTTTTGTCAAATGTTTTATTTTTGGTGTACAATAAAGTTTATTTATCTTATCTTATCTTGTCTTATCTCATCTTATCTTATCTTATTTTATCTTATCATATCTTATCTTATCTTATTAATATGCTACTTTTTAGGCAAGATCTAGCCCTGTTGTCAAGTATTCAGTTATTAGATAATGATGGAGCTCATTGATGGATGATGAATGGTGGATGACGCTTAAAGGATCTATACCTTTGATCCCTTTTAATAAGATTTCACGCGGACTCCTTGAGAGTATTCTTCTTCTTCTTCTTCAAGCTCAAATGTGATTTCAAGTATATAAAAAGTTGAATTGAAGTACACCATCTATATGCCATTTTAATGTCGAGTGGTTTCTGCAGCACATTATCTTTAATTGTTACCAGATGCTGGCAAAGACTGTAGTTGCAAACAGTACCTGCTGCTTCTAGGACCAAATGCATACATTTTCCCCATTTTGCGGATTCTCTACTCTATGACTCGGAGAACACGACTTCTAATCTATAGAAGGAATGAAACGTAAATAAACAAGAAACAGTTCAGACACTTTGACAAAGCGTAATTTAGAATAGAAGCCATAATCTTCCACGCTTTTATTGAACTCATATCTTAATTTAGATGACTGCGGTTTTTTAAACTGTCACATAATCTCATTCGCGTCTCATAAAAAAAACCAAAGTCGACAATTTATGTTTAAGCGAACCCTTTTCTATATATTACACGGGGTAGCGAAATCAGCGGTTCTGCCATTTCAAATTGGCTTTTAAACCTATCTTTGTAAGGTCGAAAAAGTTTTGCTCCTACAAAATAATTAGACTACGGCAAGCCGTAAATAATTTTCATACACCGATGCGCACGAGCCGTGAATTGTATTGCCATTTGTCTTCCGATGTCTGCTGCGGGTTGTTGATGGTTATCGCCGAACTGTGAGACTCTAATAGTATGTACAAGGTTATATTGTAATCAGTTTCCAAATTTCGGTACATTTTTCCAATTATGATACAGGTGCCAAGTGCGATTTCATTCGCCATTCGATCAGGTTAACTACTACTACTTTTGGGGGTTAAAGTTACTCGCGTCCGTAGGTTTACCCTTGAGACCCTACACGTGACCCCTGGGTGGTGCTAAATGAGTGACACTGTCTGAGTGGTAGAGCCACGCTGCGTTGCAGCACGAAATGGGCCGGCTCGCCCGGCGAAATACTACCCTCTCACAGAATATCAGCGTGAAACAACGGCACTCGTTGCTGTTGTGTTTCGTCCGGTGAGTGAGAGTACCGGAGGCCCATCCTTCACCTCCTCCCCTCTCCCAATTCCTACTCCCTCCTCAAGATCCAACTCCTTCCTCAGGGTTGGCAACGCATCCGCGATTACTTTGGTTTTGCGGGTGTCCATGGGCGGCGGTGATTGCTTTCCGTCGGGTGACCCGCCTGCTCGTTTGCCTCCTTTTAACATAAATAGAAACTAAAAACTAAAACGAGAATTTGTATAGCGTAATGTTAACTCTTCTCGTATGTCGCCAGGAGGCGCTGCTTCAATGCCATACTAATTTTCGTTTTCGTAAACGTAATCGAAGAAATACGGATAGTAAACAAAACTCACACTAGGCACCCTGAATAACTTTGTCGAAGAAAAATAGGTCGATTTACTTAATCTAATACGGAGTGTTTACACCCCGTACCATAAAAAAACTGTTTTTCTCCTTCAAATTAAAACTACAAATTATTTAAAAAAATAAACTAGCGTATTGAAGTGTGTGTTAAGATTAATTCACTAAGAAAATTAAGATGCTTAAATCGGTCTGGTTAGCCTGTAAAATGCAAATCTATGTTTTAAAAGACGTAACTTTGATATTTTTTTCTCTGTTATAAAAGTTGACAAATCGTGTTTCTGCAACTAGCAAAATAAAGGCAGTTAAATGAAAAATCATGTCATCAAATATCACTTTCATATTATGTTTTATAATTGTTGGGAAAAATCAAGATCCCCGCCACGTAAATTTCCAATGCGTCGCCTTAAGACAAATGTTCGCGTCATTTTGTATAGAGTTTCATTTATTAACGTTTTTGACGTAAAATTACATAGCGTAGGTACCTAATTTTAACGTAAAAATAATAAGTTCGGATATTGATGACGTAGTTACTGTTGTTGACATTGAATAAGTCTCGTTTTGGCTTACACAGTAGGGTAGATAGTGTCAATTAATGTCGGCGGTTTGGACATATTTTTCTAGAGAGAGTTTACTGATTGCCTCAAACGGCATTTTCAGGTTCACCTGGCTTATTTGGGGGCGGCGAGAAACTTAAAAGGTTCCTCAAACCGTGTGAAACGAATCACCTTCGGAGGTTTTCTAGAGGGAACGGCATCACGCACTAGTGCGTGTTCCCGTGCCCTACTAGATTCTCCGAAGGGTTCGGATCGGATCGAGCCATCATAGCAAAGTTAGTAATGCATCTGACCCGGTATGATCATAGGGTGCGGGTTCGAATCCTGCTGGTTGTATGTATTATATTTAAACACTTATTTAAATGTGTCTTAAATTTCTCAAAGGGCAAATGGAAACATAATTCGAGATTTTCTCAATTCGAATAGTCTGTGTTACAATGAAGCTTTACTCGCTCGTTCCGCTACGTCATAATACAGTACATCTGTATGATGCCCCATACAATCATAAAACTAAAGCCGAAAGTCGAAACGTACAATGCTAATACCACCCTGTGCGTTCCCTTTAGCGTCGCAAAGTTAGTTGGCGAACTGAGTTTTTTGGGTTTCCAAAGTAGATTTTAGATAGTTAAAGCTCTAATTAAATTCAAGCATTTTGTAGACTTTATTTTGTGGCTTATTAACGATTTTTCGGTGGAATGCTTAGTTCATTGAGACAAGTTGTGGGTGAAAATTGCGGTTGTGTATACTTTTGACTTTAATGTCTGTGATTATCTTTATATATATAAATCTTCTGTGCGTGTATATGTTACTGAACTCCTTCTAAACGTCTGGACCGATTTGGATGAAATTTTCTGTGTGTGTTTAAGTGGATTCGAGAATGGTTTAGATTTACAATTGAACCCGGCAGGTAGCGCTGCTATAGGGGTCCATCAAGGGATACGGGTGTTCTTAAGCGGACGAATAATTTCTTGGTTTTTTTGTCATGAAAACTGTCAACGTTTTGTTTATTTTGTTGTCATGGAAACTGTAAAGCGGTACGAAATCCATCGGTCAGCTAGTTTACATATAATTTTACGCAGATATTTTACACAATAATAATAATTATCTCACACTAATATTATAAATGCGAAAGTTTGTGTATGTGTGTGTGTATATTTGTTGCTTCTTCACGCTGCAACGGATGGATGGATTTGGATGAAATTCGCCATACAGATATTTTATAACCTGGATTAACACATAGGATACTTTTTATCCCGATATTCCCACGGGAACAGGAACCAAGCGGGTGAAACTACGGGCGGCCGCTATTAATATTATAAATGCAAAAGTTTGCGTGTATTTGTTTAAAAAAAAAATCATAATCTAAAAGAAATGTTGATGACGTAGTTGTCGACATTAAATAAGGTTCCTTTGGCTTATAAAGTAAGAGTAGATAGTGTTGATTAATTTCGGCGAGTTGGATTGAGCCACAATAGCATAGTTGGCAGTTTTTCAATACTTTGTCTTTTTTCAAATTTCAATGTCTTCATGTAAAATCTACCTTTATACCTATATACAAAAGAAATACTTGAGAACTATTTACAGTATGTACTCTGATGAGACTCTGAGAAATGTTTTTAGAGAAAAGGATTATTTGACACTGACGGGTATTTATGTGTTGGAGATGGCTGTTTTTATAAAAAGCAATATTCAGTATTTAAAAAGTAAAAGCACAAAAAATTGTAATTTGCGGAAGAGATATGCATATGACTTATATTTACCAAATATTAATAATGCCCTTTATCACAAGAGTGCCTATGTAACTGGTATCCAAATATTTAATCATCTGCCCATTGATCAAAAAGCCTCAGTAAATTTAAGCTGTTTTAAAATTAAATTAAAGCGAAGGCTTATAGATAAGGCGTTCTACAGTTTGACTGAATATTTCGGTACAAAAACAGCATAGTGGCTGTTTCTATGTAACATGTACACCTACTAAAAATTGCATGCCCGACTAGGGTAAATTGTTTGTTCCCAATTATAATATGCTTCATCATCATCATCATCATCGGCCTATCTTAGTCCACTGCTGGACATAGGCCTCCCCTAATGAGCGCCATAGCGCCCTGTCCTCAGCTTGACGCATCCAGCATCTGCCTGCAGTCTTTCGCAGGTCGTCATCCCACCTGGCCGGAGGGCGTCCTACACTACGTTTACCGAGCCGTGGTCTCCACTCAAGAACACGTTTACCCCAGCGGTTGTCGGTTCTTCGCCAGATATGGCCGGCCCACTGCCACTTCAACTTGCTAATTCTTAGAGCTATGTATGAATATGAATATGCTTAACACCTGCTATGTATTTACACAATTTTATGGCAATAAAAATTATCTTATCTTATCTTATCTTATCTTAAAGTCTAGTCTATTAAAATATTGCTCAGCCAAAAGACGTCTACTACTGGACAAAGGCTGATATAATGATGGTGATGACGATGTATTAATTATAAGAACACAAATGTTCTCCATCAAGACTGAAGCTTTTCCACATGCGCATGGGAAGATTGGGGACATAACCCACCTCGCTGGCTCAATCGGGTAAGTGGGATTTAAAGACTTTTCTCTCAACGAAAACCGGGACCAACTTAATGTGCGTTGTGCAATCCAAAACACGAAGCAGCTTGAGATATTTTAGTTTGGTCTAGCTAGCTTCAGCATTATCGTCAGTGAAGATCGCGGGAAGCCGCTGGATGCGAGCAGCACAAATCCGGTCGTTGTGGAGATCCTTAGGCGAGGCCTTTGCCCAGCAGTGGACGTCTTTTAGCTGAGATGATGATGATGATGATGATTGTCCTCAGGTGATATGAAGGCCAATAGCCAGTCGCTTTTCTGTTAAATAGTAAAAAAGTGCTGTACTCTTCCTATTTTAAAGCTTATGCCTAGTAGTTGGACATTTATAGGACGTTTACAGGGGATGATGTAATATCATCATCATCATCATCATCATCATCATCAGCCTATGCTAGTCCACTGCTGGACATAAGCCTCTCTACGTGCACATCACAGAGCACGATCCGCGGCTGATGATTATGCTGATGCAGTATCATCATCATCATCATCATCAGCTCATTTTATGTCCCCACTGCTGGGGCACGAGCCTTCCCTATAGATGGATAGGGAGAACGGGCCATAAACCATCACGCTGGCCCAGTGCGGATTGGTGATTGTTAACGACTGCTAATGCAGCCGGCACCAACGGCTTTACGTGCCCTCCGAAGCACGGAGAAGCTCGAGATGATAAAGTTTTGGTCACCCATCCGATGACCGGCCTTTGCGAAAGTTACTTAACCTTAGCAATCGCAGACCGGGCGCGTTAAGCACTGCGCCATCGAGCTCCTCAGAAGTCCTCTGCAGTAGCAGATGCAGTATACTTTCTACCAAATCATTTGTCGCCACCACACATAATACCTACGGGCCGCACAAACTGCGCAGCGTGTAAACAATGGCTGCTTGTTATTTAAATAAATGCAGTGTCAAATGATAATGTTAATCCGTCACATGCAATGTGTCGCGCCGCTCTCCCACGGGGTTTATTGGCCGGTGCAGACGAGCGGTTTCTTGTTGAAATAAAAAGTTTTGTTAAGTTACTTGTTTTTATGAAAAAACCTATTGTAATCTTAATGTATTGGAAGCACTGAATAAATAATTACTTACCTACTTACTTACGTAGTTACCTTACTTACTTAAATATCTTTTATCGCAATGCGTGAGCTCTTGACTTTCAAAACACATTTTTATTCTTCTTCTTCTTCCTGCCCTGGTCCCATGTTACTCAGGGTCGGCGCAAAATGTCCGTCTCTTCCACTTTCCCCTATCAGTCGTCATCAGTCAGTCCCTTCACATTCATATTATCGGTCACACAACCCATCCATCTTTTCTTTAGTCTCCCTTCTCCCTCAATTCATCAACACTTATATTCATCACTTTCATAGTTTTATGCGTTTCATGCTTTCAAAACACATTATGGTAAAGATTTAAGGTCGAAGGTGGAAGCCTACTTCAATTCAGTACTACTGAGGAACTGGCTATCTTATATCTAACTGATGGAACACCACAGTGCTAATGACATTGTCACCAAAGAAATCTTTCAATATGTAAATTGAAAGACTCTTACTATGATTAATTAAAATTATTTCCATTAAAATGTAGTGGAGTATTAAAGGTTGCAGGCAAACAACAAAACTAATAACTGATATATTTTTAAACCCAAAGCTGATAAGGTGCATATTATGGGAGGGAAATGTTTTTCACTTAAATGAAGGTCAAATATCAGAATTACCAAATAAACTCACAACATTCAACATTCATCATTCATTCATTCATTCATTCAACATTCTCTGCGTTACCGTCTTAGCGAACACTTGTGTGACGATCAACTGAGCTAATTTATTGCTACCCCCAAAAATTTTAAAAATGGTGATAAAGAAATGTTTGAAATGTAATAGCAATATTACCAAAAAAGCCCCTGGTCTGGAATGTAGCAGGTGTGGAAAAGTGGTTCACGCAACAAACGACTGCGCGAAGTTATCCATAAAGCAGTTAGCAGCTCTTCGAGCATCAGAAGGGCTGGAATGGAGTTGTGAAGAATGCCTTCATAGCGCTAGCAGACGCTCATCTTTTTTTATCCCAGATGATACCGAAGAAGCTATATCTACGATACCATTCGATATGAATAAGTTTATGAGGAGCATCACCGCTGAAATTAAGAAGACCATCAAAGAAGAGCTCGAGAACTTCCAAGAGTCACTAGAATTTATCGGAGATCAGGTAGCGAACATAGAGGAGACACTTAAAAATCAGAACAATAAAATCAAACAACTTGAAAATAAAAACACTGAACTTGTAAACGCAAAAAAAATATGGAACTTCGTCTTTGTGCCATGGAACAACGCTTAGAAGAAGCAGATCAAAAAAGCCTCCTTCGTTGAAATTGCTGGGTTGCCAAATACAACAAGCACTGATCTCAAGGAAGTGACCAAATCTATAGCAATTAAATTGAACATAGAAGCTGATGCTGTTTATGACGTTCGTCAAGTTACAGGACGCACTGAGACGTCTGGTTATCTACTGGTGGAGCTTAACAACAAATCTGCTCGTGACAAATGGCTCTCCGCTGCAAGATCCAAGGAAGTTACAGTGGGTGAACTTTCACTCCCTGCACCTATCGAAAGAGCAACAAATAAGGTCTATGTAAGGGAGGCACTAACTCGGGGCAAGAAAACGCTGTTGTATCAAGCCAAGCAGCTTCTAAAAGCACCCAACGGTCTGTTCAAGTATGTATGGTGCAAGGAGGGTAAAATTTATGTGAAAAAGTCCGATAATAGTAAGAAAGTCCAAATTATTCGCTCAATGAGCGATATCGAGTTGTTGCTGGCTTCTCCAAATGTAATCCAAAGCTAACCTTTTAATTGAAAAGGTATCTTATCTGTACGTGTCTAACTTCTAACTTATAAAAGGCAAACCTATTAATTATGATTTACCTAACTCCGAACTATACGATTGTGTCAATGTAAATTCATTTTTTAGTAATATAGAAACTAACAATATTCAGCTATCATGTCTTCATGTAAATATAAGATCGATGCTCAAAAACTTTTCAAAAGTTATACAAATAATTAATTGCTCATTAAAAACTATCGACTTGGTTATTTTGACAGAAGTGGGTATCTCTGACATAATTTCTAATTTATTTCAGCTTCCTGGATATAGAATGTACACACAGCTTCGCACTCATTAAAAAGGAGGTGGAATAATAATTTATGTTAAAACATATCTCAAATTTACTACTAAAATCACTAGCACTAGTACGTTTGAATATCTTGAAGGCACTTTAAAAACATTTAATAATGACACGATAGTTGTGTGTGCAATCTATAGACCACCATCATCTAACCAAACGCTATTCATTCGGGAACTTAGCAATATACTGAGTAATAGTTTCTCAAGCACTACAGTAATTATAGGTGACATGAACATCGATCTTAAATCACAAACATACATCAAAAATATGTATTTGGAGATGCTGTCCGCGTATGGCTTAACGTGTGGAATATCGGACTACACAAGAATCGAAATGCGAAATAATCAAATAACTAAGTCGTGCATCGATCACATTTTTATACGCTCACACACGTTAACACCGTACACGGCGGCACTCGACACTGTTCTGGCAGATCATCGCGCGACTATGTTTTGTTTGACCGGCAGCTCGTCCGATCACTGTGCTATACGGGATGTGCCGATTACTAAATGCATTTACGATAAAAAAATTATGTATAAGGTGCTTAATGACATCAACTGGGAAGAATCTAATAGCTTCGATACCTCACATGCTATTCATGAGTACATAATGAATGCTTTTAACAGTGCACTAGAAAAGTCAAAACGCACGATACGTATTAATAAAAAAAAAAGAAAAATCTTCCCTGGATAAGTAACGATATTATTAAATTGTGTGATTTAAGAGATGAGTGCTTCAATCACTGGAAAAAAGATCCTTATAATAAAGTATTAAGGCTAAAATATAACAGGCTTCGTAATAAAGTACATAAAACAATAGAATATTATAGAAATAAATACAACCAAAATCAAATTAAAGCCAACTATAGTAACCCAAAAAAATTATGGAATATTATAAACGCAATCTGTGGTAGAATAACAAAAAGTATTGACAGTCTTATCATGGACGCATTTAGTTCTCAAAATATATCACCCCCTGAAATATCGAATCAGTTTGCCATTGGTTTTGACTGCTCCGTAAAAAAAATTCTACCTAACTGTTCAATGCCTTTACTGGCTAGTCATACTAATAGTCCAGCAAATGTCAGTATTAGATTTCAGAAGGCTACTCCAAAAAAATACAGAAGCTAATTAGGTCACTGAATGATAAAAAGGCGCCGGGCCTGGACAATATTAGAATGATCGACATACAAGCTATTAGCAACAAAATCGCGTCAACTATTGCCAACCTTATAAACGTTAGCATAAACACAGGACTGTACCCCAATGACTTGAAACTAGGATGTGTGAGACCAGTGTTCAAAAAAGGTAAAAAAAATGACGTAACTAACTACCGGCCAATTACGCTACTGTCATCAATAGACAAAATTATCGAAAAGTTTGTTTGCAACCAAATTTACGACTTTTATGGCAAAAATCTAATCGTTAGTGAGTCACAATATGGTTTTCAGCCAAACAAAAGCACCACTTTACTTCTTTCAAAATTTACAGACCATATAAATACCGCACTTAATGACAAAAAACATGTTCTTACCCTGTTCATCGACTTCTCGCGAGCTTTCGACACATTAGATCATAATAAACTTATTAATAAGCTAGACGATTCAGGCCTGAGGGGCCCTATCCACAGCTGGTGTGTCGACTATCTAAGGAATAGAAAATATAAAGTTAAAATTGCCAACAGCCTCAGTAACACGGTTTCCGTTACCTACGGAACAGCACAAGGATCTGTATGTGGGCCTTTGCATTTTCTGTCCTATGTGAATGATATGGACGCAATATTCCGTAGCTGTAAGTCATACCAGTTCGCTGATGACACATGCCTGCTAATCACAGGCAATGACTTAAAAGAAATCAGCACCCTGCTCCAAAATGACTTTAATAGGCTGAACATGTGGTGTCACGACATGGGTCTAGTGCTGAACGCCCAAAAAACAAAATTAATGCACATAAAATCTCCGTATTTTAAATGCAGCACACGAGTGTCCGATCTATTAGCCCACACTCACTCTTGCCTACACAATAATATAACAAATTGTGACCTTAAATGTCCTACTATTGAACAGGTTCATACACATATGTATTTGGGACTACTCATAGATAGTAAATTTAACTGGGGTCCACATATTGTGCGAGTACGGGCTACGGGCGATCTTGGCAAAATTTTATATTATTAAAAACCGCCTACAATTTAAAACAAGACTCCTACTGTACAATGCTCTCTTTGACTCAGTAGTGTCCTACGGGATTTCCAGCTATGGCCGTACTTTCAAGACCTATCTTGATTCAATATATAGATTGCAATATAGAATACTTAAGCTAATAATATCTCCAAATTTAAAATCTGCATTTAAAAATGAGAACGATCTTTTTAAATATTGCAAAACCTTACCAGTTTATGATAAAGTTAACATCTGCCTTTTAAAAGAACAATTTTTTAATGGGCAGATACAAGCTAAAATAAATCATCCTATATATACACGTCGAGCCTCACAACATAAACTAGTTACCGTATCGGCAAACAACTACTACGGGGAACGGACGAGCGCATTCCAAGTTCCACGTCTAATTAATTCTTTGCCTACCTCCACGCGTGATGCAATCACTGAACACAATATTAAATACCAATTAAAAAGTTATTTTTTGGCAGCTTTAAAATAAGTATTCTATGTTGTGTTCGGAAATGTGATCGTACTGTCAGAACGGTGTCGATTCTTAGAATTTATTATAATATGAATGTATTTGATTACCTACTTTATTTCTGATAACGTGGAAGAATACCATTGTTAGGTACTACACACAAACCCAAGAGGCTTAAGTAGTACCCCATATTATAAAAGTAATGTATGTTTTGATTCCGATAATAAATAAATAATGAAATAATAATAACATTTTTAATTTCATTACTAGGCAACAAAGAAATGGCTTTCTTACTCAAATAATAAAAACAATAAACAGCAAAAAACGCGGCGTTTCAACCGCCCGTCGCAAACCAATAAATCAAAGGAATGCGCGCCAAAGGGGTGCGAAATGACACGTGTCGCGCGACGCGATTGGTCGCGCCGGCCGCCCGCCCGCGCAATTAGACGGGCGGCTGTATTGTGAGCTGATTTGCGAGACTGCGCATGAAACGCGTCACTAAATGCCCCACTTTTTGGTGAAACGAACTGGATGATAGGTTTGAGCGTATCAAAAGAAGATAATTTATACTTGAAATATTTGTGGAAGTTCAGGAAAGGTTTCAACGGTGAGAAACATAAATAATTAGTAACGGAAAATACTAAAAACGACAATTTAATTTTCCAATATAAAATGATTTGTTTGTTTTGTTGTCATGGAAACTGTCAAAGCGGTACGAAGTCCGCCGGGTCAACTAGTAATTTTTTTTTTTTAAATTATAAATCTTTTTCTGTTGGTAGTACTGTCTAAAGGGTGGTATTAATAAATACTTGTATTTATTTAGGTACACACGCTTGCATATCAACCTACCACAAACTGTCATACTTACTCAATAGAAATTGAACTTTACGTATAACAAAAACACAAATGTTGAAAAAATTTCCACGAGCAGGATTTGAACCTGCACCCTTCTGACATACCGGGTCAGGTGCTCTCCCAATTGAGCTATCGTGGTTCTAACCAGCCCGCCGAAATTATTCAACACTATTCACTTTTTACTTTGAAAGCCAAAGGCGCCCATTCAATGTCAACAACTACCGTCCTCTCGTGGAATTTTTTTCAACATTTGTGTTTTTGTAATTTGTTCGCATGGTTGAAAATGTATTGAAGAAATTTGACAGTTTTGAATAGGTTGATGTGTAGGCGTCTGTACAATATTATTGATACGACTTCAGTCGTCCCGTCCCCGTACCATAGTTCCTGCCTGCGAAACGTCAAGCTAAAAACTTTTGTAAAAAAACGCAAGTAGATATTTTTCAAGTATTTTTTTTTAAGTAGGTACTTACACAATTTCTGTTTTCTCATAATGTAATCGCTATTCAATACGTAGTAAAGAAATGTTAGCTTTGAAATTTTAAATAATTTCCGTGCCCATGTCTATATTCCTACTAAGAATATTAACATTTAGATTTAGATAAAAAATAAAAACTTGCCAGACCGTTCATATTTTTGTCAATACATAAGTTAACGATTTTTGTTAATAATAAGACTTCATGGATGTTGTATATCTTTAAGACTCTTTATCTACACTAATGTTGTAACATTCTACTTATGTTTCCAATACTTGACTTATAATTACTACTGTTATAGCGCAGACAACAAAACACTCAATTTAAGCAATTTCACATGATGGTATAATATCCACATCGATATCGTAAAATCTCATTATAACATCAATAAAACGCGACCAATTAACCTGGCGAGCCTTATGTCAAAATCCTCATACAAGTTGTATAAAATTTTGATATAAGGCTGGCTTTTGAAAACAGTTGGGTTATACGTGAAAACTTCGTCGAAACTACTAAACTTACATACACAAAACTCTTTGGTAAGATCTTGTGCCAATTAAATAAAAAAAGAACAGCGCGCGCTCGCTCCTGATTGGCCCTGCGCGCGCAGCTGCGCTCTCATTGGTTAGATTTTAATGGCGGAAATTTGAACAATTATTATAAATAAACTATTGTCAGCTTTTACTCTTGTTGTTTGACTAATTGCATTAGTGAAGATAAAGTAGTGTATGCAACTGCATATAACACGGGTATTAAAACACTCGTTACTATTATGAAACTCGCTGCGCTCGTTTCATAAACTCACACTCGTGTTTTAATACCCTTCATTATATGACAGTTGCATAAACTACTATTATATCATTGGATTAAAACTTACAAACTAAACATTTTTTTTAATAAATATACACGACTGATTGTAGTATAGAATTACAAAGCCAACAAAGCCTTGGTACACGTTTATTTGTATGTTGAATTTAATCCTGTTGATTAAAAAAAAAGAATGACCAAAATAAAAGTGACGAAAGCATAATAAATATTATGTTAGTGAATCTTGACTCTTACCCTCATTATTATTGAGTGCTTATTCGTGCAGCAATAGCTTTCTTTCCTGATTGCCGATCCGCCCACTACACACTCGATTCCACTCCTAAACTAAACACCTCAAAAATCAGGCCCAACTAAGCGTAAGGCGCAGTCCAGTACAATCCAATTTTATTTAGGCACCGGGTCGAGGGACCCACGGAAGGGTCAATTTATTTGCGAATTGATAAACCCGTTCGTTGACAATGGCTAGGGTTGATTATTGGCTGCTGACCAGATTCGGTTGACCTGTCGACTTTTTTGAGTTTACTGATGAGCGAGTTACATGTAATAGCCTATATACTGTAGGTATTCCTGTTGGGCAAAGGTTGATGGGCTGTGACTTAATCACCATCGCTTGCCAAATGCGGGTTGGTGATCACAAATTCGGGTTATGCATTGAAAATACGAAACACACTTTGCTAGATCAAAAAACACAAGATGTTTATAAAGTAATAGTAAATATAAGTGTACAAAAAGAATTTGCAACACCGGACTGGTAATGTTCTCCTATGATTAAGTAGTATTTACGTCATTCATTTTTACATACTTTTTCATCATAAATTATTCGGTTTAGTTATAAAATATTTTTTTTACGCTTCGTCTAAAAATCAACCTCTTTAAATAAACTAACACACCAAATAAAAATTCTTTGAAACCATTTAAGCAAATCGCACTCGACAAGTGGCCATTGCCCAAAAGGCCTTTTCCATTGTAATTCCTAAAGGGTCAGGCTGCAGTGGTCGTTGATATTTCAACATAAAAGGAGGGCAGGCTCCCCCGGGAAGGACCTTTTGAAGCAGCTAATGAAATTCGTGACCTTACGTCTGCCTAAGCAGGTCTTGTTCTGTAGTTACCATAGATGGAATAGACAAAGTTAAATTGCAGGTACAAAGAAGTTTCTGCCTCTTTCCTTTTTCGCGTATATTATGCGCTGGTCTTTGATTGTTTAGGTAAAAGCGTTTTTTTGAAAGGGTTAACTTGAAGCTTATTAAGTGTAAGCATTGTTCTTTGAATAAGATTTTGTTACTGTATCTTACTAAATAGCATTTGAAAAACACTTCCTGTTTAATCTGATTTCTATTTTCAGTCGTATTTTTGCTTGTGTTTACAAGTGCATTTTTTGCTATATTTCTTTATAAATCGGAATATCGAAAAATAATATGACAGTGTCTCACAATCAAATTGACATGTGGCGTGGCGAAACTTTAGTCGTAGCGTGCCAATTAAAAATTAATAAAAATATTTTTTAGTTTAAATGTATTATCATCATGTACCTACTAATTTAAATAGTAATCAATCAATAAATCAATTTAATTATATTAATCCTAATTTCTAATTATTGCAGTTCCCAACAGGCTCCATGATGCTTGGCTAAAGTATTAAGTAGCATCTATTCTAAAAACAAACAAAATTATAGTCTGTAAAGTAAATAAAAACAATAACTTTTTGATCAAAAAATAATCATCCAAATCTATACATATAATTATTTCGAAGATATACACGAACATACATAACAAATTTAAATATCTAAATAAACAGATGAATTGACAACCTTTTTTTGAAGTTGAATAAAACCTTTTTTTGTCGTAACATACATGTCGACGCCCGCCCAACAGTGATGTTTTAAACATGATCATAGCAGTATTGTGGCCACGTCCATCTCTGCACAATTATCAGTGATTTTCAGTGTGCAAGGTGCCACTTTGCATCTCAATTAGTCGCATTATGTGTTAACGGCGATTCAGCTATGCGCGCTGAATGCTTAATAGTCACTGAATTAAATCGTCAAAATATATGTTGGTTTATACGCTGGTGGTGTACGCTACAAATAGATACACTGGGGACTAGAGACTTTTCATTTCCGATAAATATAAAATATTTTTTTAACTAACACAAACAGATTTTATAAAAACACCAGGTAATTGCTGTAAATCGTTGAGGAGTTCCCTCGACTGACTTTCGGCTCCATCATCAGATCGATTCCAGACATTAATTTAATAGTGGTGCTTTAAAATACATAAATACCTCCTTCCTGGGATTCTATCATCAGATCCTAACTTGGTGGCAATGGGATCACCTCAGAAGTATGCTCTTTCAAATAAAAAAAGAATTTTTAAAATCGGTTCACAAATGACGGAGAAATCGCTGGACATACATAAAAAAAATATTCACGTCGAACATAGAACCTCCTCCTTTTTTGAAGTCGGTTAAAAATGAAAGAAGTTGAAAAAAAGCTTAGAAAAAAAGGGTCACAAAAAAGGGTAAGTTCGTCACGTTTGTGAACACTCGATACATTGAAAGTAAATTTGTTACATACATACATACACACATATAATCACGCCTCTTTCCCGTAGGGGTAGGCAGAGACCACTTTTTTCCACTTGCTACGATCCATACATACTTGTTTCGCTTCGTCCACTTTCATTATTTCCTTCATACATGCTCTTCGGTTACATGCATTAAAAATATGTGTAAGTTCGTCACAGGTCCAAACTAAAGTATGACAACTACTTATACGGATCTACTCGCGTTTATTTTTACACATTACTTTTAATTAATGTTTATCTTGACGTTTCGAACCCTTTGGAGGGTCCGTGGTCACAGGGAGACTGAGTGTTGGTCGTCTCATAATTAGTTAGGAGCTTGTATAGTATAGCCTTCATTTAAATTTAATCAGGTGCGTTCCGTTTTACGCAGAAAGAGCTTACAGTATCTTTTGGTCTGGCAGTATGGTGTTGGGGCTGGGCCTTAATATTTTGTATGATGGGATCCCAGGCTGGTGATAGACTCCAACCATCTTCTCTATTGAAATTAGGATGTTTTTTAATTTCAATAGCCTCGCGTATCATCCTACTGGATGCATCGTGGCTCTTTAGTGAGTATTTGTGGTTTATCAAATCTGATGTAATGGATAGGGCATGTTCGCATACTATATAATTATGATATTATGAGACGACCAACACCTCAACCTCCCTGTGACCACGGACCCTGCAAAGGGTTCGAAACGTCAGGATAAACATTAAATAAGTAATGTGTAAAATAAACGCGAGTAGATCCGTAAAAGTTGTTTAATTGCAATGTGTAGTGTTCGCGTAAACTTTAGAAAACAATTTAAATTAGGACTTCATAAAAATAGAAGCGTGGCAAATTTGCACATACTTTTTCTGTGACGAATTTACTTTGTGCCAAATGTACAATAACCCAAAGAAAACAGATCTCAATTATTTTTGTTTTTTACTTATAATATCTATATACCAACATGGTGCAATAAATATTTTGACTATGACAATATTACGTAATTATAAGGATTGAAACCCAATTTGGAAAGTTTAGAAAACCAATTCGGTTCATCCCTATTTTAATTCGTTAAAGCATTTTTTTTCTAGGCTTATCTAACAAGTAATTAAGTAGCATCGTACTATGTTTACTGATTGACAGATACATTAAAACTTACAGAAGATTATCCATAATCTATAATGGAATCTCGATACAGGGGGAGCAAACATAGGATTATTGACGCTTTTGTTAGGTTTTGTTGAAGGGTGAAAAGTTATTATTATTTATCCTAAGATAAGATAATAAACATGAATCAGATACAATCAACGAGAAATTTTTCATTGTTTTTTTTAAATATATAAATTTCCTATTTATGTCATCAATTTTAATTTAAATCAACAGAGTTGGCAAACAAACATATAATAGTAGTATATATATATATGTATATATATATATATATATATATATATATATATATACTACTTACCCAAACGGTAAGCAGTCAACGCAATCTACAAACTGTACCTATAATAAAAATAATAAGTAATAAAAATAAATAAAAACTTACTACAGAAACAAACTTACATATAAAGTAAAATAAGCATTGAAAACTATATATTTAAGTACAAAGTAAAAACTAATTTAAGTTCTAAAGTCAGTAAAGTAGTAGTCTTTACTTAAGTCATTTAAGGTTCTAAACAGACGTGTAGCGCTATCTCTACTATTAGCACAGTCATGCACTATTATAATAATATGCACAGTGTATGTAACCTCTGTGCTTTTAGTTTATACCTATTACGAGTATAATATATTGATGTAACTAACAAGAAATTAATGTTACTATTATTTTTATATTTATAAACGTAATGATTTATAGCCTCCTTCGTTTTTGAACGTCGTTTGCCCTATAATTAAATCTCGTCTTAGCAAAATGAAAGACTTCATAAAACAACTGTAAATAAGGCTTCTAAGGCTATCAATCAAATGCTTGCCTTGTGTGTAACGTAAAGTGCAAACGTCGAGAAGTCTGCTCTTTGCGGTGATCTAATGAAATGTTTACCGTCAGCCTTAAACCGCTAATTATACTAACCGAAATAAATATGTACAAATTTTGCGTACTGGAATTTAATTAATCACAACTTCTACGAGTCTCTTGAACTGCTACGTTTTGGCACTCATTCGCATTTATGTCTATTTTTTTTGGAGAAAGATTGCTGATTGCCTCAAACGGCATTTTCAGCTTCGCCGGGCTTTTTTTGAAGGCGGCGAGGTACTTAAAGGGTAACTCAAGCCGTGTGAAACGAATCACCTTCGGAGGTTTTTTAGAGGGAACGGCATCACACACTTAAAAGTGCGTGTCCCCGTGCCCTACTAGATTCTCCGAAGGGTTCGGACCGGATCGGGGAGCGGAACAACCCGAGGGCGCCTCTAGAGGCTCGGACCTTGGCTCTGGCTGACCGGGCCGTGGTGGAGGAGAGAAGCGCCCAGGTACATGTCTGTACCTGGTATAGAGCGCGTGTGAACCGGTTCTTCGTACCCTTGTTGTGTAAGTACGGTGTCTTGGGCCTAAACTAGTGTGCGTGTTTAGGGTGAATACCCTAAACATGCACACACATGCACTACACATTTACAGAATGTAAATGTGTAGTAGCATTTAGAGGATCGGGCGGAGTTCAGAGGATCGGGCGGGATGTCTAAGCTGTGCCATTTAGCTTTAGACTGTTTTGTTTTAATCACAAATGGCGATACGTTTCGCTCTTAAATAATTTTATAATAAGCTGGTACCTAGTTGGCGCGGCAAAACACGCATTTTTTTATGTTAAAAGGAGGCAAACGAGAAACTCCTGATGGAAAATAAGCACCGCCGCCCATGGACACCCGCAAAACCAAAGTTATCGCAGATGGGTTGCCGGCCTTGAGGAAGGAGATGGATCTTGAGGAGGGAGTAGGAATTGGGAGCGGGGGGAGTGGTGAGAGATGGGCCTCCGGTACTTTCAATCACCGGACGAAACACAACAGCAACGGGTGCCGTCGTTTCACGCCGATATTCTGTGAGAGGGTGGTATTACGCCGGGCGAGCCGGCCCATTTCGTGCTACAACGCAGCGTGGCTCTACCACTCAGACAGTGTCACTCATTTAGCACCACCCAGGGGTCACGTGTAGGGTCTCTAGAGTAAACCTACGGGCGCGAGTAACTTTAACCCCCATAAAATGAAATAGTAGTTACCTTTTAAGTAGACACGGCTGCACATCGACCTATTCAAAACTGTCAAATAATCAACCATATTAGATCTACATAAAGTTTAAAGTCTGTTGAGGGAGTTTGACAGTGTGTTGTAGGCCGATGTGCAGGCGCGAGTATGAGTAAAACATCTATCAACTACACCAGTCGATGGAGTAGAGGACCATTTTACACGCACCAATATAATGTTAGCCGCAGGACCGATAACCGTTGGGGTAGACGTGTTCTAGAGTGGAGACCGCGACTCGGCAGACGTAGTGTAGGACGCCCTCCGGCGCGGTGGAGCGACGATATACTCGTACGCAAAGTGTCTGGCAGCGGTTGGATGAGAGTAGCCGAAGATCGGGCTCAGTGGCATGCATTGGGAGAGGCCTATATCCAGGACTATGGCCTATGGACTGATGTGGGCTGATTATGATGATGATGAATATAATGTTTATTTGTTATTTTTTTTAATCTATTTTACTTACAGCCTTTCAATTACAAGCGTGAATGTATATAATGTATTTACAAGCCAGTTCAAAATTTAAATAAAATTCTTGTACGAGTTCAATAAAATTGTTGTACTAGTCAAATACACCGCGAGCACCGGCTGGCAAAGTTAGTATTATAATTTATTATTATCTGAGTTATCTATTTTGTTATTCAAAATTGGAACTAACTTTTTACTTTAAAACATGGCAACTAAAAAGGCTCTTTTATTTCTTAATTTTACTACATTGTTAAACGTGTTTTTTAAGTCTGCCTAACTAGTTACTACCATGTTATCAAGGTATCTTGCTATAACAGCAGTATTGGTAACATTATTGTATTCCTACAGCTAGATATAAGATAGCCAGTATCTTAGTACGCGTAGAAGATCCCGTGTAAAATAAGCTTTCATCTTTAGCGTAATTCGATATCAAAAAGCATTTATTTTCATCATCATCATCATCCATTTAGCCATCTTAATACTGAAGTTTGGAGATCAGTATACAAAATTACTTTATTTAATTATTTTACCGGGAATAGTGCAAATGTGTCGCTTTTCGATTGTAGCATACCTAATAAAGAAACCTCTAAAAACCCTGAAACCATCTTAAGATGTTACTACACGGTTCGAGGAACCTTTTAAGTTTCTCGCCGCCGCTGTTTAAAAAGACAGAAGAAACCTCATCTGGAAGCCCTAAGCGATAGCCGAACAGCAATAAAAGTCACTCAAAGGAACAATTAAATCGGGCGTCATTGTCACCGGCCGCGGTTCCCTCAATGGGCCTCGCAAAGTACCTAATGGAAATTTAAATGCTTGTTTCCGACTCTCACAATGGCCGGGCTAATTGTCGACGCTTTATAGTTTTTTTTGTCACTTAAAAGTGTCAGATTGGCCATTGTGGAGGTGCGATCGCGTCGACGCTGGGTCGGGCGGAGCGGCGAATGTGTAGGGATTCACGGTAGGGCAAATCAAACATTTCAGACGTGTCTGGCGCCTGGAAAAATCAGTGAAGTGAAACAAAAGGAAATAAATGAAATAGAAGAAGAAAGAAGAAAAAACATTTATTAACAAACACACGTACATAGTAATAAATATAAAACAAGAGGACAAAACAATATAAAAAAAAGCAATTTAAAAAAAAAGAAAACATTAAAAAAGAAAAGGAAGAGTGTGATGTTAAATAGGACTACCGCATTTTTTTAACTAATTGTTTATTTAATAGTCTTATTCGGTCAGCCAAACTTATTTAAATATTTATTAGTAAACTCACAGAGATACAACAACAACAAACTCGTAATAGGAACTGACATAAGAACTCAAGATACCTTGCGCCTCCAAAAACTTTGTGTATCCGCACATGATGACGATGAAGCATAAAATAAACAAGTGCTTTGAAAAAAATATTAATTAAGATTGATAAATAAATTATTATTTACATTACAAATTTCAATTCGAGTTAGTACCACAGCACTTTGCTTGATTTTTAGCATAAGATTTAAAAGGAATAGAGATTTTTACACAATTCAATACTGATTTATGCGATGTACTATGGATCGAGAGCGGAAATTTCGATCGACGATGCGCGTAACAAGAAATTCTAGCTTTGTGACCGTTTTGATTGACTTTTTGAAGGCCGATCGAGCGCAAAACGACTGCTGCAGAGCACTCTAGCCGCTGTTTGTACGTGCGACAATATTATACGTACGTACCTATCTGTGATTGGTTTACTGTTGATTTTTGAAGTGAAAACTTCTTTAGCGGCGTTGTACACTTTTTTTGTAATGGGTAAAAAATGTTAAATTCGCGTCAGGACACGTGACTCGCGTCAGGCGTCAGGACACGTGGCCTGATCGAAAATTCGTAAGACGGATGGAGAGAAAACAGCCGGCGGCGCGGCGTAGGAGAGGAAGTATCCCCCTCTCTTTCTACGGCGCGGCGAAAATGTATGATTGCTGTTTCGTTTAGGCGGCGCAGGGCGCTTGCGCGAATGTTCGAGTGCTTTTTAATGTAATACAAATTGTCATGTTTGTGTACGATAGCGCAATAAATAAATATTCTATTGATAATTGAAGCAATTCGTAACCTTCGTACCTGCAAAATTATTCCCTAACCATTCCAAAATATCAAAATGCACAACGTTAATATTCAAGTTTTCACTTCTGCCGGTACTCCCGGAGTGCAACCCGTCGTTTTTTTTTAGTTGGCAAAGGTGAAACGCCTTTTCAAACTTATGTTTATAGTCGCAACTTTTGATTTAAAACCCTTACGATTTGATTTGAACTTTGTCTGATTCCTAGAAAAGTAGGGTCATACTTTCAACTCGGTAAGTTCGCCAAATATAAGTTTACCATCGATACGGCTTCAATTGTAATATTTAATGACTACTAGCTGCCGCTCGCGGTTTCACCTGCGTGGTTCCCGTTCCCGTGGGAATATCGTGATAAAAACTATCCTATGTGTTAATCCAGGTTATAAACTATCTGTATGCCGAATTTCATCCAAATCAATTCAGTAGTTTCTACGTGAAAGAGTAACAAACATCCATCCATACTTACAAACTTTCGCGTTTATAATATTATTAGGATTTTGTTTTCAATTTCATAGTATGTATGTAATAAAGAAATTGATGATATTTTTTATTCAATTGATAATTATGTACATTTACGAGTAGGTTTATACGTATATCTACAGTACCGTATAACCTAAAAATATAATGGATAAGTATGTGATACTTTGTCTATCTTATCTTTTTTAAAAGGTAACTAATTTGTAACCAAACGGAATTGTTTTTCTAATTTGCAAAACTTCTGAGATTGAGTATATCTAAAAAACTTTTTTTACCATAAAAGTACCATACCGTACTATACTAAGAAAACAAATGAAAGTTGCATCAAATAACTGTAAAGGAATGGAAAGTCAAGCAGCATCTAACAGATGTGGAAACCCGATTCCTTGATCAAACATTAGAAGATGCGCAGTTTCAGCTACCAGGAGAATATAAGCGTAGCGGAGATGTTCCGTCCGAACGTAGCTGTCCGTCCGCGTCTCGGTTCGTTGGCGCCATTTGTTTGACGATCTCATTGGCTGGCCCTCGGCCGGCCTCGCAATTCGATTTGCCACACCCGATTGGTTCGCGTAGCTTACGTCTGAGCTATGACATTTCCACTTTGGAGTTTATCTCTAGGATGTTATTCGAATTCAAACATTTCTAATCTGATTCGCGATTTCTATTCGGCTTAGGTAAGAAAATAATTATGCGGTCTGTAAGCATTAAAATTGGAATAGCTTTCATATTTTTTTCTGTACTTCTAAAAAACATTGCAGCAAGAAGAAAATGTGCATGCAAACAAAATGGCCTATATTAATTTAGTAATTATTTATTTAATGTTTATATAATTTTTAACGCAAATTTTGTTGCGAACAAATTACAAAAACACAAATGTTGAAAAAATTTCCACGAGCAGGATTTGAACCCGCACCCTTCTGACATACCGAGTCAGGTGCTCTTCCAATTGAGCTATCGTGGTTCTAACCAGCCCGCCGAAATTATTCAACACTATTTACTTTTTACTTTGAAAGCCAAAGGCGCCCATTCAATGTCAACAACTACCGTTATTAACATCAGATCATAATATTTTTACAAATACTAAAGATCAGTTAAAAAGTAGGCAAGCTATTTATAAAATGTTTATATAATTTTTAACGCAAATTTTGTTGCGAACAAATTACAAAAACACAAATGTTGAAAAAAAATTGTTTTTTCAGTCAGAAGGGTGCGGGTTCAAATCCTGCTCGTGGAAATTTTTTCAACATTTGTGTTTTTTTTTTTAATTATTGATTTGCTATTGTCAATGCTATTAATGCTATTAATGTATAACTACTGTGCTCATGTCTTACAACCGGGACCAACGACTTCTTTTCTTTTTCTTTCGAAGCACAGCAGAGCTTAAGGTAGTGGCATTGCGAAAGATGCTTTACAAGCAAGATTGCAAGCTGAACGCGCAAGCCCCTTTGCCATCAAGCAAACTTAGTCTTAATCAGACTACATGTCATATCCATGAAGGGTTTAAAGGCAAATAATATATACCGACCAATTTTTCGGTAAGAAATTCAAAAGTCCCTCTCGCATCCAGTAAACGCGTGCACCTGACAAAAAAGTTGACATCAGAATTTTTCACACTAAAAAAGGAACGGTATAGTGTCTCCATTATTGGGCGGGTTTCACAAACAAAGGGTGTGCGGGCAAAAAGTTTGACAGCTCGTTACGGCAGACACGAACCCCCCACCCCTCCTGTCCGAGGGGAGTCCACTAATTGGCTACCTGGGGGACATTTTGCAGCGATCACGACTTGTTAGCTAGTTGGTTTTATTGTTCGGTTAAGACCGTTCGCCTGTCGGGAGCTAGGGTTTGACGTTTAGACATAAGACGACGTATTGCTGTAAATTTAGGTAGATTTAAGATTAAACATCTGAAAACCAACATAACTCCAACTCTTAACACTGAAACGGTGAGATTATCCCAGCTCAATTGAACATAACAGAATGGCAGCGAATCGTCTAAATTCCAGCAATCCATTCTGTGAACCAACAGTTATTTAATCTTTGTAATTGCCGGAAAAGCTTATCAAACTCGTTCCGAAGTTTGCTTATTACGATTCCGCGTACGGTTCCAACAGGCCACTCATGAAATTAAATTACATCGACCTCACCGCGCGGCTTACCTTTAAACTCCTCTCATTTTTAAAAGGCACACGTCAAAGAGCAAGCCCGTTTGTATTGTGAGATTTTTCAACTGAATGCTAGTTTTGTGACGCCTCATATAATATGACGTCACTTGTTTTGTTTGAAGTTTTTTGACGGCAGGACCGACAGGAGTTTTTTGACCAATAACACTTGTATTAACGGTCCCTTTGGCTGCTAACTATGCATTTTCTGTTGAACCAAAATGCAGTTCTATGAAAATTGGATCAACATCAAGTTTTATATATACCTACACTTGTTTTTTTGAATACATAAGATTTTCTTAAAACTGTTTCAATAGAATAATTTATTGTAATTGTCATGTACCTATGAATAGACTGCAATAAAGTTCTAATTCTATGTAAAAACAACAACAACAGACATAATTTAACACCTTAAACGCCATTTGACCTAAGCATTTGACCGATAAACAATTGAATTTCTATTGTATCTAGGCCGTATGTTCCCGACGGCGGTCAACCTGTTAAGTTTTTAAATGTCAAATTAATTCACATTTTATTTGCATACATACCTACGTGGATATAATTATGTCGTATGCAAATAAAATCTATGATAACCCTGCCGCTGATTTCCTTCACCGCACTACACGCAATCGACTGTCATTCCATCCATATCACTTTGATGGATGGCGGTCTACTACTGTGCGTTTTTCACGAAATTTCTTGCCTCGAACTAGTGTTGTGGAACCAGCTTTCGGCGGTGGTATTTCCGGACCGTTACGACTTAGGGATCTTCAAGAAACGAGCCTATTCCTTCCTTAAAGGCCGGCAACGCGTCTGCGATTCCTCTGGTTTTGCGGGTGTCCATGGGCGGCGGTGATTACTCTCCATCAGGTGACCCGCATGCTCGTTTGCCTCCTTCTTTTATATAAACAAAAAATAAAATCTTATCTACATAACAAAATCTTTTGTACCATATTTCATGCAAAACAAATTTTATTTTAATTTTACTTTTATTTCTTTACATTACAAAACCGCAACATTTGTTTGTATCACCATTACCCTCTACCGTTATTCTTTGCCCGCGATACATATTGCAATATTGCTAAGGAAGGGAAACTTTTCCATTTTGCGTGCAGCTCGGCGGCCGCGAGCTAACTTAAACTTTTTCCCTCCAAATACATTTGCATGCTACTTGCGAACTGCTTATACTTCAGATGTGTCCGTCCGTAGAAACAATCGCTAGCAAATCCTTATACTAAATAAGAAAACTGGAGGGTAAGAAGATATGTTTTTTTTGTCACTAGTATTTTTTGGTACCCTTAAGGAAAAATATTGTAAAAATCTCCTAATTTTTTGTTACAATGTTTTTCCTTGGAGAAGTCGTTTTGATCCCATGATTCAAATCATCACGTTCTTCAAGATATCAAAGACGTGATCTAAAATGTTTTCTAGATCAACGTTCAAGTTAAAATTTTACCAGCGAAAGGCTCCTTAACAGATTCTACCTGGAAGGTTACTAACCTCACACCTATTTCTGTCGCCAAGCCGCAGTTGCTGTGTATCACTTTGAGGGGTATGTCACCCTATAAAACTACCAGATTCATCCAGTTGTTCTCGGCTCAGCTTTCTTCGTAGATCCTGCTCTGAATGGTGCTGCACAATGTGGTTCTGTCCTGCACTAATCAGCCCTGCTCCGACGTACCGTAAATAACAAGTTAAGCTCGCCTCACTCGCCTTTCGTATTTGTTTCGCTTACTATTTGTTTGTGATCACTGATCACTTTGATAGCAAATTAGTTAATGGTGCTAGTGTCAAAAAATAAAATGAAAATATACCGCCCCTCATTGGTCTGTCGCGTTTCCAACCGAGCGGTGGGACAGTCGTATTCAATAACAGGCTCCAATCATGCGGCGTTCGAAATTTAAAAAAGCAAAATGGACGAACGCGACCGTTACTAATTTGACACGTGACGTTACATTTGTTCTGCGGCTGTCAGGCAAGCCACGCTCCACTAATAGTGGACAATTAATTGGCCGTATAGCTTTAGGTAGCTACCTACCTACTACCTACAGTATTGTAAATGCATTATCGACTTTTAATAATTTAATTTCATGTTACTAATATTTCTTTACTAGAAATTACAAAGACCTCTACTTTTATTTAATACTATGATTGTATTCAAATTTAAAAAGTTAAACCGAAAAACACATTACAATCCAAAGTCATTATGAAACTTGCAGTCGTGTAATACGAGAAAAGATAACTTGATCTTTTTTAGACAAACGTACCGAAACATGTTGTTTGTTTTTAAAAATGCCACTTATTGTCACGGTATACGGTCGACACACATTTCGGGTTTGTTCTAAGAAATGCGTGGTCGACTGTACAGCACGCTTATTTGCCGGAGGCGTGAGTGGTATCGCAAAACTGTCGCGCCGAGTAATTTATTGTCTTACTGCTTTAACAGAAAGGAAAAATCACGTAATTTTAAGGTCAAACCATCTTACGGTTCGCGAATAAGAAGATGTTCGTTGAATTCGCTAATTTTGTTTCTTTTGAAGCCCGCCTGATAACTGAAAATACAACGCTTCATGGGTTTGTCACTACAAACAATAAATTTATAACAATTAATATAATTTTATACAAATGTATACAAAATTATAAAGAAGAAGTCTGTTAAGAATCGGCTTCAGAATCAATTTCAGACATTTTTGTAACTACAATTTTTGTTTCTATTATTGTATTATTATAATATTAGTAATTAAAATAAAAAAAATACAAAAAATACTTAATGAAGTTTTTAAAGTTAACATAGACACTTATATTATGATTTCGTTTGTTTCAATTGATCAACGATGGTGTCACTGTTTAATAAAATCTATGCATCGCATGTATATACTTGTTCCATAGAACAATTGAATTTCTATTGTCTGGTTTAAGAACAACTAAGTTAATGCAATCTGTTCTTCTACAAACCCTGCAGGGGGTTAGAAACGTGTTAAATAGTTAAAAAATAAAAGCAACGAGATCCATAAAAAGTGTTTCATGTCAGTGTACTGTTCGTGTTAACTATAGAACTAACATAAAAGGTATTTCCCAGCATTGAAAACGGTTATTGCGCTGGATTCACGTTACAGTACGATAGCATTAAAACGTAATTAATTTGAGCACTGGCTGTGTGCACCCATGCCTTTGCGCCCCAACCACGCGGAACGTGCGTTCAAGGATTGAGCAATCAAAAGATTGTAGTTGAAAATGAGACTTGTTTGATGTAATTTTGCTTTGGACGCTTTTGTATTATTTGAGAATCTGTCCTGATTCGTCGTATTCCTGTTTGTCGGATTCCTGTTACGTCGGATTCCTGATTCGTCGGATTTACAATATCAAATTAAAGATAAGATAAGATAAGATAAGATAATTTTTATTGCCATAAAATTGTGTAAATACATAGCAGGTGTTAAGCATATTATAATTAGGAACAAATAATTTACCCTAGTCGGGCATGCAATTTTTAGTAGGTGTAAACTATGGCATTACGTTGAATTCGCTCCTTCGTTGCTCGCCACGCCGGAGTCGGTGTCGCTGCTGCCGGTCGCACCACCCGCCGTTGCTAGTAGCGCCTTTCCCCGCACCCCGCAGTGGTGGTATGAACGCGTGGGCACCTGTTTGCAAAGGGATCTAAAAAACACATAATACATACAGGGTCTAACAAAATCAATAAGCGAACGTTTAAGGGCGGTATCTATACATCATTCTGAATACCATGACAAAAAATGGGCTCCAGTTATAAAGTGATTTTTCAAAGTAAAGTTTTCTAACAAACAAAATCAATTAAAATAATGCACATCATGAAACATGCTGTATCTTTACTAACACGCACGCAAGCGTCAATAACAAGATAACGTACAGATACACGCACACAATTGAAAAACCATTGTATGACATTCATACACACACGGCTATCATTGTGTGCGTATTACACCTGTACGGGTTTAGAAAGTATTATAGTACTATTATACTATTAGTATATTAGTATTTTTTGGTGAATACCAAAAAATACACCCTTTCTAAACCCGTACAGGTAATTATGATAATGTTTTGATGATTATCTCGGTAACGAGCCTGTAGTTTTGTACCAAATTTAGTGAGCATGCTCAGTGTGATGTATACATGTTTCCCTTAAACGTTCGCTTATTATATTGTTAGACCCTATATACATACATATTTTGCCTAAGCAGACGTATAAAGCGATATCAAAGCTTATTGATCAGAAAATCCGTTAGTACTTGTAAGGTATGCTTTGTTTCTTATAATAGCTTATTATGTTAATATAAGCTAGAAAATATTGATTAATTAACCACCTGCTACCTACTTGTTAATAAATTACCCAGGTTTTGCTATTTTCGAATTTCTTTTGTTTTTGATGTCGGGTGCAAATAACACTTAAATCCCTGATCGATTCTTGTCACATGTAATAAGTAAAGTAGCAGAGAAAGATTCAGAAAATATTATTGTAATACTAAAGTTAATTTCACAAGTTAGACATGACTGGAATCTAAGAAATGGGTTGATCGTATTAAACTAGCCTTAGAACCGTACCATAAAGATTAAAGCATTATAGTAGCATTTCAAAACTCAAATTTGTAACACCGTCTAGACATCGCAATACCAAAATATATCACCGCACCAACTTGCGCATCAATGATCTTAGTTACAAGTAATGCACCGAAAACTTGAAGTAAGAAATACTGGATTATGTTAATTTTAAGCTGCTTTTCATTCAAATCCGATCTTCGAGGGGCCCTCGGATTGGCGAGTTTTCAATTGTGTCTAGCGTCGGGGCTGATACTACCAAATCCTCGTTGTTACCTTGTTTCAAGGTGGCAGGCTACTTGCTAGTTTGTGTTTAGAGTTCGGAGGTTCTGGTTTTGCATTATTCAGGTCGATTTTATTACTAACAAGTATTACAGTACTGCTATAGTCTCATTCATCGGTGATCTTTAAATAGTCTTCAGTTGTATCACAGGTGCCGACAAAATCATAGTGACCTTCTTTACAAAAGTTTTTGTAGTATTTCTAAAGGATTTTTTTTTATATTACTAGTCTGCAAACGAGCAGGCGGGCTGCCTGAGGTGAGCGGTCACCGCCGTCCATGGACATTATCAACCTCAGAGATGTTGTTTTTGTCCACTTTTGCTGTTGTGCACGAAATTGTCGGACTAAAAGAGGTTTTATATAACTTAGTATCACTAATTGAGTAGTTTTAATTTAATAACTCGTTCGTAATTTCGGGTATAAAAATGTATGCCTAGGATACCTAAATACCTAATGCTATTAGTAGTTTGCATTGAACCTCTTTATATTCTTTGCTTATTGTTGATTACAGAAATATACCTTTTCCCTTTGCGTGGTAAAACGAAGGGTTGCTTATTAATAAATCAATTGGTGATTTCTAAAATCGTATTAGCCGGCCAATGTGAGTCGGTGAGCTCGCGTGAGGGCGAGCCGCACACGCATCACCGCACACCCACGGGTTGGGGATGCTGATTGGCTTTGCGATGCCTTTATCTATTTCGGAGTCGTGACTGTAATATATTCTTGATGCTCCCTTTTTATTAAATTAAATAGTTACTATTACTGAGCGAAGGCCTTCATCGTTGAAATAAAGCATCGCTACAATTAATTTGAGCTTTGCTTGCCAAATGCGGAATGGTGATCATCACTAACCCGGGGCTAACTCGATCGCTATCGCTACGAGTATCGTTTGTGACGCCATCTTGTCATTTCGTACCGCCTAAGAAGGCGATATCGAAAATATAGCTCTATCGCAGCCATGGCGATATTGATAGCGATGAACGAATGAAAACGTATGGATTTGACAGATAAACACTACCGCCTAAATATTCCTACATGGCGGCATATATAGCTGTAAGTTTGTATTGTCTTTTTATATAAATAAATAAATAAATAAATAAATCGCTTTCAGCACAGCGAAATCGCTGTCATGAAGACGGTTGCTTCTGACTAACAGTTTTCATAATTTATTATCGAGGCATCCAAAATATGCGAAACACAATTTGCCTGACCTGGGAAATGTACCCGGGGCCTCTAGGTATAAGACCGAGCGCATTGCCACTAAAATGCACCGCCTTAAATTAAAAAGAAAAAAAAAATGAAGTGGTTCTACCACCAGACGTCGTTTTGAAATGTAGTCTTCTATCAAGTTAGAGTCCGGATATAAACACTTGTTGGTTTACAAAACAATTTCCAGTTACAACACAAAGACTATTTTCAATTTGAATACGCGTAACTTGATTTCCGATGTCTTGAATCTTGGTTCGTTTTAGATCTTGTTGTTATAACCTCATATCATAAACTTGAATTTATTTTCTATATCATAAAATATGACTGACTATGACTGACATGACTGAAAATAAAATGGCTGCCACAAGCAGTCTGTACAAAGAGTGTTCCGGGTTTCCTTTTAACTATCGGCCATTTTCCTCAACTAAAAGGTTCAGTTATCAATTCTCTATATCGAGAGATGAGTCCCCATAATGATGGCAATACGGAGCTTCAGCGTTCTCTCCCCGCTATAGACTGTCGTTTAAATCATAAGCTACTAGCGTCTTACATTACGCTTTTAAGAATGTCGTCAACATATTACTTAAAATAGTTTTTTGTTATCTTTGACGCTGAATTAAGTAATATCTAAAAATACATGAAAAATTAAAGAAACATTTAAAAAAAAATTTCACTTTGTAAAATCTTGATTAAAATTCAAATGTAAAAGGAGCTATATAGCATATTTATTAGTCCATTATCATCAGGAGTGCTGAGGTTAAGCAACTTTTGCAAATGCCGGTCATTGGAAGGGTGACCAAAAATGTATCATCTCGAGCTTCTCCGTGCTTCGGAAGGCACGTAAAGCCGTTGGTCCCGACTGCACTAGCAGTCCTTAACAATCATCAATCCGCACTGGGCCCGCTTAGTGGTTTATGGCCCGTTCTCCCTATTCATCCATAGGGAAGGCTCGTGCCCCAGCGGTGGGGACACAAAAATGAGCTGATGATGACGATGATAATGCAAAACTTGACAATGATGATTGGTCCGACCGATTTCGGTCTTGGTCATGATTTCGACAACTTCGACTCCTATTCGGAACAGAAATAGTGGAGGAATGGTTTGTCTTACATCAAAAAAATAGAAGATCATAATATGATAAGATAATGTAAGTGTGAGTACCAGGCATCGAATTTATAGTAGATACGGTAAACCAGGGTTACTTTTAAATACATTGTATCATTGGTAACAGCGCCTGCCTTTTTATTCTTTTTATTTTTATTTATCTATAGAAGCTACACTAACGCATAGCATCTAAAGCTACTATCAGTTACCCGTGATTCTAAATCTACCCCGTTCTACGGTACTTGGTCTAGAAATTTAAATGAATGTATAAAGAATTATCAAAAAATACTTCTAAATTCGTCGCAACTCGCTTCCCTCTCGTAACTTGCGTTGAAGATTGAGTCTTAAGACGGTCATTTGGCCGTAATAATCGCCTAGTGTGGACCTGAAAGAAACAAGCGGGTCGCACCATTATCCGCTCTCACGTGTAATTGGAAAGGCCTTCAAAAGGACCCTATTGTATGCTTTATTTTTATATTACTGTAAGCGCTCTATTCGCTCGTGCAGTTCGTAATGGTGATAATTTATGTTGCGAAGTTATACGTCTAGCGGCTTTGTAGAACAATCCTATTTATGGATGAGTTGCTTCGTTTCAGAACTAATGACGAAAGAAAACTCTCGAACTGACAGTGTAGTGAGAGCACTTTTTGCCATTTGACCACGCTAACGAGATTTGTATTGGATTGAAGCAGCGTCTCCCGGTAACTAGTTAACTAGAGTAAAAAAAAATCCATACAAAATACTAGCGTGGCGTAGCGTGGTGTGCTTTATAAATCTCACCGGTAATCTTGAAACATGGATATAAAATATAATAATTTTTGTTTTAATTTCAAGTCTCGTTACTAATACGGTGAAGTTTGAGAACAATGTCTTTGGAGTCAAGTGGATAACCCAATTATTTACCGTTCGTGAATTTGCAGTGCCGAAATTGACATCTTTTTAGGTGTTTTTTCAGTTATATTTATGGTATACCTACCAACTCGCTCTCAGGTCTTAAAAGTGACGCTTAACTTAACTAGCTTTCGAATAACTTATGCTTTATTGAAGTACTAATGCAGAACAGCCGTCTGAATCAACCCTTGGATCTAACATCCATATCATTCGCTTAATTCAATGCAACGAGCTCTTCAGTCAGCAAGACTGCCATTAAAACCAATTCCATTACGCACTCAATCTAAGTTGCGCTAAGTTGCAGGATCATGCCAAGTAGTTACGTACAGCAACCGACTCATAAGCCTTAGCAAATCCACTGCAAATATATACTTTATTGCATTGAGATACGGAAGCTGTGTAGTCAGTAGTAAGCTAAATAATGTCCTGTCGAGTGTAAACCTAAATCGCAAGTAGTTGGATTCGATTAAACTGCATTCGATTTGTTTTATCCGATTTGGGTTTAGTTGTCTATGTCTGTCTTGCCTATCACCTACTATGCTTTAAGCTTGTTGCCTGATGTTTAATAATAGACCGTTACTTTTCACAGTCGCAAAAGTCGGATGGGTGACCGTAATTTTTCCTCTACTCTTTCGATAGTGATTAAACTGTTGGCTGATATGAAGGTTAATGAGGTATAAACCATCGTCATCATCCCCCCCAGCTCATTTTATGTTTTGTTTGTTATGTTTATTCGCAGTTGAATAAGACGGCAATTTCTTTATTATCTTTAAGCAAAGGAAGTTGGTTTAAAAATGGTAATATCTATATATATAAAATTCAATTGCTGTTCGTTTGTCTCGCTAAAACTCGAGAATGGCTCGACCGATTTGGCTAATATTGATTTTGAAATATTAGTGGAAGTTCAGGGAAGGTTTAAGCGGTGAGAAACATAAATAATAAGTAACGGAAAATACTAAAAACGACAATTTAATTTTCCAATACAAAATGATTTGTTTGTTTTGTTGTCATGGAAACCAAAGAGAATTTAATCACTTGATGGAAACTGTCAAAGCGGTACGAAGTCCGCCGGGTCCACTAGTTAGCTTTAACTAATAACTACAAGTTAGTTAGTTATAAATAAACTTTAACTACTTGCTTTCTTAGTTTCATCGTTTTATTCGTTTTATTAATTTGTACTTTTTTTCTTTGGATTCGAGAATGGTTTAGATTTACAAATTGGACCAAGTGGCGCTGGTAGGTCCATCATGGAATACGGGTGTTTGTTAGCGGACGAACTCGATAGCGGGCCACTAGTAATTAATAAAATAAAAACTACGCCCTCCGAGATAAGTATATCGCGCTAAACGATAGCGTTAAGCGTTGAGTTATTTAAATAATAAAAAAATATTATTCATTTATCTTTGTTGCTTTTTATGTTTTTTGTTATTTTGTTGTGACGTCACCGTTTAGGCCCCTCCAGAATACCAGCGTTACAGCTGTCTCATATCGTTGTAGCATGTGCTGAGGTTGGGGCCTAGTTGGCCGCATTTTGTCTCCTGTTTTGTTTTTTATTGTGAAAGTAGGTACCTTGTTTTTCAATAAAATAAAAAATATATATTTTGTAAATGTAATTAGTTTTTGTTGTACAACAGTGTGCCGATAAATGTATTTCTTTCTTTCTTTCTTCTTTCTTACATCCTCGTTTAGTGTCATCTTCATACTGAAGTTTGGAGATCAGTACACAAATTTTCTGCGATCCCTTATAGCTTGTTTTAAATGGCGATATCTAAGTCCAGTCCACTTTTTGATGTCGTCCAGCCATTTGCGTCGCGGACGTCCCGGAGCTCTCTATACTATGTACGCAATAGTTTAAAAAAAATGACTATTATTACTTACCCTAGCTCGCTTCGTTGACCTCGCTCGGAGCTAAACAAACGGGCGGGTGCGTTACAATATGGGATTAGTTATCGCAATCTCAGCTCTCAATGAACTATCGGGGGGTTCGGATCCCGATCGTCGTGTGAAAAAACGCCTGCAGGGACTGACGGAAGGGTTGGTGCCTTTTTGATAGCTAAAAAAAGTTAGAAATCATTGTGCTATTTTGTTAATCTACTAGCACGTATTAATGAAATGTAGTTTTGATATGTTTTTTTATTATGAAATCCATATACCTACATAATAATAATGACTTGTCCTGACTGACTGATTCATCATCGCCGTGCCCAAACCTCTGAAGCTAATAAGATAAAATTTGGACTGTAGGTTATTGACTGACGTAACCAGCCACTAAGAAAGGATTTTACGAAAATCACACCCTAAGGGGGTCAAATAGGGGGTGAAAGTTTGTATGAATAACTATGAAAAGAATAATTTAATCGATCTATAGATTTTTCAATAAAATTAAAGAATTAAGTGTTTTAGCATTTTTCGTTAAACCTTCCCTAGAGTGCTGAAATAAGGGTGGAAAGTTGTATGGAAATCTGGCATTCCTTAAATTTTGGTATTTGGCCTGGTAAGAAACAATAGTAACCATTTCCAGAGGATGGGCAGCAGCATCTCTCTGAGGTTACCCTCAACCTACTGCGATCGCCAACCCGCCTGCCATACGTGGCGATTACGGCAAATACCCCTCATATCCTTGGGGGAGGCCTTTGTCCAGCAGTGGACGTCTTTTGGCTGAGATGAGATGATGAGATGAAGAAACAATATGTTCGAAACAAAGAGCTGGCGTTCTTGCATGCAAATTGATGACGTTACTCGAAGGGCCGCCGGGCTGAAGTGGGACTGGGCTGGACATGTCTACCGCATGCCGAACGAGATGCGGGCGCGGATCACAACGGTGTGGACCCCACATAATGCGAAAAGGCGACCAGGTAGACCAAGACGAAGATGGCGGGACAACCTTGAAGGGTTCATGAAGGAATGGCGTGATGTTGCAGGGGACCGGAAGGTGTGGAAAAATGTAGGGACGCTTTAGCCCAGGAGTGGGACAGCCATGGCTGATATAATAATAATGATATAATAATTATGAAATTCAATAAATAGCCTTCTTGTATCAATCAAACTTTTTATAATTGTAATATTTTTTACATAGTTTTATATAGTTAGCAATTAAACTTATATATAATTATTTACTTTATTAAACCTGAAAACTATTTGCAAAGCAAACTAATTCATAATGCAAAATTTACAAAAGCGTGAAGAATTAGGCTCGATAATTGGTTAAGTTGGAAGTCAAGTTAAGTTAAGTAAGATAGTTACCTAAGCAAGGTGATATTCAATAAATGAATATTATAAAAATAAATTAACAGTTTATAATTTATTTATTTAGATTATACCAACATCATTAATTATATGTTATATTATATGAGGGTTTGCTAAAACTGTACTAATATAAAAGTAATGTCTGTCTGTCAGTTCGATCGAAACTAAACCTCTATACTGCTAAAAGACATAAATGCATTTTCCTTCATACATATATATAGTCGACAATGAAATTGCTTTACCACCTTAGAAGTGAATTTTGTTTGCATATAATAAAACAACAAGGTCTATTTTGGTTTCAAAGACCAAGTGACAGATTCGTTGTCATTATTGACAATGAGCCTTAGCGAAATTTTATTGTAATGGAAGTTTTTGTCAAAAGTGATAAAGCATTTTCATGGTCGACTATACATACATAGTCTCACGTACCTCCCAAAAAGGTGTAGACAGCATCAAAATCACCAAAACCTACCTACGTCTATTATACCTTTAAACAGTTTTTAAAGCGCAAAGTAATATTTTTGATTCAGCACGTAAAATAACGTTAAACGAAGCGGCGCCGCTCCATTTGATTTCGCAAATTATAATTGGCGTTATTCGGTGCTTCCGAATAGCGCGGCGCGGAACGAATGTTAACGTTTTTAACATTTTTAACACGTAACGTTGCACCGGTTACGGCTTATGATTGAGTTGGTTAATTTCGTTTTGTAAATTGTTTCAATTCATTTTGGTCGCATGTAATTTGAATTCGCGCTGAGTAAAATACGTGCATGTATTTTGACCGTCTCTGTGGTATATTGGTTATGCTACTGGTCTCAGAGTCCAGAGATTCCGGGTTCGGTTCTTGCGATTACATTATTATTTATTAACTAATAGGTATTATTGATCGCCCAGTGGTCAAAACTCGACCGCTTCATCTATATACAGGGTCTAACAAAATCAATAAGCGAACGTTTAAGGGCGGTATCTATACATCATTCTGAATACAATGACAAAAATGGGCTCCAGTTTTATAGTGATTTTTCAAAGTTATGTTTTCTAACAAACTAAATCAATTAAAATAATGCACATCATGAAACATGCTGTATCTTTACTAACACGCATGCAAGCGTCAATAAAAAGATAGTGTACAGATACACGCACACAATTGAAAAACCATTGTATGACATTTATACACACACGGCTATCTTTGTGTGCGTGTAGTACAGCTGTACGGGTTTGGAAAGGGTGTATTTTTTGGTGAATTATGATAATGTTTTGTTGATTATCTCGGTAACGAGCCTGTAGTTTTGTACCAAATTTGGTGAGCATGCTCAGTGTGATGTATAAATGCTCCCATTAAACGTTCGCTTATTGATATTGTTAGACCCTATATATAAAAATTAATTGCTGTTCGTTTGTCTCGCTAAAACTCAAGAATGGCTGGCCTGATTTGGCTAATTTTGAATTTGAAATATTTGTGGAAGTTCAGGGAAGGTTTAACGGTGAGAAACATAAATAATAAGTAACGGAAAATACTAAAAATGACAATTTAATTTTCCAATACAAAATGTTCCTAGCTGTGAAACATTTTGATGTCTATTGTCTGTTTATAAATAAAAAATGGTCACTTGGTTGTCAAATATTTATGTCTGTTTCATACTTCATAGCTGTAGTATGAACTCCGATTTTTTTGCTCTGGAGTTTGTTTGTTTGTTTGATACGCTTTCACGCGTAAACTGTTTACCGATTTGTATGTTTTGTTGTCATAGAAACTGTCAAAGCGATACGAAGTCCGCCGGGTCAGCTAAAAATAAATAATATACATAAGTACATTGAATCTTTCTGGACTACTACTCTGTATAAACTTAAACTATACCAAACTCAAACAAGTAAGGTAACTAAGGGAACCGACATAGCCCGAAGAGTTTCTAAGCTCAAGTGGCAGTGGGCAGGGCACATTGCTCGCAGGACTGATGGCCGCTGGGGCGGAATAGTCCTTGAGTGGCGACCGCGCAGTGTGGGCAGGTTTCCAACAAGGTGGACCGACGATCTGGTGAAGGTCGCGGGAAGCCGCTGGATGCGAGCAGCACAAAACCGGTCGTTGTGGAGATCCTTGGGGGAGGCCTTTGTCCAGTAGTGGACGTCTTTTGGCTGAGATGATGATGATGATGATACCAAACTCCACACTCCTCCGAGCGCGCAATGTGCCTAAAAAAACGAATATTTTTTTACATATTGTTTGATACTGGAATTGGTTAGTGCTCGTGCTTTTCTTAAGTCCGCCTGATTAGCTGCCACCATTTTGTTAAGTCTGTCATCTTAATAACAATGTTAACGTTTTGTATATCGTAGATGCTTCTACCACATTGATATATGAGTTGACCACTGACCCACACTGGGACAGCGTCATAAGTATTGACCTGATCTCCTCATTTTCATATAGTAAAACCTAAGCCGAAGTGAGTTGTTTAATTAAGATAACTTACTATCGATTATAATCCTCACAAATGTCACGTCGTTCATATATCATGCCATAATATTATTGCTATTTAAAAGTAACTGGTTTCAAAAATTATCGTTATTTAAATATAATCGTTAGTTAAACAGCACTTGAACGATAGCTCACAGTGTCAACTAGTTAGCGGCCGCAAACAGCGCCGCGCCGCGACGCGACGCGCGCAATCAGCGTGCTTTGTTTGTACTGCAATGTGTCGCGATTATTGCACCCGACACCGATATACTACATATTCGTTAAGGCGACGCACCGCTAAACAATAAATCTCATACGTTTTGATACGAGCGTTTGCGCCCCGTACCATAAGAAAAACTGTTTTTTTTCCTTCAAATTAAAACTACAAATTATTTAAAAAAAATGAACTACAATTTTGAAGTGTGTGTTAAGACTAACCTACTAAGAAAATTAAGATGCTTAAATCGGTCTGGTTAGCCTGTAAAATGTGAATCTGTTTTAAAAGAGGTTACTTTGATATTTTTTTCTCTGTTATAAAAGTTGAAAAATCGTGTTTCTGCAACTAACAAAATGAAGTCAATTAAATGAAAAATCATGTCATCAAATATCACTTTCATATGTTTTGCAATTGTTGGGAAAAATCAAGATCCCCGCCACGTAAATTACCAATGCGTCGCCTTAATGCTCTATGATGCGTCTAAAGTCTGAACTGATTTATACTGAAGTTACGTAACGTTGAGTGACGTGATAGTGATCCGTCTTATCGCTGCAAACGATGTCTTAACCTTCGGTTTAGAAACCCAAGAAGGAGATAGGGGAAGTTCGCAAATACAATAGAATACAATTGAAACTGAATTGAAAATTAAAATTCTAATTATTTAATTACAACTTTGTTCAGTAATTTGATGCACAAGACGGAACGATTATTCGCAAGCTTTCTCTTGTTTGTTATTTTCTGGTGTCCTCTTTTTTAGGTTTTCACGGAAGATCAGCGTTGGGCTTGGGACGCCTTTGATGCTCTGACCGGATCTGCAGAGTGGATACTTAATTCAATCTGTTTTTTATTCAATTAATCATAGACCATCAAAGGTACATCCCTATGTCATAATCAAATTTCCTAGATAAATACTGTATGATTAAAATGATCACTGACCAAATACAATTGCACTCGAGACATTGGGTGGGGTACATAAGGCAGCCCCGTGGTCGCCACCACCTTGGTGGATAGCCATTAATTAAATGGATCGAGGAGCGACCGTCTGCATAGTTGTCTGTTTGTCTTAAATCTAGCCACTTGCGAAAATTGCTGGATTCATCGCGCGCCCCCGCCCCCGCCCGTTAGGGGATTCTAATAAGCGATTATACTTAACTAAGCTAAAGTTGTTCAGACAAAGTGTGTGTAACTCGTACCTGCAAACACGAATTACAGCAAGCTTATTTCGTTAGCAAGATCTTCTGTCGATTCTTCTATTTTTTTACGAAACACGGGAAATCTCGAATGTTACTTACAGAGCAATGTGCGCTTGCTCTTACATCCTTGATACACTAAATGGTTAACAAGGCGTGGGTTCGGTTGCCGCGTGTGTACATTTTTAACAACACTTCATCTGTAATAAAGATTATCTATTATAAAATGCTATGGTTACAAAAACACAAATGTTACTTTTTACTTTTAAAGCCAAAGGCGCCCATTTAATTTCAACAACTACCGTCATTAACAAAGTAAAAAGTAAATAGTGTTGAATAATTTCGGTGGGCTGGTTAGAACCACGATAGCTCAATTGGAAGAGCATCTGACCCGGTATGTCAGAAGGGTGCAGGTTCAAATTCTGCTCGTAGAAATTTTTTCAACATTTGTGTTTTTGTAATTTGTTTCGCAACAAAATTTGCGTTAAGAATTATATAAACAAAACCAAAACATTTTATAAATGCTATGATGATGATGATGAGGATACCCTTGGCCGATTTCGGTCACAGTGATTGCGTTAGTTGCTGGATCTGATCGGATTTGCCCGCTGGTAGTGCCCTCTTGCGACTGCAGTATCCTATTTATTATTATTATCATGTCATGGGCAAGTATCGCTAAGAATAGTACTAAGCACAATCCGTGCAAAAGCTCTGCTTTAAAGAAACGGTATATTTTGCAAATGCCCAATGTTATTGTCCCAAAAATATCGCACGGAAGTTTGCAAACAAAATATATAATATTTTTTTGTCATACAAAAACATCAAATGGTATCATCTAGAGATTACGCCGACAAAGGAACAGCATCCAATTTTTCGCCCTAGAATCGAAAGTTTTTCTTTCCATCTCTTGTATGGGCTAGGGAATATGTGATTTACATAATACGTTTCTCACTAACTCGTTACCGCGATTTCGCTTTGGAGGTTTTGCTGAAAGAAAAATTTGTTGGTGAGAAAATGAGATATCTTGACCCTCTTTGCCCCGTTGCAGACTTACGACCCCAAGGAGATGTTTCAATACGGGCCAGAGCTTTAGTACTGTCAGAATCAGGCCATTGAAAATCCTTGGAGGTTCTAAAAACTCAAAATAATTCATCATTCATTCATCAATTATTACAGTTTGGAAAACTGTTGATGTTTTAGAATTACGTAGTATTATCAACGGGATGATTACCATGCCATTTGTTGTGTGAGTATCCGATATTACGGCACGTTGCATGCGCCACGATCACGGATGTACTGAGGTTATTGCGGGTGGGTGATTACGAGCAAAGAAAACGATCTACCCTCTTCCTTAGCCGTTTTCTGTATACAGGAAAGCTCGAACACAGATCGCTATCTCAACTCAACCTCTCACCACCTAAAACATCTAAACTTTGTAGTGTCATTTTTTTTTGGAGAGAGATTACTGATTGCCCTTTAACGGCATTTTCAGCTTCACCTGGCTTGTTTGGTGGTGGCGAGAAACTTATAGGGTTCCTCAAGCCGTGAGAAACGAATCACCTTCGGAGGTTTTCTAGAGGGAACGGCATCACGCACTAGCGCGTGTCCCCGTGCCCGACTAGATTCTCCAAAGGGTTCGGATCGGATCGGGGTAGTGTCATCGCTGATCAATCGGACATACGACTTGTGCAATGATGATACAGGAAGGTGTTAACATCCAGACACAAAACCAAACACGATAGGTACAGGGTAGACAGGTAGCCGCTTTTTATGCCGTATATGAAAGGAGTGACAGACAACAATAAGTACTTAATGAATACCATCTTCACTCCTTTTAGAAAAGTAGCTCAATGTCTACGGTCACCAAAAGACAGCTTTCCCCTAGAAAAGTCTTGTGTGTCTATTATACAGGGTCTAACAAAATCAATAAGCGAACGTTTAAGGGCGGTATCTATACATCATTCTGAATACAATGACATAAAATGGGCTCCAGTATTATAGTGATTTTTAAAAGTTATGTTTTCTAACAAACTAAATCAATTAAAATAATGCACATCATGAAACATGCTGTATCTTTACTAACACGCACGCAAGCGCCAATTGAAAAACCATTGTATGACACTCTTACTCACACGGCTATCTTTGTGTGCGTGTAGTACAGCTTGGAAAGGGTGTAGTTTTTGGTGAATTATGATAATGTTTTGTTGATTATCTCGGTAACGAGCCTGTAGTTTTGGACCACATTTGGTGAGCATGCTCAGTGTGATGTATAGATGCTCCCCTTAAACGTTCGCTTATTGATATTGTTAGACCATATATAGATATATATATAGATTGATTGCAGCTGCGGTAGCTCTTACATTGGCCAAACAAAACGTACAGTAGCCTGCCTAATTAAGGAGCATATCAAAGCTGTAAAGACTAACGATACGCAAAATTCGGCATTTACTGAAAATTTCATCCAATCGGGTCCTAATCACTGGATTGAATTTTGTAACCCCCAGATAATTTTAACAGAACGCCACTACATACCTAGATTGGTTAGAGAAGCGATTGAAATTACAAAATACAAAATTTACAATCGCAAAGATGGTTTTAAACTGTCGCGTATCTGGAATCCAGTGATTAGCTTATGTAAAGAACACAAAAATAACAAAAGAGCCGTTTCGCGATCTGATACGGTCAGTGTAGTGGTCGAGCGAGAACAAGTTCGAGTAAGTAGTGACTTAGGAGACAGTGGTACGAGTATCGAGCGCAAAAAGCTTCTAAGGAAGAGGGAAGATCGTTTTGTCTGCTCATAATCCCCACCCGCAATAACTTCAGTACATTCGTGATCATGGCGCATGGAACTGTGCCGAAATATCGGATACTCAAACACAACAAACAATGGTAATAATCCCGTTAATAATGATTATTCTAATGGGCACTTGACCATGATAGTCTAAAAAGTTAATTTTATAGTTGACTTTTTTCCACGAGCGGGTGATCCTCGGATTTACGATGATGATGTTGACGATGAAGACTTTGTTTGATTTTTAATAAAGAAACATGTGTGGTCAATTAGGGTGTCTAATACCAAAAAAAGTTTTAAAATAATTATTTTTTTGAGGTTCTAAATAATTTGAAAATAAGAAACTCTAATGCAATCTTGTAGGCCTGGACTGACGCCCACATTTCATGTGCAAGAGCGAGACAGATGTATAACAAAGTGCGTAGTTAGACGGAGACAGGTAGACTTAGTGCAGCGGCCATTGTACGGCCGACTGCACCGGCTGCAGGTACGGTTCGCAAAACAAGACTGTATTCTATTAACTGGGGTACATTTAAGAGTTAGGGTAAGCAAAACAGTTTGTCAAAGTACAAGCCCATATGTTTTCATAGTAAAAATCATATTAATTTACAATTAATTTTTGAAACAAGAATATTGGATAGTATTTGATTTTCTGTGTTATTTGAAGCCAACACTATATTACTTTACTGTGTAGTGTATTTTTTACAGGATTTGCTTACTTACTCTGCTGGCTCAGCGACCCGGAGTGGAAATAGGACTCCGAACCGACACAATAATATTTTGTTGCTTTAAGTATCTAATATTTCGACTCTTATCAGTACATTTCTTTAAAGACATGTACTCGACGTTCATAACTGCAATATTTTGCCTAAATTAAATAAAGGTAAAAATTGTGCACACAAGCAATTGTGTCGAAATATTGAATACTCAAATTATCAAAAAAAATTGTAATAATCATGTCAATAATTTTATAAAAGTTACTAAAAATACCTTTTTAGGTAACCGATATATCGAACGAGCTGCACTGAACACCACGAGCGCCGGGCGGTTAGAAAGGTATGCCAAAGATACACCCACTAAATAGTTACCTCGTTAATAATTACAATTTCGCTTGCATCTCGTGCCTCCTCTGCCGACGCTACCTCACACGTGTGTCCCAAACGAGCCGGCTATAATGAATAGCTGTCGCCCAGCGCCATATTTCAGCGAATTAACAAATGACCCGCTGTCAGTGCACGCGCGGCGCGCGATTTTTCTGTGCACCGTACTGCCTGATGTACGTGCGGTGGCTGCGCTCGGGCAATTAATAGCGGGTTTACGAACGTGCACCCGTTGTAGTACTTGTGGTAGGTCATGCTATCTTAACTCGGTGCTTGCCATTCGTGAGCCATCTCAAACCCTCCCCGTGGCATGCTGTGGCACAATAGTATCTTCTAGAAGGTACTCGTATCTTCAGTAATGCATTTGAATAATATGTAGTGTTAATTTTGTTAAATCACTCATTTATCAAACTTCAAGTTTCAAGCCCACACTCAAAAATATGCACATGCAGAAGAATCAATGGATGCAAGCGAACCTCCTCATCCTCAGGAGGTGTTGACTGGTAGAGAGCTGCGCACCGACTGAATATAGACCTTTCTCCTCGTCGAGTTTTAGAAACTGAACGAAGGAAGAGGAGGAGAGTCCCACATAAGCCGGGGTCACCCCTAACCCCGGTGTATGCGCAATACATTTGACCTAGTTTTAAAAAAAGGTACTGCTGTCTTAGCCGTTTTAATGGTTTATCGCCTATTACTAAACGGATCCCTTAAAGTGTCCTGCTCTTGCTCCAAATTTTAGGATAGTGTCCTGGTTTAGTTACAAAAGAACCAAGCTCTCTTTTAGAAAGCATGTTCCACCGTAGATCTTCACTTGACATCATATGGAATGGTAGTCAAAGGTAAACCTGATTTACGATTACTTAATATAAAAAAAACTTGCCTGATGTAGGCAATAATGTGGATTTTATTGAACGTTTACTTATTATTGAAATTATAACGGCCGACAACTATTACATATTCAAAGACTTTGGTATATTTTTGGTAGTCTGAAATGGTGTATAGCCTGAATAAAATGATATTTAGTTTATTAATAAGACTTAGGTTCGATATTATATTCGATGCAGGTTATTGTAAAATATCGTGAAAATACCAGCCGAAATTACTAGATAAAAGGCCATTGAATAACATTTTGTTTTTGGATTCAAAACCCTTATACATATCGAATAAAACTCATTTAAAAACACCGTTTTTTTGGAAACCCTCGCCTTAATAGCGGGTTTACGAACGTGCACCCGTTGTAGCACTTGTGGTAGGTCATGCTATCTTCACTCGGTGCTTGCCATTCGTGATCCCGAGCCATCCCTGTGGCAGAGAAGGGATGGTACAGCGGCACCAGTGTTCGAATGGAACCAGTAATCAACATTGTATCCCTATTTATTAAAACCGGACAAGGGCGAGTCGGATTCGCCCACCGAGGGTTGTGCCATCTCGCACGCCTGTGCGAGTTCAAAGTGTGGGAGTTGACGTATAACTCTACGTACAAAATTAAAAAAATTAAAAAAAGAACTGAGTAGGTACGCATAACAGTGCAAACTGTTAGGTACTACATAAAGCAAAGTTATTAGGGACCTACTACCTATACTTTTAAAAGAGAGAAAAGGTATTTCTTTTTTCATTCTTCGCCATAAATCGAAAACTATACATCATAAAAATAATTAAAAATCTGTTTGAGCTTGTGCAAATGAAGCCTTTTCATACGATACCCCGAAAATTTGGACCTCCGTTCCTTGCTTATAGATCCTGTTTTTTTGTGATTTAATTAAATATGTATAGTATAGTTTTCAGATTATGTCAATATTACTTGCCAATCTTCATAGTTCTAGGTCAACGGCAAGTACCCTATGAATTTTGATTCCCTTGAGAGTGTCAAAATATACGTTTTTGGCGACATAAACAGCCGTATCTTTTTTTCGTTAACTTAGAAGTTTGATTTTTTTACAGCTTCAAGGGACCGCAGACTTGAGTATATGGTTTTAATTTCAACTCGATACCTCCACGCGTTCTCAAGATAAATGGTCTTGACAGACAGACAGACGGACGGACAACAAAGTGATCGTATAAGGGTACGGAATCCTAAAAATGACCTGTGTGTGTGTGTGTGTGTGTGTGTGTGTGTGTGTGTGTGTGTGTGTGTGTGTGTGTCTGTGTGTGTGTGTGTGTGTGTGTGTGTGTGTGTCTGTGTGTGTGTGTGTGTGTGTGTGTGTGTGTGTGTGTGTGTGTGTGTGTGTGTGTGTGTTGTGTGTGTGTGTGTTGTGTGTGTTGTTTGTGTGTGTGTGTGTGTGTGTGTGTGTGTGTGTGTGTGTGTGTGTGTGTGTGTGTGTGTGTATGTGTGTGGTGTGTGTGTGTGTGTGTGTGTGTGTGTGTGTGTGTGTGTGGTGTGTGTGTGTGTGTGTGGTGTGTGTGTGTGTGTGTGTGTGTTGTGTGTGTGTGTGTGTGTGTGTGTGTGTGTGTGTGTGTGTGTGTGTGTGTGTGTGTGTGTGTGTGTGTTCATTGTATTTTATGTATGTATGTATGTATATATGTATGTATGTATGTCAATTTCTTTGGCACGCCCTACAGCCCAAACAGAATGGTGGATTTTGACTTAGGAGGTGTCGTTAGATTTGTTTTGACTGTGGGAGTGACATAGGCTTTACAAAATCCGGTATATAAGGTTGACATAATTTTTCGAATTTTTTTTCGAAATTTTTCGAAATTTTTTCGACACAATTTTTAGAATTTAATCACTTGATGGAAACTGTCAAAGCGGTACGAAGTCCGCCGGGTCCACTAGTTAGCTTTAACTATAAGTAGGTATAATTGGACGTCGTCACATACATTGCTCTGACTCCAAAGACAGTAGCTTAAGCACTTGTATTATGGAAATCAGAATCAACGACGGTACCACAACCACCCAGACCCGAGAAAATATAGAAAGAGTTTGTTTTTCTACATTGACTCGACCAGGAATCAAACCCGGGACCTCGGAGATGGCAACACCAGAAACCGGTGTGCGAGCCTCTCGACAATAGAAGCCATCGAATCTTCTTGCGTATTTATAGAACAAACATTCTATCTGGATTGATGGATGTTTGTTACTCTTTCACGTAAAAACTACTGAATGGACTTGGATGAAATTCGGCATACAGATAGTTTATAACCTGGATTAACTCATAGAATACTTTTTATCCCGATATTCTTACGGCAACGGGAACCACGCTGGTGAAACCGCGAGCGGCCGCTAGTTTTACTATATTCATGCAACATGACGCCAACCGACTTCGGGTATCCGCCTCCAAAACGCAGTTAATTGTCTCTGATTGTTATAACACTGCCGATTTGAATACAGTTAGGTCCCGCCATGCATACAAACCAGTATAATTTCCCTAGCTCGTTGTTATTTATACGAGAATCGGCCGCGTCGCGTAACTCAGTTTCATGCTTTTGATGAGTTTGATAATTGATTGTGTGTGGGATCATTAAAATCAGGGTGTCTAACTTAGATACCGGCTTTAGATACCGTTAACAACTAGATAACGTTACATTTTCTTCTCTTTATTTTATTATAGAGGGTTTAGTCATGACATGACTATGTCACCCGCGTTAATTTACATTTAACAGAACTTCATCATTTCAGCCCGGAGATACCGCTGAGATACTGCTGAGTATAGGCCTCCTTTCGTGTCTGCTACTCATCTCTGTCCCAAGCCATACGCATCCACGGCTATCCCGCTATCCTGGTAATGTCGTCAATTCACCTTGCCACCAGACGGCCGACGCTTCTATGTCCAAGTCTTGGTCGCCACTCGGTAATTGCTTTGCGCCACCTGCCATCACCTCGTCTAGCTAAGTGTCCTGCCCAACTCTACTTGAGTCCCATCACCCTTTTCTCGATGTCTTGGACTTTAGTTTGTTGTCGGATTTCGGTATTTGGGACTCCGTCTTGAAGTCTGATGCTGAGCATGGCACGCACCATTGCCCTTTGTGCTACACCTATTCTGTGCACAATCTTCTTAGTCAGCGTTCATGTCTCGGCACCATACGTCATAGTTGGCAGAACGCATTGCTTATAAAGCTGATTAACAGAACTTAAGCTCTATTATTATTATTAAACACTCCTTTAGCTAACCTATATAACATACTCGCATCCTCCGACAATGAGGAAGCGAGAATGCTCTTACATTTACCGATATTACCATCTATTTGAAGTAATTGTCTTCTCTATGTCTCATTCCGGGTACACTCCATCAAAGCATGGTGTATGTCCTATGTCCTATTTATGTATGAGTTTTTTTTACGTACGTTTATTTTTGATTTATTTTAATAGTAAACATTCTACGAGTTATTTTTGGATATCTCTAAAGCGTTTTTATAGTAAGGAGATTATCATCACTTCATTGACGATGTAACTATATAAATATCTCTTTAAACTGAACCAGCGATACTGGAATGGTTAATGTTCATTCTCTTTCGATACCTTTCTTCGTTCTGACTTACATAAGGATACAAGCCGGGAGCACAAGGGTCGTTGTGATTCCAATTATTCTAAATAAGACCTCGTCCGTTCACAAGTCAATTTGCAGCTAATCGTCAATACAGTGCTGTGAATAATGCTCGGTAATTTGACAGTTGGTTCATTTCACCCTTTGTCACTGACAAATTTGTCCATGATTTGTCCTAAGGGGTTCGTTGGTAGTTTTGTCCATGTGCCACGCACGTGTCAGTAGTAATTGGCTATAATAAACTATTTTGTACAGTGGCACGGGGTTACTTTTGAACCATGTGTAACAATGATCAAAGCTTCTAGAGTAAACAAAGTTTTACGTTTTCAAAGGTCACGGGCTAACTAATGTGTACAGTGTGTATATTACTTCTATTTTCTTAATGTTTAACATTAAGATTCACATTCTAAAATAATTAAATATAATAAGTTCTCCTTCTTTAGAATGAGGAGAAATGCTAAATGTGTCGTACGTAATTGATTTACGATTTAAAAGTGTTACAGCTCTACTTTTCACACGAAAATCAAAAACAAAACTACAATATAGTACGTTGTTCTGAATTCAAATTAAATCTAATTATTACTGGACATGGAAATTAATATTTGGTTGCATTCGGAAAATCATTATATTTTAGGTTCACTCTTTATCTGATATAAATCCGACGACTGAAGCTGAAGCACGAGAGCCCGAGAGGCATTAAGAAAATAGATGAACTGTACTCGGTTTGGTTGATGGTAGGGCTTGTTTGCCCGCCTGTAGCTGCTGCTAGTAGCTAGCCAGGCGCACAAACAAGCTTTTCGGCGGCCTTTTATGATTATACCACCATAACATCAATGTTAGTATCGTTATCCGGCTGCTAGAGATAAGATTTTCATTGCCTCTGTAGTTGAGGATTCCTGGTAAATGTAGTATTCTTGTTATCTAGCAGCTTGACTGCTGAAAACCTAGGGCACTTTGGCTGCAGTGGAATTAGGTCATAAAAAAATGGTTACCTATTGAAACGCATAACGTATTTAGGCAAAAACTGAAAATGCATGATGTCATGGCCATAATCGTCACTTGCCATAAGTCTTTATAGCATAACTTCATAACGCATATCATCATATGGCCGAAATCTGTAAGGCATAACCATGGAAAGGCATAATTACAAATCATAATTTACAAAAGGCATAATTTAAATTTGCCATAACATTTAAAAGGCATAATATTTAAAAGGCATACATTTGGTAAGCATAAACTGACAAAATCCATATATTCTTAAGGAATAATATTTGTTTACCATAATTTCAAAATGCTGCAAGCTTCCAGCAAGCATGCAGCAAGCATGAAGCAGGCATGGGGCATGCAAGCAGCATGCAAGCAAGCAAGCAGCAGGCAAGCAAGCTAGCAACATGCAGCAGGCATGGTTTCTGTCACGGCTCCGGTGTTGCGGGGCTTCGGCGGTCCCACGCGAGCTTAACGTCGCAGACGGTTTTCGCTCTCCACCGCAGCTTCGGCTTGCTGGCCGCCTTCACCGGCCAGCCTCAGCCGTGTCGGCAAGCGTTAAAACCACCTGCTCTTCAGCTCGCGGGCCGCCTAGCCCCTCCGCGCCTACGCGCTTCTAAATTACACTCTAGGGGTAAGACAGACAAGACTACGTGGAGTCGGATTTGCAGCGATTCGTTTCTGTCACTGACTTCTGTAGCACATTATTACTAAAAACACTACGTATTAGCTTTTTAAAACTAAATTTTAAATCAAATTAAGGTTAACATGCTATTTATATAAAAAAATACATAATTTAACTTAATAAAATTATAGCAAGTGAATAATATACGTAATGTTGTTATAAGAAGTGTATTTAGACTAAGTAAAAACTATATCCATTGAACGTTATATCCTTTGAAATTAGTTCATTTGTATTTGTAATTGTACGAAATGAAATACACCCCTTAAAACAAATTAAGATTATGTCAAAACAAAATTATGAATGTCACCAGTTATGCATAGTAAAATTACGCATTTTAAAATATGCTTAATAAAATTATGTCAAACAATAAATATAGATTTTAACGATAATGATTTTTTACATTATCTCTTTCAATAATTCTGCGTTATTATGTTTATGTATAATAAAATATTATGCCATAAAATAATAAGCTTTTTGATTTTTATACCATATGATGTATGGCAATCAAAATTATGACAATAAACAGTATGCGTTTTAAGGTGTCACCAAAAATAATAAGCGTAATTTGGTCACAAACTCTTTTAAAAAATATTGATAATTTAGGCATTTATAATTATTATTGTAGATTTGCAAACTTTATCATTCAAACATAAAAAATGTACTTTCTAATTTCACAAATTAATATGCTAAACGCTTGAATGTTTGGTAAAGGTATCCGATATTACAAGTATCCGTAAACGGTCACCGGTACCCGGATGCGGCCTAGTAACACTGGCCGTGGCCACGAGCTGTCTCAAAAAGGATACGTGCGACTAAAATACTAGCAGAGTGAACGAGAGTGCGGTAACAGTGCCGTGACCTTGAATCGACGTACCGAGCTGTACCTACCGGCTAGGGTAGAGTCACACATAGTTAATTTATTATTGTGTGAATTTGGGTGTTTTTTATATTGTAAACTTACCTTGTTATATCTGTCGGGAAAGTAAAATAGGACAAACTGGGATTATGGTTGTGTGTGTTGAGACATCCTCATACACAACAGGTTTTTTTTCCAGGCATTTTCAATAGGCACCCACCTATATGCAACAAAACTCGCAATCGCGACACCCAAACCAAGAAAGATACGTGTATACTGATCGGCAGCGCTCAGTGACATACTTGTTTTCTCCGTTACTACAGCAACATACGCTGCCCGATCCGCGTTTGCGGTGACAGCCCGCGTCATCGCGTACTCCTTTCCCGTATTTTTTTCTGTGTGCTAATGTAGGTGAACTACGAGCTTGTGTGCTTGCGTTTCGGAGCGCTTGTATGAAGTTGCCCCACTCTCGTTCACTCTGATACTAGCGAGGTTTATTGTTCTGCATCAAATTCCGGTTAACATTTAAAAAATAAGATTGAAGAGAAACGTGCGGCGAGTATGAACCGGAAACTATTTTTCACGCTAACATCAATTATGAGTGCTTCTTTTACTCTTATTTAAGATCACTGGTACATTATTTTTGTCACCAGAAACTCCCGAAAAGTATGTTTCTTAATAATAAAGTTGTAAATTGCTGTGGTTAAGTAACTTTCGCAAAGGCCGGTTATCGGATGGTTGACCGAAAATTTACTGTCTTTAGCTCTTCCGTGCTTCGGAAGCCACGTAAAGCCGTTAGTCGCGGCTGCATTAGCAGTCGTTAACAACCACCAATCCGCATTGGGCCCGCGTGGTGGTTTATGGCCCGGTAACCTATCTTGCTTTCGAAACTCTTTAGTTCGAATTTCAAAACTTCGAAAACGGTTTAACGAAGTTTTGAATTCCAGATATATTTTTTACATAATATTGTATATAATAAATTTATTTTACATATGTTTCATTTTCCAGAAAAACTAAAAGCCGATTATCAAAACCACTTTTTTTCTTTTTACAGTGGTTTTGCTTACAATAATTTTCTTTTCTAGATGTATTACATATCAAAGTAACCTTTCCCCTATTCTTACAAACACACTTATTTATTTGTTAACATTATTCATCGAAATAAAAACAAGTATTTATGTATCGTCTGATTTATTTTTATTAAAAAAATAAAAAAAAATATTAAGGTTTAAAACATTTATTTATTTAGTGTGACAATAATATTATATTATAAAAAGTTTTGCGATATAGGGTAGACCCTTAATATTGTGCTACAAAAGGTATTGACAGAAGCGAATCGCTGCAAAACCGACTCCACGTAGTCTTGTCTGGTCCTACGCTAGGGTGTAATTTAAGCCCGTGTTGGCGCGGAGGGGCGAGGCGGCCCGCGAGCTGAGGAGCAGGGGGTTTTAAAACTCGCCGCCGCGGCTGAGCCTGGCCGGCGCAGCCGGCCAGCAAGCCGACGTTGCGGTGGTGAACGTGGGACCGCTGGAGCCCCGCAGCGCCGGAGCCGTGACAGAAACCATGCATGCTGCATGCCTGCTTGCTCGCTGCATGCGTGCTTGCATGCTGCATGTCTTCTTGTATGCTTCAACGTCACTACCACTGCAGCACTTTCTTAGATTTTTACACTTCTGCGAATTTATCAGACATTTTAGTACAAAATAAAACAAAGACGTTGTGATACTTGTTATTAACAATTATTGCTACTTATTAATGTTGAGTTTATTGGACATATCTACAAAAGCTGACGTTTTAAATTGTTAAATTATAGTTGGAGTAATGCGACAAAAGATGAAGTTGCTATATTATTCTGTTAGGCATTAGCGTGTTTAGAAACTTGATGGATTGTAAGTATTTGTTATTTGTAATATTTGTCTTTTTATAATATAGGAAACGTTTTTCTGGAAACTAAATCGTCTCATCATCATCATCATCATCTCAGCAAAAGACATCCACTGCTGGACAAAGGCCTCCCTCAAGGATAAATCGAGAGGAATTTGCCATAATCGCCACGCTTGGCAGGCAGGTTGGCGATCGCAGTAAGGTGAGAATAATCACAGAGAGACGCTGCTGCCCATCCTCTGGAATGGTCCCATAGTCGCCTTCTACGACACCCACGGGAAGAGATGGGGTGGTGCAACTCTTATCCCCGGCACCACACGGGGTAAATCGTCTAACATTAATATATTTATCAAAGGTTGAGTAAGATTTTAAAACGTATAGAATTAAAAAAAAAATATTTGAAATTCGGATTATCAGCAATATTTCAATCGTGTTTTCGGTACAATGAAACTATGGAAAACAAAAATGTGGCCAAACGTTTTAGGGATAATGAAATTCGTACTAAAAAAAATCGGTTTTAGAATAGGTAACCCCGTTCATCCTATCCATCCATAGGGAAGGCTCGTGCCCCAGCAGTGGGGACATAAAATGAGCTCACGATGATGACGATGATGAAATAATGCAAATATTATATTTCATAGTGTATGCATGCCACTTTTAACCCTATTCTTGGCATAGTGGATTATTTGAGACACTTAACTTACAAAAAATTTCGAGTAGTGAAAAAAGAACACATTTTATACAAAAAAAAACATATAATTCCACAAAAAAAAAGTATAGGATTAATTGAAAGATCACCGGTGAAATTAAAAAGTCGCCCCCAGAAGCTTTTAGTACCCGCAATCGAACAAGCAATAGACTTATCCTTGCGCAAAGTCTGCTTACGTCTACACTAGGGCCATGATTGTTGTGATGATGTTTTAGACTTCTTGAGGACCGTAGTACACGCCGTGGAACATGTCGTAATTGGACTTCTGAGTCCTGTATGATATGACGAAGTAGAACGGCTTGTCTAAGACCAATTCATCAGACTTCTGCAAGCCACCTAACAGCCTTTCGAATTCAACAGGGCCTGTGTAAAGATAATTATATCATTAAAGTTTACATACACAAAAATAATAAAAATCGAAAAAACAAAAAGTGAGAAGCAACTTTACGAACGCTGCTTATTTTAGAATACAATTTCTTTCAGTGGTTTGACAAAAGGAAATATTGTTAAAACTGGGATGTATAAGATAATAAACACGCATACAATTCATGATTTCACATTAAGAGGTTAAACAGACTTTGCTTACAACATACATTAACTACAGTAAGTAAGTATTATGTACACACAATTATAACAATAGCAATGATTTATTTCCGAAAGCTAAAGTTGGCGTACCATATTAAAATAAAGACGTAAAGAGCTGGGTAATTACTTGTAGTGATACCATTTGGTAGAAAAAATAACATTTTAATAGAAGAAGTCAATGTGGGCAACCGTACTTAGCTTTTAAATGTTTTACATCTGAGTTTTTTTTAATTTTTTTATTCATAGCTCGGCAAATGACTCCACTCCACCTGATGTTAAGTGGAAACGGAGTCAGACGAAAGGACAACTGGTGCAGCGCGAAAACAACGCAGCATAAAGGTATGATTCCGAATTCCGCTGCACGCAGCAGTGCTGCCAATGTGGCGCTGCGCAGCAGTGCTGCCTGCCGCGCTGATTCCGGGCAAGGCAGCAGTGTTGCGCTGTTCGTGGTGATGCGCTGTTGCCGATTCATTTGCTTTGAGTTGACATGACAATATGCCCATTGATGACCAACTTTTATTTATATTGTTCGAAGAGGAAGAAGATGACGATGATTTGTTGTTGTTTTATGCCAATAGTAAAAGAAAAGCAACAGATTCGTTTTATAAAAGCAGACAACGGGATGGATGTTACAAGACGCTGATTAAAAACCATTTGATAAGTGATGAGGAAAAATTCAGAGAGTACTGTCGTTTAAATAAAAACAGTTTAATTTTATTCATAGTTTAATTGTTGACAAAATTCAAGCAAAAAAGCAAATAGGTACGTACTATTTTCATCATGCTTTTTTAAAATCGTACAATGCTTAAACGTGTGAAAAGATTAAGCAGTTTTTTCCCTTGTGGTTATTAATAAGGACCATAATGAAAAATTGCTAGGTATAAAAATAACTGTTTCCATCTTTAACTACACTGCCGCACAATTTATGAACGCAGTAAAGAACATGTGAACAGTTACGAGAAAATAGATCGTAATGTCAGCACCTCAAATATCACAATCATAAACACAATAAGTGGTGCTTTCATAAATTACAGTACTATCGCTGCGGCGGGCGGCAGACGCGTCTCTACTGGTCTGTCGCGGCGGTGGGGCGACGCTGCACGCAGCAGTGCTGCCCGCAGCAGTGCTGCCGCGACGTTGCTGCGTAGCTCGGAATGTAATCTCATATAAACTTATAGAGAATATATGGGGACCAGTAGTGCTGCGACAGCACTGCTGCGGCAGCATTGCTGCGTGCAGCGGAGTTCGGAATCATACCTTTAGTCACCCTCACCCTGCCGGCCTACAAGGTGCCTCTTCACGCCTCGTTTGAAGGACCCCATGTCATAGGAAGGAGGGAAAACGTGTGCTGGTAGACTGAGTACTGACTGAGTAGACTGAGTTTAGACTTTTCAACCCAAAAAAAAGTGGAAGAAGAAAACAGAAGACAGAAATGTAAAACAAACTTTTGCGTTCATTTCTCGGCTTCCTGATAACTCCGAATTCGTCCATCTCCATGAAAACTTTCTGTTTAGCTTTGCTCAAGCAGACTTTCTTGTTGGTGCCATTTCGCAGTATATGATGTAGACCTGATGCGGTCTGGTTCATAATCTGATTTATGCCAATCTGATAATAATTAGAAGGTCAGTTATATTATTATTATGCTTAAAATATTCAGAATGTAAGAAATAAATTACTTTCGTTATTAATATCAAGATTAGAAATTCTCTTTTACTCTTACTCTTTATATTATGAGTACCTAATCACTATCAATATTTTATCACCAGCTCATTATTACATCAGCATTTGTTTTACTTTTGTGTAGTTACATTGGTTTGTACGTTTGTAGTTTGTATGTCTTAATTTATAATATTTTCAGCACGGTTTTTAAATAAAGATAAAGTAACATTTGCTCGCATCGTATCTCAAAGTTAATAGTGTCTAATGCCCATTTTCACCATTGACCCCTAAGTTTTAGGTGGCCCCTAAGCCATTTTAGGTGACGGTTATGCTCCAACAACTGTCACCTAACATGTCTTAGGGGTCACCTAAAACATAGGGGTCAATGGTGAAATCAGGCATAAGTGGTCTCTATTCATCTGGGTTGTCTATCAAACTTCCAAATTTTAATTCAGTATTTGTTTGTAAATCTACGGTATGAATTTGTAGTGAAAGCCAGCAAGCATATTATCTAGCTAACATACCAGTTTCAAGAATCCTGTCCAGTCCACGTAACTTTTGATTTTAAATTTTGGTATCGCAAGGTTCAAAACTTTTCTCTTCATCCGACTAATAAGGTCCTTCATAATGTCAGGGTCTTCGACAATCTTGGTGAGAAATTTTGGTAGACCCGTGTGGGAAGCTGGCATGGCGTATATTATCGAGGCATGCATTAACGTCATTTGTATCAACTGAAAGGGTACCATGTACATAATATTTTGAATTTCAAACAAACCGGCACCACAATAAATTTAATATTCTCTGATTATAAATTCGGAATAGGTGGTATAACCAATATATAAATAAAGGCTTTTATCATTATGACAACGTGGCGATGACGGCCGGTATCGTGGAATCTGTATAAGGTGGAAAAATCTCATCGTTAGTGATAATAAAACAAAATGTTTACTATAAGAAAGAAACCTTCCATTATCATCATCCACTAGGTATCCACTGCTAGTTGTAGGCGACTCTTTGTACACCACAAGCCACTCCTGTGTTTTGCAAAGCTAGAAGTTGATAAAGAAATATTTAGTGAAAGGTTTTTGTCTAAACCCTTTTAATACCTTGACTTCTAAAATGGGATCGTCCAAGAAAGGAACATCTTCACATGTCACCATCATTGGAGTTCTCCAAATAGTACCTTTCATGTTGCGGAACTTTTTCTCTGTTGATAGTTCAACATGAAATGGCGTTTCCCAGGTAGACTGGAATTTTATAAAATATTGACTTCTTTTGAAATCCTTTACATTGAAACAGGAATTTAAAACATATATTAGACATCATCACATACATTGTTCTGACCCCAAGGTACGTAGCTAAAGCACTCGTTTTATGGGAATCGGAAACAACGACGGTACCACAACCACCCAGATCCGACACAGAATCGCAAAATTCGTTTTTCGGCATTGACTCAATTCAATTCAATTCATTGACTCGACTGGGAATTGAACCCAGGACCTCAGAGTTAGCGCCGCTCAAAGTCCGGTGTGCAAGCCACTCGCCTTCGGAGGTCGTCGGTAAAGTATTGATGGTCTTCTATCACTACATAGTATAAAACAAAGTCGCTTCCCGCTGTCGCTATGTATGTATGTATGTATGTATGTATGTATGTATGTATGTATGTATGTATGTATGCTTAGATCTTTAAAACTACGCAACGGATTTTGATGCGGTTTTTTTTAGTAGATAGTGATTCAAGAGGAAGGTTTATATGTATAAATACATGCATAATATAGTAGAGAAACACTGATAATTTTAGAGGTTTCACATTTTTTTGCGCTTACATTGCAAACGCTGGCTGAACCCTACGAGATAGATTAAAATAATGTACCGGTATTGTACACCTCTTAAAAAGGTCTACAAAAAAATCCGCAATGGTATATGTTTATCTCTTAGGGATAACCCGCAATAATAATTTTTTATCCTTTACTTTCTACGAGAAATAATGGCTTCTTTACGAAGCGATTTTAAGAAATCCATATCCAATTTAGTACCTTAAATACATTGTGCATATAATATAGATCAATATGCCTTTTACAGCATGTAGTTTAAATGAATATTTTCGAAGATATTACAGAATTAAAATGCAAGGACATAGCGGTTGCGTGTATCAGCATTGCACCCGTGCGAAGCCGGGGCGGGTCGCTAGTTTGATATAAAATATTCGTTAGTATGGTAAAATATTAAGGTATTAAGAGCGTAGCCTCCCCTCCATTCTTCCACAAACTCTATCCTGATTTCTTGCCAATTCTTAAAGTGGGAGTCCAACTCAACCCGCCATCTCCGTTTAATTCTTCCACGTTGTCGTCGTTCATTTATGGGGACATTTATTTTGTGTCTTTGTACATTTGATAAAATTTCAAAGTATAAATGATCCGTGTGTTGTTATTTGCAAAGAATAGCACCATCTCATCTCTTCCCGTGGGTATCCCCGTGCATATAGAAAGGCACCACGGTCCACCCGCGCGGAGGCGGGTAAACCAACGCTAGAATTCCCTAGGCAGGCAGCCGGCGGTAAATACTTTGCCAAAACCTTAGCGAAAATGAAAGTGAAAGAAACGGTAATTTTTCGCCCACCCCAAGTAACCAGGGCAGGAGCACCAGGGTAAGAACAAGAAGATTTTATGAGATTTAAAAAAAATTGCCGTTGATGATGATGATGATGATATAAGACTTATGTTTTTGAATTATAATTGTACTTGCCTTATAATGCGCCGCGTTCAAGATGAGCATTGAAGTATTTGTATTGATGTCTTCCGCATCTATAATGTTGGTTACTCTTTTCAACATATCCCGTTCTACCTGTTCCAGATCATTATCAACGAATTAATATAGGTTAACGATGATTACACTGTGATTCGCCAATAATGACCTTCGAGAATGACCCACTTTTTATGTTTCGATTTAAGATGTAAAATCACAAAATATAGAACAAGAAAAAATTGCAATACCTGAAAAGAGTAATTAAGTATTTAAGGGTAGACAAATCATCGAAATCACATCACATTATAGCATTTTCTATAATTTAATTTTCAATAACATCAATATCGACAAGAAGACGCTAGTTGACTGATGCTACGTTTGTTTCCACGCTGCACCAGTTGTCTTCGCGTCTGGACTTCATTTCCACTTAACATCAGGTGGGATGGAGTCATTTGCCGAGCTAAGTATAAAAAAAAATAAAAAAAATATCATCTACTATTATAAATAGCCTTTCTCCCTTGATCAAATTGATGCAACATCTTACCCCGGTGTTAATGTAATGCGATGCGGCCATCGGGAATCGGAATCCGACTTTCTCAACACGCAATCCATATTCTTCAGTGGCGTTCTGCATGAAGAGCGGGTCTACATCCAGACTATCGTTCAGGTAGATCTTGCTCGTTGTCAACCCGTCCGTCATTTTCATGTACTGCATTTGCATGCGGTGCTCTTTGTAGCAATTTCTAATCTACAAGCAGAAGTAAATGCTGCGTTACTACTTCATCTGTTTATTTATCAACATGACCCGCTTAATTACATTAGGGTTAGGGTGCTTTAAATATAATTACTGAGTGTTTTTAATGAATTATTATGTAACTACTACATTTTTGTTATCGTTTTGACTGATTTGCGTTGGCTATATCGACGGTTGGTGTCAGATGCGAGGTTTCTCGTACCTCCACATAACATTTTAACTTCCGAGTATATAAAACTTTTTACTTTGTCTTGAGTTGTTTACAATTGATTATTATAAAGTACCATGTATTTGATATGACCTACATTTAAATAGTAGGTTAACTATATAGTTATATAGTTACATCATCATTATCATCATCATCATCATCATATAGTTACAGTTAGCCTGTATTATCCCATTGTTAGACAAAGGCCTCCCCCCATTCCCACCAATCCACACGATTTTTCGCCACCATTTGTCAGTTTGTCTTTCTTGAAGGCGTCCAGCTCGTTCCACCACCGCTTGCGTGGTCTACCGCGACGCTGTCTCAGGGCTCCACATTGTGGAGATTTTGACGAAACGGAGACGTGGCTAGCCCAACATCATTTTAGTTTTGCGGCTTTTTCACCTACATGAGCGATGTATTTTGGTTTCTCTGGCGGATATATTCCACAACGAAGTTATTCGACAGGAAACTAAGGTCACCGACAAAGCTTGCAGAACAGCACCTTAAAATGGAAGTGGGCCGGTCATGTCTGCAAAAGGACCGAAGATCGTTTGAGCAGACAATATGTCCTTGAGTGGAGACTGCGTTTAGGCAAACGCTGTGTAGGACGCCCTGCTGAGCGGTGGAGTGGACTGAAGACTTGAAAAAGATGTCGGGTGTCGGATGAGTGCGGACTGCGCAGGACCGGGATTTTTGGCACTCTTTAGGGGAGGCTTACGTTCAGCAGTGGACGGCAATAGGCTGAAAAGAGCGATTTTAATTTCGGAACGCAGTATGGTGTTGTCAATTATATTTGTCTAAAATTTTTATTAACCACTTACCATTTCTTCTGTCGTGAATCCGAGCGATGTCATGATCTCAAACTTAGCTGTGCCTCTGGCAGCGGACGCCAGCTTACAAAGAGAAAACTTTAGCAGCAATGGTGATACAACCGTATTTACCGGACTCACTCGCAACACCTCCTACATTAAGGGAAAATGTAGAAAAATGTGTTTTTTAAAGACCCAGATATTATAAAGTAATAAGATTAGGTGTTTGCTATCATTAGAGCGTAATATATTAAAAATACTGATATGACACGCACTAGACTAGTGCGGGTCCCATTCCCTACTAGATTCTCCGAGGGGATCGGATCGGATCGGAGTCGTCATCTAATGACAAGGACAGAGACCAACGGATTAACTAACCTTTGGAAACACTACGTTAACTAAAAAAATAGCAATGGAACCACAAATTTAAAAAAAACCATACCTACAATAATTTAAGAACTAACATACTTATATGGTTTATAAATTTACCACAACTACTTTTAATTACATATATTTTTATATGTACTTTTTATTTACTTAATAAGATATAAATCTTTTTTTTTTTAAAAAGAAGACAAAGTGTTGAAAAAATTCGTGGACGTGCCACGATATCATAGCTGGTAGCGCACCTGACCCGGCATGTCATGGGGGTGCGGGTTCAAATCCCGCTCGTGGAATTATTTCAACACTTAAACATATACTATAAACATAATCATATATCTTCTTTCTTTATAAATAAATAAACAATTTCGTATTTCTTATTTCTGACATGACCATTGGGGTGTCTTTCTTCTGTGCAATTGGTCTTAAACTTAAACTTTCCTATCATCTAGCCCAAGAGAAGCTTCGTTATGAAACTCGATAAATGGTTACTAGACAACGGATAAACATACTTAAAATACTTAAATACGTAGTTATTATATTTACATAGAAAACACCCAGACCCGAGACAATTTAGAAAAACAATAATTTCTAAATTGACCCTACCGGGGTTCGAACCTGAGATCTCAGAGATGGCGACACCATGAAAACCGGTGTACAAACCACTCGACCAAGGAGGTCGTCGTCTGTCATTTTAATCTACGAAACTAGCTGAGTAGGTATTATTATGCTCTAAAGATCCAGTGAATGCTTTAAAGGTTTCTAGCATAGTGACATTCATAACTCACCAGAGCTATTTGTAGCCTAATCTGAATAAATGATTCTGAGTTTAAACTTTTAGCATCACCGCATTTTTTAATATTTCTTTTGTTTTTAATCGTACTCTTAGCAATCAGAGTACCCGATATGTTTGAGTAACTTGTGCAAATCTCTCTCAGCTCATAATCAAATTATGCTCAATCTTACCAATGCAATTTTTTTGTTCAGGTTATTCGTTATATATTTTAAAGGAATATTATTCATTTCGCCCATGACCCCCACCATTAGAACGGCAACATGAACTGCAAATTAAAATAATTCTTCGTTATCATTAGCCTAAAAACAAATACAAATAGATATACATGTCGCAGCCGGACATGAGGCGGTGTAGGCCTCACAACTACGTTTCCTTTGCGCTTCGACAGAGTCGTGGCATTACCAACGGGCTGGACGGAGCTCACTTTCGTTCGAGTCGCCAAGAAGAGAAGACGTCGCCACGGAACTGTCCTACGTTTCGCCTAGTGCATTGCACTTAATTAAAAGAATTACTAAGTTGTAACTTTGGTTCCTTGTAATATAAAACAGTGTTATAGTAAAACGTTTTCTCATTTGCACGATTCTTACATCTGCCCACACAATGTCTGAAGAAACAGTTCACAAATTTTTCTAATCCTACAAACATTTATTGCGCACAGGCTCAATGCTTAATAGTAGGATTTAACTAGGCGTTTTAACCGCCTCTGTGGTCTAGTGACTAAGACCAACGGTCTCAGAACAGAGGTCCCAGGCTCAATTCTCAGCGGGGAACTACTTGGTTTGGTTGGTGTTAGGGCTTGTTTACCCGCTTGGCTAGCTACCACCATCTTATTTAATTATGTGGCCATAACATAGTATATTTCTGAGGTTACCCTCAACCTACTGCGATCGCCAACCCGCCTGCCAAGCGTGGCGATTACGGCAAATACCCCTCATATCCTTGGGGGAGGCCTTTGTCCAGCAGTGGACGTCTTTTGCTGAGATGATGATGATGAACATCAATATTGATAGGATAGCCTGTGCCTCTGTAGTGGAGGTTTTCTTGGAGATATATTGCTGATATCCTCAGACGGCATTTTCAGCTTCACCGGGCTTTTTTGGCGGCGGCACGAAACTTAAGGCTAGGAAGGCCGAGCTTTTGAGTTTTTTCAAACCATCTGAGACAGAAAACAATGGCTTAAATTCTGGAAAAAAAGTATGTATTAGTTAAGGATCTAATCTAGTCAAAGTCGCATTCAGTTACAAGACCCAATGAACTTCACTCGATAGAAAAAAATCCCAAAGTTACCCCTTTTTGTAATGTTTTTTTCAATATTAAATTTTTGTACTCAACTAAAGACACTAAATATTTCGCAGATAAATTCGCAGAGTTTTACTTGATAAAATGTTTGTCTTATTTACTATGTTTTTAAATATCTACTAAATGCGCGAGTGCGGCTGCTCGGCAGGGACCGATTTTACTACTAGGCTACTTTTGCAGGAATACCTAGCCTTAAAGGGTACTTCAAGCCGTGTGAAACACCTTCGAAGGTTTTCTAGAGCTAACGGCATCATGCACTAGTGCGTGTCCCCGTGCCCTACTAGATTGTCCGTCCGAGCCCGAGTTGAGGAATCCAGATGAAGTGCGCTTCCACTATTAGCATTATCATCACTTAACATCAAGTGAGATGAAGACACTGTATGCACCCGTAAGATACAAAAAAAACCGGACAAGTGCTTGAGTATATGGTTTTATTTTAATTTCAGCTCGATACCTCCTACGCGTTCCCGAGATAAAGGGTCTTGACAGACAGACGGACAACAAAGTGATCCTATAAAGGTTCCGTTTTTCCTTTTGAGGTACGGAACCCTAAACACAAGATACAACGTGGGGTCTTCCGAATTAGGAAGGAGCTTGCCTATATTTTAATGTGACTTTGTGGTGACCCAGCATTGCGAAAGACGCTTTACTTGCACAAGCACAACCTGAATCTGCAAGTCGCTGCAATGCGCCTACACACTCCTCGCTTCATCACAATTATCATTCTGATCTGCCTATGTTAGTCCACTGCTGATCATAGACCTCTTGGACTTGGCGCTTGCATTCGTAATCTCGAACTCATCCCCGTGCCAAAGATAGGTTTTTTTAAAATATATTTTACGGGTAAGCGCAGTGCCTTGATCTTACTTGATGAAAAGTGATGATAAGGCCAATGATGGAAGCGCACTTCACCCGGGAACCTCAACTAGTGAAGCACTGGCTATCTTATCTCTAGCTGCCGGAACACAACAATACTACATACATTGATGTTATGGCGACATATTTAGATAAGATGGTTGTAGCTAGCCAGGCGGACAAACAAGCCCTACCACCAACCAAACCGAGTACACAAACATGTACCCCCCGTTGGGAATCGAACCCGGGACCTCTGGGTCTAAACCGGTAGTCTTAGCCACTAGACCACAGAGGCGGTTAAAAGGATGGTACTAGGTTTTTTAGTGGATATACCTCCCCTACCCGTCGGGCTTTTAGCAGCTGAACGAAAGAAGGGGAGGAGAGTCCCACATAACCCAAGGTCGCCCCCTAACCCCGGTGCACGAGCAAAGCATTTTACCTAGTTTAAAAAATAATGATTAATGGCCTACAAGTATTACCAGTTCTTGCCAGCCACGTCATAATTACGAATATCCACGATTGAAAAAGAAAAAATCTTACCAAATATCGCTCTCATTCCGACCGTCCGTTCCTATTAGTGTAACCATACTCCACGGTTGTAAAATATATTTTATTTGCAATACAAAATGTTACGTCGATAAGCTATAAGCGTCTCCTCGTAAAACTGGCGCGTCTGCGTGCGAAACATTACTGAAGTAAATGCTCTCGAATCTCGCGAAGGAAACTGTAGAAATAACAGTGAAAGTAAATCGTGGATATTTTTGACCGGGTGATAGGATTTTGCCTAGAAATTCCTTATATCAGGTTCAGTGACATTACAGAGCTAAGAAACAAAAGAACTGAAGTATGATGATCAGGAACGCGCGTCTTGGTGTCTCAAGCTTCCACAGGCTTCCCTGCGCGGTCCTCAAAATTCCACATTTCCAATTTTGTGAACATTCTAGGAAATACGCACAAAAGAACTAAGTACACCTTAACCCTTCACCCATATGGTATTGACTATTGCCATTAAATTATAAAACTAGTTCAAATAAGATAATTTAAAATATAAACAGATATAATTAAAATATTAATTGATGGAAGGATGCCGGCTAGAATACCATTCAGGTAAGATGCAACAGCAACTTCCTAAATAACTAGAGCGAGACGAGAGACAAAGAGAGACCTCGAGGTATATATAAGACACAGCAACTAGCAATTACTGATCGTTACCAGAATCCGCTAGACGTATTCATCTTGCCTATATAGAAACTTAGAGAATACTTTAAGGAATTGCTACAGACCATTCAGGAGCTGTTTATAACTGGAGAGGCTGCAGGAGCCGTCTCCGAAGCTGCACAAAGGCTCAGATAAGCTGAATGGGGAAAAGGCGATAATGTAACCGGAGTGTTCCCGGTCGCTTTGACGGCCGAATCAAATAAGTCGTCGGCAGAGAATAGTAATAAAATTGAACGGAGCGCCTGCCCAGATGTAGCTGGATTTATCGTTCAGCGGAGAGAGTGGGGCACACCGAGCGCTGAGCTGTCTTCTATACTTTGACAGATTTATTTATTTACTGACACTTAATAACAAAATGTTTCTAGGTTAATCCGTTAGAGACACATATTTTTTTAACTCATACAAAAACTTTAAATATAGACTCATATTAAAATAATACAATGAAATAATTATTAATAATGTAATGACATACATTACATACATTAATGTAATACCTTACTCGATCAAATAAGTAAGTAAGTAAGTAAGCTGAAGATTTTTCATGAGTGCAAAAATTATTTTATAGTACCTAATCAAAAAGGGTGGGTATAATTGTTATTTCTACAGTTAGTCTACTATAAACATTGGAAGGAAGGTTGTTCCTGTTAGTTGCATTATTTTGCTTAGCATGCTTGCCGTAATAAAATAAGTTCAGAATATAGTAGTGATGGTCCATAGGCCACAACCTATTGGTGTAATGAATTTTGATGGGTGATCTCCCGGCAGTGAGACTAGTAAAAACTACAAGTCCACGTTGTCGTGCCAACGTCTCGGTTTTGGCCCATCAATTAATAAATTATCTTTTTTGTAATAATAGGTACTGTACCGACATACTAGCCGTAGCCTGATGGAAGACGGCAACTATTTATTGTAATACCAACCATTTTCTTAGCAAATAAAAAATATTATATTATAGTCTATGGACGCTAATAATGACGCGTTGCCGATCATGAAACTTAAGTTCTAATGCTCCTACACAATATATAATTTCACAGAATCTAGTACCTTTCAGTTCAAAACATTGCCATGTTTTGAACTGAAAGGTACTAGTTTCTGTGAAATTATAAAACAATCACGGCAAAAAACTATGCAGAAACTGATATTAGGGTGGTTGCCATCCAGACGGTTGCTGTTCAGAACCCTTACCTATCAAGGATTGGATAAGGATAAGAGCGGATAAGGGTTCTGATCAAAATCCGTCTATCAATCAATCAATCAATCAATCTTTTTGAAAATCCATCAGCTCGCTCTCGGTGCGGCCCGGGCCGCCGGCAGTCGTCGCGGCGCGCTCGCTTACACATTCGCCGAGCTGCATCCAATATGTTTCCCGGCATATTGTCTTTAACAGCTCCATTATACGACGATAGATTGTGTGGAAACTCTTCGCCTCGCACTGCGAAGAAACCTGCACTATGAATATTTTGTTTGTTTAGGCAGATATTGGGATTTGCTGATATGTCTTCGGCTTATGAAAACAAAATTGCTATTAATTTCCGGCAGGATGTTTTCTTTGGCAGCAAACGTTTATTTAAATTGTGGTATTTTATTAGAATATTTTGCCCAACAACGTCTAGATATTATGATTCTGATACATTCTGATGACAACAAAAAAATCTTATATTATATAAGTGTTAAATAATACGTCAATAAGATAACAAAATGCTTTGTTATCATATATTATATAAGTGTTAAATAATATGTCAATAAGATAACAAAATGCTTTGTCTTAAAAATCATAGAGAAATCTTTTATTATAAATAATCATGTATACATGTTACATTAATATGAATACCGACTATCAATAACCTGCTAAGTACAAAACTGTAGGTTATTTCCATTTTTTGTTTTCGTCTAGTTGTCTGTAACAACTATTAAGAATATTCTATTTACATATGATATTATATAGAGCAATAAGACCACCTATATGTAACATATCGATTTTCAAGAGCTGCAATATATGTATCTTCTATATATCTATCTATTATGAGAAATAATTACGCACTTAAGCATCCGATGCATGAGATTTCAATCCCGCAAGCGGATCACGAATACACGTTCAGCGTTTGTGGTTTCTGCCATAGTGATTTACCTAATACACGACGACGTGGTCTACAGAACAACACGCATTTAGTATTATTAGCACTTTAGAATTTCCCAATACCACAAGTCGTATGAGTACCCAAAATGCCGTTGTTACGCGTACACAAAATGTAAATATTACCATTTAAACCATGGACTGACAAGAAATTGACGCTAACATATAATTGAATGAATATTCAAGATTCTTAATCAATAAAAGCATTACTACAGAGGTCCTACGGAAGCATCCAGCCGCCTGTGAAATTGGACTAGAAGAGACTGAGATGGGTGTACGGATTGAGCGCGAGTGTGAAAGAGACAGAGAGGAAGAGAGAGCTTTTATAAATCATTTTTCCTGCCACGGCGGAGTTTAAGGGCGGTTGCGCGCGTGGCGATGCGACTGTTTTCACAATAGTTATTGTTAAGACGCCACCTCGATTTGAGAATGTTCAAAAAGGCTGCATCTTACGGGCGCTGTCTCACTCAACTCACCGCCACGCCCACTCCTACTTACTCACTGCTGGATAGCGCTGGCAAGCGCTGCTTTGCGGCGAGACCACACGGACATACTGGCCGACCATTTGGAAGTCCAGTTCCAACCGCACCACGCTGCCATCGACGACGTTACCGTCGCCCACCACTCCGAGGTCAGCTGGATGGTGGACGAGTTCCTCGCCGATCCGCCTCCGCCACTCCGCGGCGATGAGTTCATCTCGTCGACGGAGACTTTTTAGGCGATTCGCCGTCTTCCTAAAACGAACGCCCCGGGCCCTGACGTAATACCATCGGCGGCAATCTCTAGGCTGCCCTGGAAAGCCGTGGTGGTGCAAACGCGTCTTTATAACCCCATCTTGCGCACCCACCACTTCCCGTCGCCGTGGAAGGAGGGCAAAGTTATTGTTCTCCCTACGCCCGGCAAGGACAGGAGACTCGCGGCCAGCTACCGGCCGATCACACTCCCGTCCATCAGCGTCTTTCTCGATGTAGAGAAAGCGTTCGATCGGGTATGGCACACGGGGCTCCTGGCCTCACGCACCTCATCAAGAGCTTCCTCCGGGACCGCAACATTGTGGTCGCCGTTGAGGGGGCCACGTCATCATCGAGAGCCATTGCCGCCGGCGTACAAAAAAACCGTGCCTTGCCTCCCAACTTGACCCGGTGCAAACTATTTTGCCCGTGAAGAGATTCCAGGCAATGAGGTCCAACCTCGCGGCCCGAACCGGTCCCAAAGCAGGGGCCAAAGACAATAACTACTACTACTATTAGAAAACTTAGAAATTATTTTGTAACCAAGAACAACAGTTATCGCAAAGACTTTTATGTTTTTATTAAGTTATGATATTGTGTTTTTTAATTAAAAGTACCTAAGTATATAAAATTATAATCTTCAGAACTATCGAAGACACGACCTTACCACAACAACTGTTTTTCATTCCAAGTAGACCTTTGGAACTTTTACAACACTGAGAGTCATAAGTCAATCATTACACAAAGTTTTGTCTACGATTTTTCGTCTATCGCAGGCCAGTCGTCAGTTTGCGCCCAGCCGTGGTTAGTAAAACGCTGAATCGCGATTATTTCTCTTTGCGTTTAGTTAATCAATTATTCTAATATTGTTGGCGCAGAGACGTATGCGCGTTGCGCGCTCATCGCATTTTTGCCTAACGAGCCAACTGGGAGTAATTCTGTTAACATCTAGTGTCACTAAGAATGGTCTAATGAAAACGCATTTGTTTTTGTTGTTTTTTTAAATAATCTTTTCACGTACTGAGCATTAAGATTGCACTTGTTTGTATTTACCCCATGTGGGTCTGGAATGTGAAAATAATGTATCAAATACAAATACAATACATTTTTTTTTATTTCTCTCCACAAAGCATATTCTTATTGCTTAGCAATAAGAATATGCTTAGCAGCTCTGTAGGAGACTGGTGCCTAAGCTAAGCAAGAAATGCCTGTACATCAGGACACCAGGATCCCACCTCCCCGACAAACAAGTTATATAAGTAGATATTTGATATTGTTGGCTTTTTTCTCAGTTTTATTATTATTGTTTTTTTTCTGATACGTCCCACCAGTGCGACCTATAATTGAGACAGCATTTAGCTTTAAGATATAAAATTATAGCTTCTTTCTTGTTTTAATGTATGTCTTGTTGGTTGTCCTATTTAAATAAATAAATAATATATAAATCTAAGTGTAGACGATATTTTTCATACAAACTAGCAAAAAATATCAGCTCTAAAGACATGCACAACAAGTTAGGGAGCTGATATATGAATATCAGATCCCTAACTTGTTGTGAATGTCTTTAGAGCCTATTATAAGACAAGGGTTCCAATTGCACGCATCTATCACCGATGTTGTCTATTACACCTTGTAGCGCTACTTTGATTATGCTAAAACTGGCGTCGTGGACACTACGGCGAGTTTATTCAAAATTGGTGACTTCGATCCTCTGACTATCCCTTTTTGTATGTTTGTATGTACGAGTATTAGGTCCTTACTTATGAAATTGACGTTTTGTATAAAGATTTTTTTTTAAATTTATTTTTCATACTAACGTTTTTTTTATTTTCTTAGCATCTATTTATTTTAACACTTTAAAAATTGTAGAATAGTGTGTTTGTTTCACTAGCTAAATATAGCAGACATTAAAAAAAAAAATGAAGTCCCTTCAAAGCTACAATGAAACAAAAGGACAATTCCGCGAACAAAAAAGTTAGTAAATTTAAAAAAGAAATTGGGCGATAAAGACACAAAATTAATAATCATTGTTATTACTGAAGCCTAAGTAACATAGTCCTAATTAAAGGTGTATAATAATATTAACAACCGGTATTGACTTTTAGAACTTTTAGACCTGTTAATAAGTGAGAAAAAAACGTCAATTTCATAGGTAAGGACCTAATATATGCATGTTAGTATTTTGAGTAAAATTAATGGGTAATAATAAAGTAATCCCTCTCTTATTCTTACTCTTATTTTTTTCCTTAATGTGTCTACGTTTTTTGAAAAAATATAGCTGCTTAATCAAAAACGCTTCATAATAATTTTACTAGATTGCGGATCGTTCGAATCGGAAATCGAAAGCGTACTAGAGGCTCTGTACAAACTAGGACTTCGGCTAGGGTTACCCGCGTCTTGGTGTTATAGGAAAATAACAAAGTATTAGAATAAAATAATGAGTTCTAATTATTATCTTTTTTTACATGGTCAGCCAACAAGCCTTTTACGCCTAGAAAACTCGCATTACGGACTATGAAACCTTATATTCCACTCTGCATCTTAAGCCAATGCAATGAACTAAAATAGTAATTTATGTAGGTAAGTGGTTACTAATGGTGTACCTACTAGTACTAGTGGTGGGTAGCTTTTACCTCCTTCTGAAGTCGAATAGAAGTGTTTTGTTTTTATTTAAAGAGAGAGAGAGCTTTCAAAATTGCTATCACACTTCCCAAGCCCCAATCACTTAACGGCACAACGTCGTAACTCCAAAAGAACGGATTTATCTGGCGGCGTTGACGTCAGAAATGAGTCACGGGGCCAGCAATCAATTCCATGTCCAATCAATCGCACGCCCCGATCACCTGCAAAAAGTAAAAGATCGCCGATAACCTCGCCTAGCTGGCTAATAAGTTTGCGCACTCTTGCATGGCAAAACGGAATTGGACCAATTCCCTTTTTAAATTTCGCGTTCGTCGGTACGAACGGTTTTTTCGGAATTTCGCGCATTGCTCTGTTTGCCTTTGAACAGTCAATGTTGTTTGTTTATAGGATAGTTTTGCGTTATTTCACAGATTACTTAAACAAAAGCATTTAAAATAATAAGGTTTATATGATACGTACAGTAAATATATAAGTAGTGCCATTTATGATTATAAAGCGAACATTCTAGCTAGCTTGTATCTTTTTCTCACGTAATGCAGGTGGCCTGCTGACGCTACTCATTTGTATCGCAATTTTATTTAATGTTAAGTGTGTTAATTTAAAGTACCTACCTAACCTATGTTTACTTTTATTGTTTTTGCATTTTGTTGATGCTATGTGCAGATTATTATCAGCTCAACTTATTTGTAGCATACCGGACAAATCTCCGTGATTTATGGTTTGTTTTATAATTTAATGTGTTATATTATTAAATAAAAAATAAAAAACTTTTAATAAAAATAAATTTCTTAATGCACTCCCTGCAACACCGTACAGCTTTAAGAAAACAAAAACAAAAAACCATCAGCGAGACAAACAGTCGCCACAAAGCACGTAAGCCCACAACATACATCCTCCATCGGGCCCAATTCGGCCAAAGATAAACTCGCAGCTCGAGCGAAAAGATACGTAGCCTCCGACCTTCGACCACCCGACGATTTATTGTTTAAGATCGCGCACCGGACGGCCGGTTATACACCACTTGATAAATGTCAATGAATGATGGAATGGATACGTCTCGAGTTGTGGATTTCACTTTGCTCGTGTAGCCAACAGTTTGTGATGCGTCGCCGTCGCTTTCAAATGTGCGTCATTCTTTTGTTTTGTTTTATGGTCTCCGCTGAACAGACATGACTTGAAGATGTAGGAAGTATTTTGACGACTGTTTTACTTTAAGGCGACGCATTGGAAATTTACGTGGCGGGGATCTTGATTTTTCCCAACAATTACAAAACATATGAAAGTGATATTTGATGACATGATTTTTCATTTAATTTACTTCATTTTGCTAGTTGCAGAAACATAATTTGTCAACTTTTTTAACAGAGAAAAAAATATCAAAGTAACCTCTTTAAAACATAGATTTGCTTTTTACAGGCTTACCAGACCGATTTAAGCATCTAAATTTTCTTAGTAGATTAGTCTTAAAATACACTTCAATATGCTAGTTCATTTTTTTAAAATATTTTGTAGTTTTAATTTGTAGGAAAAAGAATAGTTTTTCTTATGGTACGGGGCGCAAACGCTCCGTATTAGATTAATTGTTTAGCGGTGCGTCGCGACGTCGTCGTCCTGGAGTGGCGACCACGTACCGGAAAGCGCAGTGTGGGCAGGCCTCCAACAAGGTGGACCGACGATCTGGTGAAGGTCGCGGGAAGCCGCTGGATGCGAGCAGCACAAAACCGGTCGTTGTGGAGATCCTTGGGGGAGGCCTTTGTCCAGCAGTGGACGTCTTTTGGCTGAGATGATGATGATGATGATGGTGCGTCGCGTCGCCTGTGACTTTGACGTCGTTACTTGTACGTCCTAGGTATAAGTACAAGTAAATATTAATTTAACTCTTTCAATTGGGGTAGGTATTCAGTTTATGTATTTTGTTTTCTATTAAAAGTTAAAGTTAAAAAGAGTTCACAAACTAGGTGTGTAATGAAGGTCAGACACCAATAATAACCTCCACGTATTGTATCTATGGGTGCATTCTTAACTATATATATGTAGGTATGTTAATATATTATGTAACTTGCAGTTTAAAAGTACAACAGTACACTCTGCTGTCTCCCTCCCTGACATTACGATGTCGCTTCGAGATTTGTTTCAGCTCCACGGCGAAGTGAAATGGTCTATGAATACAGCGATGTATTGTCGCAACAATCAGGAGGGCCGCGCCCCACCGTCTGGCTAAACGGGCCGGAACTGCCCGTCGCATTCACTGGAGGCTTATTGTACATTTTATTTTTAACCTTATAATTACTATAATGTATGATTTTGTTGAAATGCGACGTTGCTTTAATGTAAGGCTATTAACATACAGTATTTGTATTGAAACACAAGTGATAACTTCGTTTTGAAAATTGCAAATTAAAATGAAAAAAAAAACGACGGGTTGCACTCCGGGAGTGCCGGCAGATGTGAAAACTTGAATATTAACGTTGTGCATTTTTGATGTTTTGGAATGGTTAGGGAATAATTTTGCACGAATTGCTTCAATTATCAGTATAAAAGTACTATCATTTATGTGGTAGAATACGATATTTATTTATTGCGCTATCGTACACAAACATGACAATTTATATTACATTAAAAAGCACTCGAGCATTCGCGCAAGCGCCCTGCGCCGCCTAAACGAAACAGCAGGCATACATTTTCGTCGCGCCGTAGAAAGAGAGGGGGATTCTTCCTCTCCTACGCCGCGCCGGCTGTCATCCGTCTTACGAATTTTTGATCAGGCCACGTGTCCTGACGGTCACGTGTCCTGACGGTCACGTGTCCTGACGCGAATTTAACATTTTTTACCCATTACAAAAAAGTGTACAACGCCGCTTAAGAAGTTTTCACTTTAAAAACAAACATTGAACCTACGACGTTTGTGATACGGACGACCGACTGCTCTTACGACTAAGCTACTGAGACGTTAGATTTAAGACAAATTTTAAGTGCTAGTTATGAGTGAGTTTTTAATTATTTAATAATAATAAATAAAAATACTACTCGTACCATGAATACTATATAATTTGGTTTTACTAAATAAATGAAGGTACGTACATGTTATTAGAGAGGTACAAACCGTTTTCACTGTCAAATTAGCCGCCGCCGCCGCCGCCGTTTCGATTCAATAATCACTTCCTAATTGCATGAATCTTGAATGAAAATATTTTTTACAGCCAATGAACGATATAAGTTATTATAATTAAAATCCTTTATTGGCTTTAAACGCATTATAATTCTTACCTGTATTATTTTTATCATGTAGCGGTCGATTACGAAATAAAATAAATTACAAAAAATATTTAACTAATGATGTTGTTTTGTTTTGATTCAGACCGTGTAAGCAGCAACCAAAACTGAATATAAGCAATAGAATAAAAATAAATAGGACTCATATATGGACAGCCTTATCACTAAAAGCGATATCTTCCAGGCAACCTAGGGATGGAGAGGATTGATATTAAATACGATGGAGGCGTTGCAAAAACAGTGTACAGTAATATTAAATTACATAAACATAAATACACATATATACACACAAACATTCATACAACCATAAATATCTCAAATATATATACGTATGTATATATATTTGAGATATTTCAGTACAAAATAAATAGTGGACTAACAGTAGTATTATAATGACAGGTAGTAATTTTTGAAGAGTTTCGAAGCTTACATTTATATAATTTAATTTCACTAACTTACAACGATGCTAATAACCAACTCCTTCGTAGCTCTCGAACACTGTTGCAGTAGATATAGATGCCACCAATTTGGTATGAAGGCTATAGGTCGCTTATGCAGCTACCTGGTCACAATGGCCAGTTAGCCTCCCGACGGAGGTTCAATCTGCATATTGAGGGCTTGCCGCCGCCGGCCGATGACGGAATCAATGATTCGATGATTGCTGCCCGATTACCGGATTCAATGCGTGCCTGGGAAACGATGATTAATATTACACGATTGGTTGTGGTGGTCGTTAATGGGCCCGTGTGGAGTTAGTCGTATGAACAGCGATGCCTTGAGCCTTCGTGGATATCGTAGGTGGCTAAGTCACTTTTTCTTTTAGTCGTATTTTTTTATTCCTGTTTATGGTTTGTTACTTTACTTTTTGGTAAATTTGAGTGTTTATTTGCAGATTTCAACTCAACGCCACCAAGTAAACGTTTTATTTTATTTTTGTATGAAATTATACATTAGTTAGTTTGTACTACTTACCTTTTACCTTTGTAGGTAAGTAGTATGTGATCATTGCGCATGCGACTGTGCCAATAAGTAAAAATGTTAAAGTAGAGTAGGTACCTAAACTTTATGTGCCTTACAATTAAACAAAGAATAAGGTTCGAATAGTTATTCCGTGTTTTGTTTCGTGTCATGTAAACGTCATTTCAAATTACAGCAAAAAAGACAAAACACGTAATAACTAGGTAGGTATTCGAAGTTTATTCTTTGTTTATTTGTAAGACCCTATAGATTTAGGTTCCAAAAGGTGGAATGCTCCCCAAGCACACGTACTCCCTATGTCCTACAACATAGGGTCCATTAAAGGCTGACATTAGGCATTACAGCTGATCGGGAATTATGTTAATATTATAAATTATAAAAAGTAAACTCACTTTCAGAAGCATTTTCAAATAGTTTGTATACTCAAAAGCAAGCAAAAACTTGGAAATAACTCCTTATGTCAAAATTCAAAAAATTCAATTCAAAATTCAAAATAATTTATTGAGTTTAGGCTACAAGTAGCTCTTGTGAATGTCACTATGCCATCGGTTCGTAAGTCTACTCTGGGCGGGAGATCTTGTACTGAGAAGAACCGGCAAGTAACTCAGCAAGTGTCCAGCTCTTTTCTCCCTTCATCATCATCATCATCATCAGCCTACACACGTCCACTTTTCTCCCTTACAGCGTCAAAAATATTGGAAAATGCCCTATGTGTAAATGTAAGTGTTTTTTATAGTTAGCTCGGCAAATGACTCCATCCCACCTGATGTTAAGTAAAAATGGGGTCCAGCCGCGAATATAACTGGTGCAGCGTGGAAACAAACGTAGCATCAGTTAACTTCACTCTGCCGGCCCACAAGGTGCTTCTTCACGCCTCTCTTGAAGGACCCCATAACATAGGAAGGAGGGAAAACGTGTGCTGGTAGACTATTCCATCTTTTGGAGGTGCGACAAAGAAACGAGTCACCAAATTAAGTAAGTTATGTTTTTGATCATGATAGTTTTAATATTGCATCTTAAATTTCTATTTTTTACGAGAAGAAATTCGGCTATCTTTAGCAAATAAAGGCTATCTTTCTAACGATACATCGTAAAGACAAATGCTCCGCTACAATTTCAGCTCAATATCTTGAGTGTTTATCTAAAAACAGCTGATTCAGCCTCCCAAATGTTTCATTCGATATCGCACGCCACGGGACGTATAACCTTTATCTGAGCAGATCTCGAATAAATTGTGCGAATCCGTTCGCTTTATCATAGCAGCCAGTCCTCGAAGTATCATCATTCAAATTTGTTATCGTAATTTGCGTGTAATATCGATTGGCAAATAATGTATCGCGAACGATTCCCCAAACACGTATTTACCGACTGAACATTTGAGTATTATTTTTGGAGCGAATTTGTTCGAATCAACTTTGCGGCATAGTATTTGTATTTGTGCAGAAAATACAAAATGTTGTGTTGCGAAATTGTTTAAGGGACAAATGTAAAAAAATTGTACATTTCTGAATGCGTGAACGTCCTATTAGAATAAACGTTCAATACATAACTTCTTTTCATATATTTTTTTAAATACGTTTACAAAATTACATTATAACAAAAACTAAAAGAAATAAATAATATTTTTCCGATAAATCAATTAAATAAAAATCAAATCATCAGGATACGTTTAGTTTTCTTCATACAAGTACGCGTGTCCTTCTCGTCCGTGTTCAGCTTTGTGTATGGGGAAAAAATACAGTTGAGTGATTTTATACTGTTAAATATTTTTAGTTATTTATAGAATACTACATACATTTTAATACTTTAAACAATAAATCAGGCCTCTATATTAAAAACTGTTTTAAATATCATTTTTAAAGCCGTCCGTAACTTCTTTCATATTTGTTATTCAGCTTTGTTTATTGTTATTTAGTAGAAAAATAAGTTTTTACCTGGCAAAACTAAAATCATAAATAACGTCTGTAGGTGGCGCTAGTTCTGCACGACGGCCATTTTGCTGGAGTTCTGGTTAGACGGTCTACAAAAATTTTACTAAATTGTGCGGGAAAAATACACAAATTAGTTTCATCTTGATAACCATTCCATTAAACTAATTGGTTAGTGTATGTTTAGCTTTCTATATAGTTTATTTCAAGGATACTTTATGATATATTTAGAAACATATAAACAGTTTGATTCAAAGACATCTCTCAGTATTTTTCACACATTTTAGGTTGTACACACGAGTGTTTTGTTCCTTTTTGTTACGAATTTGTTACATTTCTTTGTGACGTAACAAATATGAAATAACAAATATGAAGTGCACTCACATGCACTCACATTGTAATAGTTGACTTGGATTACTAAAGTTAAAATATTATGATCACAGTTAGTTTTAAAGTTGATTTGCAAAAAAAATGTTAAGTAAGTCGAAAGTAATACAAACTAGACTTGCTGCCATTCTTTATTGAAATAATCAATCAATATACTGCTTTTTACCCATTAACAAATTTACCTTTCAAATAGAATGCACAACATGAACTAGTCCTTATAGTTCATCTTTGTTATTTTTTTGTAACATCAAGTTATTTTCATCTTTGTTTCCTATTTGTTATATGTACAATTTTTTTGCATTTGTCCCTTAAACTCTACCATATACGGTCGGTTGATATAAATCAATATTTATTTACAGATATTTACTGATGTTTTTTTAAGTAGAGTTAGCTTGGGCTTTGATGGTCTATAATATCTTTTTTCCATTCTTCTCCACAGCTAAAAAATAGACGTCCTGAATGGATAAGGTAAAAAATGTTTGGACGATTCAAAAGCACTTTTCTAAAGTTTATTTGAATAAAAAATATTTGACTTTGACTCTGACTATACAGCGTCATCGGAGGTATTTATCAATGAATATCAATAGATAGTCCACTGTCAGTGAAAGTTTGTAGTAAGAAAAAAGTAAAAAATAAAATACTTTTTTATTTTATTTTAAAATTATTTGTTTATATAATTTTTAACGCAAATTTTGTTGCGAACATTTTACAAAAACAAATGTTGAAAAAATTTCCACGAGCAGGATTTGAACCCGCACCCTTCTGACGTACCGGGTCAGGTGCTCTCCAAATTGAGCTACCGTGGTTCTAACCAGCCCGCCGAAATTATTCAACACTATTTACTTTTTACTTTGAAAGCCAAAGGCGCCCATTCAATGTCAACAACTACCGTCATTAACATCTTTCTTTTCTTTTCTTGTTTTTTTTTAATTATTTATTCACGTTGATTTATTTATATTATTATTAAAAAAATTTAATGTATTTGTAATGCATAGAATATTTATGTATGTATTCTTAGTTTGAATTTTTTATTGTTATACAGTTTTTCACTTTTGTTATCGCTTAAAATTCATGTCATTTCTGCAGCACTCTATTTGTTGACTGGTAGAAAATGCCTCAGACCACCATGTAATATTTTATTGCAAAAGTTTAAAATAAATAAATATTTATTAAAATATAACCATTCCATTTAGATCAACTCGCGTTCGCTTTATTTATTTGGGTCTATTTTTCTAGAAAAGCTTTTCATCTAATAACTGAAGCAATATAGAATTTATCGTCAGTATTGGAAAAAAAAGAGGCTCATATTAGCTGTAGCGTGCTAGAAAAAAAAGTCTTTACCCAGAAAATTATATTTTGTAATTATGTAATTAGCTCACATGTTATAGAAATATAATAATCTGCAAAAGAGTCACTCTCAATAATTGGACTGCCTTTGTACGCCTTGCGATTCTTTGAATTTATGTTTGATGATGTACCTACATTAAGAATATTCTGCAAAATAATTTTCAAATTGAAATGAAAATTTTAAATTTCTCTTAAAACGGAATAAAAATTATAAGATGATATCTCCCCAAGCATTGGAACATCAGAAAAAAAATTATAAAGTTTCCAATCGCTCCCTAATTTTACGTATATTTTGATTCAAGAACTTGGCAACAATTTACATGATGAATAATAAATGTAAAGCCATCGCAAATAAACCGGAGAACGCTTTTAAAACTCTCCAAAGACATCTAAAAATATATTACAGTTTCATTTTGTATTTGTTCTAAGAATTATTTCTTGTGTACCCACTCTTGCCTTTTTTCCCGATCTTTAACAAAGGAATTGCATTAAGACGTGCCATTTCGTATTAAAAACTTCGTAGACGAATTTAATTAACGTCACATTATGGTTTTGTTTCGATCCAATTGGTACGATACTTTTCCACTTATTTTATAAATTCTCTTGCTTGTTTCAACTATGAAAATACGTTTTCATGGTTAAGCCAAATATACACACCAATAAGCCCCGGGTTCGATTAGCAGCGGTTGTACATGCTATTATACAGGGTCTAAGAAAATCAATAAGCGAACGTTTAAGGGCGGTATCTATACATCATTCTGAATACAATGACAAAAAATGGGCTCCAGTTTTATAGTGATTTTTCAAAGTTATGTTTTCTAACAAACTAAATCAATAATAAAAATGCACATCATGAAACATGCTGTATCTTTACTAACACGCACGCAGGCGTCGATAAAAAGATAGTGTACGGATACACGACACAACGGCTATCTTTGTGTGCGTGTAGTACCGCTGTACGCGTTTGGAAAGGGTGTATTTTTTGGTAAATTATGATAATGTTTTGTTGATTATCTCGGTAACGAGCCTGTAGTTTTGAACCAAATTTGGTGAGCATGCTCAGTGTGATGTATAGATGCTCCCCTTAAACGTTCGCTTATTGATATTGTTAGAGCCTATATATTATTATTTGGTTTGGTTGATGCTAGGTTTTGTTTTAAGTTCGACTGGCTAGCTCCCACAGTCTTACCTTAGGAATCCAAGTGAAGGGCGTTTCCACACTCAAGCTTTATCATCACTTACCATATGTTGAAATAACGGCCACCAAGCACCTAACCTCAATCTGTTCTTTTCAAGCTGTAAGAGCTTTTTGGTGGCACGGTGAAGATGAAGACGTACTTTTTCAATTGTTTTCTGACGTTAAACTAGGATAACAAACTACACCGGCTAACTTTGACGACCTCCTTGGTCGAATGGTTTGTACACCGGTTTTCATGGTGTCGCCATCTCTGAGGTCCCGGGTTCGATCCCCGGTCGGGTCAATTTAGAAATTATTGTTTGTATATATTGTCTCGGGTCTGGGTGTTTTCTATGTATAATAAGTATGTATTTAAGTATTTTAAGTATGTTTATCCGTTGTCTAGTAACCATTTAACGAGTTTCATAACGAAGCTTCTCTTGGGCTAGATAATTGGTGTGAATGTAGAAAAGTTTTTTTTACACCGCAATCCGCCTCCGTGATCTGGTGGTCAGGACCAAAGGTCCCACACCTAGAGGTTCCGGTTGGTTTGTGGTCAGCTTATTGAATGTCCATCATAACATCAATGTTAGTAACAGTTTTGTGTTCCGACATTCAGAAATTAAAAAAAGCAGTTTCTCAGTATTTGAGGATTTCAAGTGTAGTCCGTTTTTACCTTTGGCCTTATTTACTTTTTACGCATTTGATAGATATATAGATAGATAAAATCTTTATTCGGACACTACGGACACACACACACATACAAACATACAGTATACAATCGTAAAATAACAACATTTACACAAAAACAAACATATTTCATAACACAGTAAACTACTAAAAATATACAAAAATACAAAAATGTGTGTGTGCAGCAGCATCTCAATAAGGTCGAGCGTGGTATTCACTCACATAGCAAGTGAATCGTTAATTTTCAGCAACAAACAGGAGTGACCACGAGGACGGTACCCATAATAATTATCAATGAATAAGTCAAGCAATTATCAATTGCTTGACAGAGGTCAAGATAAGATAAGATAATGAGAACAGACAGAGGTCTGTTCTCATCAGTTTGTTCAGGCTTTCTTCGATTGAAAAAAGTGGGCCGGTGAAGGTGAAAGTGAAGTTGAAGTTTCAATGATTGTTGACATTAAATAAAATAAAACAAAAGCGAACGCAGCCACGCCCACGGCCACAGCTAGTTCTAACGGTTCTCTCGCATCCGAGGCCAGGTATTAATCAAAAGTATCGCGAGTAGCGTTTACGCTTTACGCCATTAACATCCATACGGCAGTGACGGTGGCGGAAATGGCGGCAGTGCCAATATCCGGCCGGCACCCGCAGCGAGCGCGGGAATATTCTACGAGTAGTGTACACGTGCGACCTTTTTGGAGAATTTCCTTTTTTAACGTTTTCGACGTTTCTCTGATACATACGGTATAAATTAATAAAGAGGTAACCTTTGTGACATAAAAATAAGTATTAATTTTTGCGCGAAAAAATACGAAATCAATGCGAACAAAGTCGTAGGCAAAGTGCTATACTGTACAATATTATTATTGTAATATTGTTTTTTTAATGACACATTTAATGTGTGTGTAGTTAAGAGCGTTTACGCCGCACACTAGCGCCGCCAATGAAAAAAAAATATATCTAGCAATTAGAGATAGAAAATCAAATTATGCTCAACAAACTATCTGAATGAAGTAATTTAGCATTTTTACGGCACCTAAAGAACACCTGACATGTTATGGTTTAGTAAAATATGGCGTTATAGTTAAAAGTGGCCGTAACGTCTTATTTAATTAAACCATAACATGTGAGGTGTTCATTAGGTGACGTAAAAATGCTAAATTACTTCATTCAAATAGTTTGTTGAGCATAATTTGATTTTCTATCTCTAATTACTAGATATGTTTTTTTTTCATTAGTGGCGCTAGTATGCGGCGTAAACGCTCTTAATAGGAAAAATCGGATATTAATTTCTTTTGCAAATGACAAAAGTTATCTTGGCTTAATTATACTAGAAAAAAATAATCAGCAACGGTATTCTTACTATGTTTTTTTATAATTGAGTATCCGATATATCGGCACTATTGCTACGGCACTACGCCATGATCACGAGTGTATATTGAACAATGAAATTGATTTACTACCATAAATGTGAATGTTGTTTGCATGTTGTTTGAATGTTGTTTGTTGTAGACCAAGTGACATATACGTTAAATTAATTAATTATCTTAATTATTGGCTTCGCGTTATATATATAGCATTTACCCAATTTCAAGTATTTTTTATTATTAGTAGTAAGGGTACAATTGTACGGTAGATAGAAATAAAAAGGAGTCTCACAACACGTGTTATTACGAAAGGTGAAACAAGGTCATCATTGACAATGAGCCTTAATGTTTTTTTTGGAATACTTAGTACTTTTTATATTGTTTTCTAAAGTTTACGCGAACACTACACATTGAAATGAAACAACTTTTACGGATCTACTCGCGTTTATTTTACACATTACTTAATTAATGTTTATCCTGACGTTTCGAACCCGTCCGTCCGGGTGACCACGGACCACGTGACCACGGACCCATAAGGGTCCGTGGTCACAGTACACATAGTACTTTTTGTCAAAAGTTGTAAAGCAATTTCATAGTCGACTATAAAGAACACACGCTTGCACATCATGCTACAAAAACTACCAAACTGATTCCTTGAAAGACTGTTAAAGTTCCTCTAAAGATATTGAACTTTATGTCTATGGCATACGGTTGAACATTGATTAAAGAGTTTTGACAGTTTTGGATAGTCTGATATGCAGACGTCTGTACATCTGTATTAGTAGTAGTTACACAATAAAAAAACATGGTTAAAATCCCGCCGTTAATAATAATTACTCTAAAACAAGTGATCGTGATAGTTTAATTATGAATTACTGATGACTACTTACAACTTTGATTGATGACGTCAAACTAGACAGTGTTGAAGCTAAAGTTCACGTAAACGGAGTCTTAGTACTAAGTAAAATTGAGTGAAATGATTAATTGCAATATCAATCTAGTATTAACAAAATAATTAATCTAGAAAGAGATTTACTGAGTTTTATTATGATTTATTGTAAGATTGTTATTAGTTAGCCCTTTTGTTATTTTTACCACTTTTACTATATCTAGGTCCCATCCCACCTTAGGTTGCAGAAGAGATCTCTTTTAGTAATGATTCCTCGACTTACCGTTTTTTAACCGACTTCAAAAAAGGACTAGGCTCCATGATATTTTTTAAATGTATGTTCATCATTTCTTTTCGATTTCTTATATTATATTATTTTTTACACAGACCTATATTTACTACACACGATTTTGTGCAATAAAACTTATTCGGGTGAGCAATATAACCTTATTGGATCTTAATGGCCGAAAACAGTTGTATCCGGAACAGAAACTTTCAATAAAGCGATGATTAAAAAGCAATATATTTTTATTTGTAGCGAACCATTGGTCATTCAGCGGTCCACGGGCACACGAAACTATCACAAAGCGTGTGACAGTTAATCCATGCGATTTATAGACTCAATGGCCGAACGATGGAATTGCACAAAATTGCATACGAAAGGGCAACATTTGAACAAATTTATAGAGTGGCGGCGCGCTGGACGGACCGACCGACGGACAAAAGATACATTTACATAACAAATTGAAGGTCTACGAGCGCTACGATGCTACGGCTACGTATGGCTGCTACAATGGAAAGGCTACAGTGCTACGGCGTAGCTGACAGTGGTGCTCCTCTACTTATGTTGTAGGTGTCTCAGTAATTTGCCTTCTGAATCCTGTGTCAAATGTTAGAGTTATAGTTATTTCTTGTTCTGAATGAAAAATAGTTTTTGTTTTCATTTGTTATGTGCTTTAGACATTTAGAGCGAAGAGTTACTACTACTTACTCGTGTTTATTTTTATATGATTTTGAAGGTAGCCTTCGGTCGCCGTGATGGTTTGACCAAATCAGATTACTGTGCGCACACGCACATTATCGTACCGAAGCTTCATCGCAATAGACAAATAAAGGAACGTTCATTTATATTTATATATTATAGCTGACCCGGCGGATTTCGTACTGTTTTGACAGTTTCTATGACAACAAAACAGACAAATCGTTTTTATTTATCATTAAGCAATTTTTTTTCTAGTAATAATTATAGCCTCTGTTAGTCAACGCTAATGTAGCATTCTAATGCTACATAGCTATGTTAAAAAAGTACACCCGTGCGAAGCCGGGGCGGGCCGCTAGTTAATTATAGGAAGAAAGGCTATTTATAGTTCCTAAGATTTCGTAATTAATCATTATAGAGATTTTTTTTATTTCTTACGGGTAAGCTCTTGACCTTCATCTCACCTGATGTTCAGTGACGATAAGGCCGAAGGTGGAAGCGCACTTCACCCGGAACCCTCAACTACTGAGGCACTGGCCATCTTATCTCTAACCCGAACACAACGATGCTACAAACATTGATAATACGGCGACATATTTAAATAAGATGGTGGTAGATAGCCAGGCGTACAAACAAGCCTTACCACCAACCATACCGAGTGCACAAATATGTACCCTCCGCTGAGAATCGAACCCGGGACCTCTGGGTATAAACTGGTGGTCTTAACCACTAGATCACAGATGCGGAAGATAAAAGATAGAGTTAAAAGATAAGGCTTTTTTTACTTACTACTTAAAATTATTATGATGATAATGATCTTCATTAAATGTATTACGTGAGCTTGTTGATTGTACTCTTGACCATTAAGAGCGTTTACGCCGCACACTAGCGCCACTAATGAAAAAATAAACATATCTAGTAATTAGAGATAGAAAATCAAATTATGCTCAACAAACTATTTGAATGAAGTAATTTAGCATTTTTACGTCACCTAATGAACACCTTACATGTTATGGTTTAGTTAAATAAGACGTTACGGCCACTTTTAACTATAACGCCATATTTAACTAAACCATAACATGTCAGGTGTTCATTAGGTGACGTAAAAATGCTAAATTACTTCGTTCAGATAGTTTGTTGAGCATAATTTGATTTTCTATCTCTAATTACTAGATATGTTTTTATTTTTATTGGCGGCGCTAATGTGGGGCGTAAACGCTCTTAAAGTATGCTATTAATGTTATTTCTTTCAAATACTTAATTATAAATAAATAAATCCTGTACAAGGGAGTATTTTGGGCAGCTCGCATATTCGTCTGCGTGTTGGAATGAAAACAGATCGCTGTTTATGGAAATAGGGGCGTATAAACAGTGAAAATAAAAATCTATCGTCCGGAAATAGTAGGCGGTGGTGCAATTAAACCGAGAGCGAGAGGATTATAATCCTCCTATAGTACACCTCGCAGGGCTGATTGTCTTCTGATGTGTACTCAATTTGTATTTAAACACAACTTTATAATAGTGTAGTGTCATCATCTTACACTCGTGTGTGTAGACTCGTGTTTGTTTGTTACGTACACAAAACATAGAAATTAAAAAACAAAATTTAATTCGAAATTCATATATATTTAAAATTATCTTTTTTATGTATTTTTTGAACGTCATTCAAAGCCATGATAAATAAACTTTTTTTTAGTGATTTGTAAAACCGTTTGCCGTAGCGTTTGGCTGCATTTCACCTGATGGCAAGCCGATAAGGCCGAAGGTGTGCTCCACTTAGAATCCTCAAATACTGAGGAACTGGCTTTCTTATGTGTTTCTTGTATGTGTACAACAAAGTTATTAAAATTGTTGTCATTGCAACATTCTTACCTGAGTAAGTACCTAATAGAATTAAAGCAAGCCCTACCACTAACCAAATCATCTACAATAACATATACCCGGTGGGAATCGATTCTGGGACGTCTGGACCTAAAACCAGTGGTGTTATCATTAAACTACAGAAGCAGCTTTTATAGAGTATTCGACTTTGGTGTCGCTTTCTAGGTAAAATAATAAATAAATAGGTTTAAAATGATATTACATATATTTTATTTCGTTCAACTATAATAATTATGGTTACAGAACATCGCTGCTTTTAAACTTAATGGTAGGCCCCTGCACTTAAAATACATTATGCACCCCTGGCTACAAGAACTGGAAGCATACGATGTATTAGGAATGGAAAGAGCCATTAATAAAGGCCCTAACAAATGTTTTCATTCACGAATCGTGTCGTGTAAATATGAATTGCATATAAATTTTGATGGATACTCTTTAAGTTTTTCGGTTAAGAACATTTTGCATGGCGTCCCCACACAATAAGTATGCGATTTATCATCAAGTTTTAAGCAAACGTAATTATGCACCCCACCCTTCAAATTCGTATATTGGAATAGTTGAAATATGTTATTCTTTTTATCTTAAGCCAACTCGTGTAAACCATTTTATATACCGAATGCAGTTCAAGCCGATATACATAAATAACGCTGTATCGTGCTGAATTGAGCTTTAGACTTTCTACATTATAATAAATAAATTATTACGTTTTAACCCGTTTCGATCGACCAGGCGTTTTTGTGTTGTTGTAAATGAAACTCTAAAAGTAACCCATTAGGGTACATCTATAGATTTAGGGGTGTTGTAACACCCTGTCAGGGTAAGTAGGTATTATTATTTTTATTCCTTATTGTTAGTAGCACTTATGTAGGGAGGAGTATGATAGATATTGCTAAAAGTAGGTATATAAAGATTTTTCACACGTAATGTAAAATACTTCATTAATCGTACGACATAAAATATGTTAATTATAATTAGTCAACAATGCAATTGCTTTACTACCTTAGAAGTGAATTTTGTTTGCATATAATAAAACAACAAGTTCTATTTTTGTTTAAAAGACCAAGTAACAGATACGTTGTCATTATTGACAATGAGCCTTAGCGAAATTTTATTGTAATGGAAGTTATTGTCAAAAGTGATAAAGCAATTTCATGGTCGACTATACCAATCTACAACGTACTCGTTTCGGACATAATATTTGCATAGTTTTTTTTTGTGATGAGATACCTAATGTAAACGACTGATAATAGTTTTTTTTTATATTTTACCTAATTACACACATACACATTCACTAATACCACATACTCACTATACTTACTCAAACTCACACGAACTATTAGCTCTCTATAAATCGGCTAGTATAATTAGGATAGCTTGGCTAGGTTATTTAGTATACTAAGTAGTTAACATCAGTTCCCCGGTGTCATGTTACCGACCAGCAACGTTACAGCCTCTTTGAATTTCTCTTTGGTCTACCTTCCAAATTCTAAGTTTAAGTGACATCTTTTATATCAAAAATAATATGTGAACAGTTGACAATAAACTGCTATAACGGGAATAAGTGGTCTCATTGCTCGTGCCCTATCCTCAACATTTTCATTACTTGTCATAAATTTGTTCTGTATTCTTTTTTCGGGAGGGACAAAAAGCCTGTGACCTGTGGTACGGGCCGTAAAGGTTTCACACAAACCTCTTTCAGGCACCAATCCTTCACAATCTTAGGTTACTTATTATTTTAAGATCTTCATATAATTTTGTAATGTTTGTGATTATTATGTTATTATTATACTCTTTATTTATTTTCTTTCTTAAAACTAGATACTTATTATTATTATTAAATGGTTGATATTTAACATTCTAGTTTTTACAATTAAATTATCATCATCATAAATTATCATCTCGTCATTTCAAGGGTATCCATGTCCACCATACCTGACACAAATAAAGACGTATACAAGAACGGATAGTAACCGTACTCTTTTTTATATAACCATCGCGCAAACTTACGTTGAACTTTCTCTATCATTAGATTATATTTATCCTCGTAAGGATCCCATATAATGGCACCAAACTCTAACTTGCTACGGAAATAAGAGCCGTACCCTTGCTGCCCTCAAATCATTAAACTGCGTAGTTCTCATTACAAAGCCTAATGTTTTATTTGCCGCCATGCATATGGTTTTAGCGTGCTTGTGAAAGTCAAGTTGATAGTCCAATATTAAACCTAAATCGCGAATGTCACTGACTCGTTCGAAGGAGCGTCATATAGTTTGTAATTTACATTCAGCGGGGATCGTTTCCGCGAAAATGTAATTACCTTGCATTTGTTATTGTTAAATGGAAGACGATTGAGTCTGATATTCAGCAACAGCATCAATATCTCTTTGATAGTGATTACTTTAAACCAAAATGTGAAATGTGAATCAAAATGTTCTAGTCCTTACCATTTCAAATTTTGAACTCTACGTCCGTCCGTCCCTATGCTGGCTAAAAGGAGGCTGCGTCCTAAAAGTCCTCTTTTAGCTTAGAAACCTTCAAATGAGGTACTCTAACCCCCGTATTTATAGACGAGTAAAAGGTCATACTGAAGCAAAGTAATTGCTTAAGTAAAATTTTATATTCTTTAGGTAACCGATGACGTTATAAACGTCAATAGACTAGAATTCTTAGCCAAGCACTAGTTACCAATATCTTTACTCAAGCAATCTAGTTAGATTTCTCAAAGAATTCATAGTGACAAGCTTGTTACAAGCTAGTTTTGAGGTTGTATTCCGTGTGAAAGTTTGTGTTTTGTCTAAAATAATATAAAATTTATGATTTTGATAATAATTATAATGTTTTTATTTAATTCATTAAGAAAACTTCTATTGTAATATAAACGTTACTTATTTATAAAATGAAATTAGATTTTAGTGGCATTTCTAAGAACAAAGTAATTGCTAAGTAATTGCTTGTTTATAAATACGGGTGTAAGAACTTATCTATTCCGTGCTCAGAAAAATAACTGAGAAGGTACTAATACCACAGGAGTAGATATATGTAATATATATGTGCTAGTGGTGCTAATACAGTACGGTGGCTTTTGAGGCACTCCAATTTTAAAAAGTATTTGCTTATGTTTTTATGTGAGTTCAACCTTTTTTGAATAAAATCGGATCGAGTTTTCAAACATGTGTCAAAATAAAATGTAATTTAAATCAAAAGCACTAAGGAGTATTGATATCAACTTCATCACCGCCAAAATAACTTTCTACCCCTTTATAACCATTAGGGGATGAATTTCAATAAAATACGAAACACGTCTTCCATCAATTCTGTTAAAAAAGGTTTATACAAAATTTGAAATAGATTGGACCAAGGAATCACGTTGTCCCATACAAACTTTGCTCCCCTTTTTCACCCCCTTAGGGGTAGAATTTCGGAAAATCCTTTCTTATCGGATGCCTACGTCATACAAAGAACACACCCTCCAGTTTCAGGTCTCTATGATTAGTGGTTTAAGCTGTGCGTTGATCTGTCAGTCAGTCATTCAGGACAAAGCATTTTATATGTAGAGATTACATATTTAACGCAGTTCGATTGCGATCAAGAGTTCAAAAAAGTTTGGCTTTCAAAGTAACTTGTAGCAACTGTTTGAGATAACCGAATTATCTTTATGGATAACAGACACAGCGTAGTCTCAAACGTCTCAAACAGTTGATAGGACAGTATTCTTATCTCTAATCCCAGATAACAGTAAAATTTTAGTGCCGCACCTCTGGCGGTAGCACCGGCGCCTTTGCCAAGTTCCTAGGCTGTGGGGATAACCGCAGTCGATTTCGATGTATCGTTTCCAGTAACGTTGCAGAGTGAAAATAATACAATATGTCGGAGAGATGGCGCTAGCAACGCTTAAAAACGACAAGTTTAGTCTATATTTGAGTGAGGTCTGTGCAGCCTATGCTCTATGGTACGCGAAGCGTCAAAGTCAGTTGGCGCGAAAACGGACTGGAATAGAATAGAATAGAATATTTTATTTGCTAAGAATATGGTTGGTATTACAAGAAGTTGATCATATTTTTTAGTTTTACATAGGCATATAGTATTACAGTAGGCATGCAAAATTTACAATACAGTTCAATTAATTCATTTAAAAATACCAAAATTGTATTTATAAAGTATAAACATAGGTATATTGCTATTATTATTAAAACTGGACACATTTGAACGGGAGCGGTCGGAGAGTACGCACGCGCAGAACTTACTTCGTTTCTAAAATCCATTTGCATCGGGCAACTGTTTTTAAATTATTTAATTGTGATGTTAAAATAACATTAAAGTGACTGTAAGGAATACGAAAGCGTTTTTATTTTGAAGATCCAAGATGAACTGTAGTGTTATCGACGAATCCGAGTTCGCTCGACCTTCCCACCTGCAAACCGCTCCTGCCGACATATACAACGTGTAATCGATTAAACGCACACCCTTATAAGTGGTGACTCAGTCCATGAAACTGAACAACTTTTGTTCTACGACTTATGGAAAATCGCGAATTTTTTTTTTCTTCCATAGATAGAACAAAACTGACCGAGTGAATTCGTTTGAAGAGACGATTTTTTTTTGCGAATTTCGAAAAGTCGTAGAACAAAATTTGTTCAGTTTCATGGACTGAGTCACCACTTAAGACGTGTAACAGATCAAACGCACACCGCGTTTGATCTGTTACACGTTGTAGATAAGTAATGCGTGTCAGCAACTAATTGTTTATTTTAACAACAACTGAATACAGATCACCTGCTTCCTATAAAAGGAGATGTCCCATAATAGGTTGGTTCTATGTACGCTATATTAAAAAATGAGGAAAAAATTACTTAATAAGAGAAAAATACAATAAATTACATAAATTATAATGCATATTTTAGCGGTTATAAAATAAAACCTCCTCTCCTCTACCTCTCTACCTCTATTTATAATGTTTCCTTTTGCGGGCCTGCTGGCAGATATTTCAGAACTGAAATAAGCAGCGCCCTTGTACTACATTTACTTTACCTTTATTTTTGTTACCTTTTTATGTGTGTACATAAACTTGTAAATAAATAAATAAAAAGAAAAACTTGAGAGGTGTCAAGGGACACCCGGATGGAACGAAGTTCCTTTCGATTAATTAGTGAAGGAATTCCTTTCGATTAATTAGTGAAGGATTTGTAATAAAATTTTATTTTTTTAAGTTATAATAATATTTTTTTTTTTGTTTTTTTGTTTTTTTTTAGGTTATAGTGCGTACTTGCTAAAAATACAAAAGCATTTATTATTATCTGTATATAATTTCTACTTACCTAACTCCATCAGCAATATGAACTTGTGCAGAAATACTGTCAGGATTCATTATTTTTTTTTTTTTTATTATTTATTATTTACAAAAAACCTGTATACACTCAACAAAAATAATCGTCGCGACACCACACTGTTCAATGTAATTACCACTTATGCATGTAAACTAAACTTTTTAATTGAATTTAACGCCATCTAAAATTAGACAAAGACATCTTCCATAAGTTTAGCATGACCTAAAGCACATAAACATTTGCTTTAATTCCATGCTATATTAGTTAAGATATTCTATCCTAGATGGCGTATGGGGGACTCTCAAATAAATTTGAAACTTACTTGTAGGACATAAAGTGTAGTTTTGTTTACAACAGTAAATATTAGGCATGTCGTGACAACTTTTCGTAAGAATTCCGTCTAGCCCCCTTTCACAACGCGCGATAAGGAACTTCGTTCCAATAAAAAAGATAACCTTTTTTCAACCTTGAATGGTGATAAAAATGGCTACCTACACTATGATACGACGAGACGACGACGGCTGACCAAAGACAAAAAAAAACAAACTGTCAATGTCAGTGTGAAATGTCGCTTTGCTTTGTTTGTTTGGTTAGTTTGTTTCGTTTGTTCGTTGTGATCGTTGTGTTTGTGTGTCTTAAGTTCTTTTTATCAACCTACCTGGCTTTCGTTTATTGGATTTGTAACAGTTTTTTACAAGTTTCGCAAGTTTTGTTGAATTGAAATGACTGACAAGTGACAGACAAACGTCATCGAAATGTCAATAATATCATCAACCATTTTGTTGTGTGTTGTAATTCTATTGTTCAAATAATTGTTCCTTCCAAAAAACAAAGCTATTTTAGATAAATTGGATAATCAAAAACTCTTCTACGTGTCTTTGTCTTTATTTTGGTATACTGTACATATACCACGCCTAGATTCCATACATTCTGGGACGTCTCCTTTCAATTATTCATTGTTATGTTTTGGTGACAATAGCTGGCGTCGAACACTTGGTTTACTGTGTCGAACTTTGGTGCTATTAAGTAGGTAGTTTTTCCGACTTGGTGATTGAACCCACGGACTCAATTGGACCTACGGATATCGGACTTTGCGTGTGGCGGTTTATTTAATTGGCACAAGATCTTACCAAAGAGTTTTGTGTATGTAAGTTTAGTAGTTTCGACGAAGTTTTCACGTATAACCTAACTGTTTTCAAAAGTCAGCCTAATATCAAAATTTTATACAACTTGTATGAGGATTTTGACATAAGGCTCGCCAGGTTAATTGGTCGCGTTTTATTGATGTTATAATGATATCAAGTATTGGAAACATAAGTAGAATGTTACAACATTAGTGTAGATTTATCTACACTAATGTTGTAACATTCTACTTCTACTTCGTTCTACTTCATTCATTCATTCTACTTCGTTTCCAATACTTGACTTATAACATAAGTAGAATGTTACAACATTAGTGTAGATAAATCTACACTAATGTTGTAACATTCTACTTATGTTTCCAATACTTGACTTATAATTACTACTGTTATAGCGCAGACAACAAAACACTCAATTTAAGCAATTTCACATGATGGTATAATATCCACATCGATATCGTAAAATCTCATTATAACATCAATAAAACGCGACCAATTAACCTAGCGAGCCTTATGTCAAAATCCTCATACAAGTTGTATAAAATTTTGATATTAGGCTGGCTTTTGAAAACAGTTGGGTTATACGTGAAAACTTCGTCGAAACTACTAAACTTACATACACAAAACTCTTTGGTAAAATCTTGTGCCAATTAAATAAAAAAAGAACAGCGCGCGCTCGCTCCTGATTAGCCCTGCGCGTGCAGCTGCGCTCTCATTGGTTAGATTTTAATGGCGGCAAGTTCACTGTGACAATACAATACACTTTGCGTGCGGAGGTGTTTGGACAAAGATTTCTAAAAAAAAGGATGCCAAAGGGCTATCTAATCTAAAAATTTAATGCAAACAATTTGTATAATGCTAAATTGCTGAATGGGACTTTTTTTACTATTCGATCATCATCAGCGCTTTGCATTATTAATTTATAGTAAAAGGTGTCGATTGAGGTCGGGAAGAAAACAAGGGAAGTAATACGACGGAAACTAAATAAAAAAAAACCATAAACTGGTTTGTAACTTTGATGGTTATAATTGGTTCCGTCGTTTAAGGACCGCCATTGACATATTATTATTAGTGTTGTGATGTTTTAGAAAATTACAGTTTGTATCTGGATTTTTTTTGAGAAGCAAGAAGCGTCGTGTAAGAACGAACTTAGTAAGTCATCAAAAGAAATTCAACCACAAAACAAAAAACAAACGACGAAAACTTCTATTTCTAAACGTGAAAACCATCACTGAAACAACAAATAAGTTGGACACGAAAGAGTTTGTAACTGTTTTGTTGGGTCGGGTTATCACTCGTCAGTTTCCCTAATTAGCCAGTTTCATGAACTCGTCAGTTTACCTCATTCGTCATTATCGCGATATTGGTCAATAAGTCAGTTTCCTTTTTTGTCAGTTTCGATAACTCGTCACTTTACTTAACTGGTCAATTCATGAAATTCGTCAGTCTAATACAGTCATGTTAATATTGTCATAGTTCAAACACACATGATATAGGTACATTCATTATTAAAAGTAGGTTAAAACTTAGAAAACCAATATCTACCTGGTTTAAACTAAAAAACAATTAGAAATAAAGATAATTAAAAATATTAAATGAGTCTATAAATTATATAAAGTCACATTTTATCAACTGCAAATATTTTGAGGAGAAATAAAATAAAATTAGGCTGAAAAAACTTATTATTATAACTTAAGCCCTGCCTCCTATAAACTCTCAGTTTATGTACAGTCGGCGGCAGATCAACCTACCCAAACCTGGCAAATTTCTCCAATGAATATTGGTCCTTATAACCAAACAATGAAGTTCAAAATTGATTGTAGAAATTTGACAGTTTTGGGTAGGTTGGTCTGCCGCCGTGTGTACATACAACTTTTTATATTATATTGTAAACTCATTGGCAATAAAAATTCTGTAAGCAGCGCAGCGTCAATAACATTCAGTTGAAAGTGCAATGGAAGGCAGTTCGGCGCGATAGCCGGGTGGCTCATAATCATTACCGTTGCCGGTTGTCCGGTGGAATTGACTCATTCCGGTAATGAGACCGGTGCGTATTGGCGCTGTGTGCTTGTCGATACTGCTTTGTTTAATTCGTCGCTATAATTCAATTAATACAACATTTTAATTTAATTATTACGGTTTGTATTTTGTGGTATTTTTTTTCTATACAAGGTAGGAGAAGCGCTTAGTCTTTGCTTAACGTGATGTAAGTGACGGTAAGAAGATGGAACTGCACTTCACTCATAATCCTTGTCCATAATCTTTTTTACAACTGCCGGAAGACTACGATGCTATATATTTTTTGCGACATACTTTGATGTTATGGTGGTAGATAACCTAGCTAGCAGACACAAAATAAACCCCTACCACCAAACAAACCGAGCTCATAATATATTCTTTCTCTAGGTGTACGGTGTACCGCACATTAAGCAATACCTAATTATTGCAATATTTGTAAATTGCTTACATGCATTTATGTTTGCACACGCGCCGGTATTTTCTTCAATAAATTAGTTCAACTACGGTTAGCACTCAACACGGTTGTATTATTTTCCGACATCCTAATATCAGTTCCTAGCAGCATCAGTTTATCATATCAATCAGCTATCATAATTATCATTTAAAGTGTGTAGAGCCAGTCCCTACATATTTATGGTCCTTCGAGCATTTATTTACCTATTACCTATTTATCAGTCCTTTTGGCTTTGAGTGCGCGCGTTCGTGTTAAATAGAGATTCGCGTAAGTCGAGTGCCGGGCGAGCTATCAATACCTATCATCAGTAAAACTTTTATAACCTTACAAACAATTCAATAATTGACTATCAGTTTATATCAGTATCGGTTATCAGTATCAGTGTCATTTTTTTTTTCTGAAAAAACATTGACTTTGTTTTTATAAAAACTCCGTAAAGTACAAATCAGTGACAATAAAATACAGAACAAGTATATCATAACAGTGACTACATGTGTGACTAAGTGGCATAGTTTAGCGTTTCCGGGATTTTCCTGGAGTTCTTTGTCTGTGCGCCCCAAGGCTGCACGGCAGAGTCATCAGAGTGAGCAGAGCAGTCGGTAACTGAATTACCATATCCAGCTACCAGCATCAGCACTTATCAGTAAGCTTGTTCCTTTTTTATTACTAACTCATTAAGATGGAAGCTCTAATTAACCGCCAAGCAGAAATTTTGGAAACCATTAAGCAAATTAAGAGTAACTTCAATAAGGATTCGGAAAGCAGGAAGACATCGGATTATATTAAGAGACGCATAGACACGCTTGAGAACATCTGGGCAGAGTTTGATCACAATAACAACCTTCTTTTAGAGAGTGATTATTCGAGAGATGAGCAATATTTTCATGAAAACATTTACGAGAAGACGCGTAAAATGTATATGGAAATTTATCAAACACTGTTTTCATATAAGCAATCCACTTCCGTCGATCCTAAAGTTAAAATATCAGAACCAACTCCACTACAAGAGTTGCTATCAAAACAGAAAACTAACATTAGAGCATTTAAGCGACTATTGAACGGAATAAACCTTGACCTATTAACTGAAAAATGGGAGATCGAAGACGAGCTACGTACTCTTCAATCCAAATGGAATGCGATTGACGTCCTTCATTTAGATATTGACAACATCACCCAAGGTAACAACAGAGAATACGACACCGAATTCAATGAACATGAAGTATTGTTCAAGGACATGAAACGCAAGATAAATCAAAAATTATCAGCATCGAGTCATCTCCAGCTGTCCACTCCACGCCTAGAAATTCCAATATTCGCCGGAAACTACGTTAATTGGCCCACATTTTTTGATCTCTATTCCGCCGCCATTCATAATAACAATATGTTGAGTAAATCACAAAAAATGCAGCATTTAAAGGGAAAGCTTAAGGGAGAAGCAGAAAGACTTATCCAGCATCTGTATATCTCCGAAGAAAACTATGATACTGCTTGGGAAATACTCGTACATAGGTACAATAACCCTCAACTTATTTTCACCAAACATATTGAGACGCTTCTCAATCAAACAAATTTACAGCGACAGACAGCATCAGAAATCAAACGCTTGCATGACGTCACAGCAGAGTGCATTCATGCCATTCACAACTTGGGAGTAAACACAAATACATGGGATCCGTTAATTGTACATTTGGTATCAAAAAAGTTAGACCCTGAAACTTTTAGTGAATATAAGGAGGCCCGTGAGTCACCAAGAGAGCTGCCAACTTTAACAGAGTTAATGAATTTTTTGGAAGGAAAATTCATTGCTCTCGAACCTATACATAGAAGAGAAAGAGAGCTACCGAAACCTATCCAACAGCAGACATTTAAGAGGTATCAAAATCAAGATAATACATTTAGAAGAAATAATTTTTACCCTAATGAGCAAAAGCAAATATCATCATATCATAAGAAATTTGGAACAAATAACTTTCAATCTAATGCAGCATACACGCGTCGCTGTCCACATTGTAATCTAGGCCACGATTTATTTCAATGCGACAATTTTAATTCAATGACCCCAGATGCTAAAATAAATACAATTGCGAAATTGAAAGTATGCAGAAACTGTTTATACCATCATTTTAATAATGTGTGCATTTCGCAGAAACGTTGCAAGCATTGCAACGGCGATCATAATACGAAACTTCATGACGCATTTGCGCAATCACGGGCGGAAACCGCATCAAGTCCTAAGTCCGTCGGAAAGTCTACTCCTAATAGCAGACCAGCAACATATACACCATTAAAACATTTCAGTACGCATCACGTATCCCAAAATGATGAAGAAACTTTACTAACGACGACTTTGATTCAGATAAAATCTTACGATGGCTCTTATGTTACACTGCGTGCCTTATTAGATCAGGGATCGCAGATATCTTTAATAACAGAAAGAACAGCTCAACTCTTACAATTACCTAGAAATAAATATCACGCATTCATTTCCGGGATCGGGCACGACTCAAGGCAAAGCAAAGGAGCCGTGTTATTGGAATGCAAATCAATATACAATGACTATGATTTTACTACACAAGGTTTAGTTATATCATCTCTTATCAGCAACTTACCTAATTTATCATTTCACAAACAGCCATGGCAGCATCTTCAACACATTGCTTTGGCAGACCCAGAATACAACCTCTCTAAACCTATTGACCTTTTATTGGATGCGAGTGTGTATTCTGAAATAATAATGAACGGCCTCATTAAAGGACCGTCCCATGCACCGATTGCACAGCAGACCAGGTTAGGCTGGATACTATCAGGCAACGTACGTACCTTTCACTGCAATGTAGTTGTCAAAGAGTTATCAGAACTATCAAAGTATTGGGAAATTGAAGACATCAGCAGTGGTAAATCAGAGCTATCAATCGAAGACCAACAGTGTGAAGATCTGTATAAGTCAACAACGGTTCGCCTAGACAATGGTAGGTACCAAGTAAGCTTACCGATGAAAAACGGCTTTGAAAACCAGCTAGGTAGTTCAAAACCAAAGGCCTTTGCCCAATTTAAGCAACTGGAACATAAAATGTCGTGCAAACCTGCCTTTGCGGAGAGCTACAAATCATTTATGAAAGAGTATGAAGAGTTAGGCCACATGCGTCCAGCAGTTCTCACTAAAGAGATAACGTACTATCTTCCACATCACGGCGTTGAAAAACCAGACTCTACCACAACGAAGCTCCGCGTTGTGTTCAACGCCTCATCAAATACAAGCTCTGGTAAAAGTCTCAATGATCTCATGCATTGCGGCCCGAACCTGCAACAAGACCTTCAATCATTAATATTAAAATGGAGACAGTATAATTATGTAATAACAGCAGACATAGAAAAGGCATTTCGTAATTTATTTATAAATGAATCGCATCAAAATTTACAACGCATTTTGTGGAGAGAATCACCAAATTCACAATTGCAAGAGTACTGCCTCACTACTGTTACATACGGAACCAAGGCCGCCCCGTACTTAACAATGCGAACCCTAAGACAGTTAGCTTTAGATGATGGCAAAAAGTACCCCTTAGCCGCACCAGAGTTGCAAACATCATTTTATATGGACGACCTGGTATCAGGCCATAATTGCAAAACAACAGTAAGATTGCTAATAAAACAGCTCATAGACATTTTAAAAGGAGCAGGCATGAATATCAGAAAATGGTCTAGTAATGGATCTGACATTTTATCAGAATTATCAGAAGATCAGTTGAATTCTATATTTGAGTTTAAGTGCAAGGAATCGAGAAAAACTCTTGGATTACAATGGAATCCTGTAAACGATGTTTTTACCTATCAAAATAAACTTATGAAAGAAATTAACATTAAGCATACTAAACGTCAAGTTTTAGCCGAAATTTCTCAAATTTTCGACCCCTTAGGATGGTTATCGCCACTGACTGTCAGAGCAAAATTATTTTGTCAAAACTTGTGGAAGCAAGATATATCATGGGACGATGAATTATCAGATAATTATAAAAAGGAATGGTGTCAAATTAGACTTGATTTAAACAACATCGATCAGTTTAAAATACCACGACAGGTTGGGAATACCGAAAATTCTATAGTCCTACATGGCTTTTCAGACGCATCCGAAAAAGCATACGCTTGTACTGTTTACGTTGTATCACAACATAAGGGCAAGAGTACATCACGCCTATTCGCTGCAAAAACAAAAGTAGCGCCCTTAAATAAAAAACTGACGCTACCTCGGCTTGAGCTGTGCGCAGCGGTTCTTTTGTCACAGTTAATAAAAAAGATTAGAGAAACTCTCATAACAGATAATGTCACTACGTATGCTTGGACTGACTCGATGGTTGTACTGGGTTGGCTGAAAGGTGACCTATCAAAATGGAAGCAGTTCGTAGCTAATCGAGTACAAGTGATTAGTGAAGTCATTCCTGCAGAAAAATGGTATCATGTATCATCAAAGGAGAACGCAGCAGACTGCGCGTCGCGTGGAATATCAGCTACGCAGTTGGTTGAGCATGATTTGTGGTGGTCAGGCCCAAGATGGCTGCTAAATTTCAGACCTGAAAACTACACAAAAATTGATTATGCCGCCCCTGAAATAGAAACAAAAAAAGTTATTCATGTGAACGTTGCCTTACAACAAAATAAAACATATGTATTCATTGATAATTTATTAAATAAATATAGCTCCCTTACGCACGCTACAAGAGTGTTATCATGGGTGTTTCGTTACATCGCTCTCGCGCGGAACGATAGTAATGTGACTCCTGCAAAAACATTGACCGTCTCGGAAATAAGTAATAGCTTTAATATTATAATCAGAACAGTACAGCAGCAAGACTTTGTAAATGAATTAAAAAACATCAAAAAACTCGGTCATGTGGGGAAAAATAGTAGCATTCTCAATCTTAATCCTTACATTGATAGCAATGAAATACTAAGGGTAGGTGGCCGGTTGAGTAACTCTAATATCAGCAGCAGTGCAAAACACCCAGCAATTTTATCAAGCAAAAATCGCCTTACACAACTGGTCATAAACAAAGCCCATCTATCTTCATTACATGGAGGTCCCAAACTTACCTTAGCACTTATCAGAGAACAGTTCTGGATTATAAGCGGATTAAGGACAGTAAAAAATCAGTTACGTAACTGTGTTATATGCAGACGGTTTAATAAAGAGAGCAAACAGCAAATTATGGCGGATCTCCCGGAACCAAGAGTTAACCCATCCCGTCCGTTTACTCACACAGGCGTAGATTTTACAGGACATGTCGAACTAAAGGCTAACAAAGGACGTGGAATAAAAACCGTGAAGGGATACATTGCAGTCTTTGTTTGTCTTACCACCAAAGCAGTTCATCTGGAGCTTGTATCCGACTTGAGCACACAGGGGTTCCTTGCAGCCTTTCGAAGATTTATCAGCCGCAGAGGAACACCTCGTCACGTCTACAGTGACAACGGGACAAACTTCGTTGGAGCTAACAAAGTCTTAAAGGCTGAATATAAACAGATCATAAACAGTATCGACTTACAATTTTTTGACAAAATTCAGGATATGGACATCAATTGGCATTACAACGCTCCCTCATGGCCCAGCGCTGGTGGACTGTGGGAAGCAGCTGTAAAGAGCACAAAACATCATCTAGTACGTGTAATTGGACACCAAAAACTTACCTTTGAGGAGTTCAGCACTCTTCTCCACCAAGTGGAGGCGTGTCTGAACTCAAGACCTCTCTGTGCCATCACTGAAAACGCGGAAGATGAAATCCTCACACCAGGTCATTTTCTGATTGGTGGCCCGCTATTATCACGTCCGCAAACTGAAACCGGAAATATAAATATATCACAACGCTGGAGCCTCGTTCAAAATTTAAATAAACAGTTTTGGAAAACATGGTCACGCGAGTACCTTCAGCAGTTACAAACACGATCAAAATGGACAACACCGACATCAAACCTGAAAATAAATGACATCGTACTATTAAAGGAGGAGTTAATACCACCTGGTAAATGGCCGCTTGGCAGGGTGCACGAGCTACACCCCGGCAAGGACGGTTACGTCAGAGTGGTGTCACTAAAAACTAAAAATAACATAATTAAACGTCCCATAAATAAATTAGTGTTACTACCTGTACAGAACAATGCTACACCACCAGACAAGGAGGATGAATCATCGCATCGACCTCGCCAAAATCAAAATACTCGAAAATTTAAGACCAACCTTTTACATAAAACATTTTATACACTCATGTTATTTATGTGTATACTACCCAGCTATCAATCATCAATACCAAACCCATATAATATAACATCACTACCGGAAAATCAAACTCTCTATTTCGATAAAACATCTGACCTTCAGTATATAAGAGACGACTGGAAACTTATCAATAGCTATCTGATAATAGAGGTTAAAATACCTATTGTTAGTAACGAAGCGTTTGAATTAAATAGACTTATCAGCATCCCACAGATACGAGATCACGAGATGTATCAAATTATCCCAGCAGTATCATATGTAGCATATAGCCTAAGAAAGGACATTGCACTCTTTCTGACAGATAGCGATCTTCATTCATGTTTTGAATTACCATCATCGCTATTATGTCATTTGACACAGCCATTTTACGATATGAAGCTCGAACAATCATTGTGCAATATTAAATTTATTAATTCCGCGGCAAATAGTAATCCTTCAATGTGTAAGTCGCAAGTGACGACATGTAAACAGACCTGGATCAAGTTGCATGCCGATAATACATGGATATTCACGTGCTGCGCGGAATGTAATGTTCGCATTCTATGCCCGTCAGGTGTGACAATGAAAAGGTTGAATGACCGGGGCATTATCAAGATAGGTCAAGGTTGCACACTAAAAAGCGATGAACTAACTATATTCGCTCATAATCATTTTCTGAATCAAATCAATGTTAACTATCATGTTTCTGTACCAGAAGTGTCTATGCTAAATAGCATTATGAAGGATTCCACAATAAACTTTACAAAATTCGAGAACCACGAATCGTATTACCATCAGATAAACAAGCAAATCAATGAGTTAAAGGAACAATCTGAAAATAAGTTTAGCATTCACGACAATCATCACTACGCAATGTACGGCATCTACGTCATAATCATTATCGTAGTTGCTGGGTTTGGTTGTATCTTCGGGCTTCGTAAGATCAGACATCGGTTTGCGCCCAATGCGGGCAGCAGGCCACAGCAGCAGCCGCCGCAGCAGCAGCCTCAGGCCGCGCCCGGGGTGGAGGCACCCAGGGCCGCACTCAACGATAACCGCACCAGTATTAGTGAAGTGTTAGTGTCGAATGTTCCGCGGGTGAGTGCGCGACGCGATCAACCTATTGCGAGTGAATCGAAATTGAAAGTGGCTCCCAAACTTACGAGGTTCAGATTGGATAGTGACAGTCAATGACAGACAGTGAACTACCTACCGCGTGTGTTGTGGTCGTACCAGACAATCATAAACATTAAACTTTACGTTTTATTAATATACCTACATAGATTATAAGCCAATTGAAATCACCTTGTATCATTTTCACCATTTTTATAACATTTAATAATAGCTTCAACTTAGACATGTAACAATAAACGCTACATTATCTTTATCATCTTGCATCTTCTTGGTGCGGCAATATGTACGGTGTACCGCACATTAAGCAATACCTAATTATTGCAATATTTGTAAATTGCTTACATGCATTTATGTTTGCACACGCGCCGGTATTTTCTTCAATAAATTAGTTCAACTACGGTTAGCACTCAACACGGTTGTATTATTTTCCGACATCCTAATATCAGTTCCTAGCAGCATCAGTTTATCATATCAATCAGCTATCATAATTATCATTTAAAGTGTGTAGAGCCAGTCCCTACACTAGGAGTCAAACCTGGGATCTTGGGAACTGAGATCAGTGAATTAACACTAACACTTAATAATTTAGGTAGTAGATAAAAAAAAATAACAGTTTATTGTAGTCTGATGAGTAGGCGTGTGTACTTTGCGAAGCATCGTTGGTGCTTCAAGAAGTTGAAATGATTTCTATCTCTAATATACACGGTGTTACAAAATACCCCGTAAAAAAATTAAATAAATTATCAAAGCCAAAAGTATTGTCAACCCTAGTAAGCTGTCATGTCAGGAAACCGAAGTTAGCATAGATTATTTTACAGAGAGGCCCTACCTACTAAATTTAATAATTGTCAACTTTAATGGTTTTTCTGTTTTTCATCCACAAAGGTTCAATACTATGATGTCATTATGCTTAAGTACTGGCTTCAAAAATGTCAAGACGGAAAAAATGTTATATTGTCAATTTCAAATCTTCATATAGGTATTCTACAATTGTTTCGTGTTTATTCCATTTTTTTTCCAAAATCACGATGTTTTCTAAGATCGGTGTTCGCGACAATAACACCGACGATGGTGCGAAATGCCACACAAGCCATATCCCGACCAGCGAGGTTGCGCATTGAGCAAGGCGGAGCTCACTTGCCGACCCGATCCTGTTGACGTTCATTACAAAAAATTAAATGTTGTTAGTTTAGGTTTCTTCGTTAGGTCAGGTCTTTTAAAATCTTCCAAAACTCGACTTGTAATATCTAGCTAATCTAATTCTGTACATTTTGTTAGTATGTTTCTTTATCGTTTCACGAATTAGGTAAAAATGTACATAAACATTCTGCGTAGCATACTCTTTAATTTTACTGAAATAGGGTTTGCACATCAATGAAAAAAATAATGGTTTTATTTTTTTTAGCGGTAAGTCATAGAGTGATAGTACGGTCAGAGTGAACGAGAGTGCGGCAACTTCATACAAGCGCTCTGATATGCACGCACACAAGCTCGTAGTTAGTTCACCTACATTAGCACACGAAAAAAAGCACGGGAAAGGAGTACGCGATGACCCGGGCTGTCTCCGCAAACGCGGATCGGGCAGCGTATATTGCTGTAGTAACGGAGAATAACAAGTATGTCACTAAGCGCTGCCGATCAGTAACACGTACTTTTCTTGGTTTGGGTGTCGCGATTGCGAGTTTTGTTGCATATAGGTGGATGCCTATTGAAAATGTCTGGAAAAAAAACCTGTTGTGTATGAAGATGTCTCAACACACACAACCATAATCCCAGTTTGTCCTTTTTTACTTTGCCGACGATATAACAAGGTAAGTTTACAATTTAAAAGACACCAAATTTACACAATAATAAATTAACTAGGTATGTGTGACTCAACCCTAGCCGGTAGGTACAGCTCAGTACGTCATGTCACGGCACTGTTGCCGCACTCTCGTTCACTCTGGTACGGTTCTCAAACCGTATAAGACACCATTTAACCCTCTTTCGGCTTTAAGGGTATTTTTGTAACACCTGTATATTATTTCACCGCAAATAAATATCAATTCATGTGAATGCGAGAAAATAATTTAAGTCATTATAATGTGTTCTATCCTCTTTAAATGTACACTTGAGAGCAAAGAAATCAACCCTCAGCAATATTTTCGTTAAGAGTAGGTACTATGAACACTCGTTCCTCCACCAGGATCGCTGATGATAGAATAGCTGTCTAAATAATAAACAGAGGAGGTACACATTCCCACAGGTATGTATGTAACTAACTGGTCCAATCCACGTTAAGTTCTTATATTATAATTTCACCAATTATCAATGCAACTTATATCACTACGAAAAAAAAATCTTTCGGGTTCCTAACTAAGTATAGAAACAAATTAGAAGGGACAACTAGGGGCATATTTACGTACCAAATGTTTTGTTTAAGTGGGTCCCATCATATCGTCTTCATAAATTTTCCAGGCTTTCAAGTAACCCTTGCGGTTTCAAAGAAGCTTCTGACCGCGTACGACAAGGTATGAAGGTCGAGGTGCTCCCAAAGGTACAGCATGGCTTTCTTCAAAAAAATATTTTACATGTTAGGCAAAGTTTAGGGTCGCGGGGGAGGGTCCCACAGAACCATCTACGTCTCCCCGAGCTTGATGAAGCAGGCCGTATGTGGTGTATGTAAAAAACATGAAAATGTTACGGTGGGTCGATTACTCTGCCCCCAAGTGTATTATTACGAAACAGGGTAGCACCTGAGAAGTGGAAGTAGGTGCGGCGGGCAGCCACCTGCGGCAGAAGTTTAGCCGCGATTTAATTAGTTATGGAAATGTCCGCCGCTCGCCGCCGCCAACAGTTTTAGTTCCAAGTTTATTTGACGTCCACCGGAATAGGATACGTATCCAAGAATTTGTGGCGGACATAATGCAAACTCGGTACAAGAGTCGGGCAATGCGTCGCATCCACGATTTGACGGCGTTACGAAGAAGCAGCCAAAAATTCAAATTTTAGCTCTTTATAGTTACTGCATACCTGAGGAAGTAGGATCTCGATGGCGCAGTAGTTAAGGCGCTTAAACTGCGATTGCTGACGTTAGGCAACTTTTGCAGAGGCCCGTCATTGGATGGGGAACCAAAAATATATTATCTCGAGCTTCTCCTTGCTTCGGAAGGCACGAAAAACCGTTGGTCCAGCGATTGGATTGGCGGCGGTTGGTCGAGCTGCATCAGCAGTAGTTAACAACCACTAACCCGCACTGGGCCCGTTCCCCCTATCCTTCCGTAGGGAAGGCTCGTATCCCAGCAGTAGGGACATATAATGAACTGGTTATGAGGACGGACTTCGGCGTATACACCGTCACTTTTTGAACGTTTTAATCCTGCAGGTGGGTTGATCAGATCAAAAAACGGGTTTTTTTAAAAGTTTCCCATACAAAGCCTCTATTGACCTAGCATGATTTGTATGGGAAAGTTAAAAAAAAACTCGTTTTTGAGTTATGTTTCTTGGGAAAAGTTGTTCAGTTTCGTGGTCTGATCAACCCACCTGCAGGATTAAAACGTTCAAAAAGTGACGGTGTACAGGGGTTGGTCGAGGCAGCGTTGTCGTCACGTCAGTCACGTCGTCGTCAATTGTTTCAAATCAATATGGAAACCAGAGTTCAAATGGAACTCGCCAGATACACTTATTGTTCTCCAAGCAAACCAAACGCTACGAAACCGATATCGGTAAACACAAATGACATATACCGTAACATCTGCAAAACTAAATAAATAAGTAAAAAGTTAATAACTTCTTGGCGGGAAAGTGGAGAGTCATGTCTGTGGTTTTGTTTTATATTCTAAAATTTGTGATAATTCGAATATTAATGTGAAATAATGGTGGATTATTAACCGTCAAGTGTTCGTGAGTGTGCACGAGTGTTTGCAAATGAAACAAAACAGCGCAACGTCACTCTTCAAATTCTCTCAAGAAGTCTGCCCGAGGACTTAGTAAATCCACACATCTTTACTGAGATACTCGAGGGGTTGGGGGGTATAATATCATTTCTCACTTCTCATTTCTATTATCATTCATTATCATCTACGGGAAGGAAATATTGTTTATTTATGTATTACTTGTACGAAAAATTACTTTGACACTGGCTAAATGTGCTTATCGCACGAAGCCATCAACAAAAGGAAAAAAAAAGTAAATAGCTTATATACTATCCCACTGCTGGGCAAATGCCTCCATCATTGAAATCAAGTCATCGCTACAGTGGATGGATATTGCCCTGATCACCACGGTTGCTATGCATCGAAAAATCCGAAACACATTTTGCCCGACCTTAGAATTGAACCCGGGACCTTCGGGTATCGGGCTAAGCTCTTCGCCACTCGGCCACCGGCGTTGTCACTGCAAAAATATTCTACAAAACCCTACCATACATTTTGATGAGATTTAAAATCAAAATAATAACTTAAACAGCAAACATGGTGTAAAAGACAACGCAAATACGTTCTAGCGGTGCATGAACAACATACAGTGAACGCTTGCGAGCCAACATCACTTGCGTAGTTAAAATAAGCTGTATTCCAACGGGAGAAAGTTCATGTGTGGTTGAAGTTTGTGTAAACAGACTTGCGGTTGACAGTACGTAGCGTAGCAGCCGCCAGGGACACACTCGCTGGCAATTTGCTATGTAAATGTTACTCGTCCCTGGACACGAATGTTTTGTAACTAACTATATAATCGCACAGTTCAATTCGTATTCTCTTTAGGATTCACTATTCTGTGTTACGTACGTTTCGAGGCTCAATGTAAACGTAATACTACTATAGGGTGAATAGGCTGGATCAAATTTACAAATAGAAATACTTAAAAGATTGACGAGAATGTCTAAGTATGTAATAACCTATATAAAGAGTGTTTTTTTTTAAAGTGGAGCAGTTTAAGAAAATCTGAAACCATTAGATATACAGAAAATCTGTCTTAGGAAACATCGAGTCTATTTTTGTGTAAGACAATTTTGGCACGGCAAATTTTTTAGTCAAGAGTGTGAGTTGTACATAAAAATGAGTTATAATCATCATCATCTCAGCCAAAAGGCGTCCACTACTGGACAAAGGCCTCCCCCAAGGATATCCACAACGACCGGTTTTGTGCTGCTCGCATCCAGCGGCTTCCCGCGACCTTCACCAGATCGTCGGTCCACCTTGTTCGAGGCCTGCCTACACTGCGCTTTCCGGTACGCGGTCGCCACTCCAGGACTATCCCGTCCCAGCGGCCATCAGTCCTGCGAGCTATGTATCCTGCCCACTGCCACTTGAGTTATATTGATCAAAGTTTTTTGTAATGCGGATCGACTCTGTTTCTTGATAAGATCATTTCATGTATGAGAAGTTAACACCTCGGTGGCCAAGTGGCAGAGCACTCGGCCCGATACCCGAAGGTCCCGGGATCAATTCCCGGGTCGGGCAATATGTTTCGGATTTTTCGATTCATAGCCCGGTTTTGTGATCACCAACCCGCATTTGGCAAGCGTGGTGATTAAGCCGTTACCCATCAACTGTAGCGATAACTTGATTTCAATGATGGAGGTCTTTGCCCGGCAGTGGGACAGTTATAGGCTGTTTACTTAAGTATGAGAAGAAGAAAATGGGAGCCGCAGAAGTTAGTCAAGATTAAATGTTTTCTCATACTTGCTATTCTTCGTGGGAATCCTCTTGGTCTTCATCTCAGCTGATGTTAGGTGATGATAAGGCTGAAAGAGGAACCGTACTTCACCCGGAATCCTCAACTACTACGGCACAGAGGCAGGCTATCTTATCTCTAGCTGCCGAAACACAAATATGCTACTAACATGAATGTTATGGAGACATATTTAGATATGGACGTAGCTAGCCAGGCGGACAAACAAGCTCTACCGAGTACAAACCTAACCGAGTACACAAACACCTCCCCATCTAACCCTCGCTGGGAATCGAACCCGCCGTTAGACTCTGGGTCTAAGACCGGCGGTCTTAACCACTAGACCACATAGTCAGTTATTGAAACTACGACATCCCTACAATAGGTGCTTATTGACTCCATCACCACTCTTGCCAATTTTCTTTCTGTAACGCCAATTATAGACGTAATAGTTTTATAATTAGAGCTGCTAATGAGTTTAATAGTGCATCCAATCACATCGATATATTTCATGAAAAGTTTGCGAGATTTCGTTGCCTTATATTAGGCGTTAAAAAATAATATATTGTTACGAGTATACTACTTATACTATATAAGTATACTTACTTGCCTGCCTGTTTTAATTTTTTTTAAATCAGTTTTTGTATTTTACCTAAGAGCGTTTACGCCGCACACTAGCGCCGCCAATGAAAAAAAAAACATATCTAGTAATTAGAGATAGAAAATCGAATTATGCTTAATAAACTATCTGAATGAAGTAATTTAGCATTTTTACGTCACATAATGAACACCTGACATGTTATAGTTAAAAGTGACCGTAACGTCTTATTTAACTAAACCTTATCATGTGAGGTGTTCATTAGGTGCCGTAAAAATGCTAAATTACTTCATTCAAATAGTTTGTTGAGCATAATTTGATTTTCTATCTCTAATTACTAGATATGGTTTTTTTTTCATTAGTGGCGCTAGTGTGCGGCGTAAACGCTCTTAAAGTAGCCTATTTTAGTATTTATGTAATTTTTTTCTTGTTTAAACTTTTTATTGTAAGTTATATGCACTTTGTCACTCAACATAAATGTAACTGTACCAACTAGTAGTGGAAACTGTTACGCTAATGTAAGAAAGCTGTTGTTAAATATGTTAAATAAATATAAATAAATAAATATGCAGGTTGATGATTACACACCCAGACTAACCAACGAAAAATCCAAAACACACTTAACCCGACTTGAAAAATGAGTCCCGGGTCTCCGGATTTCTCTCGATGTCTACCCTTACCCGAGTGGATTGGCGATGCTAATGTTTAAACGTGGGGTTATATTCAAAATGCATACAAGTTATGTGTGTAATCTTTACCCTGTATGCAATAATCGTATTGTACGTACAAACAAGCAACGTTGATCCAACTTTGGCAGTACCAAAAACGAGGGCAATCATTAAATCTAACCCCACCACCAAATGAGGCAGACAAAGCCTCGCAGTTTCAATCAGGGGCAGCTGAGTGTCGTCCATTTCCGCAGCTAGATGGCGCTGACCAGCGGCGCGATGCGATGGTTCGTGTCTAAGCACAATCACCTCTTTGTGCATTTTCGCAACGCTCCGTGCCCTTCCGGTGTTGGGCTTTGATCATAGTTGATGTGTGTAAGCGGCAAGGACTTTGGCCAATTTTCATTGTAAATTATTGTACAAAAGTGAAGTCGCAAACTGCAGAATATGTTGTAAATATATAAGTATCATGTCCACAAACAGGATTTATTTTAAATGCGTAACATCAAAACAAAACATTAGTAATAAAAAAGTTATTACTTATTTCTTAATTTTTTAAAACATCGAACAGCCCTGCTAATTAGTTAGTAAAATGGCGTATCAGTTGCTTTCCTTTCCACCATCCATGCATTTATTAGGTCCTTACCTATTAAATTGGAGTTTTTTTCTCACTTATTAATAGGTGTATTACTTCTAAAAGTCAATACCGGTTGTTAATATTATGATACACCTTTAATTAGGACTATGTTAATTAGGCTTCAGTAATAACAATGATTATTAATTTAGTGTCTTTATCGCCCAATTTAATTTTTAAATTGACTAACTTTTTTGTTTGCGGAATTGTTCTTTTGTTTCATTGTAGCTTTGAAGGGACTTGATTTTTTTTCTTTTTAATGTCTGCTATTATAGTGTTAAAATAAATAGATGCTAAGTAAATTAAAAAAACGTTAGTATCAAAAATTAATTAAAAAAAAAATCTTTATACAAAATTTCAATTTCATAGGTAAAAAAAAATACCTATTATCTTAAAAAAACATACCTACTCAAGAAATCTAACCCTCTGTACTATGTATGGTAACTTCAACTCGCGCAATTCGTATTTCTTTATGCAGTGACGCATAACGTAATAATAACGCATCTAGTTTGATCCAGTTTCCCCGAAAGCTTAGTTCGGTAACTAACGTACAGCTACTCATGTGATTGTCGATTAAAGTGCCTACATTCAAAGTTTTCAACGTAACGTTACATACATAATTTTTATTATGAACCAGCTGACCCGACAGACAAACCAAAAATAATGTAATAAAAATGTCTGAACCAAATATAGAGAAAAGGCATGAGTTTCATTCCCGTGGGAACATCGGGATAAAAACTATCCTATGTGTTAATCCAGGTTATAAACTATCTGTATGCTGAATTTCATCCAAATCCATCCATCCGTTGCAGCGTGATGAAGCAACAAATAATACACACATACACACTAGCTTTCGCATTTATAATATTAGTGTGATTCGTTAAAGATCGTAAGATATTTTGAAATAGAAATAGAAATAGCTATTTCATGCCAAAACTAAACTAAGTGAAATACGCATGAACTAGTGGACGGACGTAATAAACATATTCTGTAAAATTATTTATTTTATACTTTACTAGCGGCCGCTCGCGGTTTCACCCGCGTGGTTCCCGTTCCCGGAATAACACATTTGATAAAAGGTATCAAATGTGTTATTCCAGGTTATAAACTATCTGTATGCCGAATTTTATCCAAATCCATCCATCCGTTGAAGAAGCAACAAATATACGAACATACACACAAACTTTCGCATTTATAATATTAGTAGGATATTGTGACCATAACTAATCATAAGCTTGCCTAATTTTTAACTGATCTTTAATATTAAAAATAATGTTGATGACGTAGTTGTCGACGTTGAATAATGCTCATTTGGCTTACATAGTAAGAAAAGATATTGATGAATTCCGGCGGGTTGGACAGATCCACGATATCACAGTTGGTAGTGCACCTGTCCCTTTTTAATAGAGTGCGGGTTTGAATCCCGCTCGGAGTTTTTTTAACAGTTTTACAAATCGTAATTTGTTCGCAATAAAATTAGCGTAAAATTAGATACAAACATAATTACGTAGTAGTAGGTAGTTGTTGACATTGAATGGGCGCTTTTGGCTTTCAAAGTAAAAAATTAAATAGTGTTGAATAATTTCGGCAGGCTGGTTAGAACCACGATAGCTCAATTGGGATAGCACCTGACCCGGTATGTCAGAAGGGTGAAGGTTCAAATCCTGCTCGTGGAAATTTTTTCAACATTTGTGTTTTAGTAATTTGTTCGCAACAAAATTTGCGTTAAAAATTATATAAACAAAACAAAAAATCTTTTGTTTTTCATAACTACTTGTTTAAATATTTAAAAACGTAACCAAACGTGCAACCCGAACGCGCTAACCGCTATGCCATTGGGCACATTAGTAATCAACTTCGTCACAACGAGACTGAGTTGGTCGTCACAAAATCTATTTCTAATTTGTCACCGTCAGTATTTTTATTAATAAACAACTCTATACAATACAATAATGAACTCATATATATGATTATATTTATGAATTTTTTATGCCTCACAAAATATTACAATAACAATCGCGTTACTCTGCATTGTTAATGTGTACAGAAAATGTTGTTGAAATGAAAATCGGGCTGTAATGAGCTCAGGAATTCGTACATGAGGAGATCAGATCATAGCGTTGTAGGGTTTTAAATACTGTCATCTTACAACAGCAACCAGGAATCCAGATATATTAAATTCCAAATTCAAAATATCTAAATTTAATTTGGTCAGCCATCTGGTGACCCAGCGTTGCGAATGCTGCTTAACTTGCCATATCGCATCCTAATGTTATAGCCGCTGTCGCTGCCGCTATTGCCATCTAGAATTATATTATGTTTAAATTAAAATATATTGCTAAATATACATAACTATATCGATACTCACGTACGTGTACCTTAATCAATTTTTAATATGCAAAACAGTTCTTTTTTTTCAATCTCTGTTAAAAATTTAAGACCTGCCGCCGGTATATCAAAACGCGAACATAGTAGGAGAAACGAAACGCTTCACAAACCGCGACAGTAAAGGGCTCGTTACACAGATCGCATCGCACCCTCTCCCCACCAAACGCGAGTTTCATTCGAGTTCGCTTCGAGTGCACACATGCAGCCTCCAGCTATGCCTACATCCATTCTAGACTCACAATATCAGGAGTAGCAGTCTGATAGCCTCGTTCAGTGCTATGCCGTCGCGACCGGACGTTGCACGCGCTGCCATCCCTCGGAAAACTTTACGAAAAGTTCTTTAACTCACCTCTTTTGCGTAAAGAACTTTAGAAGTCACTATTTAAATAACACAAACTCTTTTCTAGTAGTTTTTAGACGTTTTTATGGTAGATTTAGGTACCGATGCTAACTCAGTTGGTTGTGAATCTTTGGTAGCGTAGTTTGTTAGAGATTAGAATCTGTGTAGTAAGTGTATTGGACTTGTATGTTATTAGTTATCGGCGACCTCGAAGCGGTAAGTAAACTTCTGTAACTTTACAACGTTTTTTGTAGAAAAAAAAACTTTTCCTTGTGTTATCAGTAAAAAGCTACTCGTACTACGGCGTAGCACTACGAGTATTTCATAAGTTATTATCTGATCCGGTGCCGATTTAGACAGTAAAAAAACACTGACTTCTTTTTCATAATTATGTTATGTTTCTTGTTAAAATCACTTAATTTTATAAGTCTGTCTATTAGGAATAATTTACATACAAATATTATGATATCTGATTTAAATAATATTTATTCATTAATGTTGTTAGTAAATTTTGTTTAAAAAGTTGTGTTCAAGTTTTTAAAAATAAAAAAATAATGATGTTTTGATTTCTGTGTTAAAATGTTATTTTACATTAAAAAAAAACAATTCACTCCACTAAAATAAAATTGAAACAATCATTACCTAATATTCACCAATAAAATGAATAGTTCAATTACTACATATTCTTTTCACTGATTTCAACAACGTTGTTTTGCTGTTGCAGTTTATAGTTAAAACAACATTAATATGTTACTTTTATAAACTTTATTAAGTGAACCAAACTAATATAATATTTACTAGAACGTTTTTATAGCCAGGCACCAAAGACGTTCGCTCTCAAAGTTCGTAAAAATATAATGTATATAAATAATATTATAAAAATAGTAAGTCATAATATCATAATGTAACGTCCGTGGGTTTAATTCACAAGTCGGGTAAAGTATGCTTCTTTAGTTAACTTACTTACTTAAATCCAGCGTCAAATATCGTATTCTAAGAAAGAAACTATATTGAATGTAACTTCTGGACAAAAAAACTGAATGAAGTAAATTTTTCTTTTTTTATGCGTTTAACTTTTTCACTGTATTTTATAAAATTTTATAAATATTTAGTAAAGTAAGTAATTAGCCCTGTAAAAGATTTTCAACGTAAGGGAAAACATGATAATATAAAAATTACAGTTTATACGAATCTTTTGACAAAATCAAAAGTAGATACGTAAAAACTGCTTCATTTCTAAAGAAAATAAATTAATATTGGGATTTTGCCGAGCATGACAATTAAAAAACCTTTGAATTAATGCTACGCAATCTACCCTCTTATTTAAGCTATTATAAAAAAAGCAATCTTTATCTGAAAAGGGTCGATGGAAGATGGAAGCGTCTTTACAAAACAAAAGTTCCTAAACAAATAAACACACAGAGAAAAAGGTAGGCTGTTTACTCGTTTTCCAAATAAGCAAACCTCTTTGGCCGTCCCACGAATCACATGAGACATATTACTATTGTAATTATGTTTTGAACGTCTACTATGTATAAAAGTTAAGTAAATAGCCATAATTAACTGTCTGCTGTGCAGAAAAAAAAACAAAAAAAAAACAAAAAATAAAACAAAAAATAAGCTTCTATTATTAAAATTAAGTCATCACTACAATGGATGGGTAATGGCTCAATCACTACGCTTGCCAAATGCGGGTTGGTGATCACAAACCCGGGGTTTGAATTAAAAAAAAACGATAAATTCGCCCGACCCGGCAATGGAACTTGGGACTTTCGGGTGTCGGGCCGAGTGTTTTGCCACTCGGCCACCGAGGCGAGGAGTTTTTATAATAATCCATATAATTAATAATTTGGGTTTATTTTAAACTTTTTAATTTTGTAAAGTAAATAACGAAGCATTTTAAAACTTACACAAAATAATTATATTAAAACGCCTCACTCTTTTAAATAGCAAAGTCATAGCGCATACACCCTCTTGACATCTAGTGCTTTTGACTGACAAATTCTTTGAGTTTTTAAACATGGGAATAAAATCTGCTTATATTCCCGAATTAGCTAACCCGGCCAATGTCTTTTCATTTTTCATTTTTTTCATACATACATACATACATACATACATACATACATACATACATACATACATACATACATACATACATACATACATACATACATACATACATACATACATACATACATACATACATACATTCATACCTACATAAACTCGAAAAACATAACCCTCCTTCTGACGCAGTCAGGTAAAAATCAACTTTAATTCACTCCAGTTGCCTTATCTCAGCTTTAAAATTACTTTGAGAAATAATATCGCCGAAAGCTATAATGCCAGCGTTTGTTTAAGGTAGCCGCGATCTCCTTGGGTTGCATCTGAGCACCGTTTAAGAGGATATTGTTTAAATTTTCATAAATTATCATTCATACCGGCACGCCCTCTTCGCTTCTGGATCTGTGAATGTTCATACTTGGAGATTAAGATTAATAAAATTGTGGTTATTGTTGCTGATCGTTTATGCTTACAAATATGTTATACAGGCTTGGGTGATGCTTTTTTATATTACTGAGACGATTAACGAGCTTAAGAACTGCCTGATGGAAAACGGCCACCGAATCTTACAGGTTCTGTGTTGCCTTACTAAGACATAGTTCTTATGTCTCTATACTTGTAATTTCGTTGGATCGAGTACCATACCAGTTGCATTTAGCGAAGCATTTGTTTTGTGGCCTAGTGCTCTGTCATGGTTTAAAGATGGCACGTCAGGCCATCGCCAGGCCCTGGCGTCATTGGCGGCAGGCTTTTGCCCAGGAGTCGACTCGATGGAAAGCGGCATTATTTTGCATCGCAGAGTTGCGATTTGAATTTCTTAAATTTCAAAATTTCAAAATGCAACTTACAGCAACAGGTTTGTGTACGGCATATGTCAAAACGGAGTCAATGTAGCACTTACTGTGCGACTGTAACTCTAAGCTAGGAAAAAATGGGTCTCTTGAGACCGATCTCAAGAGACCCATTTTTTCCTAGCTTAGAGTTACAGTCGCACAGTACACAGTTTTTTCAGGCCGACCTGAAAAAACCCGAAGATATCATGCTCTTCGCTCTCAAAGACGTTGGCAAACTTATGGCAGTCATCTTTACAGAAAAAGAAGGGTGAAAAAATATGGTTGTACAACAGGTCTTGAACTATCAAGACCTGTTGTGTCAAGTGCAATCACATTTTCAAAGTGATATGTGGAGGTGTGGAGAGGGAAAAGTCGTCAGATCGCACTAAGATAAGATAGCCTAACTTCCTCGTGTGCTCATAAAGACCTGCTCAGTAGCTAAAGCTAAGGTCTCCATCTCCTCGGAAGACCAGTAGTGATTTACAATGCTGCTGTCCCTTGAGGACATCACCTCAGCCAAACGACGTCCACTGTTGGACAAAGGCATCCTCCAAAGATCTCCATAACGACTGGTTTTGTGCTGCTCGTATCCAGCGGCTACCTGCGACCTTCACCAGATCGTCGGTCTACCTTGTTGGAGGCCTGCCTACATAGGTATACATTAATGTACCTAAAAATATTTTTCAAAATACGACATACCTTTTATTTTACCGGACGACCTCCTTGGTCGAGTGGCTTGCACACCGGTTTTCATGGTGTCGCCATCTCCGAGGTCCCGGGTTCGATCCCCGGTCGGATCAATTTAGAAATACCTGTTTTTCTAAATTGTTTCAGGTCTGGGTGTTTCCTATGTATAATAAGTATGTATTTAAGTATATTAAGTATGTTTATTTGTTGTCTAGTTAACCATTTCTCGAGTTTCTTAAGGAAGCTCTTCTTGGGGCTAGATAATTGGTGTGAGTGTGGGAAACATTTATTTATTTATTTATTTATTTTTTGCTCCTAAGATTTATAATACATTACGTAAAACTAAAAAAAGTGCGGCTTAATTTAATTTTGCCTACCAGACAGGAAGGAATTGTGCTGACTCCAACTCTGCGCAAACAAAGCGGGGAGTATCTTCAATCTCCTAATGAATATTGACTTTGATTGAAATGCAAAGCTTCAGTGCATCCGCTGTTGAACCCACAGGTTGGAGTCTAAATGGGTTTCAAGATTTTTCGGGACTCGCATTAATATTCTCGCTTTTGCACGACGAGCCTGAAATGATATTACCTATATTTATTTGGTTTCGATATAATTTTAATTATTTCATTGGATTTATATTTAGGAAATTATAGTCAATCGCGTTTGGGTTGAAATCGTGCAATTTAAGTAACGTTAACTAATGATTGCCAATAAGTTATTAGTACGTGCTATAACCGCTAGATGGCAGTACATAACAATCACCTGAGTCTGATAAAAAAATATAGTATTCTCAATATTAAGATAGTATTTGGTAGTCTTTCAAAACGAATAATTTTAAATTTCTAAAAATAAAAAATAAAAAAATAATAAAAAAAATAAAAAAATATTCTGTTAATTAATAAGTATTAAATTCTTACACACATGTCATTAAAATAGCGATAGTATACTCGGAGTACGTAATAGATATTATAACTACTGCTTTTTTTTGTTATAAAACTGTTTATTCATCTAATATAGGTACCTTATTATGTACTAAACTGGAGTCACATAAAGAGGTCAGTAACAGACAAAATCCATCACTAGCGAGACTAATAAAAACTGATTGGTTTAAACTTAAAATTTTCATTGTCTGCAATTCCATTTTATCATAACTTCCACATTAAAGCCTTTTACCGTAGCTATCTAGCTATTCACAACGTTAAGTCCAAAGCAAACGGTCCTATGTACAGAATGAATTTGTTTAAACTATTACCCCGCCGGTAAGCAGTCTTAATAATACAGCTCCAGACGTTTATTCCATATAAAAATATTTGCCGGGCTTTTTAAGTAATTACATCATTTCGCGGTACTGTTTGAGGTCGCGCGAGGTTTGACTGCGGCGAACTTGGCGTTGGCGAACATTCGTGCGCGCGCGAGTGTAATGTAATTCGAAGTGGTATTAATTTTGAAAGAAGAGAATTTGATTTAGATAGAATTTAATTGCGTAACTTATATGTATAATGGCTTCATTATACATTAAAGAAAGTAATAAGCTTTAGCGGTTTTCAAGAAATCGCCACATTTAGAAGAGTACTAGTAAATTTCAGTAGGTAGTAACATAATTTCGTGCTATTGTTTGAGTTCGTGTGAAGTCAGACTAACGCGAACTTCTTATGTTCGTGCACACACGAGTGTAGTGCGATTCGAAATAGTATTAATTAAGAAAGAAGTGCTAGATTTTATGTTAAAAAAATCGACGTTAGAACACAAATGCGTAACTCACTTTTGCTTTAGCAAATTTAAAAAGAACGCTTACAAAATGCACTTCATTCAGAAGAGTGATGATTAAGAAGTTTCCTTTAAATGGTCATACAAAGAGTTTAAAAACTGAGAAAGTTTTAACTTTTAAATTAACATGGCATGGTAGTTAAATTACCCTTACTTGCTTAAATCGAATCAAATCAAATAATTTATTTTGCGCACTGTTACATAGAGAACGTAACATGGTAGCATTATGGTTCTAGCCTAGATTGGAGTACTAGTTTGAATCCTCATGGCATTTTGACAGATTTTCAAACACGACAATCAGCAAACCTTTTATTTGTGATTAAAAATATCTTGACCCGGTATGTCAGAAGGGTGCAGGTTCAAATCCTGCTCGTGGAAATTTTTTCAACATTTGTGTTTTTGTAATTTGTTCGCAACAAAATTTGCGTTAAAAATTCTTTAAACATTTAAAAATACCTTGATGCTTAATTTATTGATTTATCAATTTATTTAACTAAAGTTCGTTATATCAAGCCCGCACGCTACAGCAACAGCTTAGCCGGCGATACTAATCCGCCAACGAGCCACCTCACTTAAAATACATTACATCGGGTTATAGCGATCGTGCGCCGCCTTGCAATGTCGATTCTCTATGAATCAATTTAGTCGGCGAATGTTATGCTCGCCCGTAAAAATTTTATTTTTATTTCTCATATACATCATGGGGAACATTAAATTGTAAATTATTTCCAAACAACAAAATGAGCTTACACTGTCTTTATTCGTTGGAACCACAAAACCTTAAAATTCAAGGGTAAATCCGTCAGTGTTGCTCGTCAACGCAGACAGCGTATGAAGAGGCTTCCGTTCATACGAGGTCTGGTAATTAGGAAGGCTGGAGTATGGAGCTTGCAAAAAAAAGTTGCTGCGTTAATTAATGAGGTTATTGTGCGGAGTAGCACTTAGAATGTCATTTAATAACCTTGTTGCAGTAGAGTGTCATTTTATGGCACATTGAAAAATAAACCCTAAAGTCCCGCTTTTGAAATCCAGCGTACAATTTTGTGCTGTTTGTTGGGTGGTAGGGCAGCTTTTAAGACCGCCTGGCTAGATACCAACATCTTATCTAAATAGTCATAATACTATCTGTTGTATTCCGACAGCAAGAGATAAGATAATCAGTTTCTCAGTTACTGAGAATTCCAGATAAAGTGTGCCTTCGGCCTAATCGTAAGATGAAGACTAAGAATAGAACCGGGGCCTTTTAAAAAAATAGACCAACTAAAGTAGTTTTGTACTCAAAGTTTTTCTTTATCACGTTGTTGCGTATGACGTGGCTTGTAATTGATTAGATGGATAAGATGGTAGGTAACCATTGTTTTCTAAACTTAACGCGTACACTACACATTGAAATTAAACTACTAATCTACTCGCGTTAATTTTACTGTCTCCCTACGACCACGGACCCTGCAACGGAATCGAAACGCCGGGATAAAATTCAATCAAATCAATGTGTAAAACAAACGCGAGTAGATCCGTAAATGTAGTTTTATTTCATACGAAAATAAATAATTGAAGAGTCAAGAACTATTACTTTTTTACATTACTTTATCATACACGTAAGCACGGGCCTTCATCTGACCTCATGTTAAGTGATGATAAGGTCGAAGGTGGAGAAGCGCACTTTACCCGGGTTTCTCAACTACTGAGGCACTGGCTATCTTATCACTAGCTGCCGGAACCCAATAATGCTACAAACATTGATGTTATATTGAAATATTTGGTGAAAAAAAACCTCTTCTGTGTGAAGCACTGGCTATCTTATCACTAGCTGCCGGAACCCAACAATGCTACAAACATTGATGTTATATTGAAATATTTGGTGAAAAAAAACCTCTTCTGTGTGAAGCACTGGCTATCTTATCACTAGCTGCCGGAACCCAACAATGCTACAAACATTGATGTTATATTGAAATATTTGGTGAAAAAAAACCTCTTCTGTGTGAAGCACTGGCTATCTTATCACTAGCTGCCGGAACCCAACAATGCTACAAACATTGATGTTATATTGAAATATTTGGTGAAAAAAAACCTCTTCTGTGTGAAGCACTGGCTATCTTATCACTAGCTGCCGGAACCCAACAATGCTACAAACATTGATGTTATATTGAAATATTTGGTGAAAAAAAACCTCTTCTGTGTGAAGCACTGGCTATCTTATCACTAGCTGCCGGAACCCAACAATGCTACAAACATTGATGTTATATTGAAATATTTGGTGAAAAAAAACCTCTTCTGTGTGAATCACTGGCTATCTTATCACTAGCTGCCGGAACCCAACAATGCTACAAACATTGATGTTATATTGAAATATTTGGTGAAAAAAAACCTCTTCTGTGTGAAGCACTGGCTATCTTATCACTAGCTGCCGGAACCCAACAATGCTACAAACATTGATGTTATATTGAAATATTTGGTGAAAAAAAACCTCTTCTGTGTGAAGCACTGGCTATCTTATCACTAGCTGCCGGAACCCAACAATGCTACAAACATTGATGTTATATTGAAATATTTGGTGAAAAAAAACCTCTTCTGTGTGAAGCACTGGCTATCTTATCACTAGCTGCCGGAACCCAACAATGCTACAAACATTGATGTTATATTGAAATATTTGGTGAAAAAAAACCTCTTCTGTGTGAAGCACTGGCTATCTTATCACTAGCTGCCGGAACCCAACAATGCTACAAACATTGATGTTATATTGAAATATTTGGTGAAAAAAAACCTCTTCTGTGTGAAGCACTGGCTATCTTATCACTAGCTGCCGGAACCCAACAATGCTACAAACATTGATGTTATATTGAAATATTTGGTGAAAAAAAACCTCTTCTGTGTGAAGCACTGGCTATCTTATCACTAGCTGCCGGAACCCAACAATGCTACAAACATTGATGTTATATTGAAATATTTGGTGAAAAAAAACCTCTTCTGTGTGAAGCACTGGCTATCTTATCAATATTGATGTTTTGGCCACATATTTAAAAAAGATGGTGGTAGCTAGCCGGGCGGGTAAACAAGCCCTACCACCAACCAAACCGAGAACACAAACATGTACCTCGCTGGGAATCAAACCCGGGACCTCTAGGTATAAACCGGTGGTCTTAACCACTAGTCCACAAAGGCAATTAGAACTTGTACTAATGTGTGCACTAATAATTGGTATAATATTAGAATCTAACCCCCTTATTCATAAAAACTATTTAAGCATTATTTAGTTAATTATTGTTTTGTCTCTTTTTCTCAAATTCAAAATGACGTTTGTGTGACGTTGACAAAACAATATTTAACTAAATAATGCTCAAACAGTTTTTAAGAATAAGGGGGTTACAATCTAGACCATGTAAAATGTATTCTGTAAGTGTAGGTACTGTAAGGAGGTTATATTCAGTTCAAAGTAAAAGTTAGTTTAATTTATTTGTATGTAAGCCGCTCAGGACGACTTCGTCATTTTCTTAAACTTGACACTTTCCTAACTTGTCTCTTTTTTAACTCGGCTCTTAAGCCTCTTTAGTCTGGACGTCTTGATGAGTATTTGAATCATCGAACATGTAGTTAAAAAGGTTTGCAACGGTTTGACACAGTCGCGGACTGTCGTAGACAGAAGCTACAGCCCGGCTAAGAGCCGAGGTGCTCGGAGATCGATATGTTAAAATAAACTGTGACATTTTTATGATTGTTGTGTTGTGTTATTAATGTTCATATTTCCCATCCACACCACAGTACCTTAGATTTTTTTTAAATATTAGAAGGAGGCAAACGAGCATGCGCGTCACCTGATGGGAAGCAATCACCGCCGCCCATGGACACCGCAAAACCAGAGATTAATATAGATACATAAAGGAAAAGTAAAGCAGTTTTCTTCTTCAAGTTTTTCTCTAACACGTTGCCGCGTGTGTCGCAGGCCACGTTGGGCCACAGTCGTATGAAGTGGCCGGCGTGCCCTGCCTAGTTAATTAGGCCAGCCTGAGCACCCGCCCGGTTCAAATTGTGTCAGCTTTGATATTTTTAATGACAGCCTGTAATTAACAAGCTGGTGCTGAAGAGTTGCAGTTATTTTTACGATAGCGAGATGGAGGGGTTTTTTTCTATTTTCAAAGGTGATGTTTGACGTCGTTATCTCATATGATGGTGTCGGGTGTCTATTAGAATACAGATTATTTTGATATCGAATTTCATTTTACCGAAAACTACGATTTTTAATATATTTTTTTTTAATTTATCTAATAGTTAATCATCGCTGTTTTATATCATCGAATAGCGCCCACCGCCACTTCGGCTTGCCTGGCCGCGGCGAGCGTTGCATCCACCTGCTCCTCAGCTCGCGGGCCGCCTCGCCCCTCCGCGCCTACGCACTTTTATATTACACTCTAGCGTAGGGCAGACAAGACTACGTGGAGTCGGTTTTGCAGCGAGCGTCAATGATTTCACTTTAGTAGCGCAATATTACAGAAATCACAACGTGTTAACTTTTTTAAACAATATTCATAATTTAATATTAATTACTCACATTGATGATGATAAGTATTGTATCCCGTAAAGTAAAGGACAAGGAAAATGGAAAACGTTGGGTTTAAAAGGTATGCCTGAATGAAAGAAATGCCTTTACTAAGTAGTTTTGCATTGAATCCCTTTTAAATATGTGAACTTTGTTAGTATTTTGTATTTTCGATGTACAATGACTTAAGTGAAATGAAATTTGATGTAACCGACTATTTTGCGAACTGAAACTTACGTGGAAACAAAACAATATAAACTATAAGAAACGAAACGTCGATCTAACAATATATCGATGAAATAAAAAAAAACGAAAAAAAAATACGATGAAGTGAGTTTAGTGATTAAAACTATTCGAGAAAATAAATATGCGATGTAATGAGATTCGCGGAATTGTTCATTAATGAATTAATACATCGGTGAATAGTGTTATGTGAAATGAAATTCGATCTAATTAATTGCGATAAAGTGGTTTCCCGATGGTGTCACGTTACCGCTGACAGTGGATTTCGCTCTTCATCCTCAACTGCTGAGAGACTGGCTCTCTTCTTATCGTTCACGTCCGAACACTATATTAGGGTAAAATATTTTTTTCCTCTTAAACAAACATTTAAATTAATTTACAATAATATAAAATTATTAATATATATAGGTAATTAAACGTAAAATTCGTTGCAAACAAATAACAATTTGGAAAATTGTTGAAATAAAAGAGGGTGTATTTCGGAATCCAGCTGGTGAAAATTTTATTAGGTAACTTTAAAAAAAAAAAAAAAAAACGATAAAAATTAACTATTTTCAAATTAATTGTTTTATTTTATTTATAAATATGCGACTCTGCTGATTTACAGTTTCGGCCAAGACGCCATCAATAAATAAAGCATTAAACATATTAAAATTATACATTTTCAAAATGTCAAGTTAAAATTTATAAATAAACGATAGTTAATTTAAAATCATATACAATTACAAGTACCACATTTATTTTTGTTGTGGCATTTCTTGATACTATAAAAAAAGGCACAGCAAAAACAAATGTGTGTAGGACATACAATCTATGTAATTCTTCATCTTATCGTGTTAGCGACATCGGCATCATCATATTCGTCCTGATTTACCTACGTAATATTATTCCTGTATTTTTTTTGTATTAAATTGGAATAAATTTACCTGGTACCTAAATTAAACCTAGTCTACAAAAGGCCATTGACATTGATATAAAGAGTTATGCCAGACGACGGTTATCGCAATGAATGTTATACTCGTACATTCGAGAATGTCGACTCACACACAACATAACAGCATAACAAAATTAACTTCATACAAATTATATCAAACGGCCATTTGCAACTATCTGTCAAAAATGTGTGTGATAATAAATGATAGCCGCGCTGCTGTCTCGGCGGCGTATGTTAATTAAAACAATAAATTTGTTAGTGGCCGCGTCGCAATGAATATGTCAAATAACAGGTCGCCTATTAAGGCATTAGAGGAGTTGGCAATTTGCGAGGGGTCTGTTTAAACTATTGCGAATTTTACTGTTGATTGGGGCCACGAGACTCGATCTTGTGGGATAATCAATTCAATTTAATTCAACATATTTATTTTTTCATCACCATGTACAAAGTATATATATATACAACAACTTAAATATATAAATGTAACTGATGCAGTGATGAGTTTTTTTACACTGTTCATTGTAGCGAATGTTTTTAATATATTTCTCTAATACCTTTAAACGAGCAATTCTTGTGTATATTATTATATATAATCTGAATCTAGGAAACGGCTCCAACGATTTGAATGAAATTTAGTATGCAGGGGGTTCGGGGGCGATAAATCGATCTAGCTAGGTTTCATTTTTAGAAAATGGCAAAAAAAATACCGAGCAAAGCTTGGTCATCCAGGTACTTTCTTTTATGCGTGAATAATATCTAGTAACAATCATTATAATTTAATTTAAAAAAAAAAAAATTTAGTAAGTTCACTTTTAGCATCACAGGACTCAGACCTGTGACTCAGACCCAGAAGTTTGATTCCTAGCGGGGAGATCATAATTGCACTAGATTTGATTGAATAAAATATTTCAAGCTTAACCGTGCTTAGGAAGAAATGTTTAGCCATTCGTTCTGCTTATGGTCCTAAGAAGACATTCGTTAATACCCCCTTACCAGCATTAGGTAGATTGCCCCACGAGCTACTCTCATGAATATACCAGTCATGTGACCTTTATACGCTTATGATGTTTCTGATCTTCTTCGTTATTAAACTCTTGGCAGAGTGGTGTGGCATTGATCCGATTGGCTGGCCGTCACCATATTCCCCTTCGAGTGTTGCCATTCTTGTCCTCGCGTATAAAGGGGATACTGAGGCGGTCTCTACGGCCGGCTTCCTTGATTTGGCCCATCTATCTCAACTGCGAAATACTGCGCGTTAGGGCGCCGTCAACTTTGCCCTGGGCCACAAGACGCTCAATTGCCGCATCAAACAAAAAAACATAAAAAATTCATTTATTCAGTTTATGCTACAAATAGCTCTTATGAATGTCACTTGTACCGACAACAACTGGCAAAATTAGCAAAGGCATTTCTTTTCTCCCTTACAGTGTCAAAATATTGGAAAATGCCTTATCAAACATAAGACACTTTCCACCATCACGGCGGGAGATGTTTTTGTTAAGTCACTTTCTTTTAACTTTTAAGTTCTCGCCAATTTCGTGGCCTACAAGCGGGTGTCTCCAAGGCTTCAAACGGCAAAAACTATACGGGAGAAGGGTGTCGGCGCCTCAGGCCCGCCGACCATAAATTCAGGCCGAGGTAGGTATGTTTGTTAGTGAATCTACTAATTTACTGTAATTAATTGAGGATAGTTACAATGGGACGACGGCTTGTCTCAACGGCTGGTAGTATTTAACGTGCCAAATTTAATTTTAAAATTTAACGGATGGCGACATTTTGCTGTGTTGATAGACAGGTGTATGGAATCAAAGGCATCTAAATTACAAATGACAAAATGGCGTTAATCTGCATTTGATTTAATACAATGTGCAGTTTTTATTTTTATTTTACAATATTTTTGTGTTTATAGACTATTAGTGGACAGATTATTGTATCGGAACTGTATAGCACTTGCAAAAAGAGAATTCGCAGTCCTGGCAACGACCTCTATAAATGAGCTATTGATTTCTATTGGTTTCCTATGATGATGAGCTCTGGGACTCACTGATACTTCTATCAGAGCTATGTGAAATCTATTATAATATTAACATAACTATGGTGTTAGGTACCTTTGGGTAGGTAGTGTACCTTTGATATGCGCGAGCGCTGATAAGCGCCGCCAAACTTGTGTCTGTATTCACGGCAGACGACAGATTAACAAACAATTTTTTCTAGACTTATGTGTCAGCATATACCAACTAGCATATTTATACACAAGCCGTTATTTATCTAACAACTGCAATATTACAAACAGATATCGAAACACAATAAGGCCGCTATGATGGATAGTGGAATTTGTTTGCACAAAGCGATCCCAATGTCGGGTGCGATTTTTTTCTTATCGCATATATCTCGCCGCCCATTCGGTTTAACTGCTTTCTTGCGATTTATAGAGGTTGCGAAGGAATAACGGCAGGTACATAATGTGTGTGTCTGTTTTTTTATCTATTTCTAGCGAATGGTAATCCGATTGAAACTACCTATTGGATAGTTTTCGGTTTGTAATTGTGAGGTCAACGATGTTTGAGGTTGTATACTATTGATACATATATAAATAAATAAATAAATAAATGTGTCCTACACTCACATCAATTATCCAGCCCCAAGAAAAGCTTCCTTAAGAAACTCGATAAATGGATAACTAGACAACAACAATAACAATATGCCTTTTTGGTCACCAAAGAGGTTTATAGGTGACCAAAGTTTGGTCATATGCTATGGCCATTAATTTTGGTTGAAACTCTTAGGAATAGTCGCCGCGCAAGAACTTTGAGATCAACCCTGATGTTATGTTGGGGTTCTTTCCACTAAAACACTGGAATACCCTTGCCTCAATTTAAGGTTGGGCGGTGGGCCACGGAAGCAGTTACATACTGACGTCCAAAGCCCGCCCCGTTCCATTTTTATTCCTCACGGGTAAGCAGCTGGCCTTATCTCACCTCATGTTAAGTGATCATAAGGCTGAAGGTAGAAGCGCACTTCACCCAGAATCCTCAACTACCGAGGAAATGGCGATACACCGTGTAACAGAAAAGTGTGGTCAAAATGAAATGATCCAAAGTTTTCCGAACTAGATCTTGTACGTGTTGTTTATAGAGACATAATTATTAAGTTTAGTTTGTCATGTAATTGAAAATAAATACTTATATTAGTGAAGTGCCGTGTGATGCTGGCTTAGAATAGCATTACCCCCTATCTTCCAGAGGGAGCAGTAGAAGGCGACAAAAGGAAAACCACCTGCAGGAGACGGGCAGTAGCGCCTCCCTCAAACAGTAAGCCATACTGCGATCGCCAACCCGCCTGCCAAGCGTGGCGATTATGGCAACCCTAACATGAGGACCGATCGTTGTGGCGATCCTTGGCGGGAGGCATATGCCCAGCAGTGGCCGTCATATGGCTGATGATGATAATGATGATGATTAGTGAAGTCATCCGCGTCAGGCTCGCATAAGCAAGCAGCAGTGATCATAAACGTAAGTACACCGAGATTACTATACCACTAGGGCTGTGGTTTGTTTATTTTGATTGTGACGTCACAATTCAAATATTTAATTAAAAATTGCAAATTAAGTAACTCTACATACAAGATCTAGATCGGATACACTTTGGACCTTTTCATTTTGACGACACCTTTCTGTTACACGTTGTATTAGGTCCTTTTCTACTCCCTTCTCAAGATCCAACTCCTTCCTCAAGGCCGGCAACGCATCTGCGATTACTTTGTTTTTGCGGGTGTCCATGGGCGACGGTGATTACTTTCCATCAGGTGACCCGCCTGCTCGTTTGCCTCCTTTTAACATAAAAAAAACTATGAAATTGACGTTTTGTATAAAGATTTTTTATAAAATTATATTTTTCATACTAACTTTTTTTAATTTTCTTAGCATCTATTTATGTTAACACTATAAAAAATGTAGAGTAGTGTGTTTGTTTCACTAGCTAAATAAAGCAGATATTTAAAAGAGAAAAAATCAAGACCCTTTAAAGCTACAATGAAACAAAAGGACAATTCCGCGAACAAAATATTAAATCAATTTAAAAAAAAAATTGGCGATAAAACCACAAAATGAATAATCATTGTTATTACTGAAGCCTAAGTAACATAGTCCTAATTGAAGGTGTATAATAATATTAACAACCGGTATTGACTTTTAGAAGTAATACAACCTATTAATAAGTGAGATAAAAACGTCAATTTCATAGGTAAGGACCCAATATATCTCTAATTGTTGAAACACAACAATGGTACTAACATTGTTGTACCCACTACAATCGATCTCGGACCCTCTGAAACTAGCTGAATTAATCACCTTATATCTGTTCTGTGCCAGTCTGGTAACGTGGCCACAATTCTGTGATTGCCTCCGTCATTAATATATTTATTACTAATAAATTCAAGTCATGCGCATATGGTAACACAGCCCCAACAAACCCATTGATGGTACCAACCAAGTAAATGAATTCCTCAAAACACCACCGCACCAACAACAGCGCGACGGCGTTATGCAAAATGCGTTATCAGCAGTTATTAATCACGAAAGCTGACGTGTCGGTGTTGCCAGCCGATTATATTCAAATTGCTCCTAATTTTATTCATGTCGGCGGGAAAGCATCGCACCGGCAGATATATTAAGTCTCTATGTATTAGTATTCAAGATTGGGAATTTATGTTTTCTTATAACTTTAGGTAAACACGATTATCAGTTTAAATAAATTTTACAATAAAGTTTCAATAAGTTTTTCAACATATTTTTATAACTTCCCTATTTTTCAACGTCTCCAGGGTCGACCAATTGGTGTGGGAATCTCTGCTACAATCTCATCATTCGGGTGTATCCGTCAGGCCTAGAGATCGAACCTCAGTCCAAAGTTTTGGTGGATGCAAAAATAACTCAGTAAAATATATAAAAAAGGTGTTTGCTCAAGCATTCATTGTTTTGTAAGTACTTAATATAAATTAACAATTAAAGTTTACTGACAATCAATATTAACGGAACTATATATATATTTCACAAACACAACTATGTACTTATTGCTATGAAAATAAATAAAGGGGTGGTAAAGTTGCAAATGCAAAGGTAGATATTTCAAAGTCGAAATAAAATATAAATAGCTGCAAAAAATAAATAAGGTCTAAGGAAAAAATAACTTATTATCTAAAATAGTTATATCGGTTACACTAAAAACACTACGTTCAAATATTTTGCTAAAAAACCGACAGACCTGAAATTAATCCATTTACTACACCTAAACAAACTAAATAAACAGAAGACTTGTTTTGTACAGAGATTTTGAGAGATTTGTAACGAATTCCATGAGTCACAGCCCGAATTTCATTTCACCTCTACCTATTAGGTAGCACCTACTATTAAAATATTGAAAAAGTTAATAAAAATTAGGTAAGTGAGGATTAGGATTAGATAGCTTACTAAATTTTATAATATATTTTACAACATGGAGTTTGGGTATCAAAATAATGTTTTTTGTAGGTTGGAGGTTCTCGTAGTAGCCAACATCAACTCCCGCAATAAACGTTTAAATAATACGTAATTTATTGATAGCGTCCCATCATGTCAATTCATTTAATGGATTTGTATGTAAATAAATTATATGTATTATCATTATAAAATTTATGTATCTGTATATTTTATATTACATGTAATATAATATAATTTTATCTACAATGAATGTTTTCAGTTGAGTCTTTTTTGCTTTATTTTTTCTCTTGATACCTTACTGGTCAACTGGTAGAGAATGCCTGAGAGCATTAAGTCTGCCTTTTGCTGTATTTTAGCAATAAATAAATAAATGTATTTATTTCTACAAGTGATTCAGTACAAGTTACAGAGCACGTGCTTAAACTACACAAACGATTAACATTCAATACACACTACATACTTTCATGTCTGTCTCCCATAGAAGTAGGCAGAGACAACTACAATTAAAAAAAAAGGAAAAATTATCTGATGATTGATGATTGATATAAACGCTTACAGCAAGCGTTTGCATTATCAAATTCTTACACAACTAAATTGTTCATTCTCTCAGTATTATCTGATAAAGTCAAGTCAGCAATTCAAAACTCGTGTAAAATTTGCATTGAAACAGACATACTGGCAAAGTTTGATTTACAGGCATCGAACCTATCGCCACCCCAGTGCATAAATAACGATATAATTGCTCCGCTGTGTGACAAACGACTTTCTGCTGAATTTTAGGGAATATTATTGGGCGTCTGCGGTTGTTTATTTTCGCTGTGTTACATGTTAATTTCTATTTGTATGCAGGTCCAATTGTAAATAGACTAGATAAGTGAACAAGATCTTGATAAGAAATCGACTTATCATTCCCAGCATAGTACATAGCTTATAACTGTCCCACTGCAGGGCAAAGGCCTATTGATTTATTGAAAGGACAATTGATGGGTAATTGCTTAATCACTTCGCTTGCCAAATGCGGGTTGGTGATCACTAACCCGGGATATGCATCGAAAAGTCCGAAATACATTTTGCCCGACCTGGGAATTGAACCCGGGACCTTCGGGTATCGGACCGAGCACTCTGCCACTCGGCCACCGAGGCGTTCCCAGCATATAGAATACAGAAAAGTAGTGAATTCTAAAAGCACTTCGGAAAATTCCCAATTTGTGTGCAGCAATCAATTTCCAACACTATATGACAACTTTTCAGCATTTATAGAATACAAAAAGTAAGAAAATCTAAAAGCACTTCTGAAAACGTCCAATCTGTCTGCAGCAATCAATTCTCAACATGGGGAAATACCGGAAATATCAAGCTTCAAGTAACAAGACGCCTTATTCTCAATATCAATATGTAAGTTTATTCGCATTTTCCATAGTCGGATTCAATAAAAAGGTCAACATATTGTCTGGGCAGTGAAGCGCGCGTGCATCTCGATATCAAAAATATCCCGCTTCTATCCGCGCCCGTATGTCACCGCTGCTAAGTCGAGCGGGAAACTAGGCGGCGTTTGCCAGTCTACAGAGCTGGGTTGAGGGTTGCGGAAGTCTGGATGCAGTTATAGGGCCTTCACTAAACGTTTTCAAAGATACAAATGTATAGGTCTACATAGCTGGGTTGAGAGTTTCGGAAGTCTAGATTCAGCTATCGCGACCTATAATACTCTAAACAATTTTAGAAATTAAAGATATATTTTAGATTGATTGGCTCTTCAGTGAAATCGTGTTCGGGCTGCATTTCTGTAAGCTTAGCAAATTTTGCAAAAATGAATATAGGTATTTTAGATTGACTAGCTCTTTGGTATGTCTTTGTGAAGGATAAGCAAATCTTGCAATTCGCATTCCCAACCTAAAAAACTCTTGAGTATTTTAAACATTCCGTATTCCGGAGATTTACTAACGTTGGTTGTTGTGGTAAGATGGTAGATATTTACATCCATTTTAAGCATGGTACCTGCTTGGTGGGATATGGTATCTTTTTTTTATCCCTGTGCCCAGTTGTGTAAAGTTAATAGGCTGATGATGACGTTAATGATGTTGATGATATTTGTGAGACCAATAAATTGCCTAACAATAAATGAAACATGCTTTATTCTCAATTTGAATAAACTTTCTAGTCTTTTAGTTTTTAATATTATTTGGGTTCAGAATTTAACAACTTCATTTGTTACAATACGTAATACGACAAGCGTGCAAAATTCAAAATTCAAAATTCAAAATTCAAAATTCAAAATTCAAAATCATTTATTCAGTTTAGGCTACAAGTAGCTCTTGTGAATGTCATTATGCCATCGGTTCGTAAATCTACACTGGGCGGGAGATCTTGTACTGAGAAGAACCGGCAAGAAACTCAGCAAGTGTCCAGCTCTTTTCTCCCTTACAGCGTCAAAAATATTGGAAAATGCCCTATCATAGCAGAACACTTTCCATTACAAATAAACACAAAAAATATATATAAGACAACCACAACATGTAAAAAAACAAAAAAAAAATGTAAGTTAACAAATTTACATCAGATAATTATGCAAAGGTTTCAATTTCCACAATGTCATACAGCACTACTACAGTACTCTAGTATAAGTCAAAAATTGTTTAGGTAAAACAAAGTCAAACTATAATTAATAATACTAAAAATAAGATAAGTATGCAAGAGCAGACCAGCCTCCACAGGCGGCGGCACCCGTTCACGAGCATGACATATGAATCAGCCATCGCTTCGCTCAACCATATTTTAGGGAACGTAACGACCCGACGCACACGCCACCACCGCAGAGACAGTAAAGAGAGCATGACACACTCAAGATACTCTAAATAAAAACTTACCCCCTTACAAATAAACATTATTTAAGCATTTATTTAGTTAATCATTGTTTTGTCTCTTTTTCTCAAATTGAGAACGACGTTTATGTGACGTTGACAAAACAATGATTAACTAAGTAAATGCTTAAATAGTGTTTATTTGTAAGGGGGTTAATGATCTATTTAACGCAACGCTGTTTGTTATCTGTAGGACAATGCTGTTAAAATAAAAAATGTAAGTTAACAAATTTACATCAGATAATTATGTAAAAGTTTCAATTTCCACAATGTCATACAGCACCACTACAGTACTCTAGTAAAAGTCAAAAATTATTTAGGCAAAAGCCAGCTGTCAATGTCTCGAGCCCCGCTGACCCTCAGCCGGCCCTGGCTGCATCTTTCAGAGCCAGAATACATTTGCCAGAAAGGGTTATCGGTGATTATATTTATCAGAGCAGCGGTGATTTGTCGGTTGTTTTGTTCCGATCCTTGGGATTTTTTATTCGGAAATTTTGCGCGAGTATTTTTTTAGGAAGAAAACGTGACGTAATAAATATTTTATCCGCTCTGTGCTGAGTCGGTTTATGAACGTCGCGTATGGATTATAGATAATTTTCTTTCATGTTTTCCGTTCCATTTCGGGTACGAGAAAATACGGGTCCCAGAAAAGATTTACTTATCCGCTTTTCTTGTATGTCAACGTTATTTTGATAATCAATAATTTGGTTGTATAATTAAATTTTTAGAATACGGCAGGACTATATGAATACTGTTTAGAGATAGCTTTTGACAATGTGAACGTTTGTTATATTTATCTATTTATCTTACGATTATTTTACAATACTGAAATAATCATAAGAGTTGATTCGCTGAGAAGTTTTAATCTGACTTGTCACAGAAAAAATAGTAGTTCTTGTTCCAAGTGACAAAAGTGACACGACTAGTCAGTACTATGAACACGTACTTCTAATAATGTGAGGGCTTTATTTAGTTTGGTACTAAATAGTATTGTGTTATAGAGAATGTTATGACTTTTTCGGTCTAAGACTTAGACTACTTCGGAGCGCTATAATACTGCTCGCAATTTTTAAACCTCTTATAATTCAAAATTCAAAAAAATTTTCAAAATTCAAAATCATTTATTCAGTTTAGGCTACAAATAGCTCTTATGAACGTCATTATGCCATCGGTTCGTAAGTCTACTCTGGGCGGGAGATCTTGTACTGAGAAGAACCAGCAAGAAACTCAGCAAGTGTCCAGCTCTTTTCTCCCTTACAGCGTCAAAAATATTGGAAAATGTCCTATCATAAAAGGACACTTTCCATCACAAATAAAAACACAAAATATAAAGGACAATCACACATATTAAAAAAAAAACAAAAGAGAAAATATAATAATATCTACATTTGCAAAACATCAGTTAAGTACCAGTTAAAAATTTTCACAATGTCATACAGCACTAATAAAGGTCAAAAATTGTCTAAGAAAGAAAAAAACAAAATTAAACTATAGTTAATAATAATAAAAATAATAGTATGCAAGAGCAGACCAGCCTCCACAGGCGGCACCCGTTCACGAGTATGACATATGAATCAGCCATCGCTTCACTCAACCATATCTTAGGGAATGTAACGACCCGACGCACATGCCACCACCGCAGAGACAGTAAAGAGAGCATGCCACACTCAAGCTACTCTAAATAAAAACCTAATGAAAAGTTTAACGTAACATAAATATTATTTGTAAACTGTAGGACACTGCTGATAAAGGCTATCATATCATATCATTTAACTTACATACATTACATTTTAATTAACATAACTAATTGACTAATTATTATAATTTTTATTTATAATTTAATAAATATTTCTATTAATCATGTATTCCCTGACATAAACAGTGTGTAATATCTAACCGCTACAACGTTACCACAAAATTCTTCAAGCTCCCCCTATTTGGAGCGTAGCATTTATTTATTTTCATTCTGTGCGCAGGTAAGTTCATGCAGCAATGAACTTTTTCTAAGCGGCAAATTGCCGGCGCGCGGACTCGAACCCGCCAGTTAGCAACTCCGCCCGGAACTCCGCCATTGTTGCGATGGGACGCATTGTAAAAACTGCACCTGATTAACATGTGCCGACTTTTGAGCACAGTTAGTTATATTTGCAAATCCATGGCGTCTCTGCGGGGTTGTTCTGAACTTTGGACTGTCAAATTGACTTGTATCGGGGGATGAAAGTTGGCGTGTGTTCTTTGAGTTTGAGAGTGTGTTTTTTCTTTGCTACAAGGCTTTTGTTTAATAAGAAACCAATGTTTTTAGGATTAACAATAATATGTGTGCATCAGCTTGTGTACGTGTGTGTGTCATTATATCAAAACATTCGGTAGAGATATTGGAAGATAACATAATATTGATAAAAAACTTATTGTAAGCGTCATCCAGAAAATTCATAAACAATTAAAACGCTATCTAATGTACAACGTACAAAAGTAAATACTAGACATATAGGTACAAACTCTTAACACAATGCTGTGCTTTGGCATTTATATATTAGACAAGGCAGCCATAATCTCCTTTTAATCTTGAAAAAAGAGAAGCCATTTCTAGATTATAATTCAGATCATAACTGCTAGGTAGTGTTAACTCTATTACACTCTTTGGCCCCTCTCGTTGACTGTAAATTGAAAATAATCTAAACCATAGCCGCTATCTCTTACCTCACTCCGTCTTACGCCACTCCGTTGCATATAATTTATATCCGTACATCCAAGCTGTGAAAGAAATAATTCTAAATAAACTCACTGGTGGAAAAATACGCTCTATTCGCGCATTTTAAAGTAGCATTTCGAATGGAGATTACACGGAGTGGTGTTTCAAATGGGCCATCACAGTATGCGTTATAGTTTAAAGAGAGAAATGAATCAAGCTGCTGCTAAATGGCGACAAATCTTAAAGGAAGTTTGTCTGCTCACGCTTTGTCTGTTTATGCTTTTTGATATTAAGATAAGGCAAAATGGTTTGTGATGCAAATGTTTGGACGAAATTTTGTTACCGGTATTTTTAAGGTAAAAGATGGAAGGTTGTAGTGCAAAAGGACATGAGGGATTGCCAGATAACCGATGGATGTCGAGTATAGAGCAAAGTGAAGAAAAAATAAGGAAGGCTGACCACACCACCATGTGGGATATATAGGCGCGAATAGCGAGAGAGAGATTTTGTAGGTGAAATAAAAAGCGAGTTGTTTTTTGAGCTTCGATATTGATGAGAAAGTGCTTCATTGAGAGTTGACTGTCGCGTTTACAGAGTGCTCGCGTCTATGTAGCGACGACTTAATTTCAATGATTGAGGCCTTTGCCCAGCAGTAAGACAGTATTAGGTCCTTACCTATGAAATTGACGTTTTGTATGAAGATTTTTTATAATATTTTTTTTCATACTAGCGTTTTTTTTTTAAATTTTCTTAGCATTGCTTATGTTTATATTATAAAAATTGTAGAGTAGTGTGTTTGTTTCACTAGCTAAATATAGCAGACATTAAAAAGAAAAAAAATCAAGTCCCTTCAAAGCTACAATGAAACAAAAAGACAATTCCGCGAACAAAAAAGTAGCCAATTAAAAAAATATATATTGGGCGATAAAGACACAAAATTAATAATCATTGTTATTACTGAAACCTAAGTAACATAGTCCTAATTAAAGGTCTATAATAATATTAACAACCGGCATTGACTTTTAGAAGTGATACACCTTTTAATAAGCGAGAAAAAAAACGTCAATTTCGTAGGTAAGGACCTAATATATAGGCTATTTACTAACTTACTAAGATACTCTGTTTTGACAGTTAGAGATAAGATAGCCAGTTACTCCTAAATCGATGCTCAGCAGGTACGGATATCACAGGTGCAGTGCGTTTCTTCAGCCTCATCCAATTGCTTACCAGTAGTGAAATAAAAAAGAGATTAATCCTAGTCCGTAGTTTTTACTAGGGATAGCAGAGTTTTTGTACGGCACTTGGTAAAGTGTGATACAAAAATGTGGAGTGGGCCGCCAGACGCGTTAATAGTGAAGAGTTGCGCCTGCGAAACTTTACTGGGGGGCTGTTGCGTTGAATAGTACTAGCTTTATAACCGTGACAGTACAGACATGTAGTGTTTTGGGTATCTGTGTTCTGTATGTCTATGTTTGACGGTAGCTACATTCAAAATTCATAAAAATATCGAACGCACTTGATAACACTACCGATTGTTTGCAAGATATCTTCATTATATTTTGTGATTTTCGCAATGAATTCGCGTGTGAGAATAAGTTTTTCAAGTCATCTCTAGTATGCCGCTTTTGATGACTATGACGTATTTGAAAATATATTTCCGGTATTGTTTTGTTTTCCATAATATTATTTGCACTATTTTCGTTTGCCATAATGATTCTCGGTCATAATATTAATTTGCACTATTATCATTTATACTAACAACGCATGACATAACAATTTATTAGCCATAACTCTCATTTGCCATAAAAAACAAATGTCATAATTATTAGTTTATTTTAATATCATTTTACATAATTGACAATTGACATAATATATACATATCTCATAATACTAAATGTTTGCATATTGCATGTTTCCCTGTAAAGAAAACCTATTAATGGGTTAGGTTAGGTTAGATTTTTTACCACGCTTAGGCCAAATCTAAAGGGAGATTGCTTGTTTGCTTGCTGTATTCTTCCTTGCTTGCATGCTACATGCATGTCATGCTGTATGCCTGCTTGCAGGATGCAAAGCGGGGGGTGCAGGGGTGCTGGCCCCCCTTCACCCCCCGGCAAGCGTGTTCAGAGGCGGCCTATGACACTCTGTGTAGTGCCAAGTGCCAATGGCGGCAGCCACATTACGTTGCCTGGAACCTGCTTCCAACATTCCATCAGCTCTCAACATCTCTCCCCTTGTCAAATGACGCCGTCGCTCCATATCGTTGCAATTTTTTTCACTTCCAGTGCAGAAATTGTACTGCTTTTGTAAAATTGCCATTACGCTCTTTTATTCTTTTATTTTTTCAGTTAATTTTCCATATTTAAACAATGTAAAAAAAATATTTTTCATTCATATCCTGAAATTCACTAAAAAGAATCAATAACGATCCAAAAAATATTAATTCTATAACGCAACGATACCTTCAAATGTACTTGATCCTGGACATTTTTGATGTGTGTTTAGGGCAAATCAAATTATGGAATAAAAATATTATGACACTTGATTGGTTATGACTTATGATCAATGAAATTAGTGAAAATAAGTTTATGTAATTTGATAATTATGGTAAATGAAACGTTATTTCTAATGAAAATATGTCATACAACATTAGTAAACCTATAGTTTCAAGTGAATGATCAATCTGACAATTTTGAAACTTATTTCTTTCAGTATGTTATTTAATGAGTTTAAAGCTGGACTGTATATATAAAGCTTGATTCCATGAGGTCCTGTGAATTCAATCCAGTGAATCCAATGACTAATTATTATAATGATATAATGAAAACTGAAAAGTACATCATTAACTTCTTACTATTACACTTTTCATGCTCTTGGTTATTACTTGAATAATTTTTGATCTTAATTTTATAGTCCTAACTTAAAGAGCTATGAAACCAAAGCCGGTTCAAGGATAGATAATCAAAGTGGACACATAGTCATTATCATATTATTATTTACTAGATCTTGGTATGTTACTGATTTTACAGTATTAGTCAATATTAGACTCATAATAATCGTATTCCACATCAAGCCATCTAATTATAATTCCTTTTCTAAAATCTATAAAATTTCACCCTTAACTCCATTCCTGGACATTCCGTTTCGCACAAGTCCCACGAAAAGAAGATAGTAAACCACACAATTTGAACAAAACTGCATCACTTTAAACACAAACAGTTTAAACTGAACTAAAATACTTCAGTGGAAATATGAACCGCTGAGATTTGTTTCCTGCGAGTTCGCGTCGACTATAAAATGTGGGTACAACCAAAAATATATCGTCAATAAACAACCAGGAAAAAATGTTGCACACTTGGAAAGTAGATTCAAAGTGCTGCGTGATAGAGTCGTAGTTCGCTTACTACAATTTAACGAAATAATGTAAGTGGGAAATATGTTCCTAGATAGATGCATTTTAGTCCTTCCATCGTAGGTGCAAACAAGCCTGTGTGTGCATTACGCTCTCACCTCTGCACCGTGCGCTCTCAATTTGTTTATTTAAATAATTCTGAGGCTATAATAGCGGGGAGCAAAAATAAAGGTACTTATTTACTTCGATGATGTTTCAATTGTCGGTTTCAAGTACTAAATAAAAACATCTTTAGTATGAATAATTTGTAACGATATTTCTGCACTATAGAACGCTTGCAAATGTAGATACCAAAATATTAGACACTCAAAGAAAATAAAAAAAATCGTTGTAATAATAGATTGAGTATGTTAATACGTGTGAATCACGATAGCCTTATTTATTTATCTATCAGTTTGTAAAGTCTACAGTAAAAAGATTTAAAAATACAGATCAACTAACCCTAAAAATATTTCGACTGCTTATCAAATAGTGACAGGATGGCAATATACGAGTAGTAGCTACTACGCTGTGCAAAGACGTAATACTCGTATAATAATCGTACCTATACAATACCAGGAATATATATAATTTAACAATAAATGTTAATAAAATTATCACAAAAAAATATGACAGGTTAAAATCTACATTAAATTATATCAACTCAAGCAAGTATCAATAGATTTCAATAGCTTTCAAGCTATGACTACACATGCGGCATTTCTAGAAAGGTATGATTGGTAATTAAATTGTTAATTATTAGAGAACCGGTTGTCTTGTACTTGCCAGAGATAAAAAATTACGCCATCTATTAACCCGCCGTTTTGATGTTTTAAAAAGGATTCAGTATACGTGTGGCAATCAAACCTCAAGATATTGGCACAAGTAAAAACCGATTTACACTTCAATAAGTACAGTAGCGAGCTAACTTAGGACATCGTTTAAACGTCGTTTAAACGGCAAAAGCGAGTTGAGTAGTAAGTAGTTAATTAGGTTGATTTGAATATATCGCGATCCTATTTTTCGGTGTTTCCCTCCCTCGCGTCTCCCGCACCCCGCCAACTTAACTGGCGGGCATGTAGACGGGCGAGTTTAGTACAGTGCATACATTTTTCTTCTTATTGGAACGGTATGGTTACTTACTCAAATACGCCTTATGATGGAGTAAGTTCATATGCGGAGGTAGTAGAAGGCAGGCCCGATTAACCATCGGTGCCTTGACAGGGCACTATGCCACACAACAAATGCTTCACAGAATGGGGGAGAGAAGCTCCCAGGCATGTCTGTACCTGGTATAGAACGCGTGTGAACCGGTTCTTCGTACCCTTGTTCTACAAGTACGGTGTACTAGTGTGCATGTTTAGTGTATTCTGTAAATGTATAGTGGCATTTAGAGGATCGGGCGGGGACAACCACTCACTGACACGGAATCTCACGGAATATGACACTACGTTGAAGGACGTCGATGCGCGTGTGTGTGGAAAGAAAGAGATAGCAATATAAAATTGCCTTCAAAATACGTAATACGATAGTGAGAAAAATGGGATTGCTCGCAATATGACAGTAGATACCTCTATGATACCTCTAAGTCGTCGTCGGCTGACGAAATCACCAAAATCGTAAAAAAAATAGCCCGTCCCCTGACGTTCGTTCTGCCACAACGCATCAGTTTGAATTTCCCGCCCTTTGACGTACTATCAGCGAACGTGTTAAGCTTACTTTCTGTTTGTCTCCTTATCTCCGAGCGCGTTTGTGTGAAGGGATCTTCTGTAGCTCTCCTTATTTGGTGATATTGGCTTAACAGAATTTGTGGGAATTCATTGAAAAAGTGTCACAACGTTAATAAATTTTTAATTCAACCCTTCACACTTATCCCATCGACCTAACCTTTGGCTTGCGAAACGTTTGACGTAAACTTTATATGACCTCGTAAACGTGTGCTCATTTACGGGTTAAGGTCTAACTAATCCTTTCTGTATAGTCTGATATAGTCAGCCATTTAATTACTGTTCAGAAATCTATTGGCTATCATACAAGTAAATAGAAGTGAAATCGTGTTTATCGGTTTGCTAGACCTTAGACCAGGCTAGCATCCACCATTTTATCTAAATATGTCGCCATAACATCGATGTTTGTAGCATTGTTATGTTTCGGCAGCTAGAGATAAGATAGGCAGTGCCTCACTAGTTGAGGATCCCGGGTGAAGTGCGCTTCTCTCATTGGCTTTATCATACCTGCAAACATTACTACTCTAAGGTTTCAAACTTTCCCGATCCATTATAAACGTAAGCTATTTACTTGGTTATTACTACTTAAGCTGTGGTAAAAGTATTTTAGGCATACCTTACACAAGACGTTTCATCTGAGTAGCACTGACCGTGGTCACTGACTAACCGTAACTGCTGTCGCAATGTTACGCCTCCGTTTTGGCTCGGCAGTCTTCATCCACCGTCACATTATTTCTCAAACTACCGCCATAACAACACCAACGGTTTACAGGCTACCTAAGTATTTTACTAAAATGTTAATTAAATGCTCGAATATATGTATTTATGCTAAGCTTCTGAATCGTTTTGTCACTTAACAACACGGCTGATTCCAGCAGAGATGTCGTAGAAAACAAAACAAATAAATTATTTAAAAAAAAAACAAGGCTGAATTCAACAATAGATCCAACTTCATTGTCCCAATGTAATTGTGTGACACATTTGGGCCCTGCTCCACATTCCATTTAGCGAAAAAAAAACTATAAACCATTTCTTTTGAGCAGTTAATTTTCCTGTTTCAGTCCATTCATAGCTCTCTCTCATTAGAGTCCGCTTGAGTATACGTTAGAGCGACCCAGATATCGAATGGGTGAGCACTTAGCATTTTTACAAATGCTCACAATGAAGAAAATTGTGGGCATGTTAAAAAGAGGTATTATGTTATTGAAGTGTAGTTTAATATTAAGTTTAGTAAGCTTTTAGTTTCACTAGAACATGTTAGCTTTGTACATGGACCAGGTACTTGAGTTGTGAATTGGAAGCATGAAGGGACATTGTAGATTTCGCGTAATCCTCCGTCGAGGCGGTTTTTATTTAAAAAATATAAGTAATTTGCTACACATTGATAAATAGCTCTATTAACTTCGCTATTAAGCTTGTCTAGAAGTGGGTTCACGTCGGTAGTGATGACTATCCCACTTACTTTGCTATTTTTATATATTTTATTGTTTTTGATAACTAGCGTTATTTTGGATAATGATTTGAATTATAATTTTTACTTAGAAATACGGGTTCTTGCATTCATACTGTGCATCACCGTTCGACAATAGAGGACTGCCAAAATGAAGTCCATTTGATGAGTGAACTGGGATGGGTTACCAATAATTAAAAATTTGTCCATTAATGTCGAATTGATCCACGCTACGATTCTAAGCTAGTGTATCGACTGAAAATGATTAACAATTTTGCATATCAATTTATTTAAGGTTTTGTAGTGTTAAATATTTTTCGATAAAATTTTGTTTTTCTTTTACATTATTACATCCGCACTAGGTCGCTCCAGATAATGATGCCTCTCGGCCCCGTATCCGTAGGTAGTGTTCATAAAATTTCCCTTACAAATGCTCTAGGGTCATTAACCTTTATTTTACGAGCAGGCTTTTACTTAGAAGCGCCCAAGATATTCCGACTACTTTTGGTGTAAGAGAAATGACATTACAACAGTTTTATGTTGGCAGCTAATTACTTGGTATGAAGTTTCGCCTGGATTCTTGTTACTGGCCTTGTGATGGCCGCTTGGTGAGTTATTAAACTAAATATAATACTTCTGGAGCCTTATTTTATTTATTTTTTTTTAAAACTTTTGCAACATGTATTACATGGCGGACTTAATGCCTGAGGCATTCTCTACCAGTCAACCATAGGGTGGTGCAAAAATAACAAGGTAGGTGCAATTAATAACGCACAGTATATACCTACATATATACAATTAACATAAATATACTTATATAAACAAATATAATGTATATTATTACATAAACTACTTTTACAAATAGAACAAAAATAAACGTATGTATTTTTGTATGTAACAAAAATATGTATTATATAATTCATACATAGGACTTTAGTGAAATGATTCTGCCAAGGTTTTATCAAAAAAGAGCATACGGACTTTCTTTTTAAAAGCGTCACGACTCGTAGCCATCCTGATTTCAAGAGGTAGCGCATTCCATAGGAGAATGGACTGAATATGGAAGGACGAGTGTACAACGCCAGATGTATGGGAAGGACAGAGAAGGAGAAGATTATTAGTAGATCGGAGATTCATACTACGAGAGGAGCAAAGGTATTGAAAATGAGGAGTGAGATAAGAGGGCCTTACCATGAGATCTTATAGCAATTTTCATCACCAGCTCAATTTCATGTCTTCACTGCTGGTGCACAAGCCTTCCCTATGGATAGATAAGGAGAAAGGGCTAAAACCACCACGCGTGTTCACTGCGGATTGGTGGTTTTTAACGCCTGCTAATTCATCTATGACCAACGTCTTTCGTGCTTTCCGAAGCACGGAGGAGCTCGTGATGATAAATTTTTGGTCACCCAAGACATATTTAAAGCAATATTTCTGCAATGTTATTGTAGCTCCTTTTTACAACTGCAACAATAGGTAATGCTAAAATACTTTTTTTACCTCTGACCGACCGTGACATCAATGGCTACGTTATTTCCCGCACACCGAATTTGGCCACGACATCAATTATACTCGTATTTATTATCATATTATGTAAGTAAATAACCCATCAATTGATATCGCGGGCGGTCACAGGTTAAGAGCTTATAAAGAAAGAAAAATAGAAATATTATTTATTGATCAAGCATTTTTTTATTTTTTTATACCTAGCACGGAAATGACTCCATACCATTTGATATTAAGTGGAAATGGAGCCTTCTTCACGCCTCGTTTGAAGGACCCCATATCATAGGAAGGAGGGAAAACGTGTGCTGGTTGACTATTCCATCTTTTGGAGGTGCGACAAAGAAACGAGTCACCAAATTTCTTTGTGCGCGATGGGATATGTGTGACAGTGAAGCTATGACTCCGGAGAGTAGCACGTGTACTCCTATGGAGGAAAGGAGAAGGTGGGTTAAGGTCAAACAGTTCTTCAGAGCACAGTCGTGGTATAAGCATGTAAGCTTGTAAGCTTTTAAGACCGTGTTGGTTAAGCTCGAAGCTACTGGTAGAAGTTTGGGTTTCAATCGTCAAAGCTAGGCAACAGGTCGGGTTCCGGGAGCATATCCAAAATTGCCAAGTACGAGAATATTTTAATAGGAGAAGCAAAAACTCAGTATAGAAAAGCAATATCCCTTTTAAGTAAATTCGTGTGGCTTTACGCCATGGATTTCTCGGCAGCCGTTGCGAGCCCAATTTTTGTCGACGTAATCCGACCAATTCACAAGCAGTCCGAGATTCATAAGCCACGCCACGCGACGGTGATAAAATCTTCTCCTTAGCTAGGTACATGCTTACATACGAGTACATAGGTATTGTAATTAAATATATAAAAAAGAGGTAATGATGCCAGCAGCCGGAAATGATAGTTGGAGGACATCTTGTATTTAGGTAAAAGTTATTTAACTTAATTTTTTTATATAAGTTAAGTTATGTTATTTTATGTATTAAGAAGTTAAAAAAAAATATGCCAAATAAAAAATATTTTGCCAGAAACATGGAGCACACATAAGGAGTTATTGTAAATTTCAAATATGCAATGTCGTTAATGTCGGTGTGCAAATCTATGACTGAATTTGAAAACTATTTACTAAAACTGTTAAAAAACAATAGTATACAGTGTAATTACAATGTAAAAAGTTATTCTATTCTATTCTAATTTGTAAAACTATTTACCCCTTTAAGTACTGCTCAGCCCACGATAGTTTTCTTAAAACTATAGGTCACAAAAGGAAAAAAAAATTTTTTTTTCAACGTAGGTCAGTCAAGCAAAGACAAAAATAAACATTTATAACACCCTATTAATCTTCCCTAAACCTTTATAATGTTAAAAATATTCATATATATCATTCGTATATATCACCTAAAACTTAGGGGTCAATGGTGAAAATGGGCATTAGTCTCAATATAAAAGCTAATAAAATAAGCTAAAACCTACTTTTGTTGTGAACTGTCTTTACATACTGCCTATTCTAGACACTGTGGCGATGGGGTAGCGCGGCGAGCGGGATCGTTTATTAGCGCAAGTAATAAGAAAACTTGAGACGAATCCATGCGAATTTGCATTTTATCGGCCGAAGAACACAACTTACTTCGCGGACGGCAATATGCCAAACGTAGCACAGAAATTAAAATATTTAAAATAGTAAATATAACTGGTTTTACTATGCGACACAAGCGTGACTGAATGTATGTTTATCTTTAGAAAAAATCGTAGAATATATTATTTTGACCTTATGGTGCGTTATTAAACAACATCATTTTACTGGGATGTTAAGACCGATGCTTATTTTTTTTTTTTTTTTTTTTATACTTAGCTTGGCAAATGACTCCATCCCATTTGATGTTAAAATAAAACTAGATACAAAGATAGTGATTTTTTGTTTTTGATTGAAGCGCGCCGTTGCCGCGAAAAGGCAACGGCGCGCCGACTATGAATCAGTGTGTAACAGCGAACGAGCTCGTTGTTATAGGACGCGTTAGACGTTTGCGTCAAAATGGCCATGCACACCAGAAAAATACCGTGTTAAGCATCTGATCGATATATTTTTTCATTTAGAAGATAAATATCGAGTTTTTATAAACTGATTTTGTGTGAAGATTCGGTACTTTTTCCAGGAGCGTCGTCGTCATAAGAAGAAAAAATCGTTACTTAATTTAGTACTTACTGATTTTTGCCTTTTTACCTTCTCATTTTTTTACCTTCCAAATGACCGCGAAACTGAACGTCACTCGAAATATCGACGCCAAGGATTCCAATAGTCAGTTTAGTATTAAGGGGAGCTCCTTCAAAGTTTAGAGATACGACGAAGAGATGTTTTTAGCGGTTTGTGTTTTCTTCTTCCAAAACACAATTTCTTAAAATGGACTAGATTAAGTCGGCCCCATTTCGAGACATGACTTAACATGTTCTCAGTGTCAGTCACAAGTTTATTCCGGTTGTTGATGACGCTTTCCAGAGAAATATTAGTACGTCCGATGTAAAGCGTATCCCCAGTACTTTCTTCTGCATAGCAACGAATGCTGTTGTTATGCAACATGTCATTGATATGCAGAAGAAACAGAGTAGGCGACAGCACACACCCCTGCGGGACTCCAGCATTCACGGGCTTCAGGTCAGACCATGAACCGTCAACTACGACTTTGATGCTACGCCCAGAAAGAAAGCTGGCGACCCACGCACACAAAACTCGACTTATGGATGTCAAGGGAAAAAAGAGCCTTACGAACTGACCTTACCTTTGCAGGAACCGATCGTTTGGCATAGAACTAGCGCAATGCGGTATGGTTGGTGGCAAGTTTTCCCCATCGTCCAAGGTCGAGTTTGATGCGAAGAGTACCCAAGAGATCGGCTTTCTCTTTTGCAGTATGGGCAAGGCAATCATCGGTTTTGTGCAGTGCTGGAAGTGACGGTCGACAGAAATTCCCCAAGTCAGCCTTGGCAAGAGACCAGAATGCACGCGTACCCGAAGGAAGACTCTTAGTCTTCTTAGTCTAAGTCTTAGACGCGAGAGGCTAGTCTCGCCAATTCTAACTATGAACGATGACTTCGCCTTGGCAATGTCCTTCTTAAAGGAACTGGCAGCAAAGTTGTACTTCTTTTTGAGCACACTAGTGTTTGGATCCTTTGATGACACCGCATGAGCCCAGGCTTGGTAATGCTCGCGCTTCTGGCGAGACGCTATTTTGCAACATCGACCAAACCATGGTTGGGATCTACCGCCAATGGGAACCATAGAGTTTGGAATGAAGAGTTCCATTCCCTGCAGTATCACATCAACGACAGAATCGGCGGCGACATCAGGATCATCCAGCGAGAAGCAAACTCGCCACCATGGGTACGATGCAAAGAAACTTCGCATCCCATCCCAGTCCGCTTACCTATAATGCCAGACCCGACGGATTTAGATTTTATTTTGTTAAATAAGTAGGTACTGTGATTTAGTAATTTTAGACAATACCTACCTACCTGATTAGACTGTGTGATTACAAATGTGATTTGATTTTGCATGATCTCAGGGAGCCAAGAATTATTTAATGGTTTCAACGACACTTTTAAAGAATACTTCTATTTTTAATGTTTTTAAGGTAAAAATATACATGTTTTTTATATCTTTTTATATTTATATATTTTGTTATTACCTACCTACGTTACATTATATTTTTTTGGCTACAGTTTGTTTAAGTGTTAATTGATAATTTTGTGTTAAGATTTTATGATAACTGTGATTTTTCTAGTTTTAATTTTGTTTTCTTAAGTGCGTTTTTAAAATACTAATAAAAACAAGTATTTCTGATCGATAAACTATGTATTTTTATTATTTCCTGTCAATAAATTAAAAAAAAAACATTTGAAGGTCACGCTGCCGACGGCGCCGCCGCCGCCGACCCAAAAAAGTCGGCGCGCCGCCGCCGGCCTTTTACCCATCGGCGCTCATATCTAATTTGTAGTAATGACTTGATTTCAATGATGGAGGCCTTTGCCCAGCAGTGGGACAGTAATAAGCTATTTAATAATTGTATAAAAAAGAATCATAAACGACTGGTTACACCATAATTATGGTAATAATATAATTTTACGCAAATATTGTTGCGAATAAATTACAATTTAAAAAAAGACTGTTTAAAAATTTCCACGAGCGCAATTCGAACCCGCACCCCATGACAAGCCGGGTCAGGTGTAGTATAAAATTGATTACACCATTTCTTGCTGTGTTAGATAGCTTACCAAAGACTTTGGTCTTGGTCAATCAATTTAAGTGTAAGTGTATACGACATTCACAAAATTACATTACACAACATTAAAATTTATTACATTAATGTCATTTTAACCGCTTTATGATAAATATCAGTTTTATCGATTTATAAGTAAGCGTAATAGCGAAAGCACTGCTTAAATGCTCGGTCTACTTTCGTCTCTGTCATTCTTTTTAAAGCGTAATAGCGAAACCACTGCTTTCGCCACCTTCACATTAACTGGTGAAATCTCGAATAACCCCATCCAGCCTCACCTAGCGCCGTCTTATGATAACAATTTTCCTCCTTTTTTATCTCGCGCCTTCTTATATTATTACGGCGACAACTACGGGGGTACGGGGGAGGGGCGATTGGGCCCGGCGCTTAACACCCAGCGAAATTTACACTTTGCTGAGATGACACTCTGAAAATGGAAGATGAGGAAGATTTGTTGTTTGATACGGAAATATAAACTTTAGACGGGAACACGCGACACTAGTAATCCGCTATTCATGTATTATGATATCGTAAGGATGCTGTTTGGTAGTTTATCTTCATCAGCCTTCGAATGGGCTTAGGATTTTCACATTTATTATTTTTTTGTTCACTTTACGCATATGTTTGATTCTAGTGGTGCGTATTGCATTTGTTTATTGGTGGTAGCTTAGCTAGCATCATCTTATGAAGTCGTGTTGCATGTAAAATCTTTAGCTAGTTCCTTAAGTAAGAAATGGCAGGTGAAATGCGTTTTCATATTTGGCTTCACTGTGAGAAGGCCCTGTGCAAACAAATTAAAACACGCAGTGTACCATCTTCGACAGTTCTTAACTCAAACAGTAGGTAACAAAAATGGCCACTTTGGACATCATTTATTGGCCTTATCACTATATAAACCAGGGTTCGCTGATTTATATCCACGGTTATACTTACACCGTTCTTTTAACCGTCTTAGACCTGCAGGTGGGGTTATCAGACCATGCAACTGAACAACTTTCCCTAAGAAAGATAGGTCAAAAAACGAGATATTTTTTTTACTTTCCATTACAAACTATTATTCATATTTTTTTTGTATGCGGTTGTATGTCAATAACTACACATTTTCTTCGGCACGCTTCTCGTTTGTCACCAAGCGACGCCGCTTTAATGCCATACAAACTCTCGGTGTTAAAATAAACCTACTTTTACTGATTTACTCGACTTTTTTTACACTTTGATTTAATGTTTATACTGACGAACCCTTTGCAGGATCCGTGGTCACAGGGGAACTTAGAAAACAATATTCTCGGTTTTGTTAGCGTGATCCAATGGCAAATAAAACTCGCAGTAGGCACTCAGAACGCGCTAGCCACTGCGCCAACCAACTCGTTGGAGCTTGTCAACACCTTAAAATAGCAAACATTATTTTTGACTGAGCTTTCTTTAGTCCCACTTCAGAAGCGTTTATACGTTTTTGTATTTATGATGTTTTAGTAATGTAGCAAAACGCTACTGCGCAATGAAACTCGCGAACATTTAAAACTTGTTAACGCTCGTCAATGAGTTTGTGAATGGGCCCAATCTCAACCCTTTCCCAATCAGAGTCAGACCGCGACTCGAAATGATTAATAAACCTACAGAATTATAAGGCTTTTAAAATTTAATGACGTCATAAAGCCTTATTACGCGGCCCGTGAGCCGCAGCGGCGGGCGGGCGGGGGCAGGAGAAGAGGGGGGCTGTGTTTCCGCCCCAGTTATCGTGCGAAAACTTTCGCCCAATCCGATTTACCTGACTTAATTACGTTTTCTACTATTAAAGCTTAGTGTTGGCTTTGCGTGAATTGGCCGTTGGAAATTAAATAATTGATAAATTTTTACTTTAAAAAATTAAAATGTACTCGGGTTACAGAATAGTTTTCAAGGCATCATGTCAGCAGTCAGTATGATTTGTTTTTATTTGGCAAAAGGGGTTTAAAGGAAATTATTAGGAATGACTAGATCACAAAATAAAATGCAACTGTAACTACATAAAGTATTTATCAAAAATTACTACTTAACTCTGTGTTGTTAGTAAACCGTTATACTATGTGTACATTGTAAGAAAATAACCTTACATAGACAAGCACCACCAGGTTCTGAAGCTTGCCCATAGATGGCACTGTACTGTTAACATCACTTTCACTAACATACTTGTTGCAAATAAACAGGCATTTATTTTTGCTGGAAATAAAACTTTGATTTGTATTATGGACGACTCGATTATCGAGATTCAATTTGTTGGTGGCATAATGGCCCCATCACTATTTGTTTTTTTTTGTTGATACACTTGTCTCTGGAAAGGCAATATGGCTGGTTGATAAGTTATCGTGTGTTGATAATTAAATAGATTTTATGTAGTAATAAGGGCATTTGGAGCCGTATTATTCTAATTAAGTGGATTGTGCAACCTGTGTTTTGTGAGTGTGCGTCGTAAGCGAATTGTTTCGGGAAAACAATTAGCCGGGATGTCGGCCACACCGCTGCTGGAGTAACAGGTATTTCAGGGGGAAAGTGCACTTGGGGTAGTTTGGGTGTGTTTAGGGAACCCTAGAAGACCCGAAGCCGGATTCGGGCCCCATCGGACCATATGGATCCCGTTCAGGACGGCGGGAGCGGCATGGAACTGTGAGTGGATTTTGGAGAATTTTAATGTGTAATCTTAAACCTAATTTTAAGCAATAGCATAGTGTGTGTTGTGGGTTTCCGCAACATTTTGGTAGCAGAGCGTGGTTAATACCGGACCTCTAGGTTAATCGGTGTAATTTTGTGTATTTTTTTTAGTTTGTAATAGGTTAAGCTCATTTCGTGTAAAATCGCACTTCCGGGACAGGTGCGGTTGAATTGTAAGGTTGGTAGTACCGTTGTTTTCGTTCGTTCATTCATTTGGGCTGGGACATTTCTCGGAACGTTAATTGTTATTTAATTTCGTTCAATTGAAAGCATCGAGTCGATTCGGGATAATCGATTCCGTGTTTTCGTTGACTTGTTTTAATTTTGTGTTTAGGTTTATTTAGTTTAAATTATTTATAATGACAGCGTCACGGCAGGAGTTGGCTCAGCAGCTCCGGTGGTTCACCGGGCTGCTTGCATTAGTAGATCGGCCTAACCGGGAGGATGCCTTGGAGTCGCGTTCGAAAGAAATGCAGGCTCGTTTCTTGTTGGCCGAGCGGTCGGTAACCGCTCTATTGTCAACCGACCCGGTCGGGGAGAAGGAGCTGGCCCTCCACGCCCAATATGTCAAGGATCTGGAGCACATCCAAGACATTTACGACGAGGTCCTTCAGCGGGTGAAGGACATCGAGCGACTGCGGGAGGGGAAGCCTGTTGCGCGCCCCGCTTCGCTCCACACCCCTGGACCCAGCGCCATGGGAAGATTGGGTGCCCTGGAGGTCCCGCATTTCACCGGATGTATGCGGGACTGGGCTGGATTCCGGAACATGTTTTTGGCCTTGGTGGATACTCGGAAGGATTTCACCAAGGCCGAAAAGCTGGCATATCTCCGTTCCTTCCTAGACGGAGAACCCAGACAGCTCGTACAGCATCTGGAGCTGCAGGATGCGAGCTACGACACCGCCATGCAGCTGCTGGAGAAGCGGTACGAAAAGCCGCGTCTTCAGGCGGACACGCACGTGACCCATCTGCTGGGATTGCCGAGGGTCAACCATAGGGCTCAGCTGAGGGCGCAGCTGATCACCCCGCTCACCGTGTCCTTAAACGGGTTAAGGACGCTCGGACTGCCCGTCGACCAGTGGTCCTTCCTTCTTCTGCACATCGTTCTGGCCAAGTTGTCGCAGGAGATGAGGGACAAGTTCGAGCGGAATCGACTGGTCCACAAGGATCTCGGCAGCGTTCTGCCCTCGATAGGGGAACTTCTGGAGTTCCTGGAAGAGGAGGCTGGCCTGCTGGAAAACCAGCTAGCCTCCCAGGAGGCTCCGACAAGTGCGCCGGCCCGCACTTCCGGAGTCTACGGCGCCCAGCCGCCACGCAACCCAGGGAAGGGTCGCGGCAGGCTGGTGGCTGCGGCCGCCATCAACCCCGATTCTGGATGCCGGGTTTGCGGACAGCAGCACGTGGAACAGCTATGTCCAGCAATTCTCGGGCTGCCCACAAAAGAGCGCCGAAACCTCGTTCGGACACGAGGATTGTGTTATGCCTGCCTGGGAGGACATAGGTACAATGAGTGTCCCCAGGCGAGGCCTTGCAATGTGTGCGGCGGACCGCACCATCGCTTACTGTGCACCCGTAGTGCTGAGGGCTCAGCACCGGTTCGGGAGAGGGGATCTCCCACGGGTGGCGGTTTGGGGCCGGGGTCAACTCCGCCTCCGGAAAGACGGAGTCCGCCACGGCCGCCACACTACAACCCCTCGTACACCCCGGCTCAGGTGAGTTGGGGACCGCCGGAACGGAGCCAGGTTCTGGCTACAACCCGGCACCCGGCGCGACCAACACCTGGAGTTGGTGCCTCTAAGGGCCACTGGGTACAGGGAGCCCCACCTCCGGACCCAACACCCGGATACTCGTACGCGTATCCTCCGCCGCCGTTACCGGAACAACAACGACGTGAGAACCGTCAACAGTTCTCACCGGTACTGCACGAGTACCCGAGGTTGGAATACCACCCACCCTATCACCGGTGTGGTAGGGCAGCTGGATACGCACCACCCCGAATGGTGGCCTGCACGCGTCCGACTTACTGGCCGAGTCATCACGGTTCGACAGGGTCGGCTGCTGGCTCTGACGCGTGACTAGCCTGTGGTCGGGCTACGTCGGAACCGAGGACGGTTCTTTTGCCCATCGCGCAGGTACGCGTTTGGGGACCTAGGGGGGACTTCGTCCGGATACGAGCCCTCCTAGACACTGGGGCACAGGGCTGCTTAATTACTACGAGGGTAGCGAGGCGCCTACGTCTGGAGTGCGCGCCTCCCTCAGTTCCGATTCGGGGAGTCGGAGATACAGAAGTGGGGGGTCTGTCCGGTCAGACCCACATTCTCTTCTCTCCTGTGCATTCCGCTTCGATACGGATTGCGGCGGTCGCGATCGTACTCGACAATCTGCTGGGTTGGCATCCACCGACAGACATTCCGCGGGACGCAATGCCTGACACATCAGGTCTCATGCTGGCAGACCTTCATTTCGAGGAGCCGGCTCCGGTGGACCTCATATTGGGAGCGGATGTACTGGGCTGGATCCTTTTAGGGCCTCAGCGGAGTCTGGGCCGCTCTTCGTTGGTAGCTATACCTACCATCTTTGGACACGTTTTAATGGGACCGGTTTTCGACCAGGAGACGCGGGATGTCTCACCTGTCGTCGCTACTACCTCCATCGCTAGGACGATGCAAAAATTCTGGGAACTGGAAGAGCCTCCCATGGTCTCCCATCTGGATCCGGAGCATGTGGAGTGCGAAACCTTTTATAAGGATCACACACGCCGGATGGCGTCGGGTAGGATCGAAACTCGACTGCCTTTTATCGACTGTCCCCCTCTCTTGGGAAAATCGAGGGCGTTGGCAGAGAAACGACTCTTGTCCATGGAGCGTCGTATGTCTCGCGATCCGGTACTTCGGGAAAAGTATATCGAGTTCATGCGAGAATACGAGGCCTTGGGGCATATGTCGCGGGCGACTGTCGACTGGACAACGACAGATCATTTTTTCTTGCCTCACCACGCGGTGTTGAAGGCATCATCTGGAAAACTACGGACTGTTTTTGACGGATCGGCACCGTCGTCGACTGGAGTTTCATTGAACCAATGTCTCCATTCTGGTCCGAAGTTACATCGGGACATTGTCGACATCATTTTAAATTTCCGAAGACACCAGGTGGTGATCGGTGCGGACATCCGGATGATGTTCCGCCTAACAGTAATACATCCTGCGGACAGGAGGTTTCAGTTAATACTCTGGAGGGAGCATTCGGAGGATCCCATCACCGTCTACGAGCTCAACACCAACACGTACGGCCTGAAGTCGAGTCCCTTCATTGCCATCCGGTCACTGCTGGAACTGGCGGAGCAGGAACGGGCTCGCTTTCCCCGGGCAGCCGCTGTACTAACACGTGACGTGTTCGTAGATGATATCTGCACAGGGGCAGCCTCTCTGGAGGAGGCGCTCATTATCAGGAATGAACTTATCGGACTCCTCGCGGCTGGTGGTTATGAGTTGAGAAAATGGTTATCCAACGAGCCACAACTTCTGGTTGGGATTCCGGAAGATCACCAACAGAATCCTCAGCTATTCGAGGACGCAGGGGACCCGAACTCTATCGCCGTTTTGGGAATTAAATATCAGCCGGTTCACGATATTTTCACATTCCGGGTAGAACTGGAAACTACAAGAGTTTGGTCGAAAAGGACGATCCTTTCCACCATCGCTCGGATGTTTGATCCAAATGGATGGATCAGCCCGTGCATTTTTATGGCGAAGTGTTTATTGCAAACACTGTGGACACTCGGAGTCTCGTGGGATGAGCCACTGGTAGGGCTCTCACTCGACACTTGGCTCGCTCTGATCTCTACGATCGAGGCGATCAATCAGGTGGCGTTGCCGCGGCGGATCTTGCCGCGGGGCAAATACAGGGCAAGCCTACATGGCTTCTGCGATGCGTCAGAACGAGGGTATGCCGCAGTGGTGTATCTGCGAACGGTTGACTCGAAGGGTCGAGTCGCCGTCTCCTTGCTTCTGGCTAAAAGCAAGGTGGCTCCCCTCAAAACTAGGCTGACAATCCCGAAGCTGGAGCTTTGCGGGGCGCATCTATTGGCCAAACTGTTGTGCCACGTGCACAAGGAACTGACGTCTACGGTGGACATCCGGAATGTCTACGCCTGGTCTGACAGTCAGGTAGCTCTGGCATGGCTACGCGGGGCACCCCACGTATTGGAAACGTTTGTGGCCAATCGGGTATCTCAGGTACAGAACTCGGGCATCGAAATTTGTTGGAGGCACGTTCCCGGCCCCTGGAATCCTGCCGATTGTGCCTCTCGGGGCTGCACCGCGCCGGAATTGGTGCAGCATGCCCTCTGGTGGGGTCCAGAGTGGTTAAAGGAAGGTGAGTCATCATGGCCGGTCACCATGATCGATGGCTCTCTAGGGATGCTCCCTGGAATAAAAGTTTTGGTGACAACAAACGAGTCAAGGCCAGATCCGAATTGGTTGACGGCTCGATACAGCAAACTGGACAAATTGCTAGGTGTAACTTGCTGGATCCGGAGATTTCTACATAACTGCCGCCATCCAGACAAGAGGCAGTTATCACCCGTGGCGGGTGCTGAGGAACGCAGGAGTTCACTGTTGGCCCTGATACGGCTGGTTCAAGCTGACCGGTTCGAGGACGAACTGAAGATTTTGCGCGTCGGTCGCGCAAAGCTCAAGGGAGCGATCTCTCGGCTCAACCCATTTCTGGATGCGGATGGACTGTTACGCGTTGGAGGTCGCCTCAAAAATGCCGACCTGCCCTTCGGTAGCCGTCATCCTCGGCTACTCCCCAAAGGAGGACCTTTGGTAGAACTGGTGGTCTCGGATAGACACCTGAAAAACGCTCACGCGGGGTGTAATGCGTTACTGGCGATATTACAGAGGGAGTTCCGGATTTTGTCCTCTCGGAGAGTGGTTCGCAGCGTGTTATTTAAGTGTGTGGCTTGTTATCGGGTGAAGGCCTCCACTATGCAGCCACAGATGGGGGATCTCCCTTCTGACCGGGTTTGTCAGACAACTAGGCCGTTCGACGGGGTCGGTACGGATTTTGCTGGACCGTTTCTGGTGAAGACCACAGCCTATCGTAACACTAGGGTCACGAAAGCATACCTGTGCGTTTTTGTCTGCCTGGCCACTAAGGCCGTCCACCTGGAAGTGGTTTCGGCTCTGTCTACGGAAGCCTTTGTCGCCACGCTGGATCGTTTTGTTTCGCGACGGGGTTTACCTTCTCTCATTCGGTCCGACAACGGTACCAACTACAGAGGCACTGCCAACTACTTAAAAGATGTGAACGATTTTCTGGATAAAAATTGTAATAGCATAAGTCAAGCTCTCGCACAGCGGGGAATCACATGGCGATTTAGTGTGCCAGCCTGTCCCCACTGGGGCGGGATATTTGAAGCCGCGGTAAAATCGGCAAAAACCCACTTGCGCCGGGTAGTCGGGGAAACTACCCTCACGTATGAGGAACTTACAACTGTGTTTTGTAAGGTTGAGGCGGTTCTCAACTCGCGTCCGCTTTGTCCACTCTCCTCTGACGCAAATGACATGGAAGTCCTGACCCCTGGTCATTTTTTGGTCGGTCAGCCACTCACTGCCCTGCCTGAGTATCCCTGGAAGGATGAACGCAGACACCGGATGTCTCGTTTTCAAATGATACAACAAATGAGTCAGGACTTGTGGCGTCGTTGGTCACTGGAGTATCTGCATTTATTGCAGCAGCGTGTAAAGTGGACAGACCGGACGTCGCCCCCTTCGGAGGGGGATCTGGTTTTATTAAAAGAGGCTAATTTGCCATCGTTATTTTGGAGACGAGGTCGCATTTTAAAGTTAATCTGGGGCGCGGACGGGACTCCGCGTGTGGCGCAAGTGTTGGTTGATGGATCGGTGCTAAATCGCGCAGTCGCGACCTTAGCTCGATTACCGGTTGACTAGTTTAAGATTTCAGGCTAGAAAGCGGTACGTCCGCTTTGGGTGGCGGGATGTTGCAAATAAACAGGCATTTATTTTTGCTGGAAATAAAACTTTGATTTGTATTATGGATGACTCGATTATCGAGATTCAATTTGTTGGTGGCATAATGGCCCCATCACTATTTGTTTTTTTTTGTTGATACACTTGTCTCTGGAAAGGCAATATGGCTGGTTGATAAGTTATCGTGTGTTGATAATTAAATAGATTTTATGTAGTAATAAGGGCATTTGGAGCCGTATTATTCTAATTAAGTGGATTGTGCAACCTGTGTTTTGTGAGTGTGCGTCGTAAGCGAATTGTTTCGGGAAAACAATTAGCCGGGATGTCGGCCACACCGCTGCTGGAGTAACAGGTATTTCAGGGGGAAAGTGCACTTGGGGTAGTTTGGGTGTGTTTAGGGAACCCTAGAAGACCCGGAGCCGGATTCGGGCCCCATCGGACCATATGGATCCCGTTCAGGACGGCGGGAGCGGCATGGAACTGTGAGTGGATTTTGGAGAATTTTAATGTGTAATCTTAAACCTAATTTTAAGCAATAGCATAGTGTGTGTTGTGGGTTTCCGCAACAATACTGTTTAGATTTTTCTTTTCCATCTATATACATTAACGATTTGACCTGACTGACTGACTCATCATCGCCGAGCCTAAACCGCTAAAGCTAATTAAATAAAATTTGGACTGTAGGTTAATTGAGTGACGTAACCAGCCCAGCCACTAAGAAAGGATTTTACGGAAATCACACCCTAAGAGGGTCAAATAGGGGATGAAAATTTGTATGAAAGTCCGTCAGTTTTGAAGTAAAATACATGAAAATTGGTATTTGGATTCTTGAAAAGAATTAAAGAATGACATGTCTCAGGAATTTTGTTTATTTTTCTTTAAATGAGTAAAAAGGGAACAAGGTCTTTTTGGAGAAATCGTTATTTTTAAAGTAATAACAATCAAAATGAATATTTGAATAGATTTTTAGATTTTTCAACAAAAATAAAGAATGACGTGTTTTAGCATTTTTCGAAAAAGCTCCCTTATAGAGTATGGAAATCGCGCGCAAAACATCACGCGTTTCCTGATTCCTACACGTGTGAAGAAACAGAACAAACATAATTTGCCCACGTGAGTAAAGCCGCGAACAAAAGCTAGTTATACATTGTGATTTTTAATGGCTACTTGAGAATTACATACACTCGTATTTCGTATTTGTTGTAAAGACGCTTGCACATCAACCTATTCAAAACTGTCAAATTTCTTCAATACATTTTCATCCATATATATAAGTCCTTACCTATGAAATTGACGTATTGTATGAAGATTTTTTATAAAATTATATTTTTAATACTAACTTTTTTTAATTTTTTTAGCATCTATTTATGTTAACACTATAAAAGTTGTAGAGTAGGTAGTATGTTTGTTTTACTAGCTAAATATAGCAGACATTAAAAAGAAAAAATCAAGTCCCTTCAAACCTACAATAAAACAAAAGGTCAATTCCGTGAACAAAAAAATCAATAAAAAAAAATTGGGCGATAAAGATACAAAATTAATAATCATTGTTATTACTAAAGCCTACGTAACATAGTCCTAATTAAAGGTGTATAATAATATTAACAACCGGTATTGACTTTTAGAAGTAATACACCTATCAATAAGTGAGAAAAAAACGTCAATTTCATAGGTAAGGACCCAATATTAAAGGCATAAAGTTCAAAGTCTAATGAAGAAATTTGTCAGTTAGTGGTAGGGTGATGCGCAGGCGTGTTTACATAGTAGGGCTGAATCTGCCGCTTCTGTTCTACTTAGAAATGATTGTATTTTAATGTCCACCCTGTCAAACTGTTACCTGTCAAACGTCATATTGATATTTGTGACTAGAAAACAATGTACCATAATAGTAAAGTACGAAAGAACACACAACACAAAATACACGCAGACAATTCAAATAATGTCAAAAACGGCCGGTTTACATCTTTTAGGGCCGGTTTTTCAATCCTCAGTTAGTGAACTTTATCTGTAGAATAAAGTTTATTCGAAGGTTAACAAGATTTTTAATTTTTCAATGGTCAGATAGACTTTATCTGTCGAATAAAGCCGCTAACTGAGGAATAATCTTAATATATAATCTTAATAATCATAATCTTCTTCTTGAAGGGCTGGATAAGATTTATCTATGCGTTTTCTATGACATTTTGAGGTTATGTGGTGTGTCATTTGAGAGTTAGTAGGTATTTTGTCTGTACACAATTAAATTTTAATTTTTTTTATTGTATATATCACACGCACATACCTACATTCTTATGGATATTTTTGAGCAAATCGACGACGCAACAATTAAGGAAAGGCAGATACTCAACTATATAAACGCTGAGCCCGAGAGAAAAGAACAGAACAGCAATGAAGAGCTATTCTATTCTAAGACCGAGTTGTAAAAGAGAGACCTAATTATTTTAGTACATGGGATGAAAGGGAGTTATTTTTCATATAACGTCAATGTCAATTTGTCAAACATCAACATCTGTCTTGTTTCATTCCAACATTGCAATGATTGTATATGTGCATCGTGCTTGTACATAATTAGTGTGAAGTTAGCGACATAAAGTCTATAGGCAACAGATAGATAGCTATTCCTTGGTTAAAAGACGATTGAAAAATTCAAAATATTTATTCGCTTAATAAGCAGCCAGTTAATTTTATACTTCAGTTAGTTATCTAGGGACTTAACTAAGCATTGAAAAATCGGCCCTTAGGCTATTAACTTTTTAAACTATCTATGGTCATTTACATTAAAACAATAATTAAAAGGGATTCAAACCATATTTTTATGAGGTTTTTTGTTTGTTTTTAGTTTACGATATTTTGGCATAGTGGCGTGCGTGCTCCATGAACAATATAAACTTTCTAATACTGTATTTTAAAACGAAAAGAGAAAATTTCGTGCCAATTTTTAAGAGAATTTCGCGCATGGAGTAGAGTGTAGGAGGAGGGGAGTAGTGTGAGATTTAGTATCGTTAAAGTTTATATTAAAAGAGAAGGAAAAAAAATATAAGTTTAATTTAAGTCGAATATCCACTTCTGGACGACCACTAGTTTAATTGAATTTTTCAAGGGGCCAATATTCGCCGACCCCACTCCGCCAAGTTCTGTAAAATTCGTGTGTGTGAAATATCAGAAGTTCTCAAGATCTTAGTATGCAGGCTCCCGGGGGTAGATCAGACCTTGCCGACGTGTCAATTATCGAGTGTTACGAATTCATTACAGGTTTATCGCGGCGAGTTGGGAAGCCCTTGATACGGGTTGTTTAGACCGCGCAATATCATATATGTATTGGGGGAATTGGAAATTAATACAGAACTTATAGCAGTTGAAGAAAGATAGATAACCTCCTAATTTCTTTCTACAAATATAATTAAAAAATAAAAATTAGGAAGAAAATAATAGAATGTTATAATAATAAATGGAAAGATGCAAAACAGAAAAGAATAGAAGGAAATAGTGAAGACTACGCCCAAAAGTGGGGCATAATGGACTGTTAAAAAAAATGCGAGACCACATAAAGAACACAAACAACTAATTTATTTTATGTCAACACATTTGTTATACTGTAAAAGTTGCTTTACTTCTAAATTCGCAACACGAACGCGCAAGCCACTGCGCCATCCTCTACAAGCCCTACCATCCAAACCAAGTACAGCATTACAAAATTCCGTTTTAATCAAAACATTATTATACGATTACAAACTCAACAGAGGTAAAGATATCTCCTGTTACAACAATTAAAATGCCCAATTCGTACCAAGAAGGGTCCAAGGTGATCCGTAAATTAATACTAGCAAGCAGTATCTGCTTATAATGAGTGCTATAAAACAACCTGGCTATTAAGGCGCGCAATATATGCCTCCCTTCCGCCGTAAAATGTAGTTGCAGGCCCGTTTTAAATATATGACCTGGCCAAATTAAACGCACCGTCTTAGCGCGTGCGGTTAGGCCTACGCCGTTCAATGTGAAAAATTGCTCGTTAGAATATAATGTATGCTGTTGATATTGTTGGCCAATGAGAATGTACTGCGTTCCGAGTTAATATTGTGATGAGAATTCTACTTTACTTTTACTATGCTCAAATTGTCACGAACTAAAGCAAGAGCAGATACTTCGTGTTATGTTGAATATTAATGTCAAATAATGGTGGATTATTAACCGTTAAGTGTTCGGGAATGTGCATGAGTGTTGGCAAATAAAAAGATACAGTGCAACGTCACTTTTTAAATTCTCACAAGAAGTCCGCGTGAGGTTTCAGTAAAGCTGAGATACTCAAGGGGTTGGGGGTATATCATTTATCACTTCTCATTTCTATTATTATTCATAATCGTCATAATAATATATTGACAAAAGATATATTGAGTCCTTACCTATCAAATTGACGTTTTTTCTCACTTATTAAATAGGTGTATTACTTCTAAAAGTCAATACCGGTTGTTAATATTATTATACACCTTTAATTAGGACTATGTTACTTAGGCTTCAGTAATAACAATGATTATTATTTTGGCCTTTATCGCCCAATTTCTTTTTTAAATTGACAAACTTTTTTGTTCGCGGAATTGTCCTTTTGTTTTACAAATTGACATGCGTATCTAGATAATTAATAATATGATTTCAATATTATTTCTTGCTTTTTAGAGCTGTTTTTACTTTTTAAGTTTCCTGTTTTTGAAGTCGGTTTTTTTAACTTCGCTATCGTTTTCTTAATGTTACTTTGGCTACCGCCACTGAGCTCACTTCCCAGGTCAGGTAAAGTGTGTTAAAAAGGTTTTGATCACCTACCCGCATTTGACAAGCGTGCAGGTTAAGTCAATCACCATTATTGCAGCGATGACTTGATCTCAATGATGTAGGCCGTTGCCTAGCAGAGGAAAAGATATTTGCTATAAACAGGTCTAAAGCGGTACGCAATTCAAAAATATATTATTAACATAATATAATTCCCCGTGTGGTGCCGGGTATAAAGAATTGCACCTCCCCATCTCTTCCCGTGGGTGTCGTAAAAGTCGACTAAGGGACCATTCTAGAGGATGGGCAGCAGCATCTCTCTGAGGTTAACTCTCAACTTACTGCGATCGCCAACCCGCCTGCCAAGCGTGGCGATTATGGCAAATCCCCTCATGTATCCTTGGGGGAGGCCTTTGTCCAGCAGTGGATGTTTTTTGGCTGAGATGATGATAATTACATAAATCTATAAAATGTTTTTGTTTTGTTTATATATTTTTTACGCAAATTTTGTTGGGAACAAATTACAAAACCACAAATGTTGGAAAAATTTTCACGAGCAGGATTTGAACCTTCACCCTTCTGACATACCGGGTCAGGTGCTCTCCCAATTGAGCAATCGTGGTTCTAACCAGCCCGCCAAAATTATTCAACACTATTTACTTTTTACTTTGAAAGCCAAAGACGATTCAATGTCAACAACTACCGTCATTAACATCAGATCATAATATTTTTACAAATAAAAAGATCAGATTGTTTTTTACATAAATCTTACTGTATTCGTCCGATTGCAGTGAAACTTTGGTAGGTTGTTATGAGCTAAAATTCTCTATATTCAATCATTTAGAAACAAGTACAACACTATGCTAATATTGGCTTAACTTAGAAGTTAAAATAATTTTATTAAAAATACAAAGATAGATGTAGATACTTTACTATAAACTAGTGGTCGCCCAGAGCTCGAAATTGTACCTTAACCGTAATTCATAAAATGATGATGATGATGATGATGATGATGATGATGATGATGATGATGATGATGATGATCATTCCGACCGTTTTCGGCCATGGCGACCACTTCGACTCCTAGTCGGTTTGGTGGCGCTGGTGCGCCCGAAGATGGCTTATGTGGCCAATCTTGGCAGTAAACTCTCGTGCACAATGAGGGCACGTGAGCACACCGCTTACATAGTTATAGTTAATGACTGCGGGTTGACGGGCCTTTAATTAATAAAAAAAATTAATAAAAATTAATTTTCATTTATAAAATATACAATGATTGTAATATGTTGTGATTGTTATTTTTTGTGTGTTTATTTGTGATGGAAAGTGTCCTCTTATGATATGACATTTTCCATTATTGACGCAGTAAGGGAGAAAAGAGTTTGACACTTGCTGAGTTTCTTACCGGTTCTTCTCAGTACAAGGTCCCGCCCAGAGTATATTTACGAACTGATGACGTAGTGATTCTGAGCTATTTGTAGCCTAAAATGAATAAATAATTTTCAATTTTGAATTTTTTATTTTATGCAATGTAATAATAACACATATACATTCATTTTATCTTTCTTAACCTCTTTACCATATAAACTTTAACCAAATCCCACAATGCGCGCCACAAAAGGACACGATGTCTTTTCTTCACGTATTAATATATAGATATATCTTTACGAAGTGGCGCAAACTATAATTTAAACCGTAGTAACGGAAAGTAAGGCTTGCACACAAAAGCAGCCGTTTAAAGTTCAGCCCCCAAAAGTCTATTTGGCGATCAATCTCCAAAACGAGCCTCCAAAAGAGTTTCTTAGTGTGCGAATAAATCGCGATTGTCTAAGAAATAGTAAAGTACGGACGTTAAATTGAATAAAGCGGCAATATGGGTCCGCTCTCGGCGCGTAATAGGCTATTTTCGACATCCAATCCCGATGCTGTGGAACTCGTACAATTTAAATATGGCCCAAACATTCTTCAGGCCGCGCCTTCCCGACTTTGTCAAAGCGCACTAGAACTTTTTGTGTCCGTCTGAGAAGCTTTGCTATATCAATTAGGCATTATTGCTATCAATTGTTTGATTTAGTAGATTATTTGAATATTCAATGTTCAATTTCTTTAGGTTTAGGAACTAAGTATAGGTTGTACTTAAAAACGAAATGAACTTAGATATAGTACAGACTACAATTTAATTTACGAATGCACTTTTTTGGTTTAATAAATCTTATTTTTACTCTTTATACTATTTTTATATTGTAAATTTCCTAGTGTTATTTACAAATTTAAAGAACGAGCTTTATTTTTACCTTCCTTTTACAATATATGATTAGTTGCAGTAGAGATAGAGAAATAATCAAGCATAAAGTTTTTTCCAATAAAGTTGGGTTTATTTTTTAGTCTTTTTGTGATTTTTCAAGTTTGTGACTTTCATCAGAATGCCTAATGTGATTTTTCTTAACTATCCGTATTTATTCCATTACGTTTACGAAATAGTACTTATGGCAAAATTTTAACTCATCTCCTCTGTTACCAGGACGCGCTGCTGCAAGGCCAAACTAATTTTAGTTCTCTTGGACGTGATCAAATGTCAAATTAAACCCGCAAAAGGCACCCAGAAGGCACGATAGTGCGTTAGCGTATGACAAAAAATACTAGCACTGTGTGGTATGGTCTTACTGCCACATCGCCGTTCCATCACTCACGGAATAAAAAGACTTCTATGAACAGCTCTTTTCTCTCGGTGCAGTCATCGCACCAGACTGGCAGGCAATGTGTGAAGTCCACTGTTCGCATTTGTTTCAACCAACGAACCATAATTCTCAAATAGACTTCAGATTTGCATCCACGATAGCTCTAAAATATTTCAAAACTGAACTGTAAGAGAATTTTTAAAAGCATTTCTCACGTGATATTGAAGTTTAGACAAATCTCCTCATACATTATAGTGTGACCTCTCTATCATCGAAACTGAAGGTAGCCCATTGATACTGCAATATCTGCTAAGTTCGGCACTTACGTCATATTCTAACTTAAGTTATGGGCGTGCAAAGGACGTGTAGATAGTATACTTTCTCCGTAAGGTCACTAGTTTAATGCAAAAGCAGATGTTATAATATTTTTGTAAAGCAAATTAAAACAAGGGCTTATTTCAGTTTAAAATATCTTTCAGCAATATTTTTCGATAACAATACCAACAAAATTACTTTAAAGTCAACAGTAAAATTGAAAAGTATTTTTCTATCAATTTGCTGAATTTTGCTGGCACTCATGTTTTTTTCGTTAAACTTGCTGCTTTGAAAGGTAAGTAATAAGTAGAGGTAAAACGATCACTATCATTCTGTGCTAGAAATTATTTTGTTATTTTCATAATTCATTACGCCGCAGTAAACTAACAACTCGAATAAGATGGAAGTAAAATATACTACTCCAAGCTTTTGTGTGAGACCCAAAATGAGTAAGAGCTACAAACACCCCATGTTTTTCAACGACATTTAACAATCCAAACGAAAACCAACTGAAAAATTACCATTGCCAACCAGCAATTATATCGTTATGGAATCAGAACAAATTCAATTTGAGCACTAATAACTGTTGAGGCTTTTCATTTGTCCCACTATTTCATAAAAGATGCATCGGACGGAACAGGAAAATTAATTTGAGACAATGCCGGCCCGGGGCCCGCGGCTAGCAGCGACGGAACCATCTTTTTTATGTTGACATCCAGATCCAGCTGATGTTTTTAAAATAAAATTCCTATTTTGAATGACGTGGTTCAGTTGTTTTGTGAATTTGAATTTCAAATGTTCAGAGAGATTTGAAAGAGCTCTTTTTTTAATTAACACCACCTCGTTGAAATTTGTCCAATGGTATTTTGCTTTTGATGTATAACCTATTTTAGTCACAAGTTTATTCCATTTTCCACCTGAGGCGCAGTAAATAAGGCATTGTATAAATAATAATGACAATATATTTTTTATTTATTTCATTTACGTAGTAGCGCTTTGCTTTTGTCTTCACCTTGATAAATTAGTAAGAAACCCAATCGAAAAAGCAAGTTTAATAAAGTTACTAGAGCCCTACTTTTAGTCGTGTTAAAAGTGATTATCTACAAAGACTTTTCGATGCATTTTGCAAGTATGGTGATTAAACTACGAGTAATACCCATCAGCTGTAGCGATGACTTAATTCCAATGATGTCGGTCTTTGCTTAGCAGTTGAACAGTATAAAATCTATTTACATACTGACCAAATAATCACAGTTAATCCAAGAGACTCTTCGCTATAAGACCGTTTGCAGATACGACTATGGGGACAATGATCATCAAATCCACATCCCACATAGCGGTCACCTCGTGAGCCAAGGCAAGCTCTTTATTATCGGTGACTGTTCGAGTTCATAAAATCATGGGTGCCGAATTGGGAAGGTGCCGAAGCGAAACTAACCCTGCATATTATTGTTCAAATGACAAGCGAATAGAGCATTACCTATATCCGAAGGTGTTAATTTCAATTCAACCAAAGCCTCTTTGCTGCCTCGTCTTACTTAAGTGTTTTATCGTGTACCGACACCGACACTTGGGATGCCGCAAAAAACCTAACCTGAGCATTCTTGAGAGGAATGGCGTAACACTGTGGATGCTTAATTTAATATGTAAAACAGTTTCTTGCGCATGTAGAGGAGCGAACGAAATGTGAAATGTTTATTTTTTGAGAGAGCTAAACAGGTATAAACCTGTCGTATGCGCTCGTGTTTTGTTTTGAGTGAAACAAAACAATAAGTGGGTTTCTTTGAGGGCTCGTGAAGTTTTTAACTTGAATACAAAATGTTTTTCGAAAATGATGCTTGAGTATTTTTCTACATCGATTCAAGATGTTACCATTTCTAAGACAGATTGCAGTTATGTTATGCTCTTAAATCTCTTAAACCAACTTTTAAAGTATTAATTTCAAATATTACCTTTAACAAATTATAAATCCGATTCAAATTTCATCCACCGCTTATTTAGTTAAATTTGGATCATTTTACTTCGTGCGTAACAATTTTCCATAGAAAACAATAACAATTGTGTAACAGAAACAGCCATTTCATTAGACAATTGTTATTAAATGGTTTGTTAACCAATTACACAAAGCTAAGCACTCAATAATTGAAAGTCAGAAACGCGAACTTCATCAAATTCCTCTTGTTTGAATAACAAAAAGAACTTTCCCAATTTGTCGGAACTCGACTATATCTTGGAAATGATAAAATATTTTATTGTAAAATCTTAAAAGACCATTACTTATATTAGAAACGTTTTAATTTCTCGCCGCCCGCGCCCTGCCCGGGGCGGACCATCGACTATCTCTTACAAAGTTTTCGAGCAAATGTAATTGGTTTTCGGGGATCGACGGAATGTCTATGGTATGGATTGTGTTGAATCTTCAAATGCGTTGGCGGATTTTATCGGAATTGAGTTGATGCCGAGATAGTTTAACGGTTATTGTTGGAGCTGAATTGGTTTGGAAATGTTGCAAAGTTAACAAAATGTATGTAGGTAACTGTGATGTGACTTCAAATTCTAATTCAATCTTCTTTATACGTTTGGCAGTACGTTATCGCCAGTCGTCGCACCACAGTCTATCTGTCTATAGCATGTCTTGTAGCGTCCGTCTTCGGACATAGGTATAGATGGAAGGTATAAGGAATAATTATTATACAAAAGCCTCCTCTCTGCTTTTCCACTCGTGACGGTCTGCTGCCACACGCATCCAGTTGGTGCCAGCTTGCTCATCTATATATATAATAAAGCTAAAGAGGGTAGAGAGTCTGTACATGGAAGATATTCGAAAATAGTTGGATGGGGATACTTAGAGTCGATAACAGAACACGTTCCAACAGTTTGTAGAATTTTTGTCTGTTTATCTGTTTGTCTGTTTATTTAACTGCGCATCACGTGAAAATGGCTGAACGGATTTGGATGAAACTTTTCACATAGACAGACCATGACCCGGACTAGAATATAGAATACTTTTAATCCCGGTAACAGGTTCCTGTGGGATAGTGTAGTCTTCGAGAAAGAAGTCGCGGGCGACAACTAGTAAATTATAAATCTTCTATTCACTTGAAAAATAGTAGTACAGGTGTTAAATTGAAAGAAAATAAAAAAAATATATTAAAATATTTCATAAAAACTCATGATCACTAAAAATTCAAAATCAATACCAAAATGTATGTCCCAAATATTCTTTAACACTATAAAATCTATAAAGCACACAATTTAAATTTAAACGTATTTAATGTCACTGAATCTCAACAGCTTTTAAAATATAATGTTGTTTATGGAACATATGCTAGGACTAATTTAATACAATATCTGCTTGGTCGGGGGTATATTTGTATCGCGGCTTTACAAAAGTGCTCGCCACAGTGCACCGCGGCTATTCGACGGCGTCAGTGCGACGATCAGCTAGTGTTTTCTATTCAGACTGCTGCTAGAAGTGTACCCCAAACAGGTACAGTTTGGGTATACTTTTAAAACAGCTCACCAATGAGATCATCTGTTCTGTTAGACCGGCCTCACATACATAGGAGTCCCAGGTTCAATATACAGCAGGTACATATCGTACTCGGCTTGATAGAATTGTTTAAAATTCTCCTGGCTAATTACCATCTTCTTAGGTAAACTTGACTAAATTTGGCATTTTGTAATAAAACATGTAGAGAATTAGAATAGAAGTGAAGAAAAAGTAGAATAATTTACATTAGTTTTTAAACAAATTTAGGTATGTTAAACATAGATAAAATATATATTGATACAGTCTTCATTATTTATAAAATAAAATGTCGTCACTGAATCGGCCTGTGAATTCACACACACACACCAACCTCCGAGCGTTGGCAAAGTTTGCTAAGACAAACAGGCAACTTAAGATCACATCCTTTGTCTTGATGTTGACATTCTGTTATTCAGTGTACATACTAGCAGGGTGATGACGTACAGTCACGAACATAAATATGTTACCATGTAGACACGTTAACGCAATTATTAGCGCAATTTTTAGCGCAATTTTTAGCTTAAGTTTTAGCGCAATTTTTAGTGTAATTTTTAGCGCAATTTTTAGCGCAATTTTTAGCGCAATTGTTAGCGCATATTAAAGCGCAATTGTTAGCGCAATTTTTAACGCAATTTTTAGCGTCAACAGTATTAGAAAATACTGTTGACGCACAAAATACAAGGCATCTATTAATTATTGTACCTTTTTATCAAGGTGCTGCTGGTAGGTATTCAAAATGAGTAACAATAACTCAACAAAATTACAGTTGCTGCCTACAAAAAATCTGAATCTGCTTTCAACGTTACCCTTAATTTAAGTACAAAGAAAAATAAAACTTAGATATTAAAAACTAAAATCTGTTTTATTAGAAAATAAAACAAGCAACATTGCTTAGTCTCTGCGAGTAGGACAATTGTTGTGTTTACGGTGCAGATTTAACCGCCTTTGTGGTCTAGTGGACGACCACCGGCTTAGAGGGCTTCAGCGGAGGGTACTTGTTCGTGTACTCGGTTTGGTTGGTGGTAGTGCTTGTTTGTCTGCCTGGCTAGCTACCACCATCTTATCTAAATATGTCGCCATAACCTCAACGTTTGTAACATTGTTGACGACCTTGGTCGAGTGGCTTGCACGCCGGTTTTCATGGTGTCACCATCCGGTCCCGGGTTCGATCCCCGGTCGGATCAATTTAGAAATACCTGTTGTAAATTGTTTCGGGTCTGGGTGTTTCCTATGTATAATAAGTATGTATTTAAGTATATTAAGTATGTTTATCCGTTGTCTAGTTAACCATTTCTCGAGTTTCATATGGAAGCTTTTCTTGGGGCTAGATAATTGGTGTGAGCGAGGGAATTTCCTCTCCTCCTCCACGGCCCGGTCTACCCGAGCCGAGGTCCGTGCCTTTAGAGGCGCCCTCGGGTGGTTCCGCTCCCCGATCCGATCCGAACCCTTCGGAGACTCTGGGAGGGCACGGGGACGCGCACTTTTAAGTGTGCGATGCCGTACCCCTCTAGAAATCCTCCAAAGGTGATTCGTTTCAACACGGCTTGAGGTACCCTTTACGTACCTCGCCGCCCCTAAAACAAGCCCGGTGAAGCTGAAAATGCCCCTCGGTAATCAGCAGTCTCTCTCCAAAAAAAAAAAAGAGCGAGGGAAACATTTTTTTTTATTTTTTTTTAGTGTTGTGTTCCGGCAGCTAGATAAAGAAGATAGCCAGTGCCTCAGTAGTTGAGGATTCCGGGTGAAGTGCGCTTCCACCTTCAGCCTTATCATCACCTAACATCAGGTGAGATGAAAGATAGTGAGATGAGTGCTTGCCCGTGAGATATAGAAAAAAAGGTGCAAATACATACTATACACTACCACAGAATAAATAATAGTACTACACTACTCCCCAATAACCGACACAAAGTTCAATGGAATAAAAAATAAGCGATGTAGCAAATATTAGGTCCATACCTATGAAATTGACGTTTTGTATAAAGATTTTTTATAAAATTTGTATTTTTCATACTAACGTTTTTTTAATTTTCTTAGCATCTATTTATGTTAACACTATAAAAAATTTACAGTAGTGTGTTTGTTTCACTAGCTAAATATAGCAGACATTTTAAAGAAAAAAAATCAAGACCCTTCAAAGCTACAATGAAACAAACGGTCAATTCCGCGAACAAAAAAAGTAGTAAATTAAAAAAAAATATTGGGCGATAAAGACACTAAATTAATAATTATTGTTATTACTGAAGCCTAAGTAACATAGTCCTAATTAAAGGTGTATAATAATATTAACAACCGGTCTTGACTTTTAGAAGTAATACACCTATTAATAAGTGAGAAAAAAACGTCAATTTCATAGGTAAGGCATTATACAAGATTTTCTTATCCCACCTATGAAAAGGTAAAGGCGGGAACAAGCTATTACTACCTATTTGCGTTATTATCTACTCGGAGCACTGCTTAGTGTAATAAAGCAGTGTTTAATTACCGGATTAATCACACCGCGTGGGAGCAGGGTGCAATAAATCTAGCCGGCCTGAATAATAAATAGCGGAGCCTCTTCAGACCTGAGGTGCGTGGAGGCTGTTCGCGATATCGGAGCGTTCAGCGGTGCGTTTTGCGTTGTGTAACATACATACATGCATACATACATATATATACATACATATTGTATACATACAAACATACATACATACATACATACATATATACATACATACATACATACATACATACATACGTACGTACATACATACATGCATACATACATACATACATACATACATACATACATACATACATACATACATACATACATACATACATACATACATACATTCCCACCGGGGGTACATGTTTGTTTAGCTACCACCACCTTATCTAAATATGTCGCCATAACATCAATGTTTGTAGCATTGTTGTGTTCCGGCAGCTAGTGATAAGATAGTCAGTATCTCACTAGTTGAGGATCCCGGGTGAAGTGCGCTTCCATCATTGGCCTTATCATCACATAACATCAGGTGAGATCAAGGCACTGTGCTTACCCGTAAAATACGTACTTACATACATATACTCACGTCCTTCTATCAAAAAGCATCCAGATAATCGAAAACACTAATTTTAAATATACTTTTCATTAGTGAAAACGATGCTGCATTTAACATAAACAAAATAGGGTTTCGAAGTGGAATAGATACCATCTGATAGATTAGATGATAGATTGCTAGCCGATCGTCAGACGTGCGAGTATCTTGGCACCCTTGTCCTTTAGTCAGACTTGCTGTCTTTAGTTAGAGTCCCTTACGACATGCACGGCAAGTTACGCAGGTGATAACGTTATGTAACATGTGTGTATAACAGCTGACTGTTGGCCTCAGTCGCATCGCAACATAGACAGTGACCATAGGGCTTAAAATCGAATCAAATCAAAGTATTTATTAAGTTAATTTTTACGTGCCTACCAAAACAAAAGCACGTGATAGCAAGCTGGCATTGCGACAATAACTTAACTTGTAATGTTGCAACCTGAAAGCGCAAGCCACTGCGACATGGTGGTCAAGAAATAAAACACTGTTATGAAGGCATTACTGCCTTAATAACAGTGTTTTACTCGTATTACTTTATTAGTTATGAAGCGCATGAATGTTCGCGCCTTATGCTTTATAAAAAAAGAAGAATCTTGTACACATTTATTTCAAAAACATAGAATATTAGTTCTACCGTGCATGTAGCCATGTATATACTAGAAATATGTCTGTTAGTAAGGAAACACCCAGAATACTTTCCAAAATGTAACACTAGTGTGTTCGTAGAGTGTAGATCAAATACGAGAATATACGAGATTCGAGAAAGAATAAATTAGCCATACCCAAATGTAAATTAAGTTTATTTCAAAAACTACATGGCTATCAAAATATTTAATAAACTACCGTTGGACATTATTGATCAACCACAAGACAAAAATGTATTTAAAAAAAAGTTATTTCAATGGCTCTTACAGCACAACTTTTACTCCATTAGTGAGTACATGAATAAAAAATTTATAATTATAGTCTATTTATTTTTAATTATTTCATTGCAATAATAATTGACAAATTGTAGTACCTAGATTAATAATTTGTATTTCTATTGAAATTTCATTATATAATTAATTAAATTAAAAATTTGCATTTATGTAGGTAGGTATGTTGTTTATAAAAATTTATATTGTTTTGACATTTGCATTCCTACAAAATTAAGGCAGAACATTGTTGACCTTGTTCAACATTGTCGCTCATCTCAATGTACCTACTGTACATAATATTGTTCAAATAAATGTTTGACTTTGTCTTTGACTTTGACTTTGAAGGTGGTGGCCGTCCATACGGGATTTGTCACATTAAAAGTTATCTAAAATATGCACTGGTGCTAAGGCACTGTGAGAGTCGTGTAACGACGGCCAATGCTCGAACTCTCTTTACGTAAAGTTTATCACGAGTAGGTAGTACCAACTCACTTCAGATTATATAATAAAGTTTGGTGGTTTGTATAACAAATCTAAACTGGTAAAATAAACTGTCCAAAGTTGCAAATAATCCTTCGCCAATATCTTAAACAAAAATAAGAAAAGACTTAGTGTGTATTGTTGCATAATAAAAGAAGTCGGGGTATCGTTCAAGATAAAAAAACAACCGAAATCTTTCTTTTTATCCCGCAAAATAAGGCTCGAATTAACATTCTTTTGGAAATAAATTAAGAGTGGGCGCCTAGTGTTGTTACGTACTTTTAACAGGAGAAGTAAGGTAACCATGAGTAATCAAAAACTAATACAAAAGAGACACGATGTCTTTTGTGTTTACCCTTTATTTTTTGCATCTACGACAGAAATAAACACTCGGTTCAAGATTCAGCGGTTTGAGACAAAAAAATATTGTTGGATATATAAACAGGATGTGTATATTCCCGAAACGTACCCATGTCAACATGTCTATATAAATACTATGCCAACGTCAGAAAATGAAAATTGTAAAAAAAAAAAAATTCGACTTTCCATACTAACTCGATCAGCTGATGGGTCATTTTGTATGGAGATTCGATTTTTTTTTTACAATTTTCATTTTCTGACTTTAGCATAGTATATATATAGGCATGTTAACATGGGTACATTTCGGGAATATACACATATTACCAAACATCCTGTATATATAGATATATACCTACATATTATATAAAGATAAAAGATTTGCTATATTTTGTTGTCAGATCAGTATGGAACAAAACGTGGCATCGCCCTTGCCGGTGAAACATGTGAAAGCGTTCTAATAATCTAGAGAGACTTCATTATGAGAGTGCTTTCACATTAGCGGGTAAACAAAGCTCCAATCGAGATGCCTATTCGCAGGTTCGCGATTAAGCAGCGCTCTGCAGTCGCAGATGTGAAGGCGTGCGGTGATGCCACGTACTTCTGTGTGTGATGAACACGCTTTTAGGAAATCAATTAGGATTTAGCAATAGTTCAATGATAACTTTATAATGTTAAAACGCTCTTATAAAATCGGGTTTTCTTATTGACGTATGTACGGTCTTATCTACTACTTGTTTGTGATTGCAACCTTCAAATACCGGAAACAACTGGCGATAGGTACCTACTAGGCTACTAAATAGCTTTTTTTAAACTTTTTGATGTCTCTTTACTTTTTTTTCTGTTTGTAAGTAAGTAAGTACTTTATTGTGTACATGAAATCAACAGCACTTTATTAATGTTGTTGTATATACATTGTATAATTACATTGTCGTAATACCAATTACATCAATACGGTTAAATGTACTTAACAGTACTTTGTACCTTCAAATGCCGAAAAGAACTACTTGGGTATTCAGCACAAGAAAAATCTTATATTCTCTCCCAAATGGTTCATTTTTCGTGGTCACACCAACTTGAAGTTATGCGCTTTCAAGGTAGGAGCGGGGGCGAGATAAAAAATAGCTTTTTTAAATAGGTTTCGCGGCACAAAGTGATTTAATGATCTTCCGCGACCTGCATGCGGCATACGCGGTGACGGGCGGGATTTTTTTTTATTTGTAATTGATTCGAATGAACGGAGGGTGTAAATTGAAATTCTTCAGCGGGATGTGACCGGAATCGGGACGTTCGATTGGATTCTTCGATTCGGAAGATAATAGCTCGGCATTTGATCGGATGGTTGACGGTGTTCCTTGGATTTTGTGACGCGATGGTGGAAGCGATTGTCATGTTCATAACTAGGTAGTATATGTACGTACAGTACTAATTGTTAGACCAATCAAGTGTTTGGTATTCCATTTAAAATTGTATACCTATTTTAAACAAATTGTTTGTTCAATTTTTATGTTACATTGGAAATAAGTTTTTAGTTTTTAAAGTGTATGCCTTTTTGGTACTCCAATCGAGTGTTAAGTTAAGTACAAATTAAAGATTTATATACGGATTAATATGTATATTAATTTATACTTATAATATATATGTATATTATAATAATAATATTGTAAAGATAGGGGTCTTCTAAAACAGATTTTTCATTTGTAAAAAACTATTTGTAGTTAATAATATTAAAAAAAAATATAAACGTAACAGTAGATGGAAGAGCAGTAGCAAAACTTTCATCAACATCATCATCATCATCATCATCATCTCAGCCAATAGACGTCCACTGCTGGACAAAGGCCTCCCCCAAGGATCTCCACAACGACCGGTTTCTCGCATCCAGCGGCTTTCCGCGACCTTCACCAGATCGTCGGTCCATCTTGTTGAAGGCCTGCCAACACTGCGCCTACGTACGCGGTTGCCACTCAAGGGCTATCCCGCCCCAGCGGCCATCAGTCCTGCGAGCAATGTGCCCTGCCCACTGCCACTTGAGCTTAGCAACTCTTCGGGCTATGTCGGTTACCTTTGTTCTTCTGTGGATCTCTTCATTTCTGATTCGATCACGCAGAGAAACCCCAAGCATAGCTCTCTCAGTTTGAGTGACCGTGAGCCTTTTTATAAGGCCCATTGTGAGCGAGCGACAACCAAAACTTTATTACCGCAATATATTTTACATCTTTGAAAGAATGCCGTCTTACTTATAAAGGGTCTGTAAAATATTAAGGTTCACACACATGCCTGTACGTTAGACTTCCAGAATCTGTAAAATGTCCTCAATAAACTTTTAACTTTATGTATATGAAATATGGTTGAACATTAATTGAAGCATTTTGAGAGTTTTGGATAGGTCGATGTGCAGACGTCTGTACTATTAATTAATGGACTTGAATTAAGATCACCTTAATACGTGGTCTTGTGTTGTTTTTTATTTTACTCTGTGAATTTGGGTTAACAAACAGTGAACACAGTGATGATATAACACAATGCAATCTTATCAATAAGTGCTGTCAGCCATCAATCACCGATTACTCATTAATGATAATAAACTTATTATTGCAATAAAGGATTTATTATTAGGTTATTCCACAAGCCAAACAATGTTATTGTAATACACGCCGGATCGAGGCGGGACCTATCTCGGTACCTTCATTATAAACAAGGCGGATAAGACCGCAGCCAGGTCTTAGGTCACAGCCGGCGGGCTAGATCGGGATAACGTAACGTCTTCATTTGGCTACGTAACGATGAGCTTAGTTAGGATGCATGGATTTACACATACGCATATTATGAAATACATGTTGTATCCTATCGATTTTACATAAGGACTTCTCAATAATAGTTTGTTTGATATGTATGAGAAAATAGTGTTGTAAAGGTGAGTCCACATTAAGTAGCATGTTATATAATGTTACCAAAAGGATTGTTTTATTGACACTTATCGTCCGCACTAATAAAGCATGCTATATAAAGCTATGTTATATCACATGTTTGTCTGGACTTATAAGGCTAAGACATGGCAGGCACGCGACTTCGTCCGCTTGAGTGAATACCCATATCACAGCGTCACCTACCGGGAACAGTTGTTGTTTTGTGTACATATGATTATATTTACATTTACATTGTTATGTTATGTTTCTTTTTTCTTTCGTCTTTTCTTTATTTACGTAAACCAAACTCGAAAGTCGCTCTATCTATTAGAAAAAACTGTATCAAAATCCGTGCAGTGGTTTCAGAGATTAGCTCGTCCTAACAGACAAACAGACGCGTTCCGGGGACTTTATTACTATTTACAGATATATATTAAATATATATCACTAATTGCAAAAAAAGCACTTGTCCAAGAGTGTAAACTTTTCAGAAACTATAAAATATTTAATATTTTTTGTGCTGTCGTTTTGTTTTTCAATGGATTTGTGTGTATTCTAAGAAGCTATTGTGACACAAATAAAGGTATGTACTATTACAATCTACAATTTATTGGCTGTTGTATTTCATGGACTTGAGATCATTTTGTAAGAAACTGCTTACATGCGCCCTTTTTACACTTAACTAGGTAAAGTCAAATACATTTTTTATGAAATAAGTAAACAGTACAAAAACTTAAAATTATGAATTATGTACTCCACCGGCCTGCCCATTTTTGTCGGCCACCCGAATCTTTTGTATTTTTGAGCAAAAAATGCACGTGAGCAATGTTTACGTGTCAACGGCAACAACGTGTAGACGGCACTCATATAACTCAAAAAATATACAGAGTCGATATGCCTTTTTTGCAGAGAATGTAGATAAAACCTTGGAGAGCATATTAATGTCAAAAAAACATTTTGGGTGAAAGTATGAAAAGTGCCCTTTTTGCAATTAGTGATTCATATAATATTTCTTCAGTTGTTGTGAGAATGCTCCGGATAGTCAGAATGTGCAGGTTCAAATCCCTTTGCTGGAAAGTAAATCAACCGACATTTAATCTTGATGGATTATGGTCTGACGCACACCAAGTCTCAACCTTTTTAGAGATATGAATAATGAAATAAAAAAATCTTATTGACTTGTTTATATTAATCGATATGTCTTCGAAAGGCAAAAACTTCGGAAGTCGTTTTTCACCTACGACGTTCATTTATATTAACAAAAATCAATTGCCACATGTACCTATGTCATAGCATCACATAAGAACGGTTCGACCGATTTGGCTGATTTATTTTTGGTTGTTACGAACACAACTGTCAAGACAAGGTTTGTATAAAAAAAAATAATCTTTTGTTGGCGTTTGACAGAAATCGCCCGGACCCGACCACGCGACTTCAAACTTAAATATTGTTTATTTAGAGCCTACTTTTGTACAAAGAAGTTTAGCTATAAAGAAACTAGAGTAAATTTGCTACACTCGAACCCCTCAACAACTTTATTCTCTGTGCGTTTACCTTTTTAAATTTCAGTGTCAAATTTTGACAATTGCACGATCGAATTTTGCAACATATTAAACATATATCGACGTTAAGTATTCGCCATTTTGCGAATTACGTCATACTTCAGGTGCTGTCATTAGTTTTGTTACGGGCTGGAAAGGTTAAAAACAATGTACTTATTCGTAAACAATTTAATTTCTCACCAATTATAAAGTGTTCACACATAAATCTCATAATAATCGTAATCTCATACCGATCCAAGTATTAGAAGCATTAGCTAAAGGGTGTTGCGCGCTATGAGCGCTAATTATTTAGTCTAGTGCATCCGCAAGGGTTGGTACAGCACCGCTTTCTGCTTAAATTGCGTCGAGAGTTTTTAATACTTGCGTAGTTTGAGCTTGGCGATGAGAACCCCGTTTCCATAGTTGGGGAAATTACATTAGAGAAATATTAGTTAGGGCACCGTGCGATATTGAACTTTTGTAGGGATTTAATGAAATTGAAATTTCTAGTGCTCGTTGTCTCGCTGGGCTTATGTTATGTACGTTTAATCAATGTAAAAGGTAGATTAATACATTTTTGGGAAATGCAGCAAATTTTCTTGGCGACAATATTTGTAATGAATAAAAGTTTTAAGAAAAAAAGAGGTCTATTGAATAATTTATAAATAAATAACTGGTGAATGGTTGAAGAATTTGGTGTTTTTATGGCGATTTTACATAGACATAAAATCATTACAAATCAAAATCATAACACACATACACTTTCGACTAGTTTTGACTCTTATTCAATTGTATTAAGAGTTACATTGTTTACATGTATCGTGACTTACGTATTCTGTTATTATGACGTCGACGTTTCTATGTTTACATGGTTATGTTCAGTATTCAATTAAAATTACTATAATTTTTATTTTTATTTTAATAACAAAATATAGACTTACATTGTGACAATAGAATTGCTATATTTAGCTTCAAGTACCTTTACCATAAACTAAAACCTCTAACAAAAATATCTTGACTTATACATCAAGTGTTCTATGGTACTGTAAGATAAGGCTCTAGGATTATCTAAGCTCCAGTCTCTTCAGCTGCCGATTAATTGGCTCCAATGTGAACTGCTTGCCTTCAATCGATGGCTTAACTGGCCACAGAGTAATCCAAATACAGAAGTATTCATCATGGCTCAAAATGAAATGAATACCTATTGCAGCGAAGTGTATCGTAGGCTTTACTTTTTAATATAGGTACGTAATTCATTTGAAGATTATTGTTAATAGTGTTGCCTATTAATAAATAAACATGTTAACCCATCCAGAAACTTCATTCGCTCGTTTTAGAATGGGTTTACTTACGATCGACGGTATTTTTACGATGATTAGGGATTGAACCACGAGTTCTCTCATTCAATATATTATTACTTCTTAGTTTGTAAATAACTTTGTTGATTACAAAATTTGTAAGCTTCTGCATTTTTAGCTGAATAAGTAACATTGTGTGTTTTTGTTTTGTAATTTGTTCTAAGTAAATACAACCTGTAACGCGCTTGTATTTTGATATTGTCAAATTACCACCATGTGACAGGCAATAAAGATTTTGTAGTTGAACTTGAAATAAAAAAAAACCAGAGCATTGAGAGAATAATTACAAAATGTTTTTGTTTTGTTTAAACGCAAATTTTGTTGAGAAAATTGGCTCAATTGGGAGAGCACCTGACCCGGTATGTCAGAAGGGTGCAGGTTCAAATCCTGCTTCAACATTTGTGTTTCAGAATAATTATAGTTAATATGCGGCGTTAATATGCCCAGTAATTTACTTGATCTCACATCCTTTAACTAAATCATCCAGCCAGCAGAAATGGTGTTTTTTAAATACTTATACGGGTAAGCACGTGCCTTGATCTCACCTGATGATAGGAGCCAGCAGAAACGGTGATCTTTTAAATATTTTTACGGGTAAGCGCAGTGCCTTGATCTCACCTGATGATAGGAGCCAGCAGAAACGGTGATCTTTTAAATATTTTTACGGGTAAGCGCAGTGCCTTGATCTCACCTGATGATAGGAGCCAGCAGAAACGGTGATCTTTTAAATATTTTTACGGGTAAGCGCAGTGCCTTGATCTCACCTGATGATAGGAGCCAGCAGAAACGGTGATCTTTTAAATATTTTTACGGGTAAGCGCAGTGCCTTGATCTCACCTGATGATAGGAGCCAGCAGAAACGGTGATCTTTTAAATATTTTTACGGGTAAGCGCAGTGCCTTGATCTCACCTGATGATAGGAGCCAGCAGAAACGGTGATCTTTTAAATATTTTTACGGGTAAGCGCAGTGCCTTGATCTCACCTGATGATAGGAGCCAGCAGAAACGGTGATCTTTTAAATATTTTTACGGGTAAGCGCAGTGCCTTGATCTCACCTGATGATAGGAGCCAGCAGAAACGGTGATCTTTTAAATATTTTTACGGGTAAGCGCAGTACCTTGATCTCACCTGATGATAGGAGCCAGCAGAAACGGTGATCTTTTAAATATTTTTACGGGTAAGCGCAGTGCCTTGATCTCATCTGATGATAGGAGCCAGCAGAAACGGTGATCTTTTAAATATTTTTACGGGTAAGCACAGTGCCTTGATCTCACCTGATGATAGGAGCCAGCAGAAACGGTGATCTTTTAAATACTTTTACGGGTAAGCACAGTGCCTTGATCTCACCTGATGATAGGAGCCAGCAGAAACGGTGATCTTTTAAATATTTTTACGGGTAAGCGCAGTGCCTTGATCTTAGGATCCTCAACTACTGAGGCACTGGCTATCTTATCTTTAGCTGCCGAACACGACAATGCTACAAACATTGATGTTATGGCGACATTTTAGATAAGATGGTAGCTAGCCAGGCGGACAAACAAACCGCGTACACAAACATGTACCTTCCGCTGGGAATCGAACCTGAGACCTCTAGGTCTAAACCGGTGGTGGTTTAACCACTAGACCACAGAGACGGTTAAAGAGTGGTGATCCCAAATTATCTGATAAAGTTACGAGGAAACAGACACATTCCCAAATAGGCTCTTATCTAACGACACTCAATATTTTGTTACACTAAAATACTTTTATTGGAAGCGATCAAAAACTGCAGTCACCGCTTACCATCGAGCGAACGTCTGCTTGTTTACCGACTCAGTCAAGTAAAAAAAGTCCTAAAAGTAATGTGTGTAAAATAGTTGCATTTGTCTGAGATCGTCAATAGAAATGCTCATTCGGCGAATTGCCGGTACAGCATTACTTAGTGATGTTTCTATTGACTCGTCGGCCGGCTAGCGCGGCAAACCCCCTAATTTTTCGGTTCATTTAACGGTCTTATGGCGTATAGAGTCGGCGCCTCGATAGATTTGGCATTAGATTGTCCAAGGGAGGACCTCTCATAAATCTCGTGTAAAAAAACAACGCGCTGTGTACGTACGTGAGAATTTTTGGTTCCGTATTAACACTTTAATAAAAAATAAAAAAAATACTTCTGATCTGCGCTGCTCATATTGTTAGTAACAATATAGGTAGATACTTAATTCTATGTAGTTACGCCAATTTGATAGATGTCTGTGTTATTAGAAAGTCTGGATTTGAGGCCTTCCCTATGGATGGATAGGGAGAAGTTGTCTCATCTGATGATAATTTAACGTAAGGTGAAAGCGTTCTTAACCGATCTTCTTAACCGAACTCTAGACGTATCTGATATCGCTGGTCTTACTGATAGACCACAATGGCAACCCTGTTATACCTCACGACTTACAAAAATGTGTCAGACAACTTTGCGCAAGCCAACAAACTCGCACAAGGGACCATCAACGTCAGGTCATAACGCCCGATCAGGAGACGCCGAAGCGCATTTTTCATCCGGAACTCATATTCATATTCATATTCATAATTTATAGCAGGTCTCAACATGTTACATAATTTTAATTTAACAATAAGTATTGTAGGTACATGTAAGTGACACCCTGTACGGGCGTAGCAATTTATAATTCTACATATAAAACTTTAATTTCTTACTTCTATTACCACTATAATAATTTTATATTTTATTTAACTCTTAAGACTGGTGTCTCAAACGAGTTGCCCCGTGGACACTTTTAGTCCACTACTTATCTCCAGATTGGTTACCGGAGCTGCAAGCTCGCTTACTTCTCGTTTCGCAGTACACAGAGGCAGGCGGATAAAAAAGTATTTCAAAGTTTTCAGTGTATTCCCACTGACCCCTAAATCACAGCGACTTTCACCGTCCCCTAAAAATGAGCTGCCAAAAAAAAGAAAAGTCAAATAATACAAAAAATAAGAAAGACACATATGAATGGAAATACCTCGCCCCTTCCATTGGTGCGTGGAACTCTATAAATCCAGATATGTCTGGATTATAAGGAGTTATTTGCGCAATGATGGCGGCGAGGGTGCGCAAAGTGCGGGTAGCTGTCTGATTTTAGAGTGACTCACTCAATTGTGAAATTAATTTAATTGTGAACGATAGGAGACAATTTAATGAATCGATACCCTTGCCGGGAAACGTAGCGGTTTTTGTCATACGTTCTATGAAATTATGTCCGTTCATTGTTAGTTCAATTTAGGATGTTGGGCGTTGTACGACATAAAACATTTTTTTTAACAACGTCTCAATTTTGATAGAAGTTTTAAGCTAGGCCCTTGGGTTTTTTTTATTTTGCAAGATTTAAGCAGCATTTTGATTTAGGCCTTTGCCCAGCAGTGGGACAGTTATAGGCTGTTTACTAAGCAGCATTTTAGCATTGCCATGTCACCGGATGGTTGACTTAAATAAGATTTGCCGATCACCGGATGCCGAGGACCGGTGACTTAAATAAGAGAGTGGTAGCTCACCAGGCCAGACAATAAAATTTCTATACCTATATCTGGGAATCGAACTCGAAACCTCTGATTTTTTTTATTTTTATATTAGCAGTTTAGCAAGCGGGCCGACTGATGCTAAGTGAGCGGTCACCGCCGTCCATGGACATCAGCAACATTAGAGATGTTGGTTTTGTGTTGCCGACTTGAGAAAAACCTCTTTACACCCCTTCTACAAGAGTCCATGTCGTAGCTTAATGGAAAACCTCGGATGGCAGCTTATTCCACAGTTTGATGGTACGTTTAAGCGAACCGTTCGAGCGAACAGCGGCTCCAGGAAGTGTGCGTGTGCCCTGTACCGAGGGCGAGCGGTGCGATGGTAGAAGGAGGAAGTGGGTACCAAATCAAAAAGTTCCTCAGAGCATTATCCATTATACAGGCGGTAGAACACACACAAGAAGCCTATGTCACGTCGCAAGGCTAAGGGTTCTAACCGGTCTGTGAGCTTGGGATCGTTGACCAGTCGAATGGCATGGCTGGCATTTAGAAGCCCCGGTTCAAAGGTGAGAATAGTACTCCATGTGAGGTCTAACTTGGGCTTTGTATAACTGTAAAAGCTGGTTAGACGTAAACTACCGTCTCGCTTTCCTAAGAACTCCTAATTTCAGTGATGCCAGTTTCGCTTTGTCCCTAGATACTTGCGGAATTGCACATCACTGCATATGTTAACACTAAGGATCTCAATGCTGCTTGAGATGTTAAGTGGAGTGCTCTGGAACTGTGGTACTACGACGAATGTATCCTTTTTGGCAGTGAACACGCAAACCTGTGTCTTGGAATGCTTAAACTGAACCAGACTCAGTCCACCCCATCCTGAGACCCGTTCCGGGGAGTTCTCAACTTTGGACACTAGTTTTTGTCGATTTTCCTGTGTGAAAGTCCGAGGCACATTGGGTTTTCCGATGTACAGGGCGTCTCCCGTATTGTCATCCGCATAGTAATGCATATTCTCAATGTTAACCATATCATTGATATGCAGCAGAAACAGCAAATCTGGGACCATTGGTCTAACCACTACAAAGTCCGCAGCAAAAGTCACTGACCACTTTAGTTCCATGTCATAATAGTTTCACTAGAAGTTGGCAAGCGACTGTTACTTTATTTGTTTTATTTGACGAAATATTAATAAATTGTTTCGCGACTTTTGCTGCTGTCTGTATTATGTACGGTTGAAATAAACATTTCCAATGTAAACAATTTAAAAGATCCCATAAACATAGCATCATGGGCGCTATCACGGATCTCTCGTGGAATGAAACAATCCGATGTTGAGGTCGACTCGTGTGTTATCGAACCGATCGCAAATTACCCGCGCTGAATGAGATTCAAACGGTGCGTCCATCTAACCAGAATTTAATAGTGGGTTCTTACCTTTTTATTTTTTATTTAGTTATTTGGAAAACCACCAGCTAATAGACAAAGTAGAAACTTAAAAATAGCAACGAAAAGCCAATTAGGTTAAAGGTCCTCACTTGTAGCTAGCAACAAATTAAAGTAGGGTTATGTATACATTACAAGCATAGCACTTTAACCATTAATAAAACAACTGGATCAAATGATGCCTCGCACACAAACAATATTATGTACCTACTAGCGGCCGCTCGCGGTTTCACCCGCGTGGTTCCCGTTCCCGTGGGAATATCTGAATAAAAAGTTCTCTTTAGTTTCCATGACAACAAAACAAACAAATCATTTTTATTGGAAAATAAATTGTCGTTTTTAGTATATTTATAGTGTGATTCCCGTGGGAATATCGGGATATAAACTATCCTATGTGTTATTCCAGGTTATAAACTGTATGTCGAATTTCATCCAAATCCATCCATCCGTTGCAGCGTGAAGAAGCAACAAATATGCGAACATACATACACACAAACTTTCGCATTTATAATATTAGTAGGATGAAATTTACGTTTTTTTCTTACTCATTATTAGGTGTATTACTTCCAAAACTCAATACCGGTTGTTAATAATATTATACACATTTAATTAATGCTATGTTACTCAGGCTGCAGTAATCTTGGTTTGTCACGCCAAGTATTGCTGCATAGTATTGTATTCATAGAAATTTTCGTTTTCGGTAACTTGTTTGAATGAAAAATTACACTCGCAATAGGCACCCAGAGTACATCCCTGTGTGGGGTTGAACCATGATTTCTAGCATCCAACCAGAGCATCAAAAGCTCAGCTACAGACACAAAAATAAACGTCTATCTTGTTCCTTGTATCTTTCTTTTGAAGTTTCTCTACCTAAAGCGAACTATACAAAACTAATCTGTAATTATCAGATTATTTGCCGGAATAAGAAGCTCACAGATAAAACTGACCTTTATAAAGCCCACCACAATGCGGTATATCTTAATTAATTGTATTGCGAGTCGGGCATAGAGGAAGATGCGACGACAGATTGCCTTTAGAAAGGTGTGAGGGAGGCTACGAATCAAAATTAATTAACGCACCCAATTGGGCCCTGAGATCCAAACACTGATATGTCTTTTATTTATTGCCGTGTCTATACAGTCTTAGGTGCAGGCGAGTTATTGAACTACTGGTTTTAGAAGCATTTGTAGTTGTTGGTCCAAGGTTAATTAAATATACAATTAATTTAAAAGGAGGTTTATGGCGAAGCGTATGTAACGTGATTGTCTGTTTTACATAATATAGTTAGTTTAGTATTACCAATTTTTGATGTTATGAAGGTAGGTATCGTTATGATTGAAGGTGGAAGCTCTACACCAGAAATCCTTAGCTACTTAGGTACTGACTTACTTATCACAAACTGTCAAAATACAGCAACTTAATACTGGTTACTAGCGTTGTTGTTTAAGTGATAGACTTAGATAAAATTTTGGTTGGGTTTTTAGGCAGGCAGAAAATAAATCAAACCACTGATTTCAATAATAGGTAGATACACACCGCTTGCAATCGAACCTACGGCCGTTGGGTCTCAGACCAGGACTCGAACCACGAAAATGGTTAAAACTTTATTTAAATTCAATTTCTAAAAGTATCTTTTAAAACTTTATTCAAGCTCCAATTTTTTTTATTATCATCACCAACATCATCTGCCTCTCTTAACCCACGCATAGGCCTCTCTTTGCTTATGCCATTCTTTCCATTTTTTTTATATTTGTGTTAATTAATTAAAATCAAATCAAATTAAATAATTAATAAACAATTAATTACAATCTTGAAAAGAATGAACAAAACTATTTAGGGTAAACGAAGGCATTGTAATTGTGAAGTCAAATCTGTTGCCAGCCAAAGCGGAGCGGATTTCGTAGAAGTGTTCTGTGATAGTCGGCGGGCAGAGCTGAGATGTATTAACTCCAAGGACATTTATGCTAGAACCACTCGATAAGGTTTTTTTTTAAATTTAAGTTGCTTCACAAATACTAACAGAATATTTACTTGCTTACCTTGAAAGCTTCATCATCATTATCATCATCATCCCAACATCATCATTTTATGTCCCCACTGCTGGGGCACGAGCCTTCCCTATGGATGGAACGAACCATAAACCACCACGCGGGCGGTTTGGTGATTGTTAACGACTGCTAATGCTGCTGGGACCAACGGCTTAACGTGCCTTCCGAAGCACGAAGAAGCTCGAGATGATAAATTTTTGGTCACCCATCCGATGACCGGCCTTTGCAGAAGTTGCAACCAAAGTTCCTTTAACCACTGCGCCATTGAGCTCCTCATGAGCTTTAAAGCTTATCTGTTTTTAATAAGACAATATTATTAGCATACAAAAAACTATAGCTGATAATATGGTCACACCCGTCTATTTAAAAAAATATGTACGTTTTGACGTTCACTAGATTGAAATGCTTTACAAAAATAAGTAAATATTAAATCTAAGTTTTGACATTAACTTGTGACAACAAAATATTTTAGTCTTTATCACAAGTTAATTGTATACCAATAACATTGTCTAAATAAGTTACGAGATTTACTTAAACAACATTACATTTTCTCTTCAGCTATCTAAAAGAGTGATTCTTGGAACCCTAAATTTTCGATGTCTTTAGGTTTATTTTTGTAACTAACTGACAAATCAGTCTGCAATTAATTTTATAACATACTTTAGACTATTGTCTATCTTGCACAAGTTAATTTTTTTAAATAATATTTATATAAATATTTCAAAAAAATATTTAAAAGTAGTTCTTCTGACTAATATGGTGTGTCCGTAACCCAGTTTCTTGAACATTAGTAACAATAACATTATTTCATATTGAGAAATTGATGTAAATTATCATTATTACGAAAGAATATTAGTTGTTTCTTTACACAAAAAAAAATGGTACTAATATTTACGATTGTTTATTTATAAATAAAAAAATAGTGAGTGTCCGGCACAAAAGTCTGATTCATATTCACGCGCTTCACTCGAACGTACCCGGCTAAATACGAAACATCAGGCGACCCCTCCCCGTGCTGGCGGTAGCCAGTGGCTCGGCTGACGTGGTCGCGACGAGACGTGTGGCTGGTTCCTGTCGTCGCGGAGATAAAAAGGTAAATATCTGATTCATATAGCCTTGGTACACCTGTGTTTCTGATTAGTATGTTCGTTTTTATAATTAAGGTAAATGGTTTTCAAACTTGAATCTGCGGGAAATATAATGCCATTGGGGAACAGAAACCTATGTATAAATAACAATCTTTAATTGCATACGTGTGATGATTTATCGATGTTAATGGGTAAAATTCTGATTGATATGTGTCTGATTCATATGGTAAAAATACCATATTAATCAGAATGTCACACATATTGTTAATGAAACGTTACATTGGCGGCACGTTACGCCTGTAACAAGTCATTTCGTATGAACCTAATGTTATTTACGTGTCTCAAAATAGTAGCTGTAAATTTCGCAGCAGTCCTAATAACGTCAAAGGGGTTTCATATCTATCGACGACTAAATTTTCGAAAATTAGACTATGCCTGAAATTAAAACTAATATATTGGTATTAAACTCCGTTCGTCTAGGTAATAAAATAAAGGTAAACAATAAAAAAAACTTCATTTAAATGAGAGTTTAAAAATAATATTAATTAACTAAATAACATAAATAAAAAAATAACGAGTGGTTAATGAAACTAACTACCTACTTACTTAACTATTAGTTTTAGCGGTAGTTTATAGGCTCAAACTACTGCTTAGACGAAAAGGGTAATATATTAACTTTTAAGACCGTTATAACGTAACGTGATAAGTCGTGGGTTCAATTCCCGCTCAAGAATTTTTTTCTTACAATTTTTACCCACCTTTTATATGTAGTGAAATATATATTATACATAATTTGGTTAAAACGTCAGGTCAATAATAAGGTATAAATTTCATAATATTGAAATTTCAGTCATGTGTCAAACAGTGTATTATTTGTATACATACCTACTGTAGTGGCAAATGCCTGCATGTTGTCAAAATTGAGACAGACAATTTATTTAAAGGCATTTTTAAGTATAATTATTAATAAATTTGTAATCTTCGTTTTTATATTACAGTACACAAAAATGCCACCAGTACTATCTAAGGAAGAAAAAAGAGAGAAGAAGAAAATTGCAGAACGTATTAGGATGGAAAACATACGGAAAGATCCAGACAAGTATGCTTTATGGCGAGTGAAAATGCGAGAATCCTATTTAAAAAGAAAGAGAGAAGGTAAGATTATTCCAGTTAGCAATTTAACGCCTAGAGAACAAAAAATCCAAAGAAAAAAGAGTAGAGAAAGCTCAAAAAGATCGTACGACAAAAAGAAATTAAAAGAACAGGCAGAAGAAGAAATTATTGATGTAGTTAGCAATGAAAATATTATCATGAACGACCCTTTGAGTTTGACTCCAAAGAGAACAGAAGAAATCTCAAGTCCATCTAGGCCGATAAAATCGCCTTCACCGCCAACACCAGCATCAGTCCCGATAAGATCTCTCAGGGTGCGTTCTCCAAAGAATTATAAATCGGTTTCGCGAAAGTCCAGAGTGCTTTCTACAAACACTACAGTATTCAATTTATCAAGGTCATCTACGATGCGTTCCTCAATATCTCCTGAACCAGATTCAGCGATTTCTTTAAAAATACGGGCCCCAATATCTCCAAAATCTGATTCAACAAGATGTCTTCAGGTACATAGTCCAACAAGTTCCATATCTGACTCACCCAGATCACTCAGTCCACAAAGCAATACCTCAATAACTGATATACCTACTCGCTTTGAAAACGCAAAACGTGTACAAACTGCACAACAAAAAATATCTGCGAAGAAGAAATCTCCCTGGAAGCATCTCTTACGCAAATTTAAATACAGGTACCACACAGAGCTACGAATCAAAGACCGACAAATTCAAGACCTTAAAAGAATGAATGAGAACTATAAAAAGACGTTACAGCGATGGCAGAGATTTAGAAAGTTCAAAAATGCACACAACCAACATGAAAAAAAAATACAGGAGATAGACGTGTCTGAAAATAAGAAATTACACCTTGAGTCGATTAGTAGTAAAATTAAAGAAGACATTATTATTTTTTTAGAAGAAGATGAAAATAGCAGGATTTGTCCAGGAAAGAATGAATTTGTATCAAAAGGAAAAATAAAAAAACAGAAACGATATCTTACAGACTCTTTAAAAAATTTACACAAAAAGTACATTGCGACTTCTCAATACAAGATAAGCTATAGCAGTTTTTGTAAGCTTCGACCATTTTGGATTCGCATACCAACCGTGAATATTCGAGACACTTGCTTATGTAAGGTTCATGAGAACATGGAACTGGTGGTAACAGCTTTACGAAAAAATTATCTTATAGAAGAGAAATCCACTACCCAGATCCTACAATCTTTGTGTTGCGATAGCAGAAATGTTGATTGTTGTATATTTGTCCAGAAATTGTGTACTGTGCAAAAATAAACAAATAACTTTTAAGGAATTTGATAACTCTAAAGAGACTCACTACTGGACTTGGAAAAAGGTAAAAAAAACTTACTTCAAAGATAGCCAAGAAAAATCTACTCTTCAAACAATTAAAGAAAAAGTCGTAACGTATCCCAGAAACATCATTGAACAGTTTCATAAACTATTAGAACCTTACATGCGCCACTGTGGAAATATTACAGGACAATATAATCACATAAAACAGTTAAAAGAAAATTTAACTACAGAAGAATGCATTGTACATAGTGACTTCAGTGAAAACTACAACACGAAGTATGCATCCGAGATCCAGTCTTTCCATTTCGGCAGTTCCAGACAGCAAATCACTTTACATACCTCTGTCATTTATTACCTTAAAAATGGAAAATTATGTAAACAGTCATTTTGTACATTAAGTGAGTGTTTGCGTCATGATGCAGCCGCAATTTGGGAGCATTTAATGCCAATTCTTCGATTTCTGGAAAGTGAAGCTTCAAGTGTTACGACATTTCACTTTATATCTGACTCCCCATCAGCTCAGTACCGTAATCGAAAAATGTTTTTTATTATGGCAAAAATGCACTGGTATTTCCCGAGTTTACGCGTATTGATTTGGAATTACTCGGAGACAGGTCACGGGAAAGGGGCTCCCGATGGCGTAGGGGGTGTTTTGAAAAGAACCGCTGACCAGATAGTTGCCAGAGGAAATGACATTCCGAATATCGATTCTCTAGTCCGGCATCTTAAAGAACATTGTCCAGGTGTTATTTTAGAAGTTATTAACGAATCAGGAATATTAGAGAAAGATATGTTAATACCATCTCACTTGAAAGAATTCCGGGGTACCATGAACATACATCAAGTAGTATGGAGTGCCAGTCAATCAGATACTTTAGCAATGAGGAAACTTAGTTGCAGCTTCGATACTTGTTTACAAGAAGCTATTGCATGTCCTCATGGCCAACATATTGGTTTTTATAATATCGGAGAAAATGATAATCAACAGTCAAGTGGATACGTTAAGCCAGCAAACAAAAAGAAACCGGTGATACAGAAAACTACTCGTAGTTCCTTAATCAAACGAAGCAAACCATCTGCTGGTAAAAGGCAAGTAGAAAATGAGACACAGGATCTCGATCTTTCTAAAGATGACAGTTTTTGGGTAGAAACTTCATCTATTGATGAAAAAATTTTAACACCCAATTTTGCTAGATCTCTATTAGAAACCCTTTATCAAAAAAATACTGTTAAAGATAGAGATTCCGACGATGAGGACATACTCACCTTCAAAAAACCGCGACTGACAGTTAATAAACTAAAACAGCCAGATGTAATTGACGAAACCATATATTCTCCTTGCTCATCCAGGGTATTGACCCCTCATACTCAGGAAAGTGCTATTAATGAGACTGATTCTGACGATGAAGAAATTTTTTTTTTTAGAAAGCCTCGATAAACATGTTTAAAGATATCATTGACGAAGAATATTTATTTATTTTTTATCTATATTCAATTTTACTTTTTGCCATAATTTTGGTTATTGTTAAAAGTTTAAACGTACTGATAATATTTATGTAGACTTTTAGTTTTTTTTAGAGATTTTATGAAACGAGATACTTACACAAAAAATATAATGATAATTAATATTGTCAAGTATCATAATTATAATTATCATGCTGTGATTGACTAGATTTAAGCTTTTATAAGACAAAAATAAAAATACATCTAATAATTCATAATAAAAATACTTATGATAATAAGATATTGTCAAGTGCCATATCATGCGGTTTTTAACTAGGTTTAGTTTATATGAAACAAGACGTACAACGTTCATTAAAAAGTAATTAATATTGTGATGATTGATATTGTCAAGTGCCATATCATGCTGTGATTGACTAGATTTAGGTGTTATGATAAGCATCATGTGCATTTACTGTGATTTTAATAAGTAATTGACTGATTTTTCTAACTAGAATTTCATTTCTATCCCTAATTCTGATTCATATGTCACAGATTCTGATTCATATGGCCCCAACAATTTTAAAGTTAATTATCTCGGAAACCATTTGATCAAAAAGTGTGCCTTTTTCAGACATTGTATCTTAGGTTACCATCTTTCGTAAAAATATGTTTTATAAGCTTAAATGTGAAAAAAAAATTGGGTCATATGAATCAGACAAAGAACGCAATTTCTAAGAAACACTCAAAACCGTAACAACAATAGAAACACATTAAAAACACTGAGTTTAAATCGAGTGTTTCCACAATAGAGCATTGGATGGCAATTCCGCAGAAACCAACCGAAGATAGTTGGAGTTTCAAATTTTCGTGATGCAGTGGTGATTGACTTTTAGGAGTTTTGGGAACTTCCTATTGTTGCGAATTAATGAGCTCCAGCTTAAGAGCCGTCGGTTTTGGCGCTGGAGAATTTGCATAGGACTGTCACAGAGGCATTTCGGCCTTTTAACTTTCGAGTCGACATCTTTATCTCGTATTGTGAGGGGATTCGGTTTAGGCAGTCTGAGCGAAATTTATTGATGTAACATATATGATCTAAATGTAATGGCGGCAGTACATTCTCGCCGAGACACCACGAGACAGGCCGAGTGCAAGAGTGAACAGGGAGCTCTCGCTACCTCTCGGGCTGTCTCGCTGTCGCTCGCCTGCTCTCGGTCCCGTGTCGGTTTTTTGCGCACGAGTCAAAGGGCCTCGCTCTCCCTCGCGAGACCAGACGAGCGCACCCAAGTACACTCTCGCGTCTTTAGTCCTTTAGACCATCCACCATCGCCGCTTACGCCATATCTTTTTTTTTTTTTTTTGTGTGTGCAATCAATAGGTATTTGTAAAAAGTGATGGCACACAAGGTACGGCAGCAGCAATCTCAATAGAATAGAATAGAATAGATTCATTTATTTCAGGCAACAAAACAGTGTACATGATGGTAAAATACAAAGGGGCCCATAGAATAGATACCTTACAGACTAACATACAAAAAAATAATATACTTGTATAAATTAAAAACTATGCTACACGTAAAGACGGCGACGTGCGACGCAATGTCTACGTCCATCCTCTCAGCGTTCACAACTGCGACTGAAGACGCGGGAATGTACAGGGTCGCTCTCGTGCATGGGGCTGTCGCGCTGTCGGACGAGAGTGTACTGCCGCCATAAAGATATTTTAAAATTACAAACTTTTCTGTTAGATAAGTGATTTTTTTTATTTTTTATTGTGGCACGCCAAAATGGCCTCACCCTGCCTGATGAAAAGCAGCCAGTGAAGCCCAAGAAGTGAAAGCGCTCATCACAGCGCTACCACGCTATGCCGAACGCTCACACTATGGCGTCCTGCATAAATGCTTTTTCACGCCCCGCTTAAATAACCTGGGAGAGAAAGAGGAGGGAAACACGTGTGCGCGAAGCGCATTCCACATACGGGCAGTTCGGCAAAGGAACGATTAAATGATTAAATGTTTGTGGCAATCAAGTAAAAATATACTTTAAACTTACGGTTTATAATTATGTTTCACTTAAATCTTTTTTCTATTAGTTGGTTTATTCGTTATTTGTATGTGATTAAATAAAAGAAAATCAATGTTTTGACATGTTGTTTTATGACGAAGATGTTTAAGACTAAAAAGTATAAATAAAAAACAAGCTGTTTTGATAATTGTAATAGCTTACGAGCTCGTCACAAATCATGATGTTGTTACGAGGAAACTTGCCAAAGGAAAATTTCAAGGGACAGAAATTAAATCAACGATCCGACGCACACTCAACTATAACCTCAAGGTTTTTCATTAATTAGCTCTTGATGAAACAATACGGGAGCGGGTGAACATCGAACGCGCCGACGTTAAAAGCAAAATTAATATCGACGCCATCTTGTTGTCTTTAGCTTTAATAACTAAGAGCTGTTTTGGTGCTGCGGCTTCTTAAACGGTTCTAGCTATAGGCGATACTTTTGCTCCAGTTGTAATATAAATTGGGGAACGCGCCTCTACAACGCTTTGTATAGTAAAATCAAAGTGTAATTCTAGAGGAATATCAACTTCTTCTGTGTTCTTAATATCGACGCCATCTTGTTGTCTTTAACGTTAATAACTAAGGACTATTTTTAAAAATAATGTGAAATCAACTTTTAATATAATATTTAGTCAATATTTCTTAATTTTTCATATGGAATAAGGTGACAAAAACAAATTAAATTACGTCATAAAATAAGCGTACAGATTGCCTATGTCATTAATTGGTTTTATCGTCAGAACCACCCTCAGAATAATATAATATAATAGCTTTAGTTATTGTTCTGAGGAGTAACCACCATTTGACACCTGTCACTCGCACTAAGCTATATAAAATGTATCATTATCATGTATAAAATTAAATTAAAAGAAAATGAATTCAGCAACAGTCAAAGTATAATATAAAAATGTTGATCCAAACATTTGTGAAATAGAACAGCGGCAAAGTAATTCAACTCTCGCGTCACAACATATGACTACCACTTACGTCATAAAGCGCATGAAGAGAGAAAGAAATAATTTAACAGAGAAACACTTTCGAACGGATAAAAGGAAACGCGAAAGTGGGAAACTTTGAACAATTCAAATAGTGCAGGGCCCAAGGTAACTCCCTGCGAAACTACTTCTGATTCCGCCCCTTTGTCTAACTTACTATTTGAACACGCTCCATTGTAGCGATACCGGGAGCAAAAAGGTAAAAGATACAAGTTTTGACATATCAAAGGAATCGGAATCCGTATAAGAATTGACGCTATCGGTTAATCTATCTAAATTAAAATTGTTTTGTGTCAGAAAAGAAGCGAATGAAAGGACTTTAGAGATACGTCTAGACTCTCACTTACGCATATTAGTGTGGTGGAATTCACTTTGTGGTCGGAGGGATTTTGGCGAAGCAATTTATTTCTTTGAATCGTTAGTAAATTGCAATTTGATTTTTTTTTACTTTTTACGGGGTTTCTTGCTTGTGGAGTACAATCAGGGAAATACGTTAGTAGTCTTTGCGTTCTTTTTTTGGTTTTTTTAATGATCTAGTGATTTCCATCGTTTAGCACATGTGGTGGTGTAAGAGGTGCCGGAATGCCCGGGTGAGGTGGACGCGGATTCGGATTCATCTGAGGAGGTCCGTAGTGGCCCAAGATGCTATCATGAAGTACCACCTGGTCGTTTGGCCCTATCGGTCCTAGGAAATGGCCTGGGGGGCCGTATGTATCCGCTGGGATAATAAAGATGTAAGCACCTGTTATGATTAAGATGTCCATGGGTGGCGATGACCACTTCCCATCAGATGGCTCAACTGCTCGTTTGCCGTCTTAATAACTTAAAAAAAGTAAACTATGTAATTTATGTTTAATATTTTTTTTTATAGAGCTTGGAACGCTTTTGTGGCCGATTGGCAAAGCGCTCGGCGCGATATCTGAAGGTCCCGGGTTCCAATCCCAGGTCGGGCAAAGTGTGTTTCAGAGGCTTTTGCCCAGCAGTGGGACAGTTATATAGGCCATTTACTTACTTATATGGAGAAACAGTTTTTTTAAGTAAAATAAATTTTCGGGTCTGTTTAGCACCCAGGTAATACGCACAAACAACCATTTAATTTAACTTTTAAATTATTAGTGTAGTTAGATGAAACGTGTATGCAAAAATATGTTAATGTATTCAACTATGCTGAAAACTTAAGGCAAATCTAACTGTGCGTGAAGTCAAAAATCTTCCAACACAAGATTGCGAGTCGGGTCACATCGAGTCGGAGCGAGTTTCTTGAATTTGAATTTTGTTGTGGAGTAAGTAAGTTGAAAAACAAATGGCGATACGACTTGCAGCCCGCTATGCGACAAAGCTTTGACAATCCCGGATTCCTTGCGGATCCGGCCCGGCCCGGTGCATACCAAACATTTCAGGTAACTCTAATTCGCCTATCGGAAAAGTGCCTTAACTTTTGATGTACGAGCGTTCTTCTGTTTCGTTTTGTGATGACGCGGATTCCGTTTTAAGTTTACCGCGTTATGTGGTGTTGGTTTTATCCGCTATCTCTGGTCCTCTATCTGATTCGAAATATCTCTGTGGAAGAAATAAGATCGATTCCAACGTATATGGTAAACTTACACAAGCTTTCCTATTACTTTATAGATTTAAATTGTTATCACGATTTATTATATTTAAATTGATACACAGCCCAGCTGAAAATTAAGTGTTATGGTGTAAAAGTTATTGTTTTAGTTATTAATTATTAAGTATAATCTTTTTATGTAAAATTTATTTGGTTTTGAAGTCAAATCAATTAAGATTTATTAACTGTTATTAATATGTAAATACTCATTATGTCTACCGCAATTATCTGTTCTTTACTCCTGAGAGCATGTTACTTTTTCTACATTATTTGAATTTAATTTCATTACTAATATCAAATTATGATTTATTATTATTTGCTATTTTATTGTTCACTAATTGAGTTTTTTTTGTTTGTTTCAGCTACTATAAGCTGCGCGTTAAAGGTAAGCACTACTTGATATCACTAGCCCTTTGAACGTAAGCACGTCATAATATAAACATTCATAATGCAAAGTCCATTCGCAATCCAATACGAAAGAGCTACTGCAAACAGCACTTAGATTCCAATAAATTTAAAATTTCAAACAGTGTTGACTATGTAAATATTTATCCGCTCATCGTGAGGGCAATTAGACCCTCGAATATAGAATTAGCGTTTATTAGCTGCTGTGAGAGCTGCGATAATATTAGTCCACTCTACTTTTAGGAGAGATCGACACTTCACATTAATTTGATCTCATGTTTAGACTTGGTAATGGCTGCTCTAATTGTACTGTTGAGTTCTCTGATTTCATTTGCTTTACTTTTCTAGGGTTTGTTACGAGGAGGAATAAGATTTTACGTTAGAAGTTATTGAAATTCAATTGTTTATATAACCGCCTCTGTGGTCTTGTAGTTAAGACCACCAGTCTTATACCCAGAGGTCCTAGGTTTGATACGTGATATCAAAAACATCAGTCAGTAGAATTGTTGTGTTTTGACAGTAGAGATAAGATAGCCAACTAGTGTATCAGTAGTTGAGGGTTCCGGATGAAGATTGCTTCCAACGTCGACGTTATCATCACCCAACGTGTAATTGCTTTTAATAAAAATGACAGACAAAAGTTTTCACAAACGCACATTTTTCTAAATCACCAAACCAAAAGAAATAATGGTGAGTCAGCAAACAAAGCCAAATTGTCAACAAGGTTCCCTCAGCACACGAGCAGAATGAGCGCCGATGATAATAATGATGTATTGGTCTTGGTTATACGTGCGGCAACGCCAAATTAGGGGGCCTCGAGACATTGACGGTTCACCCAACAAGGTAGGGTCCTACAGCTACTTTGAAATCACTAGTAGTCAGGATAACTATTACCATGTCTGTTGTTGTATATGAGTATCCAGTAATTCGGCACAGTTGCATGCGCCTACGAGTAGTTAAGAGTAACACCGTAGACCAAGTAGGTGTTTTATTAAGGTAAACTTACTAGTTTACCTTAATAAAATAGCATGGTATATGTGTTATGTCAATATTCATAACGGATGAGATTCATTGAAGAGTATGAATATTACCACCTTCTTTGACATTACAAAGGATTCCAACTCTTCTTTGTCTCCATTCCAGTACCGACTGGAATGGTGAAAAAGAAAAAAAGCCTCTTAAATTTCTTGCCAGCTCATTTTGTTTAAATGCTCTTCCAATATCCGAGCAGGTATTCGGCAGCAAAATTTCCATAGTTAAATTATTATTTAGATTTTATAATATCGACGCCATAAATGCCTGTGAAGGTTTATTTTTAATAAATACTTATTTTTTATCTTTTAAAACAAATTTACCTTACTGTTTTTACTACTTCCGACTGTGCTCAGGGTTTCTCTGCGTGTTCGAATCAGAAATAAGGAGATCCGCAGAAGAACAAAGACCGACGTAGCCCGAAGAGTTGTTAAGCTCAAGTAGCAGTGGGTAGGGCACATTGCTCGCAGGACTGATGGCTGCTGGGGCGGAACAGTCGCTGAGTGGCGACCGCGTACTGGAAAGCGCAGTGTGGGCAGACCTCCAATAAGGTGGACCGACGATCTGGTGAAGGTCGCGTGAAGCCGCTGGCTGTGAGCAGCACAAAACCAGTCGTTGTGGAGATCCTTGGGGGAGGCCTTTGTCCAGCAGTGGACGTCTTTTCGCTGAGATGATGATGATGATGACTAATGCAACCCCGTGCATTTAATCAAATAGATAAATAGTTTTCATTTATATTAATTTTTCTACTTATCCAAACACACCAACAACCGTATTATGTGGTAAAATTACTCTAATTTGCATGATCTCGTATATTTTAAGGATTACAAAATAACATATTTCACCCGGCGGAACTACGAAACTAAAACACGACAGCGCACTTGACTGTAGGTACAGTTTTGCTAAGTCGTCGCAATAGACAATTGATTTGTGTATTTTGCTTGTTTATTTCTCCAATAAGGGGGATTCAGTGAATTGCGTCGCGCGGAAGCCGGCTTAGCCCCTCAACGCGGTGTACCTCCGAAATTGATTGTTGAGGGTACCTGTTAAATAAATAATACACACCTTACCAACATAACAAGCGCGTAGTGTAGCTACAAAAATACTTAGAAACAAAATGTTTATGTGAGTTTGCTGTTGGCCTTCAGCGTCATCGGTCCTTATTGGGGCGACGAGAAACTTAAAGGGTTCCTCAAGCCTGTGATCAAAACACCGTTACAGTTTTTCTTGAGGGAAAAGCATCTAGCAAACGTATCCTTGAACACAATTTTTTACTAAACGGCTAAAGTCGTTAACATGACTTAAATCTGGTTACGCTGTAAAGGTCATAGGTGGCCAACAGTAATACTTTAAAAAATTACATGATTTTATATAACGCAGCATCCTCAAAATAAAAAGAATCTGAAAAAGGGTAAATAAAGGGTGAAGTTATATTATTTTCTAAAGGAGATAAACGTTACGTATTGAATGATAGCACTTTATATGAAACTCATAACTTTATTGTTACGTTTCGAACTCTTGTAGGGTCCATGGACACAGGGATACCGTTATTTATTTATTTATTTTAAACTTTTGCAACAAAATATTACATGGCGGACTTAATGCCTAAGGCATTCTCTACCAGATTATTGATTATAATTTTGATTTTAATATTTGTTATTAAGGTGCGCCGACCAAAAAATGCCAAAAATGCAGTTACGGTTAAGTAAATATAATTGAAAATACTATCGTATTAAATGAACAAAATATATATTTAGTATTATAGGGAACGTATTTACAATTTGTCAGAACCATAATGTCATAACACGCTATAGTTTTTTCTACAATATCATTTAAAGTTGGGCAAAAATCATGAAAACGAGTGGCGGCGTTTAGTAGATTTCTTATAGTTTATCTAAATTATTGTACCTCTGATTTTGTCTAAACAATCATCAATGGATAAACTACAAATTGCTAGACTACATTTTCGATTCATCTAGTGGTTATTTAAATAATTATTTTTTATTAAGCACCTTAAATTCCCCATACAAAATTAGTATGGCCGCGCGGCATCAAATAAATATGGACGACGACATTTCAAATAAAACATATGACACTTGTCACTTACGGACGGCGCACTCTTAAACAATTACGAGTGTAACACCATAACAGTTATACATGTAGCATGCACCAATCCAATATCTATGTCAAAGACAAATATATAGTAATAACATAATCCATACATATGTATTGCACGAATAATTGAACAATGAATTAGTTTATATAAACAATTTACTACTAACTCTGCGTCAGACGACACCGGACCACGCATGGCCGCGCGTAAAACGAAACAAATCTAATTTATATTTGATCCGGCTAATTGTAGCCTCGACTGATTGCTAAGCCCTTAATTTGTTCCCATTTTTTTGTTGAATGAGACAAGGAATTATGTTAACGTGATACTGACTCGCTCGACCGATCTTAGATCAGCAAAAGTGTTTATCAAGATAAGTTATTCTTAAGTAGGTTTATAATAATAAGGATAATATATACATATTGGTGGTCGACCGATCCCAGCGCCAGGCAATACTGGTTGATATCACCATACCTCATAATGAGAACCTCGTGAAAGCCGAGAAGGACAAGCTCAGTAAGTACCTTGACTTGGCTCACGAGGTTACCGCCATGTGGGATGTGGATTCAACCATTATTGTACCGACAGTTGTTTCGGCAAACGGTCTTTTAGCCAAGAGCCTCAATCAACACCTAGAGAGGCTCTCGCTGAAAGGTTGGGTCAAGGGTCAGATGCAAAAGGCAGTACTCCTTGACACGGCACGTATTATCAGGAGGTTCCTCACTCTGCAGCCCTGACCACCGGTAACTTGGGCCCTGCCTTGCTGCTGGCGGTACTCTAGGATAAGGTTTTTATAATGTTTTATTGTTTTTATATTAAAATATTGTAAAAATCTAGTTTTAAAAAAGAAAATAAATAAAGAGTAGGATAATATATTGTACATACGCCTGCCTTTGCAATTCAACCTATCCAAATCTGTCAAATTTCTTCAATAAATATTCAACCGTATGGCCATATACATAAAGTTCAAAGTCTACTGAGGTATGATTATTTACATTATAATTTTACGCAAATATTGTTGCGAACAAATTACAATTTAAAAAAAGACAGTGTTGAAAAAATTCCCCGAGCGGGATTCGAACCCGCACCGCATGACATGCCGGATCAGGTGCACTACCAACTATGCTATTGAGCCACGATAGCATAGTTGGTAGTGCACCTGATCCAACTCGCCGAAATTAATCAACTCTATCTACTTTTACTCTGTAAGCTAATGTCATGTGATCTTTCAATTGTAAAAAATTAAGATCGGATGTGTGTAGGCTGATGATGATGATGAAGATCGGATGTTGATGACGTAGTTGTCGACATTGAATAGGGCTCCTTTAGTTTACAGAGTGAGAGTAGATAGATGTAATATTGTTAAAAGGAATATTTCTATTGTGACGTCACATCAAAGTAAACAAGTCTCAGCCCTAGTGGTTTAGTAACCTCTGTGTACTAACATTTATGATCACTGCTAGCTTATGCGCGCCTGACGCGCATTACTCCACAAATATAAATATTTTATTAACCACTGTATGACAAATTAAAGCAATTAATTATGTCTTAATAACAACACATACAAGTTCTAGATGGGAAACACTTTGGATCTTTTAATTTTGACCACACATTTTTGTTACACATTGTACAATTTTCTGGGGTTCTTCGACCTGTGACCTATCTGCCATTTTTGGGACTATACAGGATTACCAAAGATCCTGTATAGAACCTATGCGTGAAATTTCAAAGTTTATTTACAGGTCTTATCGTAGGTAGGTGAAATCGGCAGCACCCAAGTTACATAGAACGGTTTCATATTTATATTAAGTAGATTGAATTTCATACTTTCAGCTTTTAGAGTGGTCAAATTAATACATTTTGAGACAGTCTCAATTTTAATATTTTTTTTTTCAAAAGTTTTCATAAAATATTTTTTATTAAATTTGCTTATTTATAAAGTAACTTACTTAGATCTAATATAAGACCACCATTACCGAGTCAGTGAAAGTCGAGCCAATAACGTTCTCGTGTTATTGTATGATTTGCCACGGTGAAGTGCGTAGGCGTCCGTCGTTAACTATGCGCAAGGAAGTAAGAAACGTATGGTGAAGTCCTTAGTCTGGTAATGTGATTTTATAAAAAGGCCTTATCAACTTCAGCACATATAAGTCCTACAGCAGAGCTCAGAACTTCATATTTGGAGAAATCTTCTAACAGATACCTGCAGCGTGTCGGGATAAGACCCTGGATATGTCGCTTTATCGGAGGCCTCAGATTGCTATAGATGGCGAAAATTTTAAAACGGAAGTCTTTGATTGGCTTTTTAGTGAGAATCATGCATATAGTTATAATAATTGTGCTGCCCAATGCCACATCTACAGTTTTACTTTATCCTGAACACATTGTCGGCGGTAAATCTTTAAGATAATTGGACAGCTTCGCAGCTCTGATGCTGACCTAGTATGTTTCACGCTGATTATGAATAGTGGGATATATGACGACGTCGGTAACTATAGCATCGAAAGCGGGGTTTACGATCGATTACTCGTCTTAGTACAGACCATACCTGACGTAGCTAAACTTTGAAGATTGTTAAAATTAACGTATGACCAAGCTGCCACCGAACGTTTTGATGTTGATGTATTAATAATTAAGTATGATCTTTGGATCCCTTTTTAAGCAAATTGCGCGCATGGAGGTTTGTGAGATTTATAGTTCAAGTTTATATGGAGAAGATCTCACAAACGGTAAAATATATGGATAACGTGTCTTCCAAATACATTAAATTAAATAAACACTTTTCAAAAATGGAAGAGGACCGGCCGAGATCTGTCAGTGCTAATTCAAAAAACCACAGATATATTCCGTGCAAAAAGCATATTCTATTTTCTTTTTCTTTGCCTTTGATTTGGAGTAATTTGGATACAATCCCTGCAGCCTAAATAAAACATTTCGCAATGTAATGCCGGTACGACACATTTCACTGACTTTGGGAGACTCTTCAGGTAAAATTACGCAGCGCCGATTGAAGACAAGATGCTAATCCCGGTGGCATGAATTCGTTACCTACAAGTCATACTGAGCTAGAAAAAAAATAAAAAAGTTTAAAAAAGTTAAAAAGTTTCTTTAAGTAATAAAAATAATAATTTACAAGAATAATATACTTCAAGATCCAAGATGGCGGATGTGATTTTTTTTAAGTGCCCTATTGTTATGTTACTAGAGACTCCGTGGAAATAGTTTTGGGTTATTGACGAGATACAAAACATCAATTATCATTCGACCAAAATGTGTGGAACAGCTGAATTTTATTTCCGAGTTAGGTAGTTGGTCCAATAGAACTGTTCGTTTGAATCACGGAAGTCATCTCAGAAATTTTGGACGGTAATAAAAAGTCAACCAGTATGTAGTGTTCTCAGTGTGGCAGTTAAAATTTCCCGTTCGCCTTTAGTTTCTATCCATGGGGAAGGCTCGTGCTCCAGCAATGGAGACATAAAAATGAGTTGGTGGTTATGATGATTATGATAATGTATATTACAAATAAACAAAGAAGATCTGAATAGTTATTCCGTGTTTTGTCTCTTTCACTCTAATTTGAAATGACGTTTTCATGACAGGAACAAAACACGGAATAACTATACGGACCTTATTCTTTGTTTATTTGTAAGGTACTTAAAGTTTATTATTTACTTTCAATGTTACAGCATCAGACACACTAGTAGCAGATAAAATAGGTCTGCTCCTTGGAGGGAGAATCTCTTCGAACGAAATCAACTATTCCCAAGATCTAGAGGATTGGTGTGCGGTGACATGCATAATCGCCACCCATTTAAACCTTGGAAACGGTACCCCGTTTACAAGGTTTTAATGGGTGTCGATTATGAATTTAACATCTATTTCGATATCCAAAATGGTGTTCCTGATTTAAAAAAGGAAATGGGTATAGTTTCAGAGGTTTTCATGGGTGCCGCATAAGAATATGACATCTATTTCGAGATCAAAGATGGCGGACGTGATTGAAAAAAAGGAAATGGGTATCGTTTTCAAAGTTTTTGTGGTTGTTGATTATGAGTATGGCATCTCTTTCAAAATTCAAGGTGGCGGACGTGATTTAAAAAAGGAAATGGCTATCGTTGCTAAGGTTTTCGTGGGTGCTGATAATGAATATTTTTGAACCAGTCAGTATGTATCACGTTATGATATCAATTACGAGTACTCCTTTTTCTCTTATTCAAAGTCACTGATATAACTAATTATTGACGCCGAAAAGTTTCGAACGGTATGCATCTTAATAATCAAATTGTAAATGATGCAAATATTATATTATTTTATAGTGTATTTTATGTCACTTAACGTCGTCGAGATCATCGGTGAAGTTCAAAAATTGCCCCTAGGATACTTTATAGGATCCCATCTTATTGTAAGCTTTGATAGGTAAGTACTTTACGAATACTTACAATCGTGTCTTCCATACGTAAGTTGGCATTAAGTCGTCAAATCCCTTAAGATTGATCGCCGTACTCTTAAATAACGTCACTTAGCTAAAGCTGCACTCCCTACAGAAAGCGAACTCTTAACTTATCGATATAAATTGTCCCCGTAATAATTGAATCCGACCGAACCGGACAAACCCGGAACAAATATTATTTGCAAAAACATTGGGGTTAGTGCTGCGAAATATTTTATCGATACAAACGGTTTACATCGAATACAGGTTCAATTGAGTATTGCCAGCTTGAAATATTCTGCAACGGAAATAGATAACCTCAATGCAATTTGGTGGAAAGGAGATGATATATGTCACTTGTCAATAATTAAATTATCACGGCACATGTGTAATAGTTACATGTATTTGTGATTTAATATGTTCGATTTTAAATATTTTTGTATAATTGTTTATTTTCCAATAAAAAGAAAAGAAAAGAAATTAATAAAACAGTGTTAATAATCAAATTTTTATAGTATTAATCTTTTTTTTTTGTTTTTGTTTTGTTTTTTTTTCACAATGCTATAATAATTTAACAAAATAAAATTTTACTAAAAAAAATCAACCAGTCTCAGGAAGCTCGAGTGGGAATCGAACCGACGACCCTTGGATAACCGGTCTAATGCTCTGTCCGCTGAGCTATCGATATCTCCAAACACTCGTTTATTTTTCTAGTACTTTGTGATTTACGCTGCAAGCCAGCGGTATAACGCCACTTTGAAGTTACCCTCGCAATCGAAAGAACACTTTTACAAGTATTTAACAACATAATATTTTAATCAGGAAAAGGTAATAATTAATATGATATGAATTAAACATTAATATAACTAAATAAAAATAAATGATGTAAAGTATTATGTATAAAGAAATGGTAGTTAATTAATTTTCATGAATTACATAATGATTTAAATTAAGTTGTAAAAACTTCCAAATGACAATAATTTTCATATTTGAAAATAAATTTAACTTTTTTTTTTAAAGGAAAAGAAGAAAATTGTTGCACTAGCTTATGCCAATTGTTGATTCTGTTCACTAAATCATAAATTGATTTAAAAAAAAATGAAAAGTATCTAAAGTTCAAAGGAGCCATCACGATTGGCTGATTTAAAAGGTTGTCATATCATAAAAAATGATTACCTACTAACTTATATCGTCACAGCATCACTAGCAATCAATAGAAGCGAGACGAAAATGTTCCCCGTTAAGTTTCTTCACTGATGGTGTTTCTATGTAATCTACACTATTTAGCCGGCTCACGGCGCCGCTACGGTCGTGTCATACGGGATTTGAATAAGGATGGGTGCATGCTTGCGACAGGTTTCGACAGATTCGCGATCTCCGTAGTTCAGTTAAATATTTTTCATGATTATTATTTATTATTATAATGTATTTTCATAAGTTAGGGGTTGCATACAACGCAAGATGTGATTAGGTAAGGCAGCGTTTACACGTAATAAGGTACCAAAATACCGCGTACCTTTAAAAAAATTCTGTGCAGCGTTTGAACCTTGTTTTATTAAGTTCTTCTCACTTTCATTCTTTAAAATATTGCCTTTTTGTTGCTTTATCAAGTCGTTAACAGAATTATAGCTAACATTTCTGTTACAGCTAACACTTGTATTAGTATTATTATACCAATTCCCATTTTAAGGAGACATACTCTTAAATGTTTACGTTACCACTTACACAAACGGCGCCAAACACCTAACGCCAGGTACTAACACAGAACTCCTGATCTTTGACTGATCCTATTTGCACACATGCATTATTCAACACCAACATTCTTCAGCAGCATCATTTATATACGTTAGTCGTTGGTCGCATGTATAAATAAGTCGCAAGTGTGTACCGCCGGGCGCATGTGTCGGACGGGATTTGAATAAGCCCCACGTACAGTGCTGCCAAGGGAGAAATCGGATATTAACGGCGTCGGAGGTCGAAGACCATGGCCTTATACTGATTTTATTTTATATATCCTGAACAAATACTTTACCTAACTAACACAATAAATATGCGCGCAACCGTTTTTCTTAGTGAAAAGCGCACGCTTCGCACCCTAAACCTGAAGAGGAGGAGGTACCTGGTGGAGTGAAGATACCTTTTTACCTATTTATTTGAACGAATTTACTAGATTAACGTTGTTAATGCTTAGTATCTAATGCTTTTCTATCATATTGGTGTCAGACTGTAAAGATATTGGTGATTGGTGTCTACGTTTTAAAGCTGATACCTGATAAAATCCTGATAAAATGGTGATACAGAGTCTATTCCTCTGGTCCCATCTCTGGAGAGCCGTCGTGTAGAGAGAGATCAGTTGTTTTTATTTAAGATAGTTACTAATTTGATAGACAGCAGTTTTATTTGCGTAATATATGCGTCAGGTGCCCTCGGATAAGATCACGTTCCCTTAGTCTTTTCTCCGTGCCCCTGATAAGAACTAAATATGCTGGTCACCTCGCACCGCCTATGAAAGCAATAGAAAGCTATAGCCTTTAGCTTTTGATATTGCTTTCATAGGCGGCACGAAGCGACAAGATGACGTCATAAACCACACCCGAAGTGTAAGCGATCGGTTAGGCGGTCGAGCCCCTGGTTAGCTTAGCTGCCACCATCTCATCTACGTATGTCACTACAACAACACTACTTATAGCATTGTTGCGTTCCGGCAGCTAGCGATAAGATAGCTAGTCGCTCAGTAGTGCGCAAGTGCGCGAATCTTATCGTCACCTTACTAACTAATGATGACCTAGACCTAGTGCTATAATAAATAAGAAACGACTATAACCATCTTCTTAGTTGTACAAAATATATATTCCAATACTCCAAAGTACAGTCCTGCCCAAAATCGTTAGTAACCTCCCTGCAGATCCATCATCGTTGCACCGTGTCAGCGTCCTTTTGTCGTGAACATCAAATCTGCACGGTTTAACACGCGGGGACGCACAGAAAAATGATCTGTCACAGCGCAAGATAAATCTTAGGTCATAGTTAGATGCACTCCGAAATTGTTTCGATTTATCAACCCTTCGCTGCGATGCATGACGCCCCGTACAGTCGGTGAGAGATGGCATAAGGTTATATTTATGCCATCTCTTTTTTAATATATACTTTTTTTAATATATTTTATTTACTTATTGGCTTAGCAACTGTTGGTGCACAAAAAACATTGTCACGGTAACTAATAAAAGTAGAAAACCCTAACTTAGGAACAGAAGCAGTACTTTGACCATCCAAATAGATACATACAGCCTAAGAAACATAAATGTCTGGTTAATTTAATGTAATTTTTTTTTAGATCCTACGTATTATTTTAGGAATAAAATACTTTATGTATGACTCTCTTATTAATCATATATAGAACTATGATTCTATTGACGATAAAGTTAGCTATAACATTTTTTTATGTGACGCTGATGCCATTTCAGGAGGTTTATAAAAAGGTAAATGTTAATAAAGGTAAATACACAAATAAATGTGTTCATAAAAATAGATACTTCATAGAATATTTTAAGTGCATTTTCTCAACAACAATTCTTTTCTGCATTACTGCCTATTCGGCACTAAATATCCAATACGCAGGTTTTTATTTTTCCATCCGTTCATACTTTGGTATAGTTAGTTCACTTTTTTTTAAATCGTCATTGTCGTATCTAAATGTGACAAAAAATATTTGTGTAATGCGTTTTATGCGTCAATGTACCACGTTTGTCTCAAGCGGACAGTGTCGGGAAGCGATGCAAAAAATATTATAAACGATATCTGCCCTGAAGATCTGAATCCCATCAATAAAATTTCAGACGCCCCAAAAGCGTGGAGTACATACAGGGGTGGGATGGGTGAACTTTGTTTGATATTTTTTGTGTAAGTTTATGAAGAATAGCATTGTGTATGCGTTCCGAGTGTTGACTCATTCAAATGATGATACGCGTGGTTCATGAGTTTATTTACAATTTAAATTTCAAATAGGTTATTATATACGTTGATAAACATATTAGATTATAGAAATCAATAGGCATAAAAAGTATGTACCTTGGTGCTACCAAAAAAAACAGCCTATAGTCCCAATGCTGGGTAAAGGCCTCCATCATTGAAATCAAGTCATCACTACAAATTGATGGGTAATGGCTTAATCACCACGCTTGCCAAATGCGGGTTGGTGATCACAAACCCGGGCTATGCATCGAAAAATCCGAACCACACTTTGCCCGACCTGGGAATTGAACCCGGGACCTCCGGGTATCGGGCCGAGCGCTCTGCCACTGGGCCACTGAGGCGTTCACTGCAAAGCAAAGTGCTATTTGGATCACCTTGGATGTACAGACATAAATTGACTAATTTATTTTCTAGACCATTTTTGCATAGATTCTCAGAAACGAATGTTTATTTTTTATTTGACAGACAAATAACATAGTATTTTAGGTGGTAAAAGCTCTTTTTTTCTCTACCTGGCTAGTTTCTACTATAATTCTGTCGCTATTTGTTGCCAATGTCGGTAGCATGTGTTCTTACAATAAGAGGTAAGATAGCCAAGTCCTTAAGTAGTTGAAGATAACGGGTGAAGTGGCACCCACCTTCGAGTACAAAAAAATGAATTCCTTTCATAACTTAAAAACTACAAGAGAAACCAAGTAGTTACTAATTGTAGTATTAATGATATTAAAAACTTATTCATTATTAATTCTGCTCACACACTAAATAGGATGTTCTGATAATGTAGTAGAAATGAATGGAAATCTATTTCCCCTGGGGGAAATACTTTGGTAGAAATAGGTGGAATAACCAGCTTAATCACTACGCTAACCAATTGCGGGTTAGTGCTTGAACTTTATTTCACTTGATGGTAAGAGACCCTATACCATCAAGTGAAATAAATTTCAAGCACTTCCCCGTTGCGAAATAATAAAAAAAGTACTTTGAGAACTTTCAGAACGCCTCGGTGGTCAAGGTTTAATTCTCAGGTTGAACAAATTGTTTTTCAGATTTTTGATGCCTAGCCTGGTTTGATTACTAATCCGCAATTGGTTAGCGTAGTGATTAAGCTGGTTATTCCACCTATTTCTACCAAAGTATTTCCCCCAGGGGAAAAAGATTTCCATTCATTTCTTCTACATTATCAGGACATCCTATTTAGTGTGTGAGCACAATTAATAATGAATAAGTTTTTAATTTCATTAATACTACAATTAGTAACTACTCGGTTTCTCTTGTAGTTTTTAAGTTATGAAAGGAATTCATTTTTTGTTTGTTTAAAAACATGTATTACTTATAATAAATATTTATTTATATAAAGACTTTTGTTTGTGTTATTACGATTATTACTACATTGACATTAGGAAGCATGTTGTATTAGAGTAGTAGAAATGAATGGAAATCTATTTCCCTTGGGGGAAATACTTTGGTAGAAATAGGTGGAATAACCGGATTAGTATGAAGTTTTTTTACTAACTAGAAGTAAGACAGAATGTATATAGGCTATTTATATTACTTGAGAACTTACAAGAAGTCCGTCTTTGACGTGGCTGTTACTCAAGATCTGGAGCATGCCACTTAGTACTAAGTGCACTATTAACGTTACAATTAATCTGACTAATGACTGTTTGTGGATGTGACCACTCCATTTGCCAAACAGTTGGTCAAACCTCCAATATTTGATGTACACTTGATATCTAATGAGGCCACATTGTGCCTGTGTTGGTTTGGGGTTGGATACATTCGCCATCAATGATGTTTGAGATAATGGAATTCCCTAGTCCTATTAAGAAAACACCTAATAGGAAAAAATATCATTTCTGATTCAGGAGCTCGATGGCGTATCGATCGATCGCTCGGTCTGCGATTGCTGACGTTAAGCAACTTTTGCATAGGCCGGTAATCGGATGGGTGACCAAAAATTTATCATCTCGTGCTCCTCCGTGCTCCGTGCACGTAAAGCCGTTGGTCCCGGCTGCACTAGCAGCCGTTAACAACCACCAATCCGCACTGGGCCCGCGTTGGTGGTTTATGGCCCGTTCTCCCTATTCATCCATAGGGATGGGAAGGCTCGTACCCTAGCAGTGGGGACATATAATGAGCTGGTGGTGATTCAAATAGAAGTGTTACTGTTGTAGATACCAGTTGTTTATGTATGTACTGTCTAATAAACCTAGAATTCAATAGCTCTCATGATATTATAGTATAGTACACTGTTTGTCGTCGTTATTAAATAAAAACGATAAATAAGTAGGAATAGAGTATGTTATTCGTTTGCTTGATTCACATTCTTTATTTATCTCAGGACCCTTTTTATAAAAATTACTAAACCTAATAGTAAAAACCACTAATAGGCTACCACTAATAGGTGTGGTAGATATTATTATATTGTACGTCTGGACTCCATTTCCACTTAACATCAGGTGGAGTGGAGTCATTTGCCGAGCTATGTATAAAAAAAAAAATTTTAGGTACTTATTATATATAGGCGCCTCAATATCTCTATCTTGTACTTTAAATAGACGAATTCAAAATCTTCTCCATCTTCTTCAGCTTGTAAAAATCAACGCCTTTTAATTTGGCATTGAAAAAGAAAGAGAGAATTATAGTGCTTAATTAAAATACCATTTTAATTAAGCACTACAATTTTAAAATTTAGTACATAACCTTTGTTAGTGCATTTGAAGGGCTGGAGATCGAGCTGCAATCACTCAGCTGACCGTCGCGTCGGCCGTCTGTCAGGTCAGCACTGTTTGCATTGCTCTTATCACAGCTTCTACAAACAGGCGCATGTGTGGAGCTACAAAGATATGTCATCCCTTTGTTGCCTTCAAATCTCTCCATACGTATCGTACTTTAAACAGACGAATTCAGAATCTACTACGTCTTTTTCAAGTCTGTAAAAAATAGCGTCTCTTTAATTTCGTACTGAATAGATGGATTTTTAATTTAGCATTGCAATTTTTAAACAGTTACGCTCAAAAGCTTTGTTAGTGCGTTGATTCGTTATATTATGTAAGTAAGACAATCAAGGGCTGGAGTTCGAGCGGCAATCACTCAGCCGACCGTCGGCCGTCTGTCAGGTCAGCACTGTTTGCAATGCTCTTATCACGGCTTCTACAATCAGGCGCGTGGAGCTACAAAGCTGTTTTTTACTTAACTTATGTCGTCCCTTTGTTACATTTAAACGTCTTCATACGTGTCGTACTTTATATAGACGAATTCATAATCTACAACGTCTTTTTTAAGTCAGTAAAAAGTGGCGTCTCTTAAATTTCGCAGTAAAAAGTTGGATTTTTAATTTAGCACTGCAATTCTAAAACAGTTCAGCACAAAAGCTTTATTAGTGCATTGCTCCCTTAGGTTATGTAAGACAATCAAGGGCTGGAGATCGAGCGGCAATCACTCAGCCGGCCGTCGGCCGTCTGTCAGGTCAGCACTGTTTGCATTGCTCTTATCACGGCTTCTACAAACAGGCGCGTGTCTATAAGAGCGTAGAGCTACGAAGCCTCCAAAGCATTTGGATAAGCAATTAACATCTTCCACGTGTTGTTTTATTACTCCGATAATGGGATTATAGTCGAACGCGATGGTGTATCTAAGCGAGAGGTTGAAATATTTTGATTGTTAATATTGAGCGTTTCATTACTTAGCCGAATTGTTATAGAAATATTTGAGAGAGCAGGATAACATTTACTTAGTTGTCTTGAGTTTGTTCTTCGTGAGTTTCGGTACAATGATGTCTTCGAGATAATATCTTATCGGGATACAAAGTAGACTATGGAATTTTAAGCTCTTTAACTATATCTGTTCGGTTTTGAAGCGTAGGAAAGGCATTCAAACACAAATCCATATTCACAAATCAAAATTAAAACAATTATAATGTTCATTAAGGCACGTACTTATAATCCCTTAAATATAAAAAAAACTTTCTTAATGAAAATTTGTTTGCAAAAATATGGTAAAATTAGAATTTACAGTAAGGAATGTTATTTTTTGTGTTATATTTATTTTATCATATTTTTGCTGCAAAGGTATATTATAAAGTTTAAAAAGAACTGCAACTTGCCGCATCCGTAGCAACGAATCGCTCGCACTAGTTAGGTACAGTCAAACAAAACAGCTTGACTACAGGCTGATTAATAGCATCCCAACAGCGCACGTCCAAATGAATACAGTTCGGATCCGATATTTAGCTCGCTCCTGCACCGTGATCGATGGCCCTGGATGTGCCGTTTTAGTCCTGGAGTTTACCTTGTTCCGTACATAATATACGATATAGATGTTGGGACATAATTTGAAGCGTCGTCGGTATCCTGTAGGTAGGTAGGTTGAATAGATATTCTAATGCGAAATCTCGTGGAACAATGTAAGACTACTTACGTGAAGACCTAACAGGCGTATTAGCTTTTCGCGTGGGTTAATTATGCATATTAATTAAGTTAAAGATGCTTCTTAACTTTAAAACTGTGGGTAAACTATACAAATACGAGTATGTATACAAAAGTAAATAAAAAATATTTATGTTAAAATCTAGAAAGTTTATTAGCTTAAATGTTGAACAAATTGTTCATGATACTTGCGGATACAAAAGATTTTTTTTAATATTAGAACTTCGAAAGTAATGGTAGAACAAATTAAATGCACTATTTTGCTTGAACAGATTGTTTTGGAGAAGAATATCTAAAAATGGATTTAAGAACATAACATGGACACAAAATTTTGGTTTCTCTGATTGCGATTCAAAATTTTTTATGCCATTATTGTGACCGATTACTTCATGCACTCATTAAGAGCGTTTATGCCGCACACTAGCGCCGCCAATGAAAAAAAAACATATCTAGTAATTAGAGATAGAAAATCAAATTATGCTCAACAAACTATCTGAATGAAGTAATTTAGCATTTTTACGTCACCTAATGAACACCTGACATGTTATGGTTTAGTTAAATATGGCGTTATAGTTAAAAGTGGCCGTAACGTCTTATTTAACTAAACCATAACATGTGAGGTGTTCATTAGGTGACGTAAAAATGCTAAATTACTTCATTCAAATAGTTTGTTGAGCATAATTTGATTTTCTATTTCTAATTACTAGATATGTTTTTTTTTTCATTGGCGGCGCTAGTGTGCGGCGTAAACGCTCTTAACTTTTTGCAAACTTCTTCGATTATGATTTAATGCCCGAGACCTCCCAGTGTGTAATTGACCATATCCTGTTCATTTGGCTAGTTAATTAGATAATTCCTGAGAGCCAGAATAACGGACGTTATGACCTATTGTGTTGTTGTGCTCTATCAGCTGCATTGTACCCGTTGATTTATTAGTTATTATACCTATTGCTGATTAGCTGTTGATAATATTATTGTACCGTCGTGTTTGCTCGCACGTTTGAATAACGATGTTTCCATAGGGCATGAGTGATTGCGTATATTTTGTCTATGAGTATTACCTAACTAGTCGCCTGCACGCTTCCTGCACGAGACTCATCCTCGTTAACACCATATGTGTATTTACGAGGATTTTAATCCCATGAGATTGTTTTTCCATATATTACTCAGCAACTTTCTACACACTGCAAGGAGACCTAAGGGGTAATAATTGTTTTGAAGATTTTATAGTTCTTGGGACATCGTGGTAGTCATTGGATGAGTGGACGTGTAAGTGAATGTATATGAATGAATGAATTGTTTATTGCTTAATTATTTATGTTATTTTGTTTTTCCTTTTTATAATAATACGATTTATATGTGGTTAAATACATACCTATCTGGTCTAATGGTGTTACCAGCGGCTAAAGACCTATAGTTATTATTACCGTAATTAGCCAATTCCCATCGCTGATACATAATTACACTTGGTTTCCATGGACGGGGGGGTAGGACTTGCTTAAAGTCCGCTAGCTACCATCATCTCTTCTTATTCTGTCACTTAGCAAGAATGTTAGTTGTAATGTTGTTTTGCTACCGTTTGGATACAAGACAATCAGTTCCTCAGTGCTTGTGGAATCTTGGTGAAGAAGTGCGTGCTCTTTGGCGGCTTTTGTCATTTACCATCAGCTAAGACCGTTGTTTAGTTTTAAAAAATACAAGTTCTCAGTAGTTGAGGATTACGATTGAAGTATCCACCCACCTCCGGCTTTATCCTCACTGCTTCCACAACAAAATAAAGTCACAAGCAAATCACTTATGTAGACGACACGATGATATTGTCTGCGAAATTACCTGAGCACTTGATAGACCAAGCCCATATCTCGCGATCAGCGGCAAATGAAGACGTAGTGTCTCACAGCAGATATATAATGACCCTATCGCCCGGCGCTGGTGTTATTTCATATTAGACGTTATCCTGGGCGCACATTACGCTGACGAATGGCGTTCATTATAGTCACTGTTAACTGGGCGGGGCCCTTTGTTTTCCGATTTGTATGGTGCTGGAGACTTTCCGATATTGTTTATTTGTTTGTTGCTTTCTGTTAGAAAAATCTAGATATAATTCAAAGTGTGGCCGAACGGATTGATGGTCGAGTTGGATGCGAGAGATCGTGATTCTCTACTACTGACGTGAGGTTATAACATGAACACTATTGGCTTTTAACAATCCATAACATACACACAACGCCTCAGTTGTATTTTTGCGAATGAGGCGTTTTTTTATTTATTTATTGACTGTGAACCTTTTCAACAGAGCACACATACTTACATTTCAAAGCTTAATAAGTATTACACTGGAATAGTTATACAAAAGATAGGTATCCGGAACAAAAAAGGAGCGAAAGCAAAATTTCCGCAACAATGACGCATTGTATGTGTCCGCGTGATAACTCCATCTTTGGCTCCGGTGAAATTACAATCACACAAGCGCATCCCGCATTTATGTACCCCTCCGCTGCACTCGCCGCAAATTGAGTTACAAAACGATTCTTTGCCGAACGAGGGTGGCTCTCAAACTTGCCACAAAGCGGAGTTTTTGTTGCAACAACAAAATAATGGCGCGCATTCTTGCTGGTTCACAAGTTCAAGAAATTTGTTAGCTTTCAAGAGTGTGTTTAGAGGAAATGCTTTTGCGGATTTAAGTTGGATGGAGGTTAGAATTTTAACAAGTTTAGTTCTTGATTATTTTCAATCGTTGCGACTTTACTGCGGTGCTGTAAGCTTGGATAAGCTCTGGAGGTACTGTTTTTATATTGAGTTTTATATATGTTATGCTCTGATTTACGTCCACGGTTCATTATGAAGCTTGTACCTTACCTTAGCTTGACTACCGCACGACGAATAGATAGCTATAATTTAATAGATAATTTTCGTATTTATTAAACAAGTACAGTTTCTTACTCCTTCTATAAACTATACTCGGTATCTTCTAGGTAGCTTGGCAGTTAACCACGACATTATTTGAAAAGGCCATTAAAAACTATAGTTTTAGTGTTGAACTACAATATTCTGTATCACATTATCTTATTATAAGGATGTATTCTCATGTTTTTATTGGTCTAATGGTTATTTGATGTTTTTTTTTACATTTTAAAAAACTTTAAATTCAATTTCAGCTAACTCTTGATTTGGGTGTTGAATTGGATTAGAAATCAATTTATTAAGATTTGAAGAATTTAATATTTCTAATCTAATAATATTTTATATCTTATTAAAACTAACTATAAAAAGAACAACAACCACAACAAGAAAATTATGCCATAAGGGGCCAGCAGCCTATGTTGGTTTTCAGCTGCAACACGACTGTCCTACGTACAATTAATGTTCATTTTACAGATGTAGTTAGAAACGTAAATAGTAAAAAACGCATAATGCTCAATTGCTGAATGGAATGAATGATATTTATTTTTATTTTTTTTTATAATGAATGAAAAGAAGAAAGAATGCAGTTTGAGTACCGCTGAGCAAGTTGGCAGCAGGTGACGTCAGCTCATGTTCGTTAGCCGGTTCATTACGAGCCGCCCCAAGGGCTAGGGCAGGCCGGCGTTCGGTTCCACATTGAGAGACACATTTTAGTACAGTGTGTACCTAGTGCATGTTTTATATTCTATTTGATCACGTTAGCGATAACGAGATTTGTATGGAAAATACTTAACTTTCCTAGTATGTCACCAAGAGGCGCTACCTCTTAACCAACTATGTGAATCGTTACGTCATTGAATTCTAGAAATCAGAGTAATCATCAACACCAGCTCATTTTATGTCCCCACTGCTGGGGCACGAGTCTTCCCTATAGATGGGTAGGGAGAATGGGCCATAAACCACCACGCGGGCCCAGTGCGGACGGGTAGTCGTTAGCGACTGCTAATGCAGCCGGGACCAACGGCTTTACGTGCCTTCCGAAGCACGGAGGAGCTCGAGATGATAAATTTTTGGTCACCCATCCGATGAGCGGCCTTTGCGAAAGTTACCTAACCTAACCTATTGCAGACCGGGCGCGTTCATCACGGCGCGCCATCAATTAGAGTTACTAGCTACTAGAAATAAGTTAAAAAATAGCAACAAATCTAAACTAGCAGTCATGAAGACGTAAATTAAATAAATTAACTTTAAGTTGGTACTATACTACGTTTTTTAATGTTTTACTGCTGCGCTCCAAACTGGAATGCCGTGGTACTCTCTCTTTATTACGAGCCTCTGAACTTTTAAGTTCATTACCATCCTTTAGACAGACGATGCCTTTGACATTGCCCAAAGACAAACAATGCCCTGTGCTATTAATTTTATATATAATCTAAAAATAATTATAAGTATGTATATTAATTCATGAATAATAACTAAGTAATACTTACTATATAAACATGTTATTTTATCACAACTACAGCAACAAGAGTTTGTCACAACAACAGATATTTTGTATTTGTTTTTATTTTTAATTTAATTTTTTATGGGTCCAGCTGAAAATCAGCGTTGTGGCTACAAGTTACAACATGAGCAGAGCTGGTCAGCCCTTTCAGTTGTTTCTCACTATACCTTAGATATAAGAAACCTATTGTAATGTTTATGTATTGGAAGCACTGAATAAATGATTACTTACTTACCTACTTACTATATAATATTCGTTTTTGTTATAGTTTTACCTTTTAAGTGAACTGCAATGTCAATATTTGAAATTATTATTTATTTGTATGAAGAACGACATTCTGTGACACTTCAATAAAACTAGTGGGTCGCCCGCAAAACTTCGCGTTTATTCAACAGACTTTTTAGGAATTTCGAAACCAATGACAGGTTTCTTTATTTTTCTGCACATCTACGGCAGGAGCTCTTCAAAATGAGACCATAACCGATTTCTTATGTGCAGCTATCGTCCCATTATCACTGGGACAAAAATCGGCTTACGCTATTAATATATGAATTTTCACAACATGAACATCAATCCTATTATTTACTAGATTTTTTAACAGTTTTATCGTTTATCTTTTACAGTCACGAGTCTAATGGCTGTGGTATTGGCTTAATCACCACGCTTGCCAAATGCAGGTTTTTATTTGGTTATCACAAACTCAAGTAATGTATTGAAAAATCCAAAACACTTAAATCCAAAATTGAACCTAGGACCTCTGTATAAAGCCTCGCGCTTGTGGTTTCATTGTTTTGTGTGATATCTGTACAATATTACCAACTCAGGAAAATAAGTATTGTTATTATTATTGTATACTAGCTGTCCCGGCAGACCTTGTTCTGTCAAAAGTTATTGGCCAGTCACAGTCTAATAGAAATAAAATAACATTGAAAGACTTTAGTAATATCTAATGTGATGATATTTTTAATGTAATGCCTTACGGTAGTATTAACTTTATGTATGGTACACGATACTTTTTGTTTGATTACTTGGCGCGTAAATAAATAAATCTGACCTTTAGTCAACTTGAAGGCATACCAAAGATAATCCTAACGTGCCTTTGTTTTTTGTTGATTGACGTCAAATGTTTGACAGCTGGGAGACAGAGTGGTTTGTATGGGACTATGCGAAAAGAAAATTGTTGTTTTTACTATTTTCCTCGTATTTTTACGTTTTTTCTCTCCAAAAAAGAAATCAGCCAAATCGGTTCAGCCGTTCTCGAGTTTTGCGATTAGCAACACATCTAGCGATTCATTTTTATTTATATAGATAGATTATGTGTGGTAAGTAACACATTTCCAATCCTGCATACTTAGATGAATGAAAGGTCTCGCTGCGCTCGACTAGATACCGCGCTTCCTACAAACAATAGCTTCGTGAATGCGGCAACTCATTGCTAGTGTGCGCGAAAAATTGTGTTGCCAGTACTCAACTGTTACCCGATTTAATGGGAAATATATTTTATTCTGTAGCCTATTAGTTAAGTTACTGGTTATAGGTAGTTATGGTAGGTAATTGTAAAATACTTAAAAATGAATAATTAATTATAAGCGACTGTATCAATATATTTGTCTATAGGTTAGGCGTACGTTTCTTCTTTAAAAAAATGGTAGGTTATGTATATCAATGATTAAGCCTAATTTTTAATGTTTTTTTATTGACATGTAATATTTACAATTTTTTATTAAAAGTAATCATATATAAATAAGGTGTTACGAAAATAGTGCTTTCTATTTCTATTCTACCCGTCAATAGTTTGGTTACACATTATTTAGTACCTATATAACTCTTTAAAGTCAGTCTTACGAAGGTTAATTTACAATTAAAAGTCGTGTAGAAAAGAAAATTTTGAATAAAACAATAAACACATTATAGGTATACATTTAGTTTAACCTACTATAAAAAACTACTATTTTTATTAATAATTAAAAATTACATTCCAGTAACTTGTTCAAGTTTACGATACATTTGCCTTTTGGAAATTTCATTTTTTTGCAAATTTTCTCTTTTGGATATATAATGAAGTCGAATTTGTAAATACTTCTCAACTACTAGCCGAATCAAATTAACTAGATGTATAGCACCGATAACATGGCTTGTGTCAAATTCGAAATATCGTCTAGAACCCGTCCCAATAAATCACCGCGAGCCTAGCAAACATTTTTACACTTTATGTGTATAGATTTCAAAGATACTCATTAACTAATATAAAACTAGGTTAAGTATATAATAAATAACAAATAAGTACTAATAATAAATAACTAGTTAAGATAAATGAAATAGGTAACACCACATTATAAAAATCTCAACCACGGGGAACTTGATTCTCGTATACGCGGCAACACTGAATGGCGTTTATAGTTCATGTTATTTTATGTTGAAATTTCAAAATTATACGATAATTACTGATGGTATGTGATCCCGTGTCCTTCTTATTTCTTGTAGCATTATTTTTACACAATATGATTACGCAAATTGTCATTTTAATTCGGATTATGCTCAAAATTAATTAAAACATTCGGTACGTACACCTCACACAAAGTTGTCAGAGTGACTGGCTCGGGTACGCCAACTTGGCGTAGTATTTTTTTCGCATTTGACAAGTACGCCGGCGGTATCTAGTCGAGCGCAGCGAGACCTTCATTCATCTAAGCCTGCATATTATATTCATAATCAAAATCAATAAAATTTAAAAAAAGATCTGATTCCCGGGTGTAATATTTCTCAACTGAAAGGACAGTAAATGATAAACTACTAACTTACTTTATAAAATTGAATAAAAAAAAACAACTTCTCGAGAAAATAGAAATGGAATTAATTATCGAGGCCAAACTGAAAAGAAAGTATGATACAACTAATTTTGGCACGTAAAGAAACTCTGCAAGTTAATAAAAACTATGAAAACGTCTCTAACTTAGATGTTTCGATATAATATGAATTTGAAAAGTTTCCAATAAAAGTAATTCTAAAGTTTACAAATTTGAGCGTAAGTTATGTTGTTTACAACTCTATAGGAGCTTCATGACCCGACTAGTTCTATAACGATATCATTACCCGCTCGACGAAAATGAAGGTTCGATCTAGTTCGACTTTCAAACAAAACCGATGTATCAGAAACTTGAGAGCACCTCAAAATGGAGTTAGTTCGAGTACTGCTTACATACTTTTCCATTCCCTTTAAAAATAGAAATTTATAGTTGAAATTAATAATAGAAGTCTTGATAACCTATCATGACTGCACAATAATATATTATTATTATATCAAATATTTTTTTTAAAGCTTTTGTATTACTAAAAAGCGTCAGAGAATTAAATGAAATGAAATGAAATAAAATTTATTTGGGACAGAACAGTTCAAACATATGTCCAGCAGTGGACGTGTGTAGGCTGATGATGATGATGATGATGAGTTCAAACATACAGTTAAAAATAGAAAAAAAGCATAGGAGTGTCCCAAAACGGTTCCGGCTCAGCAAAATGCTATGAAATTTTACGGTTGGATAAAGAGCGCACGAGTCAATTCTGGTCACCCATCCGGTGAATCGGCATTGCAAAAGTGGTTTGACTTGCGAGATTGCAACTTGAACGTGAGAGCCTGTGCCATTGATACAGTCATTATATAAACACATTGAATTTTCGTATAAACGCGAAAAGTAGTAGATCCGTAAAAAGTATTAGAATTTAACTCGAAGACTTCTTCTAAGGATTAGTTACTATTTAATTAATCGCTCTCTGGATAATTACATTAATAATTATTATGTAGAAGTAGAGTATGTAATGTATACGAAACTACACATGTTTTCGGAAACTCTAAACTCGTCTTTTCCCATTGTCTTTGAATCAATATCCGTTGAAGGCACATTTTTGTGCGAAGCCAAAGGCAGTGGCCCTCTCAACTCAATCTTCCTACATTTACATAGGAGGCCCAATGATGGACCGGAGAACTAACAAAATTATTCAAAGTAGACCTTCAAGTTTTTATGGCTCGAAGAGGTCACGAGAACACTCCGCCAGGGAACGGGCAGGTTTAATAGATTACGGCCCAAGAAGTATTGTATGAATAACGAGTGTTTCTGTTCGACTTTTGGGGCTTTCGTCGCTTGAGATAATAAAAACGTTTTAGCTGGGACCGCTTTGGATTTGAATGACGCTTCGGAATTATTGCTGTTGCCATAGGTTTTTGAAGACGGGATTACGTAATTAGCCCTTAGTAAATTTTTATTTGATTCTTACCCCCTTACAAATAAACACTATTTAAGCATTTACTTAGTTAATCATTGTTTTGTCAACGTCACACAAACGTCGTTCTCAATTTGAGAAAAAGAGACAAAACAATGATTAACTAAATAAATGCTTAAATAGTGTTTATTTGTAAGGGGGTAAGTGGTTATGGATAATATGCTTCGTCGGTTAACTCTTTATGTATTACACAATAATTTTAATTTTATTATTTGTATTAATATCAAAATGTAACTGTTCCGTTCTGAGAATTAAGGTTAAGATAACCGTCACGTGAGATGCTCTTCTACCATTGTGTTTAACGTCATTAATATATTGTGATTCTGAAACAAATGAAAGAAAAAAAACAGCAATTTTCTAGCGATAACAAAATCTTACCTTTAAACCAACATAATGTCTATCCGCACATCGTTGAAGCGAAATCTCATTAAGAAACAGTAAAAGTTTACACGCCGCGCGTTGCGGTTTAAGGAGCCGAAGTCGGGCCCCAAATGAGATTCCCTCAAAGGGTCGTTAGCGTCGCTGACGTCGGCGGATTATCGAAAAACTGTCACTGTCACTATCTAGCCCTTAGTCGGCTGGTCAGCGGGGGGCAGCGCCTTCTAAGGAGCCCTGCGATGTCCCCGCGATTGCTTCCGACACTAATTTGATTGCTCCCCACAAGAAAGTTAGTGTTTGGATAGTTTCTTCTTAAAAGTTAGCGACGATATTTTTGAGATGGACAATGGTCGTGTTCTCTAATGTATAATGACGTTTTAGGTTTACCAGAAGTCTAATATCGAAATTAAAAGTCTATTACTGATAAACAATTAATAAGAAATACCAAGATCAAAAAGTAATTATAAATTCGCTCATTACCGACCTCTCCAGTTTACCAGACGGAAAGTCAAAGGTATCAGATAGATTCACGTCAGTGTAGTCTAATAGGGATTGAACTACGACTTTTCACATTCACCTCGTGCATGTAAGTACCTGTTCGGCTTCCTAGTTAGCTGAACAACAACGCTACCTCTTTGTATCTTTGAACCGATCAAATACTATTCATGTTTATCTTTAATAACCTTAATTTGATCATGCTGGAATTAAATTCGCTCATTACCGACCTCTCCAGTTTCACGGTCGGCAGGTCGCACGGTCCGAACTCCGAAACCGTGTCACGAGTACTCCAGATTAGAGGCCTGATCTCAAATGAGGCGGTGGAGCTCAATAATTTATTGAAATTCTCGCCGAGGGCCATACAGTTCGGAATTTACTTTGCATACGCCCTTCAGTTTAATTGTCTTCGGCGTGAATTAGATGTAATTTGTTTCAAGATATTCTGGGTCTTTTGTCTTGAGAACTCGGTATTAGGGTTCGGTTGGGTGAAAACCGAATATTGAAGTGGGTACACGAAATGTTTTTGGCTACGCATGGATACTGGGAGGTGTGGGTTGGTACAGACAATATCTTATTTGTTGCGGTTTCCCAAATCTTATTCGTGTGGTTGCTTCTTGTTCTAAAGGCACATTAGCCGTTGGTCCTCCAACATTTAGCTAGTGTGTTGAGCTATGGCCTAATCTCTTTATGAACTTCGAATGGAAAGGCTTGAGCCCAGCTGTGGTATGTTCTGTTGGTATGATATGAGCATGATTAATTTTCTGATTATAATAAATCTACGAGTCCAAGGAAGAAAGAGAAGCAAGCCACGAAAACGTTGTTGAGACGATTTGGATTCGTTGTACCCAGGCTTGGCGAAGGCGGTTGGAGATTGAAAGAGATGGAAGAAAATGGTGGAGTTCTTTGCCCAGCAATAGGAACATATAGGTTTTAAAAAATCCTTTTCACAAATAATATTGGCCGCCTCGGTCGCCAAGTGGCAATGTGCTCAATTTCCAGCCACGAAAAGCTAAGACGATTTGGATTCGTTGTACCCAGGCTTGTCGAAGGCGATAGAAGATAGTAACATAAATGCCCAGCAATAGTAACATAAATGTTTTTTAAATAGCTTTCATTGCCGTATAAGAGCATTGTAAGCGTTTATACATCTTCTACATAGCCGAATCAGGCGCAGTTTTATATTCTGATGTATAGAGGCTTTAAAGCAGCAATATGAAACGCTTTTTAATTAACGAACAAAGGTTTTTTATACGGCTTTTATTTGAAATAAAATTGTATATTGTTTATTTTTCTAGCCTAAAGTAATATAAAATGTCAAACTGTTCTAAAATATAATTTAGATGCGGACCATAATTTAATTATATACCAAAACACAGAACTTAACATGGCGACAAACATTTCTATTATTGTAAATTATTTAGGTAGGTGATATGATTAATATAGCGTCATTCATAAGGGAATTTAATTTTACTGATAATGTATGCCTATGTTAGCTGTGAAATTTTGATGCGCCTTTAGAATCGTCTGTTTTAAAATAAATTACAGGTGTAAAATCTAAACAAAAAAATAAATAAATTAGATGTTTTAATTAAAATTTAAATAAAGATACGTAAAGGCAAGATAATAACTAGGTAAACGCAGCTTAAAAAGACATAAGCATATTAAATATATTTAATAATGCTTTTATTTGACTGTTCGGATCTGTTTGAAAATGTCGGGTAAATGTTACTAATAAAACTGTTTAATGGCTGTTACGCATTATTAAAGCTAATTGCAGCACATTTATATAGCGAACAACCGATTAATAGCTATATAAGTAGCTTTATCAAAATTTCTTTATTCAACAGACACATAAATGTTTACACAGCTTATTTTAAAAGTCATTATATGATAGCAAATTAAAAAACGCTGAGTCAACGTTTACACAGCATTTTAGTGACTTTATAATTAAATTAAGCTAATTAACAATATATTGTGCATCTATACAATTATGTACTGCAAATCGCAACTATATAACTTTTAAATGACTCGATGCTATATAAGATAATTTTACATGACTTTTCTGCTATCTGGGAATGTGCTCAATTTCCAGGTCGGGCAAAGTATTTTTTGGATTTTACAATGCATGGTCCGGGCTGGTGACCATCAACCCACATTTGGCAACCAAGGTGATTGACATCCCATCAGTAGCGATGACTTGATTCACTGACGGATCAGCAGTGGGACTATTTTAATAAGTTTTGCTTTTTTTTGCAAAAATATACGGAATTCCTTTTTAAAAGAACACTTTACTGATTCCGTGTAACGCTTGGGTGTACGAGGACGACTTAGCGCTAAGTAGGCTCTTCAAGTTGAATTCGACAGTTTCAGGAGTTAATGTTGTTGGTAATTATATTTTGTGCTCTTAACTTAATTGAGAGTTGATCGTTGAGACAACAGAATTTTATTATCAATTTTGTTTTGGAGAATAATGTTTTTTTTTAAAGTAAAGTATTTTTTCTTGATTTTTTTATACCGTGATAACTTTTAGTCCTTACCTGATGACAAAATGCGTTAAGAGCGTTTACGCCGCACACTAGCGCCGCCAATGAAAAACAAAACATATCTAGTAATTAGAGATAGAAAATGAAATTATGCTCAACAAACTATCTGAATGAAGTAATTTAGCATTTTTACGTCACCTAATGAACACCTGACATGTTATAGTTTAGTTAAATATGACGTTAAAGTTAAAAAAGGCCGTAACGTCCTATTTAACTAAACCATAACATGTGAGGTGTTCATTAGGTGACGTAAAAATGCTAAATTATTTCATTCAAATAGTTTGTTGAGCATATTTTGATAATTTGAAAACGCTCTTAAGGCCTAAGCTCATGTGGCCTTTTCTTGATTTTTTTTATACCGTGATAACTTTTAGCCCTTACCTGATGACAAGAGCTCATGTGGGCGAAGGCCGTGACTTTTAATTAAAATAACCAATAGTAAACAATAAGTTTTGTTGGCATTGCATGATATTTTATTTTGTTGGGTTTTTATTTATTGTCATATCATAAGCTTTAGTAGTGTTATTTTAATTAGCTAGCTTTTATAACTTTGTTCAGTGGATTGTTTTTTATTTGTTGTCTAGTGTCAAACTGTCAAATATAAGCTCCCTTTTGGGCTGTAAATCGATTTCCATAGCAAAGGCAAAGAGATTATGCCCCGCAGCCTTTACTGTATTTTATTTTATTTTTGTGGTTAGTTTCAAATTGTTGTGTATTAATTTATCTCATAATTCTCAGTTATTTATCAGGATTCTCACTTCAGTTATTTACGATCGATGGAAATCTGTTAGGTCTTGCTTTAAGTCCACCTGGCACATTTATACCTTAATCACTAGCGCATATACGTCCCCACTGCTGGGGCACGAGCCTTCCCTATGAATGTATAGGGAGAACGGGCCATAAACTACCACGCGAGCCCAGTGCAGATTAATGATTGTTAACGACAGCTGATGCAGCTGGCCAACGGCTTTACGTGCCTTCTGAAGAACGGAGGAGCTCGAGATGATACATTTTTGGTCACCCATCCGTTGACCGGCCTTTGCGAATGTTACTTAACTTGAGCAATTGCCGATCCACCACTGCACCATTGAGCTCCTCTCTATCGAGATTTTTGTAGTATTTAGTAAATCTAACTGATTTTTGTAACGAAAAACAAATGACCGTAGATTCCACGATTTAGGATAGAGAAGGGTAAATTGAGATGGGCCTGCTGAGACTTAGAATGTTGGGGCCAGAATTTACCATCACGTCTACGCCGTAGCACTCCTGAAACGAAAAGCCACGTAACGCGTAGAGCGCCCGATCAAACATGAGCCCCAACACAACTAATTTTGGTAACAAAGATTAGCTACTGCAGATGTGTCAGTTGAAAATGTCTAATTACCTAGGTACAAAACTCACTGTTATCCTTGTATACTAATAAATTTATACGACGAGCTCGATGGTGACTAATAACGAATAAAATCTCAAGGTTATCCATAAGGTACGTAAATCCGCTGGTCCAGGTTGTAGCCCTAAGTCGTTAGAACCCATCAACCAACCTGCATTGGACCAATGTGGTTGTCGGTTACGATCCGATCGAAACAATAGAAAAAAAAACGAGCGAGCCTTACAGTAGTCGCATATGATGTGTAACATTTGACATCTCACCTTAGTAATAAGCAATTTTAACATTATATTCTGAAAAAAATGGGTCAGGTATTACATAATTTTATAACTACAAAATAATGCAGTAAATACTTATTAGAAGACATTTGACATATCAAAATTACCTTTGATAGTCAAATGATGCAATATGTCACATAATAATAATATGTCATGTTCATAATATCGATTACTGAATTTACAAAATGGCACACGCTTGCGCGCTTCCCCAACTTCCTGTTACACTGTTCGACACTTCCGTCCCATTTTACGAAATCACTCCTACAAATTGCTAGAAAGCGAGCGGAAAGATGTTACACATCAAAAATTCTTGCATCTTAGGCACAAAACCTTATAAATTGTCTCTTCTATTATTATATTGTTACTCCATGTAAAGTCGGGAGTACACGGCGTAATTTCCTTACCTGTGCCCATTAATTGCGGTCACGTGCGGCGCGGCTGCCTCCGAGTGCGGCCCACGCAGTTTCGTTACGTTTCTTGCGGCTATGACAGCTGCTCAGTTTACGGAATATTGTACGGAATTATTGCAAAATTTTGCGTTGTTGCAATGTTTGTGTGTTGTTGTTTGCTTGATATATGTATGAAATTTAAATGAAATGAAAAATTTTGTTTAGCTGTAAACGTTATGAATAATAAAAAGTAACGCTATGATAGTAAACATCCGTGTTTTTTTTTAAATAGGTTGAAAAATGTGTCACGAGCTTGAATCTGCACCCTCTGACACAACGGGTCAGATGTAATATATTATCGTGCAGCCTAAGTATTTCTAGGCTATCTAGCAGGTATCAAAACATTATAAAATATAAATATTTGCAAGAATAATTTCTTAGCAATTTGTTTATTTTGGTTTTCGTTAACAGAAAACTAAAATGACACATACGAAAGTAAAAGCGGCCCTTTATTAAGCTTATTATAAAAACTCTTCCGGGCCAATAGCATTCAAATCCGGCTGCATCGGGGCAGGAGCCGGTTCATAATTTACCGCCGCTGCTCCGCTCGATACGCGGCTTACTTTGACAGCTGACAGATTTATGAGCTCTCAAAATTCGCCGGCGCGTAACCGTTTTTAAGCGGCGTGTGGCGCGTCTGCGAGATATTCTTTGGCTGGTGCAGTGTTTTGTAACAGTTTTCATTTGTTATGACGTTTTGATTTGTGATGTCGATTGGCCGATTTAAAAATGGGACCTTTGGATTGTTCTTCTGCCTTATATCGGTGTTCTGGTGTTCTCTCTTTAAAATAAGGGCCAATACTCCACTGAAGGTGAAAGAAAATAAGATGCTTTTATTAACACGTTAGAGTCTTTATTCGCCCCTTTTATAAAATTGACAACTTTCGTCAAGAATGAGTGCTATTCAAGCATGCGACACACACGTAGCATCACAATTGCATTCAAGAGTAATTGCACAAATATCAAATATTTTATTTATTGTATTTAAAAATGTATATTACTTATTTATTTTGTTTCCACGTTATTTTATTACTTTTAGTAATTTCAGTATGTTAAAATTAAACATTAAACGCAAAAATTAAACAATGGAATGATATTTTATTCTATTTCGACATCTGAAAATGCTTTACTCCACCTCAGAATTAGTACGTAATAATAATTTAGAAAACTACTTAAAATAGCAATCCTGTATCTGAAAACCTTTTTCAATTAGGACAGTAAATTGAATTGATTTCTCATAAAAGATAATTTTACGATACCATTCTATTGAACGAAAACAATAAATTCAGCTCGAATATATTGGGTTATTACAGATAAATCTATCATGCTGGTACCTAAGCCTCCTAAAGGGAATCCAATCGGTTAACCGAAGGTCTGAACTCATCCCAAATCATGCTCCTATAACGGCAGTAAAATAGGAAATATCGTCAAAAATACGTCGAACCAAGAGTAACGATAAAACATTTTATTGCTTCCTTAAAATTCGCCAAAAATCAACAATTCAATTCTATGCGAGTCATAAAGTAGAAAGATGGATTTGGAATCGGAGGCCGTACCACTGGTTCTCACCGATAACTTACAGGTAATAAGGTTTTTTTATATAATGATTATTACTATTGATCTTTTACCACATTCATAACAGTTCTATTAACCTACCTAGAAAGCTAATATGAGCCTGATTGACTGAAGGGATTAAAACACGGTTTTTTAAAGTTCAAAATTTAATATTAATATTAAGAAGATAATTTATCACAGTAGAACGATATAAACCATTTTATTGAGCCTATAAACGTCCCGTGGGAATAAATCAAATCAAAAATACTTTTTCAGTTCCAAATAAAAACTCATAAACAAATAAAAAATACAGAAGTGAAACTGAAACGTACCCAGCACATGTTGCAGCATGAATATCGCCTGAAACACTGATTTTCTGCGGAGACCCGTTGTTTTATTGGGTGTGTAGACCATCAAAAGCAGAAACGGCAAGAAGTGCCTTGCTGGTTCAAGCCTTTCCACTCCGTCTAGAGTAATACAATATCATATTGGAAGATCAGGAAGCTTCTAATCGAGATTGGTGATACGTTGCTGATTATTGAACTTTGATTACTGCGAATATAATATCAACCTGGATTTAACGTGCCGATAGAGGAGCTTGAGACATTTTAAACTGGTCATCCACCGATGATATGCCAGCTGTTCTCAGTTGAGAGCTCTCCCCACATGTGAGCTGGTGGTAGATTCATAAGTTCAGTTGACATTGACTTTTATATTTATAAAATACAGTGAAAAAATTAAATGCCTACCCGACCCAGCCAGGAATCTGGAACTTGGGTCTTCCGCAATCCGGGTGGCTGTACTGACCATTATGCTACCGGGAAGGCTGACGTAAGCACTGAATTTTAACACGGTTTTTTTAATTTTTGAGCGTTTTAGCGGCACAGTGCCATCTATCCAACGGTTATTGCAACCGATGGTTATGCAGATTCAGCTTTATATAAATAGTGGTAGCATAATGGTCAGTGCAGCCACCCGGATTGCGGAAGACCCAGGTTCGATTTCTGGCTGGGTCGGGTAGGCATTAAATTTTTCTCACTATAAATACAGTATAAAATTATAAAAAAATATTTCAGCTTCAGTGCAGCATTTAGCACTTCAAATAAAAATAATGTTTTTATTGATTTTGATTTCAACAAACACATGTCCAGTAGCCAAACTAGATTTTTTTATTTAAAAGTCGAAACAAAATTTAATAAAAAACTTTTTTGATGGCGAGAGGAACTCGAATCAATAGTAGCACACTGTACAAACACTCGTAAAAACTCTTATATTATCCGCGCAATAGGTTTAATGTCTTATAAGGTGGGAGCGGGAAGACAGCATTTGAAAGAGACAGCTTTAAGTTAGTGTGCGCCGCTTAAATACACACGATAACGTCGCAAAACCGAAATGGAAGATCGCAGCACTGTCCCAAAGGACAGTGCATTCCGACTAGAAAGGCACTCTACTTTGCGGCGTTCTGCGGACATTTCTATCCTATTTTCCCCGTCTTCAGTTATTATACAGCTTGATTAAATTCGTCTTCGCACCTTTCCCCTAGCGGTTAGTATGAATAAAGTTATAGGAAAAAATCTTTACCTCTAATTTTGGTTTTAATATTGTCAGCTTTTTTAGCTCCGCTTATTTATAATTCATTTTGTTTTGAGTCTTATGGTAATAGAGGACAAAAAGATTTTTGATGGCATTTTTGATCTCACACACGCTGTTATGTTTTGCTATATTTTGACATGTTACAAGTAAGAAGTTAATTGTGTGTTATTGTTATGTGGTAGGTATTTGATTTCCTTTTATTTCTTATTCTTAATTTACAATTACTTCTAACTAAATGCTTAAAAACCTAATCTAACCTTATCTATCCTATTCCTGTCGATAAATTCCATACTTCCTAGGTAAGATTTTAAACAGTGATTAAACTACGTATCTTTGGGAAACTTAAAAATAAAAACGTGTTTTAATCACGCTTCTTTCGAAATAAATAGAGCAGCTTCCTCTACAAAACCGCTAAATTCTCTAAAATGCTATGTCTCGCGTGATGCGGTCGCCGTCCAGATTTCAATCAAGCACTTTTTTATTTGTCCCCTTTAGCTCCAGGCCCTCCATTGTAACGTATATCGCTATTTGCATACATTTTTTAAAATAAGTTCCCATTAAAGTAATTGTTAACATTTAATCCTACATTATTTGAAGTTTGAACAATGTTTAATCCTTATTTGGATAAGTTGAAAAAATGTAAAATGGTGCGACAACAGACAGTCTTTTAAATTCAAAGGTAGTAGTTATACAAGCTACTAAGAAAGACTCAAGGAAAAACATATATTGACCTAAAAAAAATATACAAAAACAGTTAGCACATAACACTAGCTAGATAGTTCAAAAGCAGACATTAGTAGGCTATGCTGCAACTAATGTAGACGAAAGGACCGAATTTAGCTTCTTTGTAATTATAATTATTTTTTAAAGCCAGGGATCAATGACGTTAATTAGGCGAAGTGGTATGTGCGCTCTCCGCACACACCACTTCGCCTAAAGTAGCAAAACTGATCGTGGATAATTTAAAAAAATGATGATATTGTTAATTTCTAATGATATTGCGATAATTTGGTGAATGCTTCATAGGAATACATTCGTGGCCAGTGTTGCCTCGCCTTTCCCAGCGGGTCCGAGAACGCATGTTAATCTGACGGATCACGACTAATTGCCGACTCGAGTGTGGAATGCGGGCTTAGCAATGAAATTATCTGCAGTTTAGGGCAATCGCGTTTGATTAAACAGGCCGGTGTTTTATCGTCTCACAGTAGCGAGAATGTGAGGAGTTCCTTGATATGGTGAAATGTTCTGTACGAACGAGTAATTAAGGAATGAGATTATAAAGTGTTAAGACATAATATTTCTAAAAAGGATTGAAGGTAAGTATTTGAAGTGAGCCGCCATCTTTTATTTACTTAACGGCATTTGACCACGCCTTAGTTCTTGTGGAGTCGATGACGCCGATATATACCAAAATTTTAAAGAGACGCCTCAATCAACGATCTTGATACTTCGTCTTCTATGTACCTCTCCCAAAAGTGAAATTTCGTGATACTAATTTCAAAAATACAGAACTACTATTCTAAGCGAATTTTCTATTCCCATTTCACTTCCTAACGCATTGAGTATCCTCTCTTCACGCACTTCTGGTAAGTTCTACTTCACTACTTGCCTCTTGCTTTGACTTAAAAATAAGAACTACAGTTTTACCATAATAATAAACATAACATTGGTCGTCACAATCAAACACAATAATGACGGAGACAGACTAATAAATTGTTTCTGCAGACGAGTCGGTAATGATGGCGGTGGGGTGCCAAACCGTGAACTGTAATTGGCACCCCTGCAGCGAGACATTCTTAGTTGGTCGTGAGCAGACGACGATAGGAAAAATCTAAAGATCTATGTCGGCCATCGCTTAGTCATAACGTTCATGTGGTTGTAATTGTCCGGTGAAGTATGTTTCCAATTATACCCTTCATCAATAAACCTTTATGTTGAATAGGGATGTTGACGACAATAATAATGAATTCCCAAGTATTAAACGTAAAAATAATCACGTTACTGTTCTTTAAAACAATAAAAAATCGCATACAGTTGCTCAAAAGTTTTTCTATTTACAACCCAATTATAACTCAATTACCTATATAAAAAGTAAAGTAAATTTTGAGAAATACTGCAGTGGTCAAATAATGTAGGTATATTTATTTCTTTGTCGATGAGAATGAAGTTAAAATAAAATTTATAATGTGTCATCTTGAAATTACTATGCAGAACCGTTATGTTCGATGTTCAATTTAAAACTTTATTTAAATAAAAAAAATCATTAAATGCGTTGCAAAGGTACACATGGTGAACTACAGACAAAACATCACTAAGATATATTGTTGATGGAAATCAAAATATTAATACCTCATCTGTATCATCAATATTTTCACATGGCGTATATTTATTGAAGTACAGTACAATCAGATGGTATATAAATCTACGAGCACCAGCGGTTCGATGCAGAAAAATCTAAATACAGATCCCAGAACTCATCACGGGAACATCGAAATGAAAACTTTCAGCAACACACCTAATATATCAGACGACAGGTCCTCATTTGGATGTAAAGCCGATGACAACAACATATATTGCAGCGGCAGTGCACCTGCGTTTGGGACTGCTTGCGGAATCTGTGCAAACACACAAATGAAGTGGTTATTGTTTGTTTATTGTGCTGATGTTGAAACGAGATTGGATGCGTGGGTTCAGTTATCATTAGAACTGTTACTAGCAGAAACTTTACTGGTAATGTATGGCTAGAAGCAGACTTAAAGAAACTTTAGAATTTTTATCTAAACTTTCAAGATTCTACATACCTTGTGAAGAGGAGATAAAAGACAAACGCTACACTTTCATGAAGAACAAACAAAAACTTTAAATATTGACTTATTCGAATCGGTGCTTGAGGCAGACATGAGCAGTAAGGTAGTCGATATCCAGTCGCATTTTAGGCAGATTCTTCCTACCAAGCAAAGTTCTTCATTATACTAACCAGATTACAAGATCAATCAGAATATGAATATCTGATATTACATACTGATAAATCTAACGGGAACGAATTGGACGTTGTTTCGCTTTCACACCTGGCTGATATATAGAAAAATATATTTTCCATATCTATTTTAGTTGTCGACTTCTATACTCCGAACTCAACTAAACCTCTCAAAGCAAAAGTATAATGGTAACTGAAAATTCACGCAACAAAGACTTCACGGAGCTGGGGGATGTTAAACCAAAAAATAAACGTATCCAAAGCGTGTCCGCGCCTTAGCGATGCCACCGTCAATTGCACCCGGGTGAGTATTCAAAGCGATCTCGCTATTCAGAGATCACGTCCGTGGCAGCTGGCGGGTGGCGCAAGTTGCAAGAAACATACAGGATACAAATGTCTCTATCTAATGTTGTTTACAAAGTCGTAATACCGATATTTCAATTTGGTAATTATTGAGGACCGCGTATACTATCTCCGATATCGATATACGGTATCCGTGATCCCGTGGCAATTTCAAATAATCCGTATTCCTTGTCTACATCAATGGGAAATCTTTGTGCAAAATTTCAGCTTTCTAGGTCCCAGAGTTTGGGCTGGGCGTTGATGAGTAACTTTCTTCCTACATTAGCCATTATTAATAATGATATGTATATCACTATTCGGTTTTTGTGTAATATAATTCGTGTTTATGTTTAAACACTGATCCTATTTCTATTCATCATGAGTTTTGGTATTCTTTTGTGATAGACTTTTTAACATTTATTGCTAAAAGTGTACGAAAACGAAATAAAGATAAAGATGGTCTTAAAGTGATCTACATCTCTTTAAGTAAGTTTAACTACATTACTACACACCATATTCACAATAAAATCCTATTCTATTATGTTCTAATAGCAAATAAATATAAAAAATAAAAAAGTAAACAAAAATCGCTCAAACATTTTGACTTGAGACGTGTAACCATCCATAGGTCGCTAGCGAGTGGAGACAGGAAAAAAGATCTGTCTAGAGGAGGTAACAATAGTTAGAGGTGCTCGTGAGACGTCACGGAAGCCTGAAAGGCCTTTCTTATTTTGTCGTACCGCTTGTTAGCGTTTCATTTTTTCTCCATTCGTCTAACTTAACGACTTGAGGAATTGGATGAAATAACGATTGTTAAACCTTTTTCGTTTGGACTGAAACGGACTTCAGTTCATGACGCTTTTAATTTAGGATGGTAGAGGTTCAATTTTTATTGAAAGCTTCGAAATATAGACAAGACTAATTGAATAAAGCTCTAAAACGTATCAAGGGTGCCTGGTCCAAATTTTTGCTTGCAGTTCGATCAAGTTATAAAACGAGGACGTGTATAGCATTGAAGGAGTACCTAAAGCCTAAACGTAGTGACAAAAAAAAATTGCCATACAAAATCTCGTTTTCGATAACTTCACAGAATGTCAAATAAAACTCACACGGCAAGGCATCCCGGTGCAACAGGCACTGAAAATGACAGTTGTAACTTCTTTTATTTTTGATGTTGAGTTAAGTTATTAGACATTTTTTAGACTTACTTTTAAGTTATTTAATATGAGTAAGATATTAGCTTTTGTGCAAAATGTGTGAGGGGTTTTTTTTACTCGCCAAAATGGCCTCACCCCGCCTGATGAAAAGCAGCCAGTGAAGCCCAAGAAGTGAAAGCGTTCATCACAGCGCTACCACGCTATGCCGAACGCTCACACTATGGCGGCCTGCATAAATGCTTTTTCACGCCCCGCTTAAATAAACCGGTCATAATTTCAAGAATTTACCCGGAAAAAAGAAATATTTTATTCAGAACCCACCTTCTAATTTAAATACGACTTTAAATACTTATTCAAAAGTATATAAAAAAGGTACGAAAGATTATCAGAAGACTTCGATGCTAAACCGCATGAAACCAAATTAAAGTTTCAATAACGCCATCTGTGGCAAGCTCAATAAAACTCGTAATGAAAAATTCCTTTGCACCTAGCCCCTTAATGAACACACCTTTATTCAAAGAAATGAAAGTCCATAATGAGCTCACACTCAAAGCACACACGTAGGAAAGCGGGATTTTCTAGAAATTTCTTTTTAAATAAGGCAGCCTGAGACGCTCTCACCTGAATCGGCTTTGGCGCGACTCATAAAGAGTTAGGCTCGAAGGTGGAAGTGGATCGGGCTATGAATGGGAACGAGTGAGGTGGAGCGAATAGGTTTCGCTGAGCTGTGGGTTATCTGGTGCTGTAGAGGTATTAATTATAGCACCTTTATAAACTGTCACATAGATTAATTAGTTTTATAGAAACTTTATTCCAAGAACACAGAACTAATTAGAAATCAATAATTATTAAATGAGACACCCTGAAATCGGTCAGTATGGGAAAGTCTGAAACTATAAGGACATACGAAGATCTGTTCTTAGGAACCATGTCATCGATTTTAATAAGAAAAAAAACTGTATTCATACATTTAAAAAAAAACCTGTACTCAGCTCGGGAATCGAACCCGGTTGTTTTGGAAAAAAAAACTTACCCTATTTCTATTTAGATATCGATTGTGTAGGTCTTAAGCAGTAAATGGCCTTATGAAACATGATGTCTAAAATAAATAAAATGCATTGTTTTCACATACTTTAATTTATTTTAGTAGGTGTTTAAGTGTGTAGGATTTTGCTAGAAGTTATAATATTGAAATGAAACAACTTTTACGGATCTACTCGCGTTTACTTTACACTTTACTTTTAATTAATGTTTATCCTGACGTTTCGAACCCTTTGCAGGGTCCGTGGTCACAGGGAGACTGAGGTGTTGATCGTCTCATATTTTGTTAGTAGCTTGTATACCCTCATTTAAATTTAATCAGGTGCGTTCCGTTTTACGCAGAAAGAGCTTAAAGTATCTTTTGGTTTGGCAGTACGATGTTGGGGCTGGGATTTAATATTTTGTTTGATGGGATCCCAGGCTGCTGGTAGGTTCCAACCATCTTTTCTATTGAAATTAGGATGATTTCTAATGTCAATAGCCTCGCGTATCATCCTAGTGATAAATCGTTGTTCTCTAGCGAGTATTTGTGGTTTAACAAATCTTGATGTAATGGTTGGGCGCCTAGGGTATGTTCGCATACTTACTTAGACTTATTTTCGCGCCTATGCTTGACGTCGGCTATATGTTCTTTAACGCGGGTTCCTACACTTCTCTTTGTTTGCCCGATGTAAGAGATATTAATAATATTGTTGGCCATGCGCAGAAACGTAGGTAGCAGAGCAGTGTCAGTATGTGCTTGTGTGTGCAACAAATGCTCAGTAGATAACTAAAGAATTACGTTAAAAATAAAGGGTGCGGGTTCAAATCCTGCTCGCGAAAATTTTTTCGATATTTGTGTTTTTGTAATTTGTTCGCAACAAAATTTGCGTAAAAAAATGATATAAACATTTTATAAATAGCTTGCCTACTTCTTAACTGATCTTTAGTATTTGTAAAAATATTATGATCAGATGTTAATGACGGTAGTTGTTGGCATTGAATGGGCGCCTTTGGCTTTCAAAGTAAAAGTAAATAGTGTTGAATAATTTCGGCGGGCTGGTTAGAACTACGATAGCTCAATTGGGAGACACCTGACCCGGTATGTCAGAAGGGTGCGGGTTCAAATCCTGCTCGTGGAATTTTTTTCAACATTTGTGTTTTTGTAATTTGTTCGCAACAAAATTTGCGTTAAAAAAATATATAAGTAAACATTTTATAAATTGGTTTGTAATTACTTTGTTTTAATTTATATGTTAACGCCTGTGTAAATCTTAGAAAGAAATTAATAACCGCTATTAAGGGTCTTCAGTTGGAGACAAGATCGGGCTTTCGTTGGGTTACTTGATGCATCATGCTTTGGTCGTTTGCGATTTGTCATGATCGCTTTTATTTTACCCCGTTCATAGTTTAGTTCCTACGTAATTGAACTATGAACTGGCTGCTTTATCAGTAATTTTTTACAAAACGTTTGACTGACGACGGTTTGGTCGTTTATATTACATTCTATACTAATGATTTATTTCACGACATTACCTATATCGGCCGTAATAATCTTTGATTTAGATTTTAGTTATGTGTTATTTTTTCTGTGATAATAGTGATTTTCAAAATACCAGCGACTCATGTAGGATAGTTGTTCTTACATATTATGTTCATGACAAAATTGGACTTAAATTATTGTTTTGTTGTTTCAGGTCTCCGGTTATCTACTTAAGGACTATTTATTCACTTTAAGGTTAGTGCCAATTAAATACATTAATTTACAATACGGGTGTACCATTTTTTTACAACTGAAGTGTACCTACCTGCTTAAAATTGTGTATTCTGTTTCTCTTTATAAACCTTAAAACTAACGAAATCGCAAGCTAACTCACCCGATTTAAAAACCAGGCCTATATGACATCATGAATGGGAAGATAAACGTTATCTTTTTCTCAACTATTAGACTACATAGCTTCCATCAGAAGTGCCTGCGAAGAAAACCGACGGAGGGCTTGAGGCCGAACATACGTTGCACCCAAAAGTCAGGCAAAAACTTTACATGTTAAAACCGATAGATATAGATAAGCTTTGGTTTAGCTTGCCTTACATCATCATCAACCACCAATAGGTATAGGTACTCACTGTTGAGTGTAGGCAACCAAGTGCACGTACCACAACGTCCCAAGTTCAATGCTCTAAGCTAGGAGTTGCATGCGACATTAGTGAATCTTTTTTCCACCGCGCTATTCGACCATCATTCGGTCAGAGTCCTGCTTTACATGCCGTCACCTTGTCTAGTCAAGTAGCTTGCTTAGTTCAAAATTACGTAGTTAGTGGAAATTCTGTAACGTATATGCGCATTATTTCAGCTCCCGGAGCATATGGTGGAAAGCAATCCTTCACCCGTTTATTGGTAGGTGACTCGTTCAGGCCTTGTAGGACGTTAATTTAGAATTAACCCCCGTAACGCGCGCCCGTTGATTAAGGCTTGATTAGAAGATAAATCTTCAGCGAAATTTGTGAGTGCTCTGTCAGACGAGAGCCTACTTTGGAGGAATTTAAGACCCGAAATTCTTGAGGAAAGCGTTCGAATTTATCACGTTCGCCGTGCTGCGCAATACGCGATATTTTCTGGTGTGAGGAAGCTATCGAGAGTTGTGGAAGTAAATGGGATGGATTGGTTATAAATTAATTTGTTGCTTTTAATTTAAACGAATCTAATAGCAACACTGTTAGCGAATATGCCACGTTCGAAGTAAGTATATTTATGATAGTATTTTGATGGTCTGTCTGTCTGTCTTGTAACAATCTTAACTTCTTGTGTTTTCTTTCCACTAAAAATAAAATAAAACTACCCAATAGTTAAAAAAATACATAAATGTTTTAAGGCGGGTCAGAAATTAGTAAAATATTTTCTAAATGTGCGATACCTTCTAGCGTTTCTATTCTTTTCTCTTATATCAGAAATTTGCAGCAAAGTCAAAAAGTTTTGATGAAACGCCAAATTGGTGTATAAACGATTTTATTGTTATCTCTTTATTTTTCTTTTTTCTTAGCCTAGGTTTGTTATAATATTAATATAAAAGTAAAATACAAAAGCACGTACAAAAGATAAAAATATTATAAAAAACCTAGCCTAGGGTCCCGCCGGCAACGGGGCAGGGCTCAAGCTGCCGGTGGTTAGGGCTGCAGAGACAGGAACCTTCGGATTATCCGACGACTATTGTTATTATTATTATTATATCTTAAAAACTATTAGCCACTAAACAAAACCTAAAAAAAAAATTTGACTATTACGGAACTCTATAATTACCTTACGCGAGTCCGTCTGAAACTTGACAACTTTTATTTCCAAGCTTGTTCAGTGATGTGTCTTATTAACATTAAAGTTAATAATTAAGCGAAACTTTTTGAAGTGAAATTTTCACGAATCACATTCACGATAAATCCAACGAAAGCGCACAATAACAACAGGTGCCACCTACAATCTTCGCATCAAAATGGAAATGCTGAATCTGCGGTCGGTGATACCGGCTCCTATGTTTCGCACAATATTTCCCTTCAGAGCTCTGCAATTTAATAAACGTTTAACACTTCAAAGGCCGCGCGTAAAGCAATTTAACGTAGTCGACGAAAAACACGGGAGTTTTCGGCTAGCTACGTAATTGCTTTAAAGTACCGAGCACAGTCCTGGGGGAAAAAGATTAATTAGTACAGCAAACAGCACAGGCAGCGCTTTCAAGCGCTATCCACTCCCAACTAAGATTATAATGGCTAAACAAGTGTGCGGCTGAGACACCCTTATTGCGAACGAATAGGATTCAGAATGGAAGCTCCGTTTATAAGTGATGGGTTTCACAGAAAGAATCGCTGGTGAGTGAGTCGTTTAAAGAGTGCTTTATGATTTCTAGAAATAAAGAGAAAAAAATGTCGCTCCACTCAACTGGTGGTGACGTGACCGTTTTAAAACAATGACTAATTAATGGTCAGACTAGTAATGATATGTGAGATAGACGAGTAGGTCCGTGCCTATACAGGTTGACTTTTTTTTCACCGTCCAAAACTGCTGAGATGACTCCCGTGATACAAACGAACAACTCTTACTATTGGACCAACTCCTAAGCTCGAAAATAAAACTCAGCTGTTCCATACAAAACATCAACATTCATTCGACCAAAATGTATGGAACAGCTAAAGTTTTATTTTCGAGTCATCTCAGAAGGTTTGGACGGTAACAAAAAAGTGACCCTGTCTAAACATTATTTATTTACTAAAATATTTACTCACACACACAAACTTTCACTCACACACAACACTTTATTGTTATTCGTCTTAAGGTTAAATGTACTAAACTTAATTTACCTATAAAATCTGTCTCTTGTCATAAATTGTAAGATATCTAAATGATAAAAAATAATTTATAATTTAAGTAAAAATACTGGCTATGGAAGAGTGAAGTCTTTTGTCACAGGAATTTCCATACCAAAAAGAAGACCTCCAAAACAACTTAACCTGTCACGTCCAGTGCCAAACCAATGACAGCATGGGCGCCGATGACGTAATTCGCAAAATGGCGAATACCTATCGTCGATGTTCACAAAAATAATGATTACGTTGCAATTAGATCATATTTTATCATTTTGTAAACGACATTTTACTAATTGATATATTTCCTCTGGCAGTTATCAAAATAAATGTGATTACCGAAATAGTTTGTTAGTTCTACATGATCAAACTATTTATTCTAGATTTTTTTATAGCTAAACTTCTTCATACAAAAGTAGGCTCTAATTACACGACATAGAGTCCATAGAATTTGATCGCTCAATTGTCAAAATTTGACTTTGACATTTTAAAAAGTTTAACGCACAGAGCACACAATTGTTGCGAGGTTTTAGTGTAGCAAATTTACTCTAGTTTGTCTATAGCCAAACATCTTCATACAAAAGTATACTCTAACCTATCGAAAATAATTATTATAGTCGCGTGGTTGGGTGCGGTGACATGACACCGTCCGGGTGTTGACCGAATATTGCCGCGGTGTCATGACACCGCTTTATATATGGAGAATGTAAAAACATGTATTTTACTGCAATAAAGATTTTTATTTATTATTTTCTTTATTTATTTATTCATTTATTAATTATTACGTACACAACAACAGTTTTTACTCCAATTCGATTAATAACTAAAGCTATACAACCTTAAAGTAATACGAGTAGCAGAATGTACACTAAAGTTTGCTTCACAATCAAGAAACAGTAGTTTTACAGAATGTTGAAATATCTATGTAACAAATTTAATCTAATGTATTAAAAAAACGTTTGATCACTACTACTTATTCACTTACTTATGCACTATTCTTTAACTTTTCATTTAGGCGTAACAAGAATCACGGTGTCTCGGCATTTCTTGGAGGATCGTAAAATAATTTCGGCACTAAAATATTGGAGCAAAAATTTTCTCGGCACAGAAAGTTTTGTAGAAGGCCTCCATCCAGTTATTTTATGCTCATCTAAATCTCGAAAGTTTGATGAACTATCTTGAGGTATGTCTTGCGTGAAATAAATTTTACACTTGACAAGCTTAGCTATTTTTGATTTTGAGGTCGATGTTGAAGTGTATTGAAGCATACAGGCTAAGTTGGAAGAGCGAAAGGCAAGATCGATGTTGATAAAGCGAGAATAGTTTCAAAATTGGTGAATTTCTTACTGTGGCCCCATGGGAATATTAAACAAGCAAAGTTGGTTATTAAAATCTAGAAACAATTTTGATGATTATTGAAATATCATCATCATCATCATCATCTCAGCCAAAAGACGTCCACTGCTGGACAAAGGCCTCCCCCAAGGATCTCCACAACGACCGGTTTTGTGCTGCTCGCATCCAGCGGCTTCCCGCGACCTTCACCAGATCGTCGGTCCACCTTGTTGGAGGCATTATTGAAATATACAAAACAATATTTAATCTAAACTTTTCGGACTTCATCAATAAGGAAAAAAACACAAATCCTTCAGCAGAGAGTGCTGTGTGGTGTTAGCACTCGTAAAATCTGTTACTTATTTACCTAAATCAAAATAAAGTATTTTGAATATTTAAAGATTACTCTCAATGATTTTTTACTATATAATGCAACTGTTTCCAAATCCCTATAGATAGGCAGGGCTTTTTTATAGTGCGTGGTTAGCTATAACTATCTTATCTAAATCTGTCGCCAGATAACAGTGCAACTTCCATTGTATTTCACTTTAAATCCTACTAATATCATAAACGCGAAAGTTTGTAAATATGGATGGATGTTTGTTACTCTTACACGTAAAAACTACTGAATGGATTTGGATGAAATTCGGCATACAGATAGTTTATAACCTGGATTAACACAGAATACTTTTTATCCCGATATTCCCACGGGAACGGGAACCACGCGGATGAAACCGCAAGCGGCCGCTAGTCAGCATATAATTTTACGCAAATATTAATTAATAGTCTTGAAAAACATTCCACGAGCGGGATTCGAACCATAATAAAATCGGATGTTGATGACGTAGCTGTCGACATTGAATAGGGCTCCTTTGGCTTGTAGGCTTGTACTCTGTAGAGTAAGAGTAGATAGTGAGTAGGTAGAGTTGATTAATTTGGTCGACCTCCTTGGTCGAGTGGCTTGCACACCGGTTTTCATGGTGTCGCCTTCTCTGAGGTCACGGGTTCGATCCCCGGTCGGATCAATTTAGAAATACCTGTTTTTCTAAATTGTTTCGGGTCTGGGTGTTTCCTATGTATTTAAGTATATTAAGTATGTTTATCCGTTGTCTAGTTAACCATTTTAACAAGTTTCTTAAGGAAGCTTTTCTTGAGGCTAGATAATTGGTGTGAGTGTGGGAAACATTTAATTTCGGCGAGTTGGATTGAGCCACGATAGCATAGTTGGTAGTGCACCTGACCCGGCATGTCATGGGGTGCGGGTTCGAATCCCGCTCGTGGAATTTTTTCAACACTTCAAATCTTCAAGTCTTTTTTCAAAAACACAAATGTTGAAAAAATTTCCACGAGCAGGGTTTGAACCTGCACCCTTCTGACATACCGGGTCAGGTGCTCTTCCAATTGAGCTATCGTGGTTCTAACCAGCCCGCCGAATTTATTCAACACTATTTACTTTTTACTTTGAAAGCCAAAGGCGCCCATTCAATGTTAACAACTACCGTCATTAACATCCGATCATAATATTTTTACAAATACTAAAGATCAGTTAAGAAGTAGGCAAGCTATTTATAAATGTTTATATAATTTTTAACGCTTTGTTGCGAACAAATTACAAAAACACAAATGTTGAAAAAATTTCCACGAACAGGGTTTGAACCTGCACCCTTCTGACATGAATTTTTTAAATTTAAATCAGCAATTACTGATGATTATGTACGAAAAAGATATTGTTACAGACATGACTTTTTCATAGGTTTTTGTTAGAAATATATCATACGTATTATTCTTCTACATAACAAACACTAATAGAACTATTAGTGCTACAAGACGCAGTAAGTCGACATACTAAAGCTACGTACGTACCTATTAGCTGTATCCAAAAACCCAATCCAGATCCAGAACTTAGTGTCCTAAGTAGGCAGTTAACACGCGCCGCAGGGGCATCGCCGCAGGGGCATCGCCACATTTGTATGTATTGCAAAATTCAATAGGCGGGCAAACGACACCACAGCCTATCCCGGCCATTCTTCGGGTTATGAAATTGGACCCCGGGACAATAAAATACATAATTTAGCCCCCAGCCCCGTGGGGCCGTCAACTTATTGTATTAGATATAGTAAATTCGACAAGACACGTGTGCCCAACGATTCTGCACCAGATATTTGGCTCCGTTTTGAATTTACGCATCCACTATCGCCTCTGTGAGATGTGGTTTCGTTATTAAATTTTGCTAATGTTTTAGCTGTTGGTTTGTCAAGCGTTTAGACTGTATGTTAAATTGTTTGTATACTTTAAAAGTGTGATTGTGGGAGTCAATTCGAGAATCGGGTCCTTACATCATCATCACAAACTCATTATGTTTCCCTTTCTTGGATGGATAGGGAGAACGGGCCATAAACCACCACGCGGGTTCAGTGCGGATTGGTGGTTGTTAACGCAGCCGGGAGCAACGGCTTTACGTGCCTTCCAAAGCACGGAGGGCCTCGAGATGATAAAATGTTGGTCACCCATCCAATGCCCGGCCTTTTATTATGTTACATTTATAAACCTAATTTAACTCTTTGAACTGTAAATTATGTAATAGCGCGTAGTAAGGTCCTGCGAAATCATGTCTACGAATAAAAGAGCACAAACCTTTTCTAAATTTGTTAGTTTTAAAATGTACCCAAACAACCTGTATGCGATCCAATCACTGACACAGATCTGGCGTTGCGTCGTCGTCGCCATTTTACATTTGAAAAATTGATTAGTCTAAACTGCCAAACCCTATTCTAATTTGAAGGCTTCAGTTAACTTATTCAGTCAATCAGTTTCTATTTGGTGAAGCTAAAGCTCAAATTAATGCACATCATCATCATCATCATCAGCTCATTTTTATGTCCCCACTGCTGGGGCACAAGCCTTCCCTATGGATGGATAGGGAGAACGGGCCATACACCTCCACGCGGGCCCAGTGCGGATTGGTGGTTGTTAACGACTGCTAATGCAGCCGGGACCAACGGCTTTACGTGCCTTCCGAAGCACGGAGGAGCTCGAGATGATACATTTTTAGTAACCCATCCGATGACCGGCCTTTGCGAAAGTTGCTTAACGTCAGCACTTGCAGACCGGGTGCGTTATCCACTGCGCCATCGAGCTCCTGGATGAATGCACATTTTACCCCAAAATCAAAAGACCACCACCTAACATTGTAAACGGATCAGGCGACAACATAATTCAATACATGCAAGTGGTAATATTCCAGAACATAACGCAGTCACCAGCAAATTCGAATGTATTAAACAAGCGTGTCTTACGCTAAGCCAAGCTTAGCTCTAATATTCAAACTCGTTGGTCGTAAACCCTCCTAATTCGGTACCCCGTGCAGCGAGTGCGCTTCAAAACAGTCGGATTCCGGCACAGCTGCTTAATTATCAGCGGTTATAGACAGTTCGGCGACAACTCCTACCTTTGTACACCCTCCGAGATGTTGCGGTGCCACTGGTAGCGGTGGCGAGTCATTTGTTTAAGACACAAATTATCGTGGTAGTATAAATTTGTTTAAAGTCCGAATGCAAGGGTATATAATTTACCACTAATAAACTTCACACGATTAAGCAGTATAGTTGTGTTGTTTATACTATACATATTACCGGATTGTGCAACCTAGGGGATTATGTCAATACGCACATCGTTATCGTCACCGAAATGCGCTGCTTAAATAAAACTTGCACAATTAGTTGTTGAGTTAGTAATTTTAAGTTACGTTTAAATTACTTTGAAACATATTAGTGATTTATTGTTTCTTTGAACTTAAGGTCACTTAGGTTTAGTAAACTTTGACGTAGGTTTTCACTTTCAAATAACTTTTATAATAACTTTTTTATTGAATGCATGGCTGCTAATAAAGGAAATTCTAAAACATTTTTTGACAAACAATCTTGGTTTTCACTTTGCACCGTGAAGTATTTATTACCACTTAGCAACATTTATTGTAACTCTAGTGCAATATTTATTTGTGTATTTTCCATTTTGTTATTATTATTAATTATAAAGGCAACAAAATTTGCCCTACACTCTAAACAATTGAAACGTGGCTAATTCCTAGCTTAAGCGTCGTCGAGCTTGACCTCGATGCTGGTTGTAAACTGCAGCAAGTCGGTGGCAATGGCTTTCGCTAAACACACCGCTACCAACACCCAGCACATCGGCAGCACCTTGTTTATGCCACGGCACCCGCATTAGCACGCGGCTTTTTATTGTCCACGGGCTGCAGTGCTGCTTTTGCTCAGTAACATAAAAGTACGGATTACCTATTTTGGGTTATGGTACCATGAAACTGACCTTCCAAAAAGGAAAAACATTGTTTTACTAACCTAACCTACTGTTAAACCTAAGAAACAAGCAATATTTTATTCTTAGCTTAGGTATAACATTGTTTTGTTGCATACCCTAACATTCAGTACATCGCTTAAGTTTCCTTTGTATCTTGACTAAGTTTTTTTACACAGCAATAACTTATCCTGATTTTTTTATAAAAAAAATCATTACAATGAAACGTCGCTATCACTGGCGCCACACCCGGCCATCCTTCGAGTCTTGCAGTCCCTATAAATTCGGACACAATATTTCGTTGTCGCCCCGAGTAGTGGCGACATGTGCGTAGATCATGCCCGAATGTTCCGACTTGTTTCGATATTGTAACGCTCTATTGAAATATGACGGTTGCGATGTGATTTATTTTTATTAGGGCCAAATAGTTTTGTATGAAGTGTGTAGATGGAGTTTCTTTCTATAATAATGTTTGATTCGATTTCCTTGCATGAGGTTATATGCAAGGCATTTGATACCTTAAAGATAACGTCTTAACAACTACGCCTTTTTGAACATAATAATACGTGTTTATGGTGATTTCAAAGTGTTCAAAACTTTCTGGGGATTGAAACATTAATTATGTAACGGATTTTTTTTTGTAAACTGTATTTTTGTGTGAAGAGGAACCTCATACCGATGACAAAGCAATTAGCATGTATCTATTTACTTTCAGAAGTCTTCAAAGAGTTTTACGTGTAATTACAAAGCAATTAATATTTTAGAACACACAACTTAAAATTTGTTACTTGATTTATGCTAGAACTTTTGTCATACAACAAACTGTAACAAATTGTAATGTATTCCATCTGTAAAAATGAATCTGCATAGCCATCGGTTGTAATAACCGTTGGATAGATGTAACTGTACTGCTGAAAAGCACTCTAAAATTAAAAAGCAGTGAAAAAATTCAGTGCTTACGTCAGCCTTCCCGGTAGCATAATGGTCAGTGCAGCCGCCCGGATTGCGGAAGACCCAGTTTCGATTCCTGGCTAGGTAGGCATTTAATTTTTTCACTGTATTTTATAAATAATTAATTCAGCTTCAGTGCAGCAATTAGCACTTAAAAATAAAAAGTAAAAATTGTAATGACAAAGAAAATACATAGTTTGGAACAGTCCATGGTTGCTTAGATATTCCTTTTCGAGTCCATAACAGTTATCTCAAGTGGAGAATAACAGTAGAAGAATAAACAGAGTATAAGCTGTTTATTACGTGATAGATATTACCTACGTGTTTTTTCCCGTCACATGGAGTTTATTCATTTCATACATTCCTAAAATATACCTACTCAAAAGGGGTAAACATAGCACAAAATAAAAATCACCAATTTTGAATAAACTCGCTGTTAGCGATCTCGACGCCACATTTAACGTAATCAAAGTAAGACTCCGAGGTGGAATATAAAACATCTATCTACTAGCCGATCTAGCTAGCCCATCGGCTGAGTGCGAGCATCTTGGACCCTTATCCCCTAATCGATTTTTTTTTTATTTTTTTTTATTTAGCTTGGCAAATGACTCCATCCCACCTGATGTTAAGTGGAAATGGAGTCCAGACGCGAAGATAACTGGTGCAGCGTGGAAACAAACGTAGCATCAGTTAACCTCACTCTGCCGGCCCACAAGGTGCTTCTTCACGCCTCTCTTGTACCCCATATCATAGGAAGGAGGGAAAACGTGTGCTGGTAGACTATTCCATCTTTTGGAGGTGCGACAAAGAAACGAGTCACCAAATTTCTTTGTGCGCGATGGAATATTTGAGGCAGTGAAGCGGTCTTACGACATGCACAGGAGTTTGGCAGCTGGTGCATTTTTTTAAGTCCCAGACCAGTATAGGATAATCTTTACAAAATAGAAGTAAAAATAAAAAATTACGGAATAACTATTCAAAGTTTATACTCTGTTTATTACTAGTAGTTATAATATCTTCAGACTTGCCTTGAACATCCCAGCAGTCGTAAAACACAGCCACTTGATACCAAGTATGAAATAACAGGCAAAGATAACTCAGGATAATTTATCATAATGACGTTACTGTAATTTTTTTGAGCTCACCAAGCGCCTCTGCCGGCGACCCCGAACACTAAATCACTGGTCGAGCGACATGAATTATCAAATAACTCAAGATAATAAAAATATAACGGTTTTAATATTTATAAAGAAGGCAGTGTGATAACAGGAGAGAAGTACTTAATATTAGCCAGTTGAAGTTTTTTCTTTATAACATACATTATGAACTTACATTAGGTAAGGTTCCACAAAACCGATTAATTCGGTTTCACTGTGAGATCAACAGTCTCATAAACATAGCATAATAACAGTTTATAATTTACAATGATGATTAATGATAATGATTTAATGATTTTATTTTTGGTGTACAATGAAGTGTGATTTATCTTCTCTTAAACGAGTATTATAATTCAGAACTAAGATTGACACTCTAACTTTTAAAATATTATGGACTATTAGCATTAAGAATCTTTTGCTCTGTCAAATTATCGGATTGGAGGTGTGCTTCTGAAACAGTCTTCCGAGTTTCCAAGTACAATTTTTTTTTATTCCTTGCGGGTAAGCACGTAAGATAAGATAAGATAAGATATTTTTTTATTGCCTTAAAATTGTGTAAATACATAGCAGGTGTTAAGCATATAATAATGGGAACAAACAATTTACCCTAATCGGGCATGCAATTTTTAGTAGGTAGGTAACATGTTACATAAAAACAGCCACTATGCTGTTTTTGTACCGAAATATTTAGTCAAACTGTAGAACGCCATATCAATAGGCAATCTTATTAATTTAATTTTAAAACTTAAAAAAAAAAATACTGAGGCTTTTTGATCTGTGGGCAGATGATTGAATATTTGGATACTAGTTACATAGGCACTTATGTTTGTGATACAGTCTTAAGCATTTAGTCATCATCTCACAGGATGCTAAATGAGTATAAGGAAGATAGTGGAAGCGCATCTGGACTCCTCAACTACTAAGACACTGGTTATTATCATATCTCTAGCTGCCGAAAATCAACAACGCTACAGACATTGATTTTATGGCGACATATTTAGATAAGATGGTAGCTAGCCAGGTGGACAAACAAGCCCAACCAAAGCGAATGCACAAACATGTAGGTACCCCCCGCTGGTAATCGAACCCGGGACCTTTGGGGCTGACCGGTGGTCTTACCTACTATAACATAGAGGTGGTTTAAGTAGTAGTCATACTCACAAGGTACACCTCTATAAACATAATGTAAACATTCTAGATAAGCATACCTTTTTAAATACCCTTCGAAATTCTTTAATAATACCTAACAGGTACTTACCTATAAATTTGACGTTTTTTTCTCTTATTAATAGGTTTATTACTTCCAAAAGTCAATACTGGTTGTTAATATTATTTTACACCTTAAATTAGGACTATGTTACTTAGGCTTCGGTAATAACAATGATTATTAATTTTGTGTCTCTATCGCCCAATTTTTTTTTTAATTGACTAACTTTTTTGTTCGTGGAATTGTCCTTTTGTTTCATTGTAGCTTTGAAGGGACTTGATTTTTTTCCTTTTTAATGTCTGCTATACTTAGCTAGTGAAACAAACACACTGCTCTACATTTTTTTATTGTGATAAAATAAATAGATGCTAAGAAAATTAAAAATACTTTTTTTTTATAAAAAGTTTATAACAAATCTTCATACAAAACGCCAATTTCATAGGTAAGGACCTAAATGGAACATGTAATTTAAAGTCGTTGGATAGAGCTATGATAGCATAGTTGGTAGTGCACCTGACCCGGCATGTCATGGGGTGCGGGTTCGAATTCCGCTCGTAGAATTTTTTCAACACTTTGTCTTTTTTCAAATTGTAATTTGTTCGCAACAAAATTTGCGTAGAATTATAAATAGCCATAATCATGGAGCATGTAAGTTTATATAGTATAGTAATATTTATATATGTGTAATATAATATTTATGTAGTACTTATACAGTAGTTTTGCAATAACCGTTGGATAGATGGCGCACTGTGCCGCTATTAGCACTCAAAAAAAACTTAAAAGCAGTGACAAAAGTCAGCGCTTACGTCAGCCTTCCCGGCATATCATAGCGGTTAGTGCAGCCGCCCGGATTGCGGAAGACCCAGGTTCGATTCCTGGCTGGGTCGGGTAGGCGTTTAATTTTTTTTTCAGTATTTTATACATTTTGTAAATATTATTGTGAGTTAACACTAAGAAACAGCAAAGCTTGTGAAACACAAAAAAATAATATGAACTAGTAAAAATTATAAAATGCTTTCCAAAACTACTCAAGTAGCCGTACGCTGAAAGCTGTAATATCGACAAGTTAGTTTTTTTATGTGCACATAAAATTAGATGTCGCCTTACTACGTGTTGGGCTTCGTCAATGGCTCGTTTTTTTTCTATCGTCCATAAACTCTATGACATTCGGACATGTAAGCAATTTGCTGGGGCCGTAAAATGTCGCTGACATATTGTGGAGTTTCGCGTCGCGCTCAAGAGTTCTAATCATGACACTATTGGTAGGTATTATTTTTTTAGTGGAGAGGGCTATGCTCGGGCTTTCTCTGCGTGATCGAATCAGAAATGAGGAGATCCGCAGAAGAACAAAGGTAACTGACATCGCCCGAAGAGTTGCTAAGCTCAAGTGGCAGTGGGCAGGTCACATTGCTCGCAGGACTGATGGCCGCTGGGGCGGGATAGTCCTGGAGTGGCGACCGCGTACCGGAAAGCGTAGTGTGGGCAGGCCTCCAACAAGGTGGACCGACGATCTGGTGAAGGTCACGGGAAGCCGCTGGATGCGAGCAGCACAAAACCGGTCGTTGTGGAGATCCTTGGGGGAGGCCTTTGTCCAGCAGTGGACGTCTTTTGGCTGAGATGATAATGATGATGATTTTTTTTGTATTTTTTCATTTGTCGACTCGGTAAAACGTTTGGTCCAATATCCGGAACCCTTGGTACAATTCCCAGGTCATGTAAAGGTGTCTCGAATTTTATTAGATACTTGCGGCCGCTCGCGGTTTCACCCGCGTGGTTCCCGTTCCCGTGGGAATATCGGGATAAAAAGTATCCTATGTTTTAATCCAGGTTATAAACTTTTTGTATGGCGAATTTCATCCAAATCAAATATACACACATTGTACAAACCATTTAAATATTTCTACTAACTTGCACTCTGCGTTGATGCATTGCGTTATTGCTCAATAATGACCTACTTTTAAGTAAATGCATTTGTTCACGGTGTTTGACAGTGTATTAAAGACATTCGACCTCTACTGACGTATTTTAATTACATCTACGTAGAACGTCCCGTGACAATTGACATAATATTCTTGACATCAGTACGGGTACATACGGGCTCGTACACACATACATACACACAAACTTTCGCATTTATAATATTAGTGTGATAAACAATTAAGTACAAAATCACCTCAAACACTTAGGGTCGGTGGCACCACCTAATTTAAACCATAACTATGACGGCAACCACGGAAATTTAGGACGTTAAAGCGCTTAACATGGAACTTAATGACCAGCTGGTACGCCAACCGATGTACTTATAAAAACATTGTGCCGTGTTCATCGAAACGACCGAGTAATAACATCAAATCAACTATTACGGGAACTCTGACACCGGGAGCTACGAAACAGCCATGAAACAGCTGAGAAAATTATGTTTTAAAATGGATCAGGGCTTCGTGGGCAATAAACACATTTGACTATGACTTTGAAAGGCCTATGTCCAGCAGTGGACTAGTACTAGTAGGCTGATGATGATAATGACGATTATGATTACTGTGGCTTTGGCTTTCATCATCAGCTCATTTTTATGTCCCACTGGGGCACGAGCCTTCACTATGGATGGATAGGGACAATGGGCCACAAACCACCACGCGGGCCCAGTGCGGGTTGGTGGTTGTTAAGGACTGCTAATGCAGCTGGGACCAACGGCTTTACGCACGGAGGAGCTTAAAATGATAAATTTTTGGTCACCCATTCGATGACCGGCCTTTGCGAAAGTTGCTTAACCTCAACACTCGCAGACCGGGCGCGTTAACCACTGCGCCATCGAGCTCCTCAAACTTCAAAATGCTGTTATGATTTTTTTTTCTGAATTTTGCACGGTGAATTTATAAATAAACTAAAATCCAGTGCACCTTTAAGTTGTTTTCTTTACAAGTATGATAAATCGTAGCTTAACGAAGAAAATATACCACCATAAATATTATTAAGGCGCTGCCAGCTCATCCTTTTCATACCCCTTTCATACTTCCTCAGCCGTTCTTCATTACACCTCGCAGACGAGGTAATTGCAGGGTCGACACACGCGAGCATAACCTCTTAATTTATTGAACGAAACTAATGAAATTCCTGCGCAAAGTTTATTGCGAGAGGCAACCCTGCTCCCAACAATTTTGGAGCCAGGCTCCGTTTGAAACGGTTTAATAGCTTCTTTAATTATTTTGGAATTAATGTTTTGTCTCTAGACGTTAATTTGGATATCGTTGTTCCTGTTGTTAATGGTGAAGGGGGAGAACAGCACAAATTCTAAATTATGTTTCAGCGGATGTAAAAAGTTCAATTAACACTATTATTTTTAACCGCCTCTGTGGTCTAGTGGTTAAGACCTGAGGTCCCGGGTTCAATTCCCAGTAGGGGTATATGTTTGTGTACTTGGTTTGGTTGGTGGTAGGGCTATAAGTCTGCCTTAATAGATTCTACCATCCTACTTATATTATAAACGCGAAAGTTTGTAAGTATGGATGGATGTTTGTTACTCTTTCACGTAATAACTACTGAATGGATTTAGATGAAATTCGGCATACAGATAGAATATAACCTGGATTAACACATAGAATACTTTTTATCTCGATATTCCCACGGGAACGTGAACCACGCGGGTGAAACCGCGAGCGGCCGCTAGTCTTATCTAAATATGTCGATATAACATCCATGTTGTGGGATTGTTGTGTTCCGGCAGCTAGAGATAGCCAGCGCCTCAGTAGTTGAGGATTCCAGTTAAAGTGCGCGTCCATTCGGCCTTATCATCACTTAACATCAGGTGAGATGACGGCCAAGTGTTTACGCATTAGCAATAAAAAAAAATATTTTTTTCTTGTTAGAAAAAAAAATATTTTTTTTCTTGTTAGGACCCGATGACCGAGTGGCATATCGCTCGGCCCGATGTCTGAAAGTCTTTGGTTCCTTGCACAGCCAGGGCTTTCAATCACCAACTCGCATTTGGCAAATGTGGTGAATGATCCAAGTTGTTTCATTATTGTATAGTGTTTTCGCTCGGGACTGAATGATGGCGCGAAAGTCGAATTAGGCAATAATGTGAATTTTATTAAACGTTTACTTATTATTAAATTTATAATGGCCGACAACTATTACATATTCAAAGACAATTGGTTTGGTATATTTTTCTTTGTCTGAAACGGTGTATAGCCTGAATAAAATGATATTTAGTTTATTAATTAGACGTATAGGAAATTGTAAAATATCGTGAAAATACTAGCCAAAATTACAAGATAAAAGGCCAATGAAGAACATAATTATTTTCTTTTGGATTTAAAATCCTTATACATTTCGAATAAAACTCATTTAAAAACACCGTTTTTTTTGGAAACCCTCGCCTTAATTGTAGCGATAACGTGATATCGATGATGGAGGCCTTTGTCCAGCTGTGGGACAGTTTATTTAAAGGCTACTATAATCGTATGGCAATGTTTATACTCGTATGAAGTTTGAATCGTTGATTTTATTTAATAAGTAATGATGATGATCAAACTTAATTTTTACAAAAGCTTACAGATACTAGAATTGAAAACAAAGAAATATTATTAATAGAATCGTGCGATCTCTGTGGCTTTTCGAAACATACTGTTCCGCGTTTATTTCTTCTTATTAATTAATTACACATTACGTACCCTAAAATATTATGGTTGAGCGAAACGATGGCTGATTCATAAGTCATACTCGTGAACGGGTGCCGCCTGTGGAAGCTGGTCTGCTCTTGCATACTTTTCTTATTTTTATCAATATTAAGATATTTTTTGACTTTTATTAGTACTGTAGAACATAGTGAAAATTTAAACTGGTAACTGAACAGAATACCAATAATTCAGAAGCTCTTATATAAATCCCATTTATATTTGTGTGTTGTTTTCACATCAGATATTAAAAACATCATTATAATGTATAGTATGTCTAGACAGCAAAATGTTTTACTTTACGGTTTTTAGTAATTAAGGAAATTATTTACTTTTTATTTAGTTATGGGTAGGTTTAATGATAACCGTCAACAATATTGCTGACGAGAATATTTTGTTGGTGCTGATACGCTCCGTGTATGGCACGGGACGGTGTTGGTCGGTGACGGAACGGTCTTGTAGGCATAGTCTCATACAAAAAATATTTTTTCCTGGCGTTCCTAGCACGGTCATGGTATGATACGAGATACGAGATCGTGTACGATACTTGTAAACGTATTTGAAATACTTATTTGATTGAAGATTTCTTGATTTTTATATTATATCATGGTACAATTAAATAACTTTACAATATCGTAAATTGAGAATATTCAAGGTAAGTTCAATGTGATAGTGATATGGCTAATGTTTCATATTACTGTACTTCGTCAGTATCAATAATATACACCATAAACGCAACCAATCACACACCTGCGCCGAACGCTTTATTGCACAGAACAGTTATTTAACTATTCCGTGCTTTAATGCAACAACAACCAATATGTTGCGAATTACTAATGAATTTTAAAACACTTTGCAATTTTGGCGCGAAGTTTTATAACCCTAATGTGATATTATAACATATAACGCAGCTTTACTGTTAGTATACCGATATTAATAGTATAATATTAGGTCCTTAAATGAAATTGGCGTTTTGTATAAAGATTTTTTATAAAATTATATTTTTATAATTTTCTTAGCATCTATTTATGTTAACACTATAAAAATTGTAGGGTAGTGTGTTTGTTTCACTAGCTAAATATAGTAGAAATTAAAAAGAATAAAAATCTAGACCCTTCAAAGCTACAATGAAACAAAAGGTCAATTCCGCAAACAAAAAAGAAGTCAATTAAAAACAAAAATTGGGCGATAAATATACAAAATGAATAATCATTGTTATTACTGAAGCCTAAGTAACATAGTCCTAATTAAAGGTGTATAATAATATTACCAACCGGTATTGACTTTTAGAAGTAATACACCTATTAATAAGTGAGAAAAAAACGTCAATGTCATAGGAAGGAAATGTAGTCTAATTAATTCAATAATGCTTTTTGATATTATTATTTTGAATTTTTACATTCACAATGCTTTAAATATAGTTACAAGATAAAATTTTACTTCTAGGGTCACGGTAGCTCAGCGGTCGGAGTATTGGACCGGTTATCCAAAGGTCGTGGGTTCGATTCCCACTCGTGCTTCCTGAAATTGGTTGATTTTTCCTAGTATTTTTTTTTTTAATTTTTTTGACTTCGAATTAGGTCACAATGATTAAAAGTTTATTATTTTATAATTATGAAATTGTGCTATGAAATACAAATTTGAAATTTAACTTTCATAATAATAATTGTAAATAGGAAAACCACATGTGTTTTTCATAACATAACAAGTTATTCGTCAAGATCCCTGTACAACAGAATAATAATATGATAATATTGTCAATTTGCAGCTAAATTACTGCAAAGATTTGTCAGTAATACGCATTTATAAAACTAACTATGAGAAGCAATCGAAATTTAAAGTTATAACCTCCAATAAATCTCGAATCCGAATTGACACAAACAGGTTTCAGCGATGCAGAAACAATTGCTTTTCGCTCAAAATTTTGTAAATGTAAGCTTAATTAAAATTTCGCTCTAACAATGATGTCTAAGCGAAACGCCGAGTAACGCGAAGGGGATAAGAATGACAACAGCGTTGCTTGGCCCACGCCAAGAGCGTGGACGTTATCAATCTTCAGACTGACAACAGAGGTCGTTTTATAATGTTTCTCTATTTTTTGAAACACAATGACGGGTACATGCTGAGCATTTTTAGCTTAGATCATGACGAAAGTTATTAATTATGTGTAATAGCAACCATCTATACTTCTATACTTATACTTATATACTTACTTATCTATATCTATATTAATATTATAAAGCTGAAGAGTTTGTTTATTTGAACGCGCCAATCTCAGGAACTACTGGTTCGAATTGAAAAAATCTTTTTGTGTTGGATAGTCCATTTATCGAGGAAGGCTTGAGATTATATAACATCACGCTGCAACCAATAGGAGCGAAGCAACAGTGAAAAATGTTGCAAAAACGGGAACAAGAGCCTAAAAAATTAAAAATGCTGCAGAAAGTCACTATTCCACGCGGACGAAGTCGCGAGCACAGCTAGTAATATTATAAAACTGAAGAGTTTGTAATATACAAGGTATAAGTAAAATAACTAGAACATGCCAAGCCAAAATGTGTGAAAGTACACATTTTGGCTTGGCATCATCGTTTTGTGCACATCAGACTACCACAAACTGTCAAATTTTCTTAATAGACTTTGAACCATAGTGTTAAGACATATGGTTGAAAATGTTTTAAAGAAATTTGACAGATTTGGATAATTGATATGCAGACGTCCGTCTGTACAACAACTTAAAGGTGCGCCGTCCATAAGTGACAAGTGTCATATGTTTTATTTGAAATGTCGTCGTCCATATTTATTTGATGCCGCGCGGCCATACTAATTTTGTATGGGGAATTTAAGGTGCTTAATAAAAAATAATTATTTAAATAACCACTTGATGAATCGAAAATGTAGTCTAGCAATTTGTAGTTTATCCATTGATGATTGTTTAGACAAAATCAGAGGTACAATAATTTAGATAAACTATAAGAAATCTACTAAACGCCGCCACTCGTTTTCATGATTTTTGCCCAACTTTAAATGATATTGTAGAAAAAACTATAGCGTGTTATGAATTTATGGTTCTGACAAATTATAAACACGTTCCCTATGATACTAAATATATATTTTGTTCATTTAATACGACAGTATTTTCAATTATATCTACTTAACCGTAACTGCATTTTTGGCATTTTTTGGTCGGCGCACCCTCATAGTATAAAACAAAAATTCACCCTTAAATAAATTGAACCTTAAGGTATGAGGGACTGCTGCTTGCGATAGGTATTAAAAATACTCCCGAAGACCACATGACAGGTCACAACTGCCCTTTCCACGGACTTTACGAGCCCGTATAGTGAGTGCTTTTGAAACAATGCGCAGTGGCAGTGACATTCTAGTGCGTGTTAGTCGGAACGTTTATAAGAGGGCCAACCTTTGCGTGCGACAACAAGGGGGCCACTACCAGCAGTTGCTCTAAGTGTTTTTTTTTATTTGATTATGAATTTAACACTGCATCTTATTACTGAAAACCTTTATGCGTATACCTCTACAAGTCCTTCGACATCGACAATGGAAAACGTAATCACATATTCGGTAAAATAATAATAAATCACATCTTTATAATATTACACCATAACCGCATAACGTTCATAACTTACACCACGGTAAAAGGATTCAAAGTTTTAGCGAAACAAACAGTAAAATTTGATGATGAGTAATTTAAAGAAAAGAAATAACTGCAACTCGGTGGGGGTGCTATGCGGAGCCGTCGAAATTTGCACATTTAGATAATTGCTTCGGATTAGAAACGGAGAATGGTCTAAGATTTTCAAAAAAAGAAAAGAACAACGCGGCAATTTTTTTCACGGGACAAATTACGCTTTATTATTGACGTTGTTTATAATGATGATGATGGTTTCATCATCATCATCATCAGCTCATTTTATGTCCCCACTGCTGGGGCACGAGCCTACCCTATGGATATAAACAAGCCATAAACCAGTACGCGGGCCCAGTGCAGATTGGTGGTTGTTAACGACTGCTATTGCAGCCGGGACCAACGGCTTTACGTGCCTTCCGAAGCACGGAGGAGCTCGAGATGATACATTTTTGGTCACCCATCCAAAGACCGGCCTTTGCGAAAGTTGCTTAACCTCAACACTCGCAGACCGGGCGCGTTAACCACTGCGCCATCGAGCTCCTCATGATGATGGTTTATTTTAAGTTTATTTTACAACAGTAGTGACTGCAGTTAAGCTATATACTAACTAGATATAACTTATTAATATCTCGCATTGTAGTTAGTGGCCATAATGGCTGAAGATTTAAGCGCACTTTATAGAGACAATATGTATCTGAAAAATGACGTCTAGAACATTATGCTGTTTATATTGTTGTTCTCTCTTAGTAACCTCTTTTTCACCAGGAGGCATTGCTTCAAAACCACATAAGTTCATGTTTGCGTTAACGGTGCGCCGTCCGTAATTGACAAGTGTCATATGTTTTATTTGAAATGTCGTCGTCCATATTTATTTGATGCCGCGCGGCCATACTAATTTTGTATGGGGAATTTAAGGTGCTTAATAAAAAATAATTATTTAAATAACCACTTGATGAATCGAAAATGTAAACTAGCAATTTTTAGTTTATCCATTGATGATTGTTTAGACAAAATCAGAGGTACAATAATTTAGATAAACTATAAGAAATCTACTAAACGCCGCCACTCGTTTTCATGATTTTTGCCCAACTTTAAATGATATTGTAGAAAAAACTATAGCGTGTTATGAATTTATGGTTCTGACAAATTGTAAACACGTTCCCTATGATACTAAATATATATTTTGTTAATTTAATACGATAGTATTTTCCTTTATATCTACTTAACCGTAACTGCATTTTTGGCATTTTTTTGTCGGCGCACCCTTAACGTAATCACTACATAGTATAAAACAATGTCGCTTCCGGCTGTCTGTCTGTCCCTATGTATGTATGTATGCTTAGATCTTTAAAACTACGCAACGGATTTTGATGCGGTTTTTTAATAGATAGAGTGATTCAAGAGGAAGGTTTATATGTATAAATACATGTATAATATAGTAGAGAAACACTGATAATGATAAATAAATAGAAATACGATTTGTTAGTTTTGTTGTCATAGAAACTGTTAAAGCGGTACGAAGTCCGCCGAAGCTAGTAAAATAAAATAAAAAAATTTCAATATAATAACTCTGGGTCTGTGATTTTCCTCTTAACGCTATCCGGAAACCTGGCATCACTAAGTGACAGGTTACCGAATCGGCGACCAAATATCTTAAGAGCGTTTACGCCGCACACTAGCGCCGCCAATGAAAAAAAAACATATCTAGTACTTAATTAGAGATATAAAATAAAATTATGCTCAACAATCTGAATGAAGTAATTTAGCATTTTTACGTCACCTAATGAACACCTGACATGTTATGGTTTACTTAAATATGGCGTTATAGTTAAAAGTGGCCGTAACGTCTTTCTATCGATTTTCTATCTCTAATTACTAGATATGTTTATTTTTTCATTAGTGGCGCTAGTGTGCGGCATAAACGCTCTTAAGCTCTTTTGCACTAGCTACCTACTTAAAGCTGGCATCTGGATTCCTCAAAGAACGTCTTTACCACCCACCCTTTGGACCATCATGCTAGGTTTTGGTAAACTCTCCCTATATTTGTCATGGCCTGTTATGGTCCAATCAGTTTGCAAAGATAACCATTTGCCAACAGCTTTACGCTTACAACACCTACTAAGCTTCACAAGTACGCCGAACCATAACTCAGCCATAATTCATTAAGTATCCGACAATCGTAATCCCGTGAACGAAGTTAGAAGTTAATTGAAAAATAAAAGTTACCAAGTTGAAACACCGTCCTATTATCGCCTGATTGTGATTAATTGCCCAATAATGACTCAAGCTTACATTAATCCATCATTCTGAGATGCACGGCCATTTTACCGATAAAAAGTTGAGCGATAGTTGATAGTATTTTATCATTAAGCGAGCCTTTTTAACATGGAACTTTCAGGGCCTGATAGTGATTTAGAGATGATTTGAGATTTAAACTTAGTTATAACGATTATTAATTGGATCTTTAACTTTAATTAGACATTTTAACTTAGATTAATTTTGATTAAAATTAAGTGAAATATTGGAAAAATATTTAATCATTCTTAAACTTACAATGTAATGGCAACAGCTATTCTCTTATTTATTACACATAGCTTAATACTTTTCATTCAAATCTAGTAGGTGGTACGACGCCAAACGGCGTCACACTCTTGTTATGGGATTGTAAAATTATGTGTTGGTTTTCCATATCGTAGCATAAGATGGTATAGTTTCACAGGCCTAGGGAAGTACTGCCCCACAAAAATACGCTTAACGTTACCTAGCAACCACGTTATTAATTTGACACAATTTCTAATGCCGGATTTTTAACCCTTCCCAACAAATCCCTTTTAAGCCCTTTTAAGAAAATAAAGCATTCACTTGAATTCACAACTTAATTAATAAAACCTGGGCTCGAGTGGGCCGGGTGTGCCGAGGGTCGTCCCGGTAAACTTTCAACGGTAAATAATGGTAAAAATGCATTAAGTCCGCGCTTACCGCGGAATTAAATGCGTTTGTGTTTTTAAGGGTTAGCTTTAGCTGTTAACTTTGAAATTTTTCTATCGTCTATTCTTTGCTTTGATTGAAACATCTTTGCACCGAGTTTTTATTGTTTGTTATTTCGTAACAGTTAGGTATTTGGGCTTCAACCTAATAGTCAATGAGGCAGAAGTCAAGAATGCAGCAATGAATTGTCAACTAATAAGGCAATGGTCATCTTATCTCTTACTGTCGGAAAACAGCAATGCAATTGGTGGCGATAAGACTTGCACAAAATGGCAGTAGATAGCCAGCCTTACTAAAAAACCAAACAGACAAAAATATGTATTTTTTTAATTTTGTTGTCGATGAAAATTGCACATACCATGTCATTTCTGCAACACCCTTGCAGTTGACTGGGAAAAAAATGCCTCAGGCCTTAACTCCGCCATGTAATATTTTATAACTTTTTAAACTATCATGGTCATTTACATTAGAATAAATATTATTAACGGGATTATTACCATGTTTATTGTAGTGTTTGAGTATCCGATATTTCGGCACAGTTGCATGCGCCATAATCACGGATGTAGTCGGATACTCAAACACTACAATAAACATGGCAATAATCCCGTTAATAATATTTATTCTAATGTAATTTTTCAACATTTGTGTTTTTGTAATTTGTTCGCAACGAAATTTGCGTTAAAAATTATATAAACATTTATGTAATATTTTGTTGCAAAAGTTTTAAATAAATAAATAAATAAATATGGACCCCCACTGGAGATCGATCGGTCGGTGGTTTGACACTTGACCTTAAAGGTATTCTAATAAGTATACTTGCCACTGCAAGTTACCCCTTGCAGGGTTCTTATTTGATATTTATTTAAGTTATAAGTACAACTCAAAAAGAGTAACAAATAAACTATTCAATTTTGTATTTTTTCACACTTTACGTTGTGTAAAAATATATACGTTTCCGAACTAGTTATACTGCCAAACCTTTCGACTGTGTCTAGTATTTCTATATTCAAACAAAGACCATTTGGATTGGTGGCAATAGCCGGTGCATTCACCGGTCTAGACTGGACCCATCAAGTCGGTGGGTAGTTTACAACCTGCTTATAAATTCGGGCGATCGACGAATTTGTGGGTATTGGCAATCGGCGTTAACGATTTAAGGGTTAAGTGTGGGGAAGTGTGGGTGGGCTTTTAAATAGTTTTGCAACGAATATAGGCTGGAAAGATCTAATATATGTTTCTAACTCTAAAAATATTTTAAAGTATGAATTATTTACTTTCCATATCATTTCCATATCTTTATTTTATTACTAATCTTCTGGGGCCTCAGTAGATAGTTTGTAACTATATGTATTGTGAATGCAAAAGTCAAAATAATAAAAATAATATGTACAAGGTGTTGTTTTAACTTTTTGCCATAATCATAGTTTTGTTTTTTCGACATTTCAACGAAGTAGTAACAGTAATTTACTTGAAACAAATACCTCTACTTAGGGTTCCTCTCCAACTAGTGAAGGGTGCCAGTCAGCTCTGCATATTTAGCCTTGACCTTGGCAAGGCGAAAAAGTTCAGTGGCACTCGCTATTCCTGTCCACCTCCCGAATGTTCCGCATCCGCGACTGTCCTCTGCGGCCAGGTCTTCTCTTTCCAGCTACTTTTCCTATCGTGATAAGTTGCAAGAGTTCGTATTTGTCGTGCAAGCACATGGCCCAGATATGCAACTTTTCTCTGCTTGACAGTGTGCAAAATCTTACGTTTCTGGCTGACTCGTTGCAGGATTTTCCTATTATACTATCAGGGTGTGACGTAATAAATCATCACATGAGGATGATATAAGATTGTGACACTACCACGTATAGAACGGTAGCTACACCTGACCCGGCGTACATGTAGCCACTAAATGGCTTGAGTGACGGCTTCTAATCCGCACAATTAATCCTGTGATTGCACTAAATGGCGCTTTGTCCCCGTTTACTGGAACAACGCTCTGCAATCAAGTAGAGGGGGATGCCTGTCTTAGTGTTAATCGGGAATGCGTTGAGTGTAAGCACAGTAACGTAATGTAGTGATTATCTGTTTAAGGTTATTTAACATTTTTTTAGAAATAGAATTAGAAAAAGTCTTTATTTGGTACAATACATCACATATACAAAATAAGGGTTGCCATTATTGTGCGACAAGAAGGGATCCATAAAAAATAAATAAACGTTATAAAAACAATTATAACGTTATTAAATACAATAGTCGAAGGTTGTCTCGTAGTTCGAACACCTCGAACAAATTACATGATAAGCCAAATCCTTATTTTGTGGCCAAATATACCAAGAATACATTATACGCATGTGTGTATAAGTATGTGCGTATATTCCTCGTGTATATAGAATTGTTTGATAGTTTTGTTTTAATTCCGCTGTGTTGACTTTCATCTCAACTAATGGAAATTGACGATAATAGGTAGGTACCTATGCCTGATTTTGGAATTATAGATAAAACAACAAGTCTCCAGAGTTTTATGCCAGTTCTACTCGGTGGAAAGGCTTACCAAAATCCGAACTGTTAGCAGATTCAGATTATTCATTTATTTTAAATTAAATTTTTGTCAATTATTATTAAAAAAAAATTACAAAAACACAAATGTTGAAAAAATTTTCACGAGCAGGATTTGAACCAATTGAGGTGCTCTGCCAATTGAGCTATCGTGGTTCTAACCAGCCCGCCGAAATTATTGAACTCTATTTACTTTTTTACTTTGAAAGCCAAAGGCGCCCATTCAATGTCAACAACTACCGTCATAACATCCGATCATAATATTTTTACAAATACTTAAGAAAAAAGTAAATAGTGTTGAATAATTTCGGCGGGTTGGTTAGAACCACGATAGCTCAATTGGGAGAGCACCTGACCCGGTATGTCAGAATGGTGCAGGTTCAAATCCTATTCGTGGAAATTTTTTCAACATTTTGTGTTTTTGTAATTTGTTCGCAACAAAATTTGCGTTAAAAATTATATATGTCGGAGACGTGGCGCTAGCATCGCTTAGAAACGACAAGTATAGTCTATACTTAGTGTGGTCTGCGCAGCCTATGCTCTATGGTAAACGTCAACGTCAGTTGGCTTGGCGCGACAACGAACTGGGAACATTCGAACGGGAGCGGTCGGAGAGTACGCACGCGCAGAACTCACTTCGTTTCTATAATCCATTTGCATCGGGCAACTATTTCTAAATATTGTAATTGTGATATTAAAATAACATTAAAGTGACTGTAAGGAATACGACTGCGTCTTTATTTTGAAGATCCAAGATGAACTGTGTTATCGACGAATCAGAGTTTGCTCGACTGTCCTACTACAATCCACCCTCGCCGCCGACATGTAAACAAAACAAAAACATTTTAATTGTCATTGTTCTTTGACGTGCCTAATAAAGCCTTATCCATTATTGATTCAACTTTGAATTTGTCTTTGGCATACCTCAATCTGTCGGTCGCAACAAAACTATGTTATCTCAATAACTAAGACGACACTGCTTTCATTAACTTCAGTCCATCAATCACTCTAACTATATTCGTATTGCTATATTTACATGCCCTATCTAGTAGTTGGATACAGTTATGAACTATATCCCTAAGGGGCTGTCACCTAATGCCTGTTTGATGTCGACTCGGCTATTTATGTAGTCTAGAGGAGTGTATGACGTACGTGTCATTATAATTTGATTTGCTTTATCTGCATAATAATTATTATGATAGATGAGATTAAGTTGTTATTTCAGTTAATTCATTAATCATATTCGTATGTTCGTTCGGGGATTCGTTTTTTTGGCTATTGCTCTTCGTTTTCTATGTAGGCAATTAAATAATGATCCTTAAGTTGAGTGATAAAAAAAAACCGACTCCAAAAATTTTACTGATAAAATTGCACTAAAAAGTAAAAAATAAGCGTTAGACTTATATAGACAATAACTATATTAAGAAAATATATAGGTACAATTATTGTTATTTTTGGGGTCGGTGCCAGCCAACGAAGTTTTTGAAGCCGGTGCCAGTCGGCGTTTGTAGTCAAAATTTCATGCATAAGATTGAATGTACAGTCGGCGGCAGATCAACCTACCCAAATCTGTCAAATTTCTCCAATGAATATTGATCCTTATAACCAAACGATAAAGTTCAAAATTGATTGTAGAAATTTGACAGTTTTGGGTAGGTTGATCTGCCGCCGTGTGTACTATGATGAATATAATATCGTTAAATGTTTATATTAAAGTTACCTTGGCTGGCACCGACTCCAAAAGTAACAATAATTGTACCTATATATTTTCTTAAGAGCGTTTACGCCGCACACTAGCGCCGCCAATGAAAAAAAAAACATATCTAGTAATTAGAGATAGAAAATCAAATTATGCTCAACAAACTATCTGAATGAAGTAATTTAGCATTTTTACGTCACTTAATGAACACCTGACATGTTATGGTTTAGTTAAATATAGCGTTATAGTTAAAAGTGGCCGTAACGTCTTATTTAACTAAACCATAACATGTGAGGTGTTCATTAGGTGACGTAAAAATGCTAAATTACTTCATTCAAATAGTTTGTTGAGCATAATTTGATTTTCTATCTCTAATTACTAGATATGTTTTTTTTTCATTAGTGGCGCTAGTGTGCGGCGTAAACGCTCTTAATAAAGTTATTGTCTATTATAAGTCTAACGCTTATTTTTCACTTTTTAGTGCAATTTTTCAGTAAATTTTTTTGGAGTCTGTTTTTGTTTTTGTTAAAATTTTTGTTTATTTCTCGCTTTTTAGTGGTTCGTTTCGATCCATTTATCAAAAGCGAATATGGGTAGACCTACTAAACACGCTGCTCGTATGAGACAGCGCCGTTTAAATGAGACAAGCGAAGAAAACGAGAAACGCCTATCTCAAAGTAGGAATTCAAAAACTGAGTTCCGATGCCTGTCTTCTTTTGCTTCGTCATAGTCGCTTAACTATCTTAATCGAGATGTTTTATCGCCACCCGTGAAATACTTATCATTGAGGAGTTCCGATGGCAATCTGTGGTCTTTTTATCAGTTACACTTCATCAAATGATACTTTCTGAATGCAAATGCTTGACTTATTTCTGAAAATATCAAAATCGCGATAGGTATGCCTACAATATTCGAGGAGTTTCCTCAATTCCTTGAGGATCCCATCATCAGAACTGGACTAAATTAAAATGGGACCACACGGGAAGCACCAGCTTTCAAATAAAGAAAGAATCATCAAAATCGGTTCACTCAGTCGAAAGTTCTGAGGTAACAAACATAAAAAAAAAACAAAAAAAAATACAGTCGAATTGATAACCTCCTCCTTTTTTTGAAGTCGGTTAAAAAGAGAGATTACTGATTACTGATAGGAACGAATATTTAAAAAATCTAAATTTTAATAAGTAATTAAGTTAAAGATTTCAACATTCAAATTTTTAACTCTGAAATAGCCCTATATTGCAAAACAAAAATATATCTACGCGAAAGAAAAATGATACCCGCTGGTATTCAAACCTGGGACCTCTGAGACCAGGGGTCTACCTCCTAAGCAGATAGGTGGTTTAGATATTCAGTTTGTGTCCTACTGTTAACAATGACACAATAATCTAAAAGTAAAAATTTATTTTTTTATTTTTTATTATACACACTTAGTTAGGTACATGAAAATAAACAACATCCATAACTAAAAAAAAATACAATGTACTTTTGTAAATATTTTATTTTTGTATTCTGATAAAGAAGCAATTTCTCCAATCATCAACATTATACCTGTTACACTTGCCAATCATAATATCAATTGTCACGTTACATCACTAGCTTTAGCGACAATTCGTATTTCCACAACAGATGCCGGTATCCCCCAAAGCGTACGGCGCTAAAATCGAGAAATATGTTACAGTCAAACATAATAACAAACAATAACTTATATAAATACTACGATGAGCTGCAGAAAGCGTTTTCGGGAGACGTGCTTATTACGGAGGCAACTGTTTTACGACAGGGCGGTCTAAGTGAAGGGAGGACGCCGTTTGGAAATGTTTATTGTTTCTTGTTATATAGTAGCTGTAACCGTCAAGGTGAAGTTCTAATAACAGTTTCATAGTCATTTGTAACAACTACATAATCTTAATATATATTATAATATTAAGTAATTTAAAATAAATGTTAAATATTGTAGTGCCCTAACAGGGTTCACGTCATAATGTTAACCTATAAGTTAATATCTGTACACCTGACGTGAGACAATAAAATTATGAATTGTTATGAATTATTCCTCCGTACTATAACTCCTACTATAGGACTGGACAGATTAAAAAAAACTTTTTGAGTGTGTTTAAGAGGTCCCTGCACGGTTTCAATTCGTTAGTATTGGACCCGGTAGGTGACGATGCGATAGGGTTCTGAGATTTTTTTAAACCACTATGGGTACTGTGTGTTCACTCAAGCGGACACAATTGCGAGCGGGCCGCTAGTAAGTCTTGAATTAAGAGTTTGTTGTTGGTTTTATAAAATCATCATCATCATCACCCTATAAAATTGCGTAAGGAGTACAGCATAGGTTTCTTTAGAAGGGAGAGAGAAACATGTATTGAACACACACACATCAAAATAAAAATATTAGCACAGTCAATTACAACTCCGCTTTAGCTTGTGTTGTTGAACGGGGCGTGTCGGAACAACAATGGTGTTCTGGCAGAGGCTGTCGATGCGCGGTGCACGACATAAATTTGACATAAAAGTATAAATGTTATGTTTTTTTACATTTTACATGAAATCTATTTTTTAAAGGTTTTTACAAGGTTGGCAACGCATGAGCGATACCTCTGGTGTTGAAATCGTTATAATTCTACGGTAATTGCTTATCAGGCTAGCCATAAGCCTCACAAAAAGGGAAACCAAAAATACACAGAGAAGAAAAAAAAGGAAACAACTTAACTTGTAGCTTAACCGAAGGTAGGTACCAAATTCTAAAAGAAATCGTAACGTAGCTCCAAGTTTAACTAAAACCTTTAGGTACATAATGTTATTATATAAGCACATAAAATAGTTTCTACAAAATAATATTTTGTAATCATCATTGTATTTCAATGTCTTTTCTATTAAAAGCTACTAAGTCAACTTAAATCGCCCGTCTCTCATACATCGGGCAGCGAGCCAGGCTTCGGAATAGGCGTGTAAAATGCCGTAGCGCAATGCATGCCAATTCCTGCGCCAGTCTCTGCTGGACACTGTCCGACTGGTCGGTAGGGTCTGCAACGAAACTGATTTAGGAGGTTTACCCTCATAACACAAAAATACACATATTTATTTAGATAGCCAATTACTTACCTCGCATTGAAATGAAACCACTTATACGGATCTACTCGCGTATATTTTATACATTATGTAGTTTTAATTAATGTTTATCCTGACGTTTCGTTTCAATGTTTAGTGTTCGCGTAAACTTTAGAAAACAATACTTACCTTACCTTATATTATAGTCTGAAATAGTTTAGATACTGTCTGTAACTCAATGCATGTTGAGTTTACCTTTAAGTAGTTGTACATTAAGTTTATTTTACTGTAGATGTAAACCATAAAATAGAGTAGATGTAACAACTGTTGGTGATCCAATTGTCTTTTCAAGCGTTATGAGATTAAGCCATTACCAATCGAGTGTACTGTAAGGTGGATGTAAAATAAGAATAACAGTTGCACTTAACTTTGTGTATTATAATAAAAACATTACATTGGATTAAAACCGATCTCAGAGCACCTCGGCTCTTAGCCGGGCTGTAGCGCCTGTCTACGACTGTCCACGACTGTATCAAACCATTGCAAACCTTTTTAATTTTACATGCTCGATGATTCAAATATTCATCTAGACTAAAGAGGCTTACATCCTAATACAATAAACTAACTTTTACTTTGAGCTGCATATAACCTCCTTACAGTACTGATGACTTGATTTAAATGATTACGGGAGACCTTTGTCCAGCAGAAGGACAGTTATAGGCTATTTACTTTACTTTAAAAGTTATAGTTCCTTATTTTGCTGTCGCTACCCCAGCCGCCCACCGTGACCGGGGTATCAAGGCGGCAGTTTCAATTCGGCCTCCGACACACGCCTCCCGAGGTGCAAGCACTTTGGCACATTATTGCAGAGAATGCACTATTTACTGACTGTTAGGTACTACCTCTTTTTATTTCTGGCAAGTCTTTTTTGAGTTTAAGGAATTATAGTATCAAGACTTGTAGGCGCAGTAGTAGGTACTCTTTATGCGTCTATTGTTTCTTATTATTAGGTTTAAATGGTTTGTAAATGTTTATATAATTTTTAACGCAAATTATGTTGCGAACAAATTACAAAAACACAAATGTTGAAAAAATTTCCACGAGCAGGGTTTGAACCTGCACTGAAGAGCTGAACTGAAGAGCACCTGACCCGGTATGTCAGAAGGGTGCAGGTTCAAACCCTGCTCGTGGAAATTTTTTCAACATTTGTGTTTTTTTTTTTTTTAATGGTTTGATTTCTCATTATAACTTACAGTTACTTTAAGTACCAACAATACAAAATAATACACAATCTATACATATAATAAGAACGTAGGGATAAAAAAATCTGTAATTGCAAGATATAAAAAAAAAATTACACAGGTTGCCTTAAAATCACTTACGGAACACGATAGAATAGTTTTAAAAAAAATTGTTTGTTTGTTTGTTTGTTTGTTTGTTTGTTTGAAGTCGATAAACTCGAGAACTACTAAACGGATTTTGATCCGGTTTTCACCAAAATGCTAAGAAAAATCCGGAGAACAATATAGGCTACATAAATACTCGAAAAATACAGGGTGTCTCATTTAAATCGGTCAGTATGGGAAAGTCTTAAACTATAAGACATACGAAGATCTGTCCTTAGGAACCGTGTCATCGATTTTAATAAGAAGAAAAACTGCATTCATACATTTAAACCTATACTCAGCTCGGGAATCGAACCCGGTTGTTTTGAAAAAAAATAAACTTATAGTATTTCTATTTAGATATCGATTGTGTAGGTCTTAAGCAGTAAATAGTTTTTTGAAACATGATGTCTAAAATGAATAAAATGCATTGTTTTCACGTACTTTAATTTATTTTAGTAGGTGTTCAAAGTGACCACCGTTACATTCAACAAGTTCAGGCATGTAAAATTGTCTCTATGGTTGTTTGTACCTCTTTGCTGGTTTTGTAATTGTAAGATCGTTACCTAAACGTGTTGAATATTGTATTGAAAAAAACGGTGGTCACTTCGAACACCTTCTAAAATAAATAAAAGTATGTGAAAACAATGCATTTTATTCATTTTAGACATCATGTTTCAAAGAGCAATTTACTGCTTAAGACCTACACAATCGATATCTAAATAGAAATAGTGTAAGTTTATTTTTTTCAAAACAACCGGGTTCGATTCCCGAGTTGAGTACAGGTTTTTTTTAAATGTATGAATGCAGTTTTTCTTCTTATTAAAATCGATGACATGGTTCCTAAGAACAGATCTTCGTATGTCTTATAGTTTCAGACTATCCCATCCTGACCGATTTAAATGAGACACCCTGTATAATAAAAACGTAGGGATAAAAAAAAATCTGTAATTGTAACTTACGGAACACGATAGAATAGTTTAAAAAGAAATTGTTTGTTTGTTTGTTTGAACACGATAAACTCGAGAACTACTGAACGGATTTTGATCCAGTTTTACCGAAATGCTAAGAAAATTCCGTAGAATAACATAGGTTGTTAAATTTTGATTTGGTCTGAACCGGGATTTAATCCTTGGTTGCTTGGCATCTGTTGTTTATTATGTAACATAGGGGATTTTTTTTAATGAGTTTTACGGCTCTGGCATTTGAGGCTCTGGCTCTCTATTGCTATCGTGTTTTACGGCTCTGGGTTCTTTGCCCTTTTGAGCCTATCATTGATAGTTGTTGCCATGAGAATACCGATTTTGATGCGGTTATCACCAAAATGCTTAGAAAATTTCGGAGAATAACATACAAATCGAAAAATGTTAAACAAATTTTGATATACGTATTTACGCGACCAACTGTTAGATACGTTCGTTGAGTTATTATTTTAGAAAAGTTTTGTTACTCTCTAAGGTTACCTACCCTTTATAAATCTGTGAGGCACCTAAGCGAACATTAGCACCGCAGTAGTAAAGCGACGGAAAATTAAAACAAGCTCGAAATCACGCACATCATTAAACTTGGCTGTACATAGGTACACCTTTTGTTTCATTTTCCAAAATAACCAATAATAATATGGCTATTTAGTCGCGCCTGAGCGCGGCGCTTATTGCAGTTTTCTTATACACAGAAATGTTAAAAGTTAAAACATTACCTATATTTGGCTGTATAAAACTTTGTATCATTGCCCAAAATCATGTCTCTATTTTTTTAAATATTGCACATAGAAGATATCTTGAATTACATAGCTTGGCTGTATAAACCTTTGGGTCATTGCCCAAAATACTTAATGTTATTTTTTTAAATCTATTTGGTGAAAAAACGCGAGAACAGGAAAATTCAAAAAAGAATTGGCGCTCAAATTTTGAAACGAACAGAAGGAAACTTTGATATTTTGCAATGCATTAAGTACCTATTTTTATTTTGTTAATAATTTTCAAATTATATTAATTATTCATTGTGTAAAAATTTTTCAAAACCTTTTATGCAGGTACGTTAAATATTTCAGTACTTATTCAGTTCTTATTAATTTTCAAATAAGATTTATTCAATGTGTAAAAGTTTTATGAAACATTTGATGCAGGTAAGTTAAACACTTATTTCAGTACTTATTTTACATGTAAGCGGTTTCTTAGTTTGGTTTCTTAACATGTTTATAGGATAAATCTGTGTTCAATGATACAATATAAGTAAGTAAGTATCATAACAATTTTAATATCATAAAACCTATAAAGAATGAATTTTGTACATACTTCTAGATTACAGAAAAATGGTTTTTCCTTTCTTCTATCGCATAAGACGATGGCTACCTCTGTTATCAGAGTGGCAAAAATGTTTAAGTTTGCAAGGTACAACTGTATTAGAGGCACGGACTTTAGATTTTTTTTTTATTAGAGGTAACTTCTTTCTATGTCCTGTGATCTACCTCTAAAAAGCTACCTACCTAACAAGATGCCACGAAGAAGTTCAAATTTATCGCAAGTATGTATGTAACATAAAATACTATAATGTATATTACCTAATAGACAATAATATAATTTATTACAGTTCTTAATTTATTGATATTTTGTATCTACGAATAAGAACATAGTTGGAAAATAGTTTTTTGTGCCTTCTGGCCGACAACCAATAATCCTGGACCGCTACCTGCTACTCGATATCCAGCTTCGGTGGACAAGGCAAAAAATATTTTGAAGTCCGTGGTTGGACAGTATAACAGTAGACACATTTTAGCTAAGATACACCAGTGCCTAGGACGACTCCGGACGAGTACCTGAGCTGTAAAATACCAATTTTATTACATACTAGCTGACCCGGCGGAATTCGTACCGCTTTGACAGTTTCCATGACAACAAAAGAAACAATCTAAAACTAAATAGAAATAGTATAAGTTTATTTTTTTCAAAACAACCGGGTTCGATTTCCGAGCTGAGTACAGGTTTTTTTTTAATGCAGTTTTTCTTCTTATTAAAATCGATGACATGGTTCCTAAGGACAGATCTTCGTATGTCTTATAGTTTCAGACTTTCCCATACTGACAGATTTAAATGAGACACCCTGTATTTTTCGAGTATTTATGTAGCTTATATTATTCTCCGGATTTTTTTTAGCATTTTGGTAAAAACCGGATCAAAATCCGTTCAGTAGTTCTCGAGTTTATCCACTTCAAACAAACAAACAAACAAACAAACAAACAAACAAACAATTTTTTTTAAACTATTCTATCGTGTTCCGTAAGTGATTTTAAGGCAACCTGTGTAATTTTTTTTTTATATCTTGCAATTACAGATTTTTTTATCCCTACGTTCTTATTATATGTATAGATAATTGAGCGTCAGTAAACCCATTTCAGGTTTGTATGACGTAGCAAATACGCGCAACCCACCGAGAAACGGTGTTGTATACTGAATGTATGTGGAGGGATAATTGAAACGGGAAACTGAGTGAGAATCTGTATGAACGGGACGATTCTGTGCTTCAAACTGAATATATGTATGTACATGGCAGAGATGATAGTCGAAAGAATAAGAGATAATGTATGAAAAATAATGATGGACGTAAAGGAGACACAGGAAGTATGCCAGAACCAAACTAAATGGAGATCGATTGTCTTTGTCTATCTCAGCATTCCCAGCTGAAAGGATATTAAGAGTGAGTAGATGTACGTATGTCGGTAAATACAATGTCAATTTTCTAAATTTCCGATGCATATAATTTTATTATACCCTAATAAGCTTAAATAGATACCTACATAAAAATTAAACTGTACAGACTACAGCCTTTAGCTCACGCGGACGAAGTCGCGGGCAACAGCTAGTAATAAATAAATGAACAATATAGTTTTTGTGGCTACTTATTGAATACCTATTTACTCTAACTAGTGGTCGCAATGGTCGAAATTCGACCGTAATTTTATTAAGGTTGCATGAATTGTAATGCAAAATTAAAAAAGATAGAATGTGAGTTTGGATTGGCATTGACATTTTCGGTGGCTCCTCTTTCATTTTTGAAATTTTTGAAAAGGTAGTGGTAGTGTGTGTAATGTTTGTTCTATTGATATAATGTATTTTTTATGAATAATTAAAAAAAAAATATTGACATTCTTGTACTCCTTCTCTATATTAACTATAAGTGTGCGAAATTTCATACTCCCCCGTCCGCGCATTTTCGTAAAAAAGGGTACAAAGTTTTTGCTTCACGTATTATTTTAAAGATGTATTCTGACATTGTATTAGTAAAAATAAATTTCTAACCCCTATAGTCTATTGGTACTGATAACTAAGCAAGTGAAGAAATCTTAAATTTTTAAATTTTGATTATATTATTTTTTTATACCTAAATCTCCAATGTCTTCCAAAATAACATGTCGTGACAATATCATTCTATATTAAGCACTGTTCGCCGCCAGCAGAGTTCGTGAGGCAACAAATAAAAACTAACACACATACACATACGCCTCTAAAATATCGAATATGAATTTCTATTTACCGGGCGACCCGTCCCGATTGCAGATTCGGCTGCAAATTGTCGCTGCATGTGAAATTTTAAAATATATTCCAGGTAACGTATGCCAAATATAATATTTTTGCAGTAACACATGCTGTTGCCTCAAATTTGGTTTGTACAATTTGCGGCGAAATGTTTGCAAAATGTGGACGCGATGCTTGGTGCCGGAATGACTTTGTGATTTGTGCGGTCAATTGAGATTGTTCAATTGTTTCTCTAAAAAAGGTTTGATGTTCAGCTCTGAGTGTTGGAAACGAAATAATGTAAAAATAGCTTTAAGGGTCATGTACGTCTATGCGTATTTTTATCTGTTAGAAATTATGAAAATTATGAAATGGATGAAAAAGTTTGTGAATTCACTTCAACTGCTGATTTAGCATATGTAACTGTTAACTGTTTTGTTTTCGGTGGCACGTAAGCTAATTTACTATAAAAAATGTAAGAGATGAACATCCATCCAATAAGAAAGCCAAGTGCTTTTTTGAATTAAAAAAAACACTCGTGTCCTTATATTACACCCAGCCCAGTATATATCCTGAGACGTACGCTGACAGTAGAACCCCGGGTTTTTGGTCCGATAACGTTGGCCTACCCGCTAAAAAATAAAAATAAACTACCCGGGTTGCTAAATACCCGGAGATTGACATTTTTGGGCAACAATTTCTTTCATATAAAAGATTTATCAAATCAATCATCAATTTAATATTTTGAGCTGTTGAGCTCAAAGTATTAAATTTGATAAATCAAATCAAGTCAAAATCAATTTTAATTATATTTTATTTCCATGTAGTGTCTCCTTTTTGTCGTATGTTGTAATGGAATGTATTTATTTTAAATTTAATTAATTTAATGTTTTTCTTTTGTTTTCTATATTAATTGTCGAATTTGGTCTAATTGTGTACATTGTTTGGGGTTGCATCCCAGCTCTATACTTTTGATATTAATTTTTGTAATGCAATTTTGGATGTGACCTGTTAATGTACCTAAGTAAATAAATAAATAAATAAATAAATAAATAAACTTCAGAGACTATTAATAACCAAATCGAAACATACTGCCGAAATATTATATCGTTTATAAGCTCAATTCTTTTCATCTAAACTGAGCTACGTACACTAATGTGTCCCTCCATAAGCCAATACACTAGTTACCGTGATCTATACCTCGCCCAAACGCCTGTTGCAACGCCAAAGTGTCACTATCGATCTTCGTCCAGCGGCGAGATTTACGGCAGACACGATGCGTATTGCCGGCTCAGTTGACGTCGCAATGACGGGTGCAACGTGCGTCAGAATTGAGAGAGTAATGTATTGCTAACTTGTATGGTAATAATTTATGGGAATATGTTTTTGGGACGCAATCAGTCATCTGTGGTAATGGTTGCAGTGACCAGCATTTGTACTAGAAGTAAATATATCTATGTGTGGGCAAATGACTTCACTCAAACTGATATTAGGCAAAAGCGTAGTCTCGATGCAAAGACCACGGGTATAGCAGGATTGTGCCATCCTCACATTGCCGACCCTCAAGTCACTCACTGGGCCCGCGTGGTGGTCTATGGCCCGTTCTCCCTATCCATTTATAGGGAAGGCTCGTGCCCCAGCAGAGCGGACATAAAATGAGTCGGCGATGAAGTTCTTCACCCCTTATTTTAAGTATTGTATTTGATTCCCAGCAGGGAATATATTATTGTACTGCTTTTGATAACGTAACGATAACGATTGAGTAGTCACATAGGAAGCTTAGTTGCTGCCACCATCTTATCAAAACCTGATGATGATGATTTCCTCCTAGACGTATCCGTCGACGGCGACACCCTTAGCTAGTGTTAGCGTTAGCCTGAACCCTTGCATGGGCGCGAGCGTGACTTGCAAAACCAAATTTTGTTTTGAACGTCCTGTTACAGGAAGCACAATAGAGATACCCACTTGCATCATATGTATAGTTGTAAGAGGGCTTGGGTCGAGTTTTTCGAATCTGGCGTTTGGCGTCAAGATCTTCAAGACGGGCACGTTCAAAGTTTTGTAGACCCAGTTTGACAGCAGATCGCCAATTCGATCTCTGAGTGTCAAGCTTCTCCCACAACCCACGTGGCGTGCCAATAGCAGTTAGGTGGCGCTTCAAGACGTCCCTGTAACGCAGATACTGTCCTCCCGGTTTGCGTTTAACTGAGCTAAGCTCAGAGTAAAACACCAGCGAAGTTGGCCCTTCATGAGAAGACACTCCTAAGCCCAAATCCATCAAATGTAGCGATGATTTGATTTTAGTGATGAGAGCCTTATGAGAGACGGTATAAGGTATAATATAGTAACTTATTACTATTCCACATTATGTTAGTACTCAGCCTTTTCATATCAGCTGATTTTAAATGACAATAAGGTCGGAAATGGAAGCGCACCTCATTTTGAATTTTTAAACACGAAGGAGCCACTTTGGCCTACTATTAAGCTTAAAAATAACACTTCTTTGTTTTTAAGCCCGATGAGTAAGGCTGCGGGCATGTCAGAATTTCCTGTCGTAAAGCCAGTTAACAACTAATAATTTGGAGACGTAATCATTGCTATTATCATAAACATAATTATTTGATACAAAATTATTGACCGTCGATTTATAATGATAGGCCTCAACGGACTGATTGAAGGGTAAACGTGATGGTAATTTTAATTTTACTGTGTAGACCCTTGGAGCGATTTTGAACTTTAAATCTGGTAGATTAGAGTGATGATGCTAAATATAATAATGATCAGTGTTGAGATAATATTTTTATAAACTTGTATGGGAATGTGTTGCTTGGAATGTTGGGCGAAATTTAATGTCTTTAAAATAGGTAAAATACATTGCCTTTAGTAACAATAAAATCCCGATGGTCTTTGGACAGTGAATCTTCCCACCATAGAGAAGCACTGGACAGTGCATACAACAGTTCTCGTAATGCTTACTTACCAGCAATGGTGTGGTGGCAAATTGGTAAGCAAATCAAAAATAGAAAGTATTTTTGAATTTCGAATACGTCCCTTTTAATCACTGCAAAAAACGTAATTCCAAAAAGTCTTAATTTAGAATTCTGAACTAAGGTCTCCCTCGCATCTCATTAACATTTTCGTCACGCGTCGTGTTTGGCGGACGGCGTGATAATTTGTCGAAAGCCTAATGTAACGACAGCTCGACAGCTTTATTCATTCAAATTGTAAATTATTGCAATGAACCGGCTCGGCGTTTGCTGAGTTGTTTCTAAATTAAATGTTTTTTTACTTTTTTACTCGGCAGCGATCGTCATTTGTCGTCTCTCTATTGATTTGTTTCTTTATTTTTCTTTGACAAGTATTCGGAGTTCAAACGAAAACAAGTGAAGCAGCACAAGGAATTAAATATGTAAGCACTCCATTAATTCTGCAGTTATAAAACTCCCCAATAAATTATTTATTTAGCCTACCCAAGCCTTGTCACTTAAATTAACAAACCGTGATTAAAAACAGGACCTTAGGAAGTCCACGTAGGGTCTTAGAGACCCATATCTTTACTGAAACTCAGAAGCCCGCAGGAGGGGATAAGGTGGAGGGAATTTTGTGTTGTTTTCACCTATACGTTTTTAACATTTTATCAAAACCAAGTTATTTTTGATGATACGGTGGAAGATTAAGCAATTGGAACCATCCACTACTAAAATAGTGGATATCATATATCTTACTGTCAGGACAAAATAAATCTAGAATTCAAGATTTACAATCAGATAATAAATAAATATGTATGTAAGCATAAGAGACTTACCTACTCATTTAGATAACAAACTATTTATGCATTGAAACTTAAAAAGAAACTGTCTCCCGAACAAATAGATCATTACAAAGAGGATGTGTAAAAAGGGCAGGTTATTATAAACACGGGGCAGCGAGACACCATTTTGAAAGGGTTACGTAGGGTGGCTATGGTTTTGTTTTATTTAGTACTATACAACAGTCACTGTAAGATAATTTTTACTTTTTATTTTCAAGTGCTAATTGCTGCACTGAAGCTAAATTAAATATTTATAAAATGTATAAAATACAGTGAAAAAATTAAACGCCTACCCGATCCAGCCATTAATCAATTTCAATTTCAATTTCAATTTCTTTATTGCAAGCTAACATTGTGTACATAGTATCTTATAAAATTCGTACATAGGGTTTTATATCCAATGTAGCGCCCCGTGAGGGCATAGCAATTTACATAACAATATAGGTAATACAAACGATTATTCCATTCTTATATTATTACAATTAATTGCACTTTATTGTTTAATTCCTATATTAATAATTATATTATTAAATATTTATTCTTACTGAGATAAATGACAGTTTAACAATATCAGTATTTATTTTATTAGTATTATATTTCAATAGTATAAGTTTTAAATATCAGTATTATCATTTAAAAATTCTGTAATGCTGTAGTAACTCTTAGTAATTAAGAACTGTTTTAGATTTTTCTCAAAAGTTGTTAATTTTTCATTATTTTTTATTTTATTTGGGATATGGTTATATATTTTTATCAACATTGAGTGGGGGGCAGTGGAGTATAATTTTAGTTTTGAAAAAGGTAATTTAAGTTTATTTTCGTATCTATTATTGCGTCTGATAATTTTTATGGGAGAGTACAGGTTTTTATTCTTTTTGATGAATTTACAGGCTTCGAATATGTACAGACAAGATAGAGTTAGTATTTTAAGTTTAATAAAATGAGGTCTACAAGTATCTGTTTGTTTTATGTTAGCGATTATTCTCACACACTTCTTTTGGAGAACAAATATTTCCTTGATAATAGTGCAGTTGCCCCATAGTATGATTCCATAGGAAAGGCGCGAGTGGGCATAGGCGTAATATGCTGAGAGAGCTGTTTTTATGTTAGTAACCCGCTTTAAGCAACCAAGGGCATAAACAAAAGAAGACAATCTGCTTGACAATCTCTCGATGTGAGGTTTCCAGGTGATATGCGAATCTATCTCAATGCCTAACATAGTGGTTGAACTAACGGTTTCCAGGTTTTGTGTTTTGTATGTATAATTAATTTCCAAAGCAGTTTTTTGGTACGGTTTAAATTGGATAGGTTTAGTTTTATTTAAGTTGAGTTGTAAATTGTTTAGATTAAGCCAGTCTGTTATAGAATCTAATAGTGAGTCTAACTTTTTAGTTAATGAGTCAGTATTTGCGCAGGATAGAATAACTGAGACATCATCCGCAAAAGATACGCTGTCAAACGGAAATGATTGCGGCAAATCGTTCACATAAATTAGAAACAGGGTACAACCCAGTACACTTCCCTGGGGAATTGAGCCTGTGACAGGAGTCATATCAGATCTTACAAATTCAACGTGTCTGGTTTCAAAGTTGGTATATTCTATTTCAACATACTGAAAACGGTTTGAAAGATAAGACCTAAACCAATCAAATGCCACGCCCCTCACCCCAAGTCCATAAAGTTTGTCTAAGAGAACCTTGTAATCGACCCTATCATATGCTTTGCTCATGTCGAGAAGCAAACCCACCGCATATTCTTTACCATTTATAATATTTAGTATTTTCTGCACATATTGATAAATTGCTAATGTTGTGTTTCTATTCTTACGGAAACCATATTGAGTAGCATGAAGAACATTGTATTTGTCCAGGAAGGAGATGAGCCTTTTTGACATAGCAGACTCTAATATTTTTGCTGATGTAGGAAGTAATGCTATGGGGCGGTAGTTGTTTGTTTCGGAGTTGTCACCTTTCTTGTGAACTGGTTTGACCAATGATTTTTTCAGAGAGTCAGGGAAGCAACCTTCTAGGAAAGATTGATTGATCAGCAAAGTATACGGGAGGGCAAGCTCTCGAGCACACGCCCTTACTAGCCTTGGAGGGACTTTATCTATACCGAAACTAGTTTTATTTTTGAGGCTTTTTATTATATTATAAGTTTCTATAAGGTCTACTGGTTGTAAGTAAAGGGAATTTCGCACTGTATTGGTAAGTATATTATTGTTTTTATTGTATGTTTTATTTTGGGTATTGCTTATTTCAGTAAAATAGTTGTTAAAACAGTTGGCAATAATTTTTGGGCATTTTTGCAGTGATTGATTATGCTTCAGGACGATGTTTTGTTTTGATATTCTAGATTTTCGATAAGTTGCATTATTTATAATTTGCCACATGGCTTTACTTTACAATCGAACCTGGGTCTTCCGCAATCCGGGCGGCTACACTGCCCGCTATGCTACCGGGAAGGCTAACTTAGCGCTGAATAAGTAAGCGCTGAATCACTGTAAGCTATTTGATAAGATGTGAAATTGCTGACATCTAAAACTGCTAACTACAATCTGTGTACACAGAATAAAGGAATTACAGTTTATTTGTCAAATTCTTCGCTTATTCAGTGTTCTCCAACTGTCCAGCGCTTCGACTAAGATTTTCGAATTCTGCGATTTACCTGATATACAAGACCTTATACTATTTTAATTAAATGTTGCTATGTCATCATTATCAAGCCCTTTTCTAAGCTTGGGTCACACACGATAACTCTTACTAAAACGGAATTATCATTTTAAGACGACCAACACCTCAACCTCAATGGGGCCATGGTTAGCCCCTATGAAAGATTCTAAACGTAAAATTTAAAAAAAACAACCGAATAGGTATACACTCCACATTGCACGCACTTACATTTTAGAGAATTCGTGAAAACTTAAAAAGCAATGTGCGGTATTGGTATTTGTAATGTTTTTTTTTGTCCGTAATTTCTATAAAAAGGTGGTGACCACAGCATCGTCCAATTTTATCCATCACGCGCGGCCATTAGTTTTTTAATACGTTTTTAACTCAGCCTCGGGGAAAGATTAGTTACTTTTTGTACATGTTAAAAAATGAGTGTCCTCTTTTTTGTAACCTCTAAAAATGGAATAGTCATATTGGTGTCGTAGTCAGTTCTATTATGAAGATTGTCTATCTGCTATTTCTATCTTGTAGGTAATTTGAAAACGTAACACACAAAATTTAAGTGAACACGTCTGGAAAATTAAATGAGATTTGCGTCTTAAAAAGTTCTTTCCGAAATTTTTATTTTAAGGACTGTTCTGACTTTATGGTAAATTGATGAAGTGATTTAGAAAAAAAAAAACTTTTTGGTCATAATCAATATAAATAAATTGTGCGCGGTAGATATTTTTTTTAAATTGCTGTTATTCCATTCACAATTCTTTTATATTTTTTACCATTTAAGTACAAAGATATTATCTTTTTTATATATTTTTTTAAAATATTTTATGGTTAATCACTATGCCTTAATATCACCTGATGTTAAGTGACGATAAGGCCGCACTGCACCTGGAATCCTGAACCACTAGGCACTGGCTATCTTCTCTCTAGCTGCCGGAACACCATACAATCCTACAAACATTGATATTACGGCGACATATTTTAGATAAGATGGTGATAAGATGGTGATAGCTAGCCAGGAGGGCAAACAAGCCCTACCACCAACCCAACCGAGTACAAAAGCATGTACGTACGTTGGGAATCGAACCCGGGACCTCTGGGTCTAAACCGGTGGTCTTAACCACTAGACCACAAAGGCGATCAAAATATTTATTTATCTATGTAATAGGTACTTCTATTTAGGTATCTTAAACTTCGTAATATGTTTATTAATTTATTAATATATATACAGGTGACTTTTTTTATCACCGTTCAAACCTTCTGAGATAACTCCCGTGATACAAACGAACAACTCTTACTATTGGACTAACTCAATAACTCGAAAATAAAATTCAGCTGTTCCATACATTTTGGTCGAATAAATATTGATGTTTTGTTTATTTTCGAGTTGGTGAGTTGGTCCAATAGTAAGAGTTGTTCGTTTGTATCACGGGAGTCATATCAGAAAGTTTGGACGGTGATAAAAAAGTGACCCTGTATATAAAGACATATTAACATAATATTATAACCCTGTGTGGCGAAATGGCAACTTTTGTGACACGTAGTCTAAAGTAACCCTTTTATCTCTTTTCATGTTTTGAATTTATTACACTCATGAGATTATGGCACGCATCGTTTATTATAAATGAGTCGTAACAAATCACTCCCAATTTAAAAGGCGACTATTTTGAAACTGACTGAAATATGACACGGTTGTGATCATCACTCACTTTGATAAACATGAGTGAATTTATAAATGTAACTAATTTTAATTAAAGTTGATGAAGAATTTATTTATTAAAGTATTACGTATCATCATACCATCACCCGCCTATAAACGTCTTATGGCTGAGATCTTGCTTTTACACAATAAAAGAACTGCCCCCCTAGACAAGTGGCATAGAATACAAATGAAATAGAATGATTATAATAATAATAATATATTGATAGTATGGGAATGGCTTACGTTATTTATACGTATCGTTGAATCAGAATCAGAATCATTTATTGGGATTTGTTAGGTGTATTTTCCGATATTTTTATTTTTTTGTATAAAAAATTCCGGTCGTCTTTTTTCACTGTAGACTAATTTCCGAACGCCTTATTTCCCATAGAAAATTTTTCCGATATATTTATTTTCTAGTATAAATATTTCCGAATGCCTTCTTTCTGGTCATATAACAAAACGTTACATTTAGCAAGTCAAATGCACATATCAAAATATAATGGTAAATTGAATAAAATAAAATAAAAATAATTGCAAAAAATTAAATGTCAATAATAAATAGATTGAATTGAATATTTTTTTTAAAACACGTACATACAACAACAATGGAACATTATCTTAAATTATTGAGAGAATGAACATTTATTCTGTCGTAAGAGTCGTACCTGAGTGAAGCATTCATCACGTATTAAAAATATAATGATAACTAATTAGATTAAAAAAGTATAAAAATAATTACAATAAAAATTAAATGTCAATAATAAATAAATTTAATTGAATAAAATTATTTAAACATGTACACACAACAATAGAATAATAAATGAAGTTATTGAGTGAATGAACATTATTCTGTCGTAACTGAGTGAAGTATTCATGAAGACTATAAAACGGATTGCATTCAAAAAACAATTTTATTTTATGCTTGAAGTTCAAAAACGATAACTCTGTTATTTCTTGTGGCAAGACGTTGTTTATGGAGTTTTTTTTTTTTACTTGACTTGACTTTAGCGTTATGCCACTTGTCTAGCTACTCAGTTGTTCTTAAACCTTAAATAGAAATTAAATTGTTCTATGGCACTGTGGTTACCTTGGGCGTCTAAGTATCTACGGTGGCTGTAAGGTCTACGTGACAACTTACATTTAATTTATTTTAAGTCATCATTTTTTTATATTCGACTCATCAGCTTGCGTTACAATTCAAAATATAAAAATATCTTTATTATTTACACAAGTAAGTAGTTTTTCCAATTATGTGGGTCTCTTTTGTTAAGTTTGAAAAAACTGTTTTAGAACTGTTTTAGAACTGTTTTATAATTCATTGTAATGAATTGGTAAAAAAAGAAAAAGGTAAAGCAATAAATAAATTGGTCAATTACATAAACCTGAAAATATCATACATGGATTTAACTTTATACATATTGAGCTGTACTACATTACCTATACTATTCTAACTTCATAAAACTATAAGACCTACCTCTGTTACTACAAATATGATTATTGTACAGTAAAGAGAGGGGTCTCTACTCTTCTGTGATTGCAAAAGAAAAATAATGAAGGTGTAATACGCTAAATGCTCTTTAATGTTCCATCAAAATGTAACACGCTTTTATTTATAAAAAAATTGGATCTGTGATAAAATCTAAATTATTTTTAAATTTTTTTGTTCTTTTTAATTAATGTATACAAGTTTGTTTCTAAAAAATGTTTTCTTTTAATTTTTTATCATTCAGAATTCTTCATAATTGTAACACAAATTTCTTTGTACAGCTGTACGGTACGTCAATTATTTAACCAAAATAAAAATCTGCGTAGGTAACCATTTAAACTGCTCCGTTACTGCTACTCGTTACCATCGCGCCACCAGAATGCCATCCCCAAAACGGCTATAAATAAACGATATTAATTACTTAAACATCATACAAATAGCCCCAATGAAAGTTGCCGGTGCGCAAAGCCCCATAAAAAATAGGGGACTTAACCCTTCACCTGCGGGGCGGGTCGCAAAAGCACGGTAATTAGTAAGCTCGTTGCGACAATTTGTTGCGACGTATCTGCCGTTCGTCATGTTAAGCTACGGTTATGTGATTTTTGATTACCATCGCCTTTTTAATGATAACCTTTAAAAGCAACAGTAATAATTATATTTTATAAAACAATATATTAATATAATTATTTAAACTAGTCATGGTCGCATTAGAGTAATTTCGTTAGTCCGTAATTCAGTAATCCGTGATCATGGCGCATGCAACTGTGCCGAAATATCGGATACTCATATGTAATAAATATCGTAAGAATCCCGTTAATAATTACTCTAATGCAATATATGAATAACCAACAGTTATCAAATTTTCAATTAATTGTAAAATTGTTTAGTGCATTTGTAAATTCGTTCTATATATAGATCTTGCGCCCGTTCTTTTCCGCAACTAAAAGACGCCCTAGTTAAGTGGTAGACAAAAATTTTGAATTTTGAAATTTCTGTATCGATATTTTAATTTGATAACGATTCGAAAGTTTTATTTAGTGAGTTAACATAAAAAAAGATTTATTATGCCATTTCATTTCAATAAACGAGCGTGGTACGTTATGCCTTTATCTCCCCGTGTGCTTTTGCTAATGTGTGAAGGCATGAGCAGCAGTGAAGCGTTTTTAGTTTAATGATCATTTTTATAATATGTTAATTGATCTAGCTATTACCGATGACCATAAGCTGGAACAAATTACACTAACTGATTTTCTAACTCGCATCACCGTCCTACAATAGCCTAGTGAGGCCACATCTTTTACTAATACTTGGTCAATATTTTTATTTGTTTTTAACACTTATTCATGAAAGTGGCGATCCAATTTTTTAAAGTTATTCGAACCAAGTTTTATTTGTGGTGACGTACTACTCAGCAGAATAATGTTGGTTTCACTTTATTGCAAAGCTAAAAGATTAATACGATTCATATCATACACCGCAGTGAGTAAAATAGTTCAAGAAATACACGGTGAGGGCAAATAATTCTTACATTCCGAGATTTAACACTTTACACTGCGCCCGAGAAATATTAAAGCAAAACTGCTATTGCACGATTTTATTTCATTCTTAACCGACAAGAGAAAAGTCCAATTTTGTCTCTCATTGTACATTCGCTTGCGACTCAAATCATATTTTAGTTGTCACTTTTGTGCGGAGTATGATTGGTGTTTTAAGTTGGTTGTGTGTTTGTAGGCAATAAATATTATACTGTGTTATAAATATTGCATATTACTTTATAGTATGGCTTAGGTACTTATCAGTGTTTAAAGCAATTTTAAAACTTTTATCTAATTATACATACCAATCTTCACTTTCATCTGGTTTATATATTGTGACTTGGTTAATCGTAGTCGTATGTTGTTGATTGTGGCTTTAATAAGTACTCTCTAACTTTATGTAGGTATATTGTAATAAATTTAATAAGTTATTTATTACCTAATGCCTTTTTATATATTTTTTGTTAAATGTTAGTTCAATAGAATGATGGATATAATGAAATCTTAAATGATGAACCCTTACGTGTTAAACGTCTTCAACATAGTACTTACGTAGCAGAATAGAACCACCAAAAAAGAAGTACATTGCAAACGATTATTCTCTTTGGCACGTAGGCGTCGCGTACACTGTTGCCTGTTTTAAAAATATTAAAAGTTGCGCCGCCTGGCGTTGCTCGTTCTGTGGGCCGCGCTGACCCGCGATGTCTTGCATAGATAATGCGAGGCATTGTTCGCCCCGCGCCTTGGACGGATGCGTGTCTGGTTAAGGCAAAGACGTTTTAGGGTTATTTTTCTAAAGGAATGTTTCTTACTTCCTAACAAAGTCATATTTTTTTAAATTTTGATTAAAATCTTAGTTAGCGTTACGTTTCCTTATAAAGCTTTTATAAAGATCTATGTTGTTTTTTTGTTAGAATGAAATCTACTGAGGTACCTTAAGGTATAAGTAGGTACCTTTTTTAAGGTTATTAATGTTTTAAAAATAATTATATTTGCTTAGTGGTGACAAATCGGTTAGCTGACAAAGTTAAACGAGTTCATGTTAAAATTAATTTCAAATGGGCAGCTGGCAGCCAGATATCTTTTATTTATATGCTGAATGTATATGAAATACAATCGACTTTAAGCGACTTCCACTTAACAACAATGTATTGATACTGTACAAAGCGCACCACGCCTCAAATCGCGTCAACCGCACATACTATGCATAAACTTGGTTACGTCTTGAATCAATATTTCTCCTCACCCTCACTAGCACCGTGTAAAACATATAATTACGATTAATAATATGTTTGAGTAGGCGTAGGTTCGATGTCCAATGAAAACAGAGATGCATTGTCATTCACACACCGTTACAATCGATAAATTAATTTATAGGAACATAATTTCTTTATTATCTATTAAGTGACTTTAGTCACGAGTAAATAGATCAACATTCATGTCTAAATGATTTCTTTATTGATGATACACGAAATCACAAGAGGACAAAAACACAAGAAGAATATATGACGGAAAGAAGTGCTCTAATACAGTTAAACCGGAGCTCAGGATGAGGATAGATTTATACCAGGTAATGGAAGTCTCTTCATTTTGATCTGTAAACTATTTTAAAATATTTGACAAAGTAAAAGAAACTAATTTTACCTTAAACATAATTTACCTTTTGTTTTTTTTTCAGCATTTGTGTATTTGTAATTTGTTCGCAACAAAATTTGCGTTAAAAGTTATATAAACAAAACAAAAACATTTTATAAATACTTGCCTACTTCTTAACTGATCTTTAGTATTTGTAAAAATATTATGATCGGATGTTAATGACGGTAGTTGTTGACATTGAATGGGCGCCTTTGGCTTTCAAAGTAAAAAAGTAAATAGTGTTGAATAATTTCGGCGGGCTGGTTAGAACCACGATAGCACAATTGGGAGAGCACCTGACCCGGTACGTCAAAAGGGTGCAGGTTCAAATCCTGCTCGTGGAAATTTTTTCAGCATTTGTGTTTTTGTAATTTGTTCGCAACAAAATTTGCGTTAAAAATTATATAAAATAAACAAAAACATTTTATAATTCACCTGAATTGACAAATTAGGAGCAATTACTAAGAGAGATAAATTATCAACGTCAGAAACAATCTCGATACAGTTAAAAGAATCAGAACGATTTTCTGTCGTGAACACCGTGCTCTATCTGACTGAATAGACTTCGCAACATCAGCGAAAGTTATCAAAGCGTCTTCCAATATTTTATACGACATCAGAGCAGAGGAACTTTCTAAGGACGATTCGTCTCAAAGTTGGGGGCGGAACAATAAATCAATGTGTCGAATAATTACTTCTCATCGGAGTTGGAAGTCAGAATCAAAAGTTACTAATCACCGTCCTTATTAATAAGGCATAGAGGAAAATATATTCTGTTGCGAAAGTTTGGCGGACTTTTAAGAGTTGGGGGTCTTTTGGGACGTACGCCGGCAGTTAAGGGTTAGAACGCCACTGGGGTTTACAAGTGACTGGGATTTTATTTTTAAGATGCGGAAAAGCTTAAAATCTCAACTCATCAAGCGTATTAGCATTTTTATCGTAAACATTTTATATTATTTATTTGTTTAGGTCTACTTACTCAGTATATACTCGTAGTATATTTTTGACTTAAATAAGTAATATATATGTCGGAGACGTGGCGCTAGCATCGCTTAGAAACGACAAGTATAGTCTATACTTAGTGTGGTCTGCGCAGCCTATGCTCTATGGTGCGCGAAACGTCAACGTCAGTTGGCTTGGCGCAGGGGGATGACAGTCCCTAACATTGCTAATTTAACAAGGAAGCTAGGGCCATCTAGTTTTATGCACCCGAAACTTTGTCTTAACTTAGTTTAATCAAATGCCGATAGATGTCGCTACTAAGATGAAAATTTATAATTTCTTAATATTTTAAAAGTTATGAAATAATTGTTTTTCATTAATATTTTTAAACAGAAAACATATGCATAAATGAAATTTTAATTGGTTTTATTGAAATTAATTCATATTTTGATAGGGCAACACAGCCTTGATGTAGTCGCCACACTTGCGAAACTAAAAACAAAATGTCACAATATTGGTCGTAACTGTCGCTTGCGTATGCGCTTGTTGTTTTCCCAGTTTTTCCGATCAATTTTGTGCCTATAATAAGTGTTTTCTTTGCTGTAGACGTTGAGTTGAGATCCATTCTCCTCCGTCCTAGTGTTGAGTGCACTTTGACTGCGATACGGACGCTATTTAGTTTATATCTTGTTGTTTTTGTTGGACTTTTGTGTTACCAAAATCGACACCATGCCTGGTTACCGTTGTGTTCTTGGATGTGAACAGACTAATAAGCTCTATAGCTTTGAGTCAAAATGTATTTCGTTTGAGTCAAAAATGTATTTCGTTCCATAAAATGCCAGCCAATTTTGACTCACAGCAACTCTTAAAAATAATAGAGGTTTTAGTATAAAATTTCCCTTTTTTTGTTACACACTAAACTTATAAAGCTATAACTTATGATTCAACAAATGCTTCAGTTGTTTATTATTATATCGAATCATGACCACTATGTTCAATAATGTATGAGATAGAATAATAATGAGAATGTTAAAAAAAAAATATTTCTATAATATTGAAAAGAGACTGCTTTTTTTGTAAGCGGAAATTACCACTTTCTTCGTTGTAACTTAGCTGAGACTAACTTTTTTTTCTAAATACCTGTGGCATTAGTTAGCCAAGTATTCATAATGTATAGTAACTTTAACAGTCAATAGAAACATTAATGTTCGCGGTTGTTAATAAAATAAGAAAATCTTGTAAGTATACAAGTGGCAATTTCCTTAAAAATTTGTATACTATACGGCAATTTCATACTTTTAACACCTAATATGTATATTTATGAATAACCTAAAATATCCATCAAACTAATTATATATCCAGTTTCCATATTCAAGAAATCATTAGTTATACGTTAAACAAAAGTTTCGCTTAATTAAAAAAAATGTCTTAGTTCTACAATCACATCCCTTGAATATGGAAACTGATAAACAGATTATGTTTCAAATAGGCAACACTACATTATGTACCAACAGTATGTAAAATTTGTATTACATGTGTAATAAATTCGTAGTAATAATTGTGTTTTTTATTATAACAAAATCCTGCTTTCTGCTTACCAATAATAATGAATTGTTTTGTTCTAGTTAACACTTAAATTGTAACATTGTTACTAATTTGTAATGAAATCAATAAATAATCATTACAAAATAACAATGTTACAATTTAGTGTTTACTAGAACAAAACAGTTAATACCTACCTACATGTTCAAAAGCAGCTATAGCTATATATAAAATTAGTTTCGGGTGCAAATATGTAGAGGCGCTGTTTCAAATCGGTTGGTAAAAAAATCCCGCAAGAGGTCTCTCTATTTCCGTAGTATTATTATACTTTATATACATACATACATACATACATATTTATATACATAAATGCCTTACTTAATTCACACACCATTTGTTTTATTATAATAAGTGTTGAAAAAAATTGTGAGCCGTCACGGGATGCCTGGCAGATATGAAACATCGAAATTATTTTGTACAATTACGACAGGAATTAAATATGCCATATTTGAATTAATGAAAAAATAAAATTTTACAATTTTTTTCCAGAAAATGATGACTGTTTATTTAGTAAACATTTATTTTCATTAATTACAAAAATTCAAAATTCAAAAAATTATTTTTAATTGCGACAACTCAATCTCTTTAATCAGTGACTTCAGTAATAGTTAATATTCGATGTTGCCTCAGTACAGGTAACTGAAGTATGTTACAAAAGTATTGGACAATAGGTATCATTATCAATATGTCTTAAAAATACAGCGACTATACCGTACACACTACTACATATAGACTGTATATATATGTATACCATCGCATAGCGTGGCGCTGGCGAATGCGTCGCCACGCCAACAATCGGTGTTACCCGTGGCTATAGATATATAGATGTTTCACATCAAAAATTAAGGCTTGTTCCACTCACACGATAGGTAGGTAATTCTGGCATTCTCGGCAGTGTGTATTGACCACTAAAATATGTCAGTTGCATTTAGCCTAGAAATGGTTATTTGTAAGTCAACGTGAGCCTTGTCATCATCACCACAGCTCATTTGATGTGCTCACTGCTGGGGTACGAGCCTTACCTTTGGATGGAAATACAGGGAGAAAGGGCCATAAACCATTTACCCAGTGTTTTACCAACGACTTTACATGCCTTCCGAAGCATGAAACGTGAGCCTTCGACATCATAGATTTGAAAGCACTTTCTTTTGTTCTTCTTTTACGTAAAAAAGATCAAAGGATCGGCGTAAAATTTCGCTCAGATTAAGTTTGATGTCTGAAGAGGGACATAGTCTATTTTTAACTTTAAAGCTGCAAAACTTTTAACTAACCTCAACATCGTATCATCTCATTTTAACGAAAATATTTTTTTCTCAGGTAAGCGTAGCAGAATCCAGCCTTCTTGGTATGTAATTATTGTTTTTTTTAGTTTTTACCGAATACTTATTACAGCTATCACCAGCTCATTTTAGGTCCCCACTGCTGGGACACGAGCCTTCCATAGAGATGGATAAGAAGAACGGGCCATAAAACACTACGCAGGGCCTAGTTAGTCCCATTGGTGATTGTTAACGACTGCCAATGAAGCCGGGATCATCGGCTTAACGTGCCTTCCGAAGCACGGAGGAGCTTGAGATGATACATTTTTGGTCACCCATTCGATGACCGGCCCTAGCGGAAGTTGCTTAACATCAGCAATCGCAGACCGGGTGCGTTAACCACTGCGCCATCAAACTCTTCATTAAAGCTATAACAAATACTAATAATTAAATCTATAACAAATATATTATTAATATATTTTTTAAGTAGCCCTTTGTGATTTGCCGTGTTTTTATGTCGTATCCAGCTATAACATTGTTGTTAGCCGTTGGCAGGACCAGCGACCCTATACAAGTGCCATAACGCTGGTAAGTAGAATATAAATGGAATAAATGAATAAACGTATGTGATTGACATAAGGTTATTCAAACGACATTTATACGTGTCTTGTTTATGTCAATACCATATGATAATAGTTTTAGTCCATTTCTATTATCTAAGCTCCTTGCCACTTGTCTAGAGGGGCAGCATAGAACCCGGCTGGATCAAGTTCTGGTGCCAATCAGCTTTGTATAGCTAGGTATATAGATATATGGATGGATCTAATATGTATCTTTAGATTTTATATTATTTTGAATTTTGCATTCACAATAAAAGCTAAAGGCTATAGCTTTCGATATTGCTTTCATAGGCGGCACGAAACGACAAGATGACGTCATAAACCACACGGTTAGGCGGTCGGGCCCCAGGTCCCGTGACCGCCACCTAGCCTTCTGCTGATCGGAGTTCGGTCCCCCAGGGGTTAGTGGGTATTTCCCTCCGTCTCGCCCTCCCAGCTAGGACTTTGTCCTGGCAGCTGACTTGGAGCCTCCCTCCTTGTCAGTGGGTGTGGAAAGGCGGATAGGCGAGTCCCACATAACTGTCAGGCCTTCTCAAGGTCGGGTAGTCTTAACGGCTTCCCCTAGGTAAAAAAAGGGTCTCAACCCCAGAAGACTCGTCGATTTTTTCTATGACTTTGTGATTTACGCAAGCCAGCGGCATTACGTAACTGTGAAGTTACAACCCTCACAGTATTTTTTTTATAGTGAAATTCTATCTTCTAAAGACCTAGTTAAATCACTAGGTATAAGTCCTCAGGGTTGGCGACGCATGAGTTATACCTACATGCCAAACAGTATCTCCCATGTCTTACGATCCGATCCGAACCCTTCGGAGAATCTAGTAGGGCACGGGGACACGCACTTTTAAGTGTGTGATGCCGTACCCTCTAGAAAACCTCTGAAGGTAATTCGTTTCACACGGCTTGAGGTACCCTTTACGTACCTCGCCGCCCCCAAAAAAAGTCTGGTGACGCTGAAAATGCCGTTTGAGGCAATCAGCAATCTCTCTCAAAAAAAAGAAAAAAAAGTTTACATTATCCTCAGATTACCTTCCTCTTCTTTTTCTTCTTCCTTAACCATAATTCAACCATTTTGTTACATTGAGATTACCTTTCGTATTAAGTATTACGACCAATCCGATTCATCGTCTCTGGGCGTCCATACGCCTTGCAATAGATTAAGAAATGTATTCTCTTATTGTCGTCATGCAACGTTTTTCACGTACCTCGAGGTACAAATCAAAAGGCCGGGTAATAACAGTCCGCGTGAAACAATGAGATACGGCGCGGCTTAGGGCGACCGCTTTATTAATGTACGGTTCCGTTCGTATGTAATACGGACATTTTTCACTTACGAACAAGTTTTGTGATGGTCCACTTTCATTCAATTGTCGCTTAGATTTAATACTTCTTGGAGGTCGACTATCGTACCTTTACCCGGTTTTTAAAACTAAAATCGGAATTGTAGTGGCCAAGGCAATGGTAAGCTTCTTCATGGCGGGAAAGTGGAGAGTCATTTGTCTGCGGTTTTGTTTTACTAGCTGTGCTCGCGACTTCGTCCGCGTGGAATAGTGACTTTCGGCAGCATTTTTAATATTTTAGGCTCTTGTTCCCATTTTTGCAACATTTTTCACTGATGCTTTGCTCCTATTGGTCGCTACGTGATTTTATATAGCCTAAAGCCTTCCTCAATAAATGGACTATCCAACACAAAAATAATTTTTCAATTATTTATTTATTTATTTATTATCGGAATCAAAACATACATTACTTTTATAATATGGGGTACTACTTAAGCCTCTTGGGTTTGTGTGTAGTACCTAACAATGGTATTCTTCCACGTTATCAGAAATAAAGTAGGTAATCAAATACATTCATATTATAATAAATTCTAAGAATCGACACCGTTCAGCCCCCTGACTATGAGCTCTTATAGCAGTATTATTGCAGTTGTGGAAAAGAGACGCAAGTATATTCGCCGCTACACGCGTCTCGTTTTCACAACTGCAATAATACTGCTATAAGAGCTCGTGGTTACCCCCCTGACAGTACGATCACATTTCCGAACACAACATAGAATACTTATTTTAAAGCTGCCAAAAAATAACTTTTTAATTGGTATTTAATATTGTGTTCAGTGATATTGCATCACGCGTGGAGGTAGGCAAAGAATTAATTAGACGTGGAACTGACTAAAATTCGAACTAGTATTTCCTGAGATTAGCGCGTTCAAAGAATCAAAGTCTTCAGCTTTATAATATTATAATATAGATTATTGAGAAATAATAGTGGTTTATTAACAGTTAAGTGTAACACAAATAAAACAAAACAGTGCAACGTCGTTTTTTTTTTCAAATTCTCTCGAGAAGTCCGCGCGAGGATTTAGTGAAGCCCCACATCTTTACTGAGATACTCGAGGGATACTCTCTTGCCCCCCCCCCCTCCCCCCTATTAGGGTATGTCATTTCTCACTTCTCATTTCTATTATCATTCATTATCATCATACAAGAAGGGAATATTGTTTATTTATGTGTTACCTACTTGTAAGAAAAAATACTTTGACACTGGTTAGGTATATGTGCTAATCGCACGATGCCATCAACTAAAGGACAAAAGAGTAATGGTATAAATATACCTTATTGTTATAATGATACTAGGTACATTAATACATACATCTGTTAGTGAAAGTCGAAAACACCTATATAATCCTTGAGACAAGTGACTGCCTTGGATGGGACTCGCACCTTACGCAACTATATAATATGTAAATAGACACAAAAGACGAAGTTTTTGGAGCCGGTGCCAAAGAGAGTGCGGATTAAATTGAGCTAGCCACGGCCGCTTGGTTGATGATTGTGCCCGCCTTCGACAACTATCAATATTCAATGCATTTATAAATACTCATTTATTATAGATTTTATTATTTAAGTATAGTTATCGGACAAGGAAATATTTCACGTTGCATTCAACATTGCTCAAATTGAATTTTGGGATCGTAGAGCTTGTTTTTTTTCTTTTCAGTTTTATCTCTTTGCAGTTATTTTTTGTTACTCCGGTTTTTACGAGTATATAATTGTTTTTTACTTGGTTGTTTTAGCAGTCGGGTTTTTTGTTTTATTTTAATAATTTGTTTTTTTCAAACTTTTTTTTATTAAGTATATTCCGGATTTTTTATAGCCTATGTCACTCCCACAGTCAAAACAAATTTAACGACACCTCATATGTCAAAATCTACCATGCTGTTTGAAATGTAGGGCGTGCCAAAGAAATAGACATATACATACATACATACGTACATACATACATACTTACATATATACATACATACATACATACATACATACATACATACATACATACATACATACATACATACATACATACATACATACATACATACATACATACATACATACATACATACATACATACATACATACATACATACATACATACATACATACATACATACACTCGAAAAACATAACCCTCCTTCTGGCGCAGTCGGGTAATAAAGATATTCATTCAAACGCTGATCTCTAAATGTCTCGGTGGTCGCGGCCTACAATTTCCGATGGCGCATCGCTCCGTTCCGATCGGTCGCAACAATTGCGCGCGCAATTCTTTTTCGGCCGCGAAATAATTGTGAACGTGACGGTTTTGCCAAGGCGGCCGGCGACGGGTTATGAAGATAACTCGCGACAGATGCCGCTGACGCAGCGAAGGGTTGCTTATCAATTTTGTATTCTACTTACGCGGGAACTGTCTGGCAAGATGTGTCAATGTAAGCTCTTGCTATATTTCTGAAGATCATTGAAAGGGTCAAGGGTCATTCTGTGAGGTTGGTGACGTAATGCTTTCTTAACAGCGAACGCGAAAGTTGAGCTACTTTGGGTGCGGTCTGGGACCAGGTGGGTTACCAAAGACATCTTTGGACTGTATTCAATGCTTTGCAACCGCCGTTGGTGTTTTTTTTTATACTTTACAGGTAAGCATGGAAGCGCACTTCACCCGGGAACCTCAACTAGTGAGGCACTGGCTATCTTATCTCTAGCTGCCGGAACACAACAATGCTACAAACGTGTATGTTATGGCGACATATTTACTTAAGATGGTGGTAGCTAGGCAGGCGGACTAACAAGCCCTACCACCAACCAAACAGAACACCCGTGAAAACGAGTAGGTACGGTCGGCCAAGAAAGTGGTCTACCAGTTTTGACAAAGTTTCATATGTAAGTAAAATAGCGATAAGGTTGTACTCATGGACTTATTACCTTTTTAACAATGAAAGAGACGCACAAATGACGTATTATTTGTAACTGACATTTGAATTTGACCTTTGTTATCAACAATTTAAACTAGGAACACAACGCAAAGTGTTGGTTGACGTCTTATTAATATGATAAAGAGAACATTACTAGCTGTCAGAATATTTTTGCATGGGAAAATCAACCCTGTTGTTCTATGACGCGCGAATGATTTTCAACCTTAGGGTGATAGACCACTTTCTTGGCCGACCGTACCTACTACACTACCATGTCAATATTTTTATTATTATCTTTTATTTGTAAGTGTAGAGCTGTCATTTGTTTTCTGATGTCTAATTTTGGTTAGTGGCCGGAAGGTGGGCTTCTTTGTCCGCCTGGATAGCTAGCCACTATTTTATCTAAATACTAGATGACCCGGTGAACTTCGTATCACCTACATATATTTGTGAAAAATATGGTCAAAACTTAATACAACATTTTTATTAATCGTCTAGAAAAATTTATTTATTTATTTTCTTTTTTCGACAACCAACTGACACTTTTACACTTTTTTTATTTCTGAAACAGAACTGTTTTGTATTCCAACAAAACAGACCAAAGAGATCAGATCAGATCAGAGAAAGGGCCTGATACTACAGCTATGAAACAGACAAATTTCTGAACGCATCTATAAATATTTGATAAGCAAGTGACAATAGACAAAAGACATCAAATTTTTCACAGCTAGCAACATTTGTCGTCTTTAGTATTTTCCGTTACTTATTATTTATGTTTCTCACCGCTTAAACTTTCCCTGAACTTCCACAAATATTTCAAAATCAAAATTAGCCAAATCGGTCGAGCCATTCTCGAGTTTTAGCGAGACAAACGAACAGCAATTGATTTATATATATATAGATATATATATAGATGTCGCCATAACATCAATGTTAATAGCATTGTTATGATCTGGCAGCTAGAGATTAGATAGACAGTAGGTACCTCAGTAGTTGAGGATTCCGGGTGAAGTGCACTTCCACCTTCGGCCTTGTCGTCACTTAACTTTAGATGAAATGAGTGCCAAGTGCTTCATCATCATTATCATCATCTCAGCCAAAAGTCGTCCACTGCTGGACAAAGGCCTCCCCCAAGGATCTCCACAACGACTGGTTTTGTGCTGCTCGCATCCAGCGGCTTCCCGCGACCTTCACCAGATCGTCGGTCCACCTTGTTGGAGGCCTGCCCACACTTTCCGGTACGCGGTCGCCACTCCAGGACTATCCCGCCCCAGCGGCTATCAGTCCTGCGAGCAATGTGCCCTGCCCACTGCCACTTGAGCTTAGCAACTCTTCGGGCTATGTCGGTTACCTTTGTTCTTCTGCGGATCTCCTCATTTCTGATTCGATCACGCAGAGAAACCCCGAGCATAGCCCTCTCCATTGCTCTTTGAGTGACCTTGAGCATTTTAATCCAAATGCTTACCCGTAAGTAATAATAAATTTGTATAACAACCTCTTTGCAATGTAACTGATGCAATTCAATATAAAATAAAACACATTTAAGTACTTAAGCCATCTGAGAAACTCAACCAAAATGTTAATTTACGGTTGCCACCGAATAAGAAGATTGGAAATGTGTTTGACAAAGTTGTGGAGTAACCCGAAGCTCTCAATCACTTTCGATTTAAATGAAATGGAGTAAAAGCTTCTTAGATCTTCAATTTTATTTTTATTTAAACTCAAATGCACTTTCGGTGATAGTTTTTTTTTCTCTTTATTTAAGAGTTTTGGTCGAAAAAAATTACTATGTCAGCTCCATTTTATCCTAATCTTAAATGCTAGTACAACTTTACGGTGATAGTTGGTAGTAGTCTTGATGTGTAGACGTTACGAGATGTGTCTTAAACTTTCTCTAAAGCTCATTTGGAAGACATGTCGTCTGAAATTCGGAATGACGTGGGTTTGACCCAAACATGACGCATGTATTCTTTTCCAAGTGCTATATATATATCACATCATCACATCACATCATCTGCTCATAATATGTCCCCACTGCTGGGGTTTGAGCCTTCCATATGAATATTTAGCTCATATTGTGGGAGATGAATCAAACCGCCAGTATGTTGTCTATAGCTTCGTGAGCAGAGAGCTAAGAGATTGTTTATTTGTGTTTACGTCTTATGTACTAATTATTGCTAATACTTAAATATGTGCGTCAGCTGGAAACAGCCAGTGTGCTCATTTAAAGTCCAAGCTGACGCTACAGATGGATAGGGAGAACGGGCCATAAACCACTATGCAGGCCCAGTACGGAATGGTGGTTGTTAATGGCTACTAATGCAACCGGGACCAACGGCTTTACGTGGCTTCCGAAGCACGGAGGAGCTCGAGATGTTACATTTTTGGTCACCCATCCGGCGACCGAGCTTTGCGAAAGTTGCTGAACATCAGCAATCGCAGACAGGGCGCGATAACCACTGCGCCATGAAGCTTCTTATAAATGATGTAAATATAGATTATAGTCGATTTAAATAAAGATTGTAAATGCAAATCATATTTAAGATTCATAAACATTCTTCTTCTTCCTGTTCTGGTCCCATGTTACTAAGGGTCAACGCAAAATGTCAATTTCTTCCATTCTTCTCTATCAGCTGTCACCTGTACAGCATACACTATACACTAATCCACTGCTGGACATAGACCTTTCCAAGTGCACGCCACCGAGCCGAGCACGATCCGCGACTACCTTCATCCAGCTCTTGTTAGTCACCTTGCGGAAATCGTCGCTCCACCTTTCCTGTTCTACATTCATATTATACGTCACACAATCCATCCTTCTTTTCTTTGGTTTCATTTATAACATGCAGGTATCTTTATCTTAGACTAGCGGCCCGTCCTGGCTTCGCACGGGTGGACATTTCTATTTTTAATATAGCCTATTTTACACAGCGCTAATGTAGCATGCTAATGGTGAAATATTTTTTTAAATCGGGTCAGTAGTTTTTGAGTTTATTCGTTGCAAACATACAAAAATAGAAAGCTTTCCTCTTAATAATATTAGAATGATATAATATGATTCAGCTGCCACGAATTACAAAAGATACGTCTCTTATCGCCATTTTTGCGTACCAATAAAGTGAAAAAGTAGATACTTGTTAGAGTATCTGTCGTAAAATAAAATAAAAGCACATCGCACTAACGAACTTCCTGAGAATGAAGGGTTATCGTTGCAAAAGAAAACTAAATAAAATGGCGCATAAAAATGTATTTCAGCTACACCATTTTCTCTCTATATGAAATGCCTCGAGCATGTTTGGAAACTTAGTAGTAACGCAAATGTTCAAAAAGGTTTTTTTATGTGTAGCCATAGCCTGCGGCCATTCAGGCTGGCTTTAGAGACCTCGCCTGCGTTACATATGCTCCATTCAGTTGATGCTGAGCGTTGCATGGAAATCACGGTGGTGAATCATTATGTTATTCATTTTGTGTGAGGTTTTAGTTTCTTGAGATCTTTGTGTATATTATGAAGAAATGCCTTAGTTTCTTTTTTTAACTATATTCTTTTCTACAGAGAAAGGCAACAATATGAATTAATGAAATATCAAAGAGTTTAATCACGTAGATTTGAGCAAAGGACGCCTTGCTCGCAAAGGTTTCTAATTGCGTCGCAAGCACCGAATTTTCTTTTCTTTATTAGACTTCTAGGTTTTACTTTTTTATTTTTTAATATTGTAGAAGAGGCATATTCCCAGGACTGTCTCAAGGAGAATAAGATGTTGGTAGTCTCATAAACCTCAGGACATAAGGGTCTACTAATGGCCGCCCTAACTTAGGAAACATTACTAATATAATAATGTATATTAAAAGGTATTTTATATGTTGTTGATATTAAATGTACTATAATTATATATGTAGTTGTAGTATGTATTATCTATCCATTTATAGAATCAGAGATCTGCAATTTCACAGTGATTTTACAGTACGCTACTTATGCCTCTGCGTCACCCACTCTCGTCTCGAATGACGCCTTCGCGAGAGGCTTCGAGTGTCGAACCTCAGAAATGCATCCGTTACTGGCACGTTGGAGACTTCTGTTGATTTGCTCGAGAGCTGTGCAAGGAAAAGCTATTTTTGAATGTCTTATTGCTTACGAAGAGCTCGGTGACGTCAGAGGCTAGCTTGTTCGTGCTGCGATACTTTATACTAATACTTTTGTCCACTACTGCAACAAATGCTGAGTGGAGTCCTTTTAGAATACACTTTTAATTATGATTTGTTTGTTTTGTTTTAAGTCCCTACATAAGTTTGTACTGGGTTTTTATAAATATATTTCATTTCATTTCAATCATTGTAATCTTAAAAATTAAGCAAGTTTTGCTATGCTGAGATAGTGGGTGGCTAAAATAAAGATATCTAGAGTAAATACGGTTTTTTTGAGGGCATTTTGCTGTTTTCAAACGGTTTTTACAGCTTTCCCGGATTTTTTTGGGGGCGGCGAGAAACTTAAAGGGTTCCTCAAGCGTATCCCCGTTCCCTACTAGAATATCCTACGGGTTCAGATCGGATCTCGTGCAACTAAATCCGTGCTTCTAAAGACATGTTTGTCAAGCTGACCCAGTTGTCATCTTAAGACGGTATATCGTTAAAACCCTCATTTCGCTAGCTAAGGTGGGTTATGACCAAAGTACTATTTTCATGTGGGATTGCATAAACTGGGTATTTATCAGCAGTGGGACGTTTAAATTTTCTTTATAATGATGATGATGAATGCTAAAGACCGCGATGGACGCAGCTGGTTTTGTTATTTAGCTATATATTTATTTATATATTAATACGTAAAGCAAAAACTTTATACTACTTTTTTACGAAAATTGCGCGGACGGAGGAGTATGAAATTTCGCACACTTATAGTTTATATAGAGGTTAAGAAGGAGGAAGGTTATCCGAATGTATTTTTTTAAATTATGCATAAAAATACATTAAATCAATAAAACAAACATTACACACACTACCATGTTTTGACACACACGCATATACTCTATTCAAAAATTTCAAAAATGCAAGAGGAGCGGCCGAAATCTGTCATTGCCAATCCAAACTCACATTCTATCTTTTTAAATTTTTCATTGCTTAGGATACAATCCGTGTAGCCATAATAAAATTACGGTCGAATTTCGACCACTGGGCGACCACCAGTTTAATTAGTTATGTAAAGTAATTGTAAATAAATCAAGTTAACTCTCTTCATCTACACGAAAGCAAAGTAAATACTATATAGTATCTAGAATAAAAAAAAACGCCGGGTTGCACTCCGGGAGTGCCGGCAGAAGTGAAAACTTGAATATTAACGTTGTGCATTTTTGATATTTTGGAATGGTTAGGGAATAGTTTTGCACGAATTGCTTCAATTATCAGTATAAAAGTACTATCATTAATGTGGTAGAATACAATATTTATTTATTGCGCTATCGTACACAAACATGACAATTTATATTACATTAAAAAGCACTCGAACATTCGCGCAAGCACCCTGCGCCGCCTAAACGAAACAGCAGGCATACATTTTCGCCGCGCCGGCGCCGTAGAAAGAGAGGGGGATACTTCCTCTCCTACGCCGCGCCGGCTGTCTACTCTCCATCCGTCTTACAAATTTTCAATCAGGTCACGTGTCCTGACGCGAGTCACGTGTCCTGACGCGAATTTAACATTTTTTACCCATTACAAGAAAAGTGTACAACGCCGATAAAGAAGTTTTCACTTCAAAAACAGCCAGTTCAAGAACAGATATAATAGAAAACGATTGTAGAAACAATACAAAACAAGTCACAAAAACGTTTCTATCAACTTTTATCATATCCATATAACCTAAAGTGCATCCAGCTTTTCGCTTCACTGAGATGTTATTGCACGTTATATGACCTCTCAGGCTGCTTTTCCACCAAAGCTGTGCGAGGTAGCTAGTCGGTGCGCGAAGAAAATATCCACCATTATGATTACTTCCTCTTCCTTGCGATGTACAATGGAGTAATTCTATTGGTGGATTTTTTCCACGCTCGCTTCTCTACTCTTAGCTACCTCGCACAGCACTGGTGGAAACGCAGCCTTAGTCACCGTCACCATTGCAACAAAATAGAGATACCCAGGGTTCTTGGCGGGAAAGTGAAGAGTCATGTCTGCGGTTTTGTTTTATTTATAAAATTTGTGTATGTCGAATATTAATGTGAAATAATGGTGGATTGTTAACCGTTAAGTGTTCGTGAGTGTGCATGAGTGTTGGCAAATGAAACAAAACAGTGCAACGTCACTTTTTAAATTTTCTCAAGAAGTCCGCGTGAGGACTTAGTAAAGCCCCACATCTTTACTGAGATACTCGAGGGGTTGGGGGTATATCATTTCTCACTTCCCATTTCTGTTATCATTCATCATCATCATGCAGGAAGGAAATATTGTTTAATTATGTATTACTTGTACGAAAAATTACTTTGACACTGGCCAAATGTGCTAACCGCACGAAGCCATCAACTAAAGGAAGAACACGAAATCTCGGAATAGTTCCAGCGCAACTGTTGCGAGATGCCGTGTCCGTGAAAAGTTGTCTATGTGTGCGTTGCTTGACCGCGTTTGTATTACCTATTATTATTATTGGTCCTTACCTATGAAATTGGCGTTTTGTATGAAGATTTTTTATAAATAGCTAAATATAGCAGACATTAAAAAAAATGAGTCCCTTCAAAGCTACAATGAAACAAAAGGACAATTACGCGAACAAAAAACTTAGTCAATTAAAAAAAAAATTGGGCGATAAAAACACAAAATTAATAATCATTGTTATTACTGAAGCCTAAGTAACATAGTTCTAATTAAATGTGTTTAATAATATTAACAACCGGTATTGACTTTTAGAAGTAATACACCTATATACCCCCACATGACACGGTTAACTTAATTCAAAATGTGGACCGTTCCTTGCTTATAGACCCTGTTTTTTTGTGTGTATAAGACTTGTAGTATAAGACGATCTTACTTGCCAAACTTCATAGTTCTATGTCAACGGCAAGTACCCTATGAATTTTGATTCTCTTGAGAGTGTCCGAAATATATAAGTGAGAAAAAAACGTTAATTTCTTAGGTAAGGACCCAATATGAAGCTTGCCTTTGCAGTCTCCATAATTTGTGCCATTGCAGCGATCTATTCAACGGTCATTGCCAACGGAAAGAGCCAGTATAGCGGTATTCATTAACAGAATGAGTCGCCACTACACAGCCCCTACACAGAAAAGAAACAAAATGAATTAATTAAATATCAAAGGGTTCTTAATCTCGTAAAGGTTTTTGAGTATACCCCGTGCTCGCAAAGCAGTTTCTAATTGCGTCGCAAGCAGAGTTTTCTTTTTTTTTTCTTTGACACTTACGATTGATTAAAACGAAAATGGCCGCCTCGGGTTTTCTGTAACAAGGGTGTCATTGGATTAAAAAAGGTTCTATGTTGCATACACGATGATGAAGATTCAAGGTAAAGTGGAATTGCTAAAGGGATTCATGCATTTTTAAGTGTTAATTTTGTTTTTGGTGGAGTTTGTTGCTAATTTTGTTTGGTGCGCGTTAAGCAGCAGCAACTTTTGCGATGACTGACCAATAAGTTTCCAAGTTATGTGTCAACATGTTTATTATGGGCGTAGTGAGTAGCCAGCGTTCTTCCACCAGTAAAAAAAAAGAAAACAACTCTTGTAAAAGTATTTTCTAGTGTGAATTTTTCTTTTTAACTTTAGGAAAGTACCATAAAAATACTGCGATCCGAATATAGGTCAACACTTCACCCGACTCGTGGTTTGAGAAAGCAGTTCTGTTTTTTAACGTAATTAGTGTAGCTAAGCCAACTATACTGTTCAAAGCTGGGTTTCATGGAAAGGTAATGGCTCACAATCGTAGCCTGACCTCGTTGGCAATAGTAACCGGAACAGAACAGAGGCCAAAGTAATTGGTTAAGTGCTTGTTAACTTGAACTTTTCTATCTCACTCCTGAGTTGAAAATTATACTGTTATATTGAGTTAAAAGCTGAATTTGTTTCAATGGATTTGAATGGTTTGGAGACTGCGAGGTTTTTTTGTGAAATGTGTGAGCCTCTAGATATAGGGGTTTGAATAGAAAACTTGAGTTCAGTCTTCGTTGAGCCCTTCTCAAGCTTGTCGCCCTATATATATTGTTAGTCTGTCAATTGCAGTTGATATACATAATGTTGTTTTAATTGTTTAAGTGATAAATATATTAGATTTCTTCCACTTTAAAATTTTATAAAAAGCTATTATATTTTCGTAGTTCAATAAAGCGAAAATGTATGGACATATCGAGTTTTCGAACTCAAATAGAACCAAGGTTAATGGCCTTACAGTTTTGGTGCGATAATAATAAATAGTGTTATTTTTCTATTTGGTTCAAGACATCACCTTTTTTGGTTCAGATTTGAACCAAAAATTTGATGTCTTTTGTCGAAGAGCAAAATATTCTTTATTCAATATTTTTACAGTCATAGAGACCCCTTGTCACATGCATTCTTTATTATTGTAGTATCTAACATTATAATGAAAACTACGTGGTATTTAGGTACTAAAAAAAACTTGTTATCCACCCAACTTTATGCTAAGTGCGTATGATTGAAATTCTTCAACGCGAGCAAGATAATTTTAATCAAAATAAACGAGCTGTTCCCTCCGAAAATTTTTGACTTCATTTATTCAAATTCTCGCTAGAGAAATTTAATAACAGCAACGCAAGTTTGTGTGTTTGTCCCGCTCGCTTGAGGGATTGTACAGTGCCATCTGTCGGTGCACTCCGAAACTTGGACGCAGACTTTATAATTTTCAGTTTCGAGTTTTGACTAACGTCAGACTGTTTTGTTTATTATTTTTGTTAAGGAGTCTGTGAGTTTTGGTTTTTTTTACTTACTGTGACTTTTTTGTTTTAATTTTGATATCTAATCTCATTTGTCTAACTAAACCCACTCTAAGGTCACTCAAACTCTATACGCTCTTGGCTTTAGTTTTCTGAGAAAATGTATTTTAGGTAGATACTTTATGATGTCATTACGAAAAAAACATCAGACAATTACTAGACAGTTTAATGACAATAGAAGATACAAGTTCAAATTCAATTATTGGATACTTACGATCATGCATTTGAAGTGGCCAGTATTATGTGTTAAAAAGTAAATAGATTAGTTATCTCAATTATTTATATTGACGGACCAGATTTATAATATTTATTATTTCATTACACAGAATTAATAAGTACAAACGGTTGACTTTATACCTCAAGGCATTCTCTGCCAGTCAACCGTAGAGCCAAACAGACAGACAGATTGGACGTTCGGGGAATTGGACGTTCGGGGCATTGGACATTCAGGGAATTTGACATTCGGGGAATTAGACATTCGGTGAATTTGACAAAATTGACAGACTGGACATTTGGAGAATTGGAACTGGGTGACCGGACCCGTTCTGGATACACTTGGTTTTGTAAATACACGTATTTGCACTGGAATGCATAAGCGACATTTCGGGACAGGATTTTGTCAGTTGCAATACTATCAAAAGTAAAAGCTTCTTACAATGAAACCTAAAACAAAATTATCGTATTTTTATTTATTACGATGACTGGTTATATTAATTTTATCAAGAACAGTTGCTGTCCTATTAGATTGTATCGGAATCACAGTAGTTAAAATATTGAATTATTGAAATGAAACAACTTTTACGGATCTACTCGCGTTTATCCTGACGTTTTGAACCCTTTGTATAAACCTTTGTGAAAAGTTGTTTCATTTCAATGTGTAGTGTTCGCGTAAACGTTAGAAAACAATATAATGAATTATGTTATTTCAGCTTGAACAATATGGAAATAGCTATATTGTTTTAGAAAACAATATATTTCCATGTGTTTCAGAGTTTACGCGAACACTACGCATTTAATCAAAACAACTTTTACTTCTACTTTTAAGACAAATCTTATAAATATGGAAATAGAGAAAACTAAATAAAACAATTTTTTTCCACGGGAAAAATGTCTAGACTCACCCAAGGAAACTTTAAAATGCCGCCCATAATAATGCTCCCAAGTGCTTATCTTCTGATTCATTGGTCTCAACTAACTAGTCTTATAATTAAGCGTAAAGTTATCCAGCGCAAAAAGTTGTCGAGCCTGGAATCAGCTATAATTTCATTCTTCTATCTTAACCTCGGATCGCTACTAATTCCATTATGCTAGTTGGTGGTCGGACCGCCAGTAATTTGCTTAAACAAGGAATCTTTTTATGGGAGTTCGGATTAAGATAATGAAGGACTATTCCAGTTTCAAGATTTATGAAGTTACTGCATTGTCACTGTTCAGTTTCTGCTTTGCTGTGGAGTAAGGAATGTTTTGAACCATGGCTATATAATATAAAAGGTATATTAATATACCACAAATTACAATTCGTTAATGCGCTATCTTGCGTACTGGGTCAGCTGCATTACCAATTAGGCTTTGAACTTTTCGTCTAGTCCTGAACATAATATATAACTATGAGATCCTTTATAACGTCCTAGTAGATTGTTGCGTTTTGGATAATGAGTACCTTGATGATGAGTGTTTTCAAAATTTCTTAAATAATAAAATATGTAATATCTTAAAGAAAAGAAGCTGCATTGCAATAACATATACACAGCTAAAATACGTTAACTGTAAACGCTGTTAAGGACCGAACAATTACTCGAGACAAGGCATCTGAAACTAACTATGGCGCAACCTTATGGGATTCTACGAGATCGCACAAGACACTTTGCTAGCAAAATATTTGGTCGTTAAACAGAAATTAACGCACGTTCGGAGTGTGGAATCCGAGTTAAGTCTTCGTGGAGTTCCCAGTATATTTTAGCGTTTAGACCCGGTTCAAGAACTGTGGTCTAGGATTACTGCAGATAAGGTTGCAGCTAACCAGTTGCGGCTTAATTCGATACCGGGTCTTAACGAGATCCAAAGGGATTTTGTTTTGGGTAATGAAATGTTGGCGATGAATGCTGGAAAGGTAATTTTCTTGCTTTACCTTAATTTAATTACTTATGTGCAATCATCGAGTAAAGAACCAATGGTGGGTTTAAAGAAAATGTTTATTTATAAGAATACAGAATTCACTTAGGTATATAAGATAATTTATTCTATAATTAACGATAAACAGAATGTAACAATCCAAAATCAAAAATAAATATCGAATTAAGTGGATAACAAGGTTTTGTGTAGGAAAAAACTGATAAGCTTATTTTGGAAACATATACATGATCCGTGGTCATAACTCTCTGTCTCTTTGTTAGAGAGAGAAGCCTGCAGCTACTCAGGCTACTCTCTCTCTCTAGTTTCATAGCCACTACACATCTTCCAAACAACCTGATTATTTATTTATAAACAAACGGAAAAATCAGACTCAATAATCAATTCACTTGGTTATAAAAAATTTAAATAATGATTCCAAACGATTCCAAACAGATGATTAACTGTTTATGTTACGATCCTGGAACATAAGTATATTTATTTAAATATTTGGGAATGATTTGGGACACATTTTTTTACTTATAGTTAGTAGTAGTTATAGTTTATAGTTACAAAAACACAAATGTTGAAAAAATTTCCACGAGCAGGATTTGAACCTGCACCCTTCTGACATACCGGGTCAGGTGCTCTTTAGGATCTTTAGTATTTGTAAAAATATTATGATCGGATGTTAATGACGGTAGTTGTTGACATTGAATGGGCGCCTTTGGCTTTCAAAGTAAAAAAGTAAATAGTGTTGAATAATTTCGGCGGGCTGGTTAGAACCACGATAGCTCAATTAGGAGAGCACTTGACCCGGTATGTCAGAAGGGTGCAGGTTTAAATCCTGCTCGTGGAAATTTTTTCAACATTTGTGTTTTTGTAATTTCTTCGCAACAAAGTTGCGTTAAAATTATACAAACAAAACAAAAACCATTTTAGTTTATAGTTTTTATAAGTTTAATTTACTTGCTATTGTCTTTGTCTATTAAAACTTTATATCAAATTTTCGCTCAATTTTAAATTTTAAAATTATGTTTTCTTAAAACATTGACTTAATAAGATAAATGAAACTGTATTACAGTTTGAACCACTAAGTTGCAAAACCTTAACACTACCCCTAACGAGTTACGAGCATTGAAGTTATGACGTCAATTACAACGCATACCTTCATTACAACCTCAAGTCTGAAATAATAGTATTCCACATAATACCAGCTACTAGACGTAAGCCCCTGAAAGTTCCGTCAGATTATCCCATGGTAATGAACTGGCTGGCCACTCTGTTTTCATTACTATAACGACGAGTTTTCTTCCTCTAATGGGCCATAAACATGGCCGCAAATAGAGTAGGAAGTCTTGCAATAATCTTGGACTAGTTACATTATAAAATGTGGCGGTGCTGGATGTGGCATTTGAAGAACATTTGAAGATAAACATTGTTATTTAAAGTAACGGCTAGAATACCTTTTAATCAAAGGCTGTGTTTAGAATTTGTTTTGAAAATAGTCTATAAATATTTTTTAATAATTATAATATACATAATCCTTGCTTATAGTTTTTTTCTTAATATTGCTATAATTATAGCCCTTTACAAATAAACAAAGAACAAGGTCCGAATAGTTATTCCGTGTTTTGTTCCTGTCATGTAAACGTCATTTCAAATTAGAGTAAAAGAGACAAAACACGGAATAACTATTCGGACCTTTTCTTTGTTTATTTGTAAGACACATAATGTTTACCGATATTAAACATGCAAACTACTCAGTAATTATATCCTAGTGAGCTGACCGATTCATCCATATTATGGTATTTAAGTAAAGTTCAATTTCTATTAACGAAATTTGCCAGTTTGTTTTAGTCTTATGTTGAGATGTGTGTACTAAAAATTGTATGCTAACGATACTTTTACTAAGGCAATTCCATTAAAATGTTTAATGTCGTCGTTAATAAACAATCTGATAAAGTGTATTCTACTTTTTTATTTTTTTTATTTTTAGTTGATGGCTTCGTGTGATTAGCACATTTAGCCAGTGTCAAGTATTTTTTCTTACAAGTAATACATAAATAGACAATATTTCCTTTATGATGATGATGAATGATATTAGAAATGAAAAGTGAGAAATGATATGCCCCCCAAACCCTCGAGTAGCTCAGTAAAGATGTGGGGCTTTACTAAGTCCTCACGCGGCGGACTTCTTGAGAGAATTTGAAAAGTGCCGTTGCACTGTTTTGTTTCATTTGCCAACACTCATGCACACTCACGAACATTTAACGGTTAATAATCCACCATTATTTCACATTAATATTCGACATAACACAAATTTTAGAAAATAAAACAAAACCGCAGACATGACTCTTCACTTTCCCGCCAAGAAGGTATATTCTACTACTTAGGTACTATTTAACATTTCTTTTTATCGTTACGTGTTAACAAAGAAGCCATTTCCAGTGTTTCTACTTCGATGTATGAAGATGTATAGTAAGTTTTCGTAGGGATTATCTCTGAAGTGTTACGTCCATTTGATTACTAGGCCGCTTTGCTCGTACCATGATAGTTTAACTTTTTAATGTAGTCTCCAAGATATTAACTGTGAAGATTATGAGTGTCAGACATATTTTGTTAAGGTTGTAGAGCAGTTTAATGAATAATGTGATGTATTAAGAAATAATCCTGCAGATTACGTAATCTGCAGGATTATTTCTTAATACATCACATACATACGTATACGTATACGTATTGGAGGCAAACGACGGCTCAACCTATTTGCGATTTGTTAGTAATCTATAAAGTTTATACGATTTCTACAATAATCAGAAAAAATAAGTATCATTAAAAAATATAAATTACTTTGGTTGCATAAAAAAAGTTTTATTCAAGATCCAGAACGTAAAGATAAATCGATAGAAACTCATCATCATCCTTAATAGGGTGCCCACGTAACAGTTTTCTAGTGTGGGACCCATAGACAATGTGCATCTTGTGTTGTTACGATGTTCTCGAATAACCTAGCTTTATTGGTTGCACACCTATGTGTTTTGAGACCCCTTGTAACACAGCTTTGGTAATAAAGTATATTTGTATATGAATTTGTATCTCAGTCAAAAGACGTCTACTGCTAACCAAAGGCCTCCCCCAAGTATCTCCACAACGACCGGTTTTGTGCTGCTCGCATCCAACGGCTACCCGCGATCTTCACCAGGTAGTTGGTCCACCTTGTTGGAGGCCTGCCCACACTGCGTTTTCCGTTACGCGGTCGCCACTCACGAACCAGTAGGCTTAGCCAAAGTAACATTAAAACAACGATAGCGAAGTTCGAAAAGAATAAAATGTATGGGATTGACTTAAGCCGCGCTAAATAACGTGGTCAATCTTATGTCAATCCCATACATTTTATTCTTTTTGAACTTCGCTATTGTTTTCTTAATGTTACTTTGGCTATCGCCACAGATCCGACGAGCGAGCGATGGCCACTTGAGGTTAGCAACTCTTCAGGCTATGACGATAACCTTTGTTCTTCTGCGGATAGATACCTACACTTAACTTTAAAATCTAAGTTAACAAACAGTCGCACAAAATATAAGTAGCATTGTTATGTTTTGGCAGTAAGGTGATAAAATATCCAGTTCTTCGTCAGTTGAGAAAACCTGAAGAAGTGGAGGACCAAGTGCTATGTCGTGAAAAAAAATGTTTGAGAGGCATTTATTGGAATATTTTTTTTTACAATTTCTGACACTTGTGTCTACCCGGAATAATTTAAAGTGTGAACCCTGTCATGATTTAAGCTAACTATGGCTAAACTAAGTATAAGTGCAAAACGCCGGGCCACTGCTAATGGTCAATAAACGGGATCGGGCGGCTCAACGCGACTGCGGGATTGCGCCGGGATCCCGGTTCTAATCCCGGGTGCAGTTAAGAATGTGCCCTGGCTTCTGATGGCCGTTTTAATTAGGGCATATTAGCCACTCAGTGATTTTGCTATGATTAATGTTGTTAGTTTCAGAGAATCCTTAATCTTTTCTTTCTTTTCTACAATAAATATTGTTTAAAATATACAATTAGCAAAACGGGTCACGGGTAATGAGAAAAGTGGTTTCGGGCCTGTTCAAAGTTTATCGTTCTTCAATCAATTGTCGACGATGTGGTAACCTATGGTCGGCTCGATCCACTGGCCCTTCGGAAAGACGTTGCGTCTCTCTGTATATTTTATCGCCTTTATCATTCTGAGGAATTGTTCGATTTGATCCCTGCCGCTGATTTTCTTCACCACACTACACGCAATCGACTGTCTTTCCATCCTCATCATCTTGATGCTTGGCGATCTACTACTGTGCGTTTTTCACGTAATTTTTTACCACAAACTACAGTGCTGTGAAACCAGCTTTTAGCGGCGGTATTTCCGGACCATTACGACTTAGGGATCTTCAAAGGCCGGCAACGCATCTACGATTCCTTTGGTTTTGTGGGTGTCCATGGGCGGCGGTGATTGCTTCCCATCAGGTGACCCGCCTGCTCGCTTGCCTTCTTCTAATAAAAAAACATTGCCTTCTTCTAATAAAAAAACAATCTGTCTTGCAAGGAATAAAAAACAAAACAGTTCTACTTGCTTTCTCTAAAACTAGTTTTATAAGAACATTTGCTGCACTCCAAGTCACCGCTCGCATCTGGTGGGCTGCAGATCCTAAATATGAGAGTTCCTTCATAATGCCGGCTTCATTTGTCACGGCGCGGTTGCCAAGTGCGCGGCCACTGTTAATAACCCGCTGCAGTGGCAACGTTCCAGGTTCAGGTTGGCTGGGTGGAGTGCAAGGTTCGAGAGGTACGACGCTGAGAAACACGTTGAAGAAAGCTCGCGCGATAAGTCGTTTTTCACACATTTACACACACTTCTTTAATATTTGTAATATTATTGTCAATTATTTTTTTTATATTTTATTTTTTTATACCTAGCTCGGCAAATGACTCCACTCCATCGTATGTTAAGTGAGACGGAGTCCAGACGCGAGGACAACTGGTGCGGAGTGAAAACAACGCAACATCAGTCATGCTCATCCTGCCGGCCCACGGGCTGTTTCTTCACGCCTCGTTTGAAGGGCCCCATGTCATAGGAAGGAGGGAAAACGTGTGCTGGTAGACTATTGACTAGTACATATCTTTAAAGATATAGGTATAATAAATAACATCATTATCATCATCATCATCAGCCTACACACGTCCACTGCTGGACATAGGCCTCTCCAAGTACACGCCACTAAGCACGATCCGCGGCTACTCCCATCCAGCTCTTGGCAGATGATAGTTATATTATATAATTTAATAAACTATAATATGTATTACGATTTTACTGCTGTTTTAATGTTGCAATTTGATTCTATCGCTATCGTTTTCCGCTATCTTAAAACCAAAATCGCTCGTAACTCGTCACTTACATCAGTGAAACCAAAGTAAAGCGCAAGCGATGAGTCCGCTATTTAGCTAAACGACTACGCTACCGAGGCAGGATAATTTCAATTTGCTTAATAACGATATTGGAAGCATTAACGAACTAGCATGAACGAAAAGACATAGTGAGCCTCTCGGTTGAGCGAACAATAGAAATAGCTTGTGTGGAGCTGGAGCGACTTGTTGTATTAAGTGTATACAGGCCTCCGTCAGCATTGTATGATTATTTTGAAAAAGTAATGGATGAAGCATTATATAAAATCCGCAATGTAGGTAAAAAGATAGTTATTTGCGGTGATTTTAATATTAATTTGTTAGAAAAGTCTACAGGTTCTATCAAAATTAAAAATTTATTTCAATCGTATAATTTAAATAATTTATTTATGGAGCCAACTAGAATAACTGCCACTTCGGCCACTTGTATTGATAACATATATACCGATCTAGTACCACTGTCTAAACTCATTATTAATAAACTGGACTCTGATCATTGTGGCCAAATGGTCAGCCTTCCACATCAGTGTAAGCAAGTGAAGAAACAGAATATCACTGTTGTACCAAAAACTGCAGGCCGTCTGGAACGGTTTAAAAACAATCTTTATGATAATATATGTTTTTTAAAGTATAATGATAACCCAATTGAATTTTATAATAATTTCTTTCATAAATATTGTACAGAATTTAATAAAACTTTTATTCCAAAAAGGATCTCGGTTAGTGGTACTGTTACTTTTAGTGAATGGGCTACAATTGGTATCCACAAAAGTAGAAAACGACTTTATGAGCTATATGATGAACGCAACTATAACACCAGTGAAGATTTTAAATTGTATGTCAAAAATTATTCTAAGTTATTTAAAATAGTATGTCGATTAGCAAAGGCAAAGTTCCTGAGTTCAAAGATTAAGCTAAGTGATAACAAAATAAAAATGACATGGAATATTATAAATAGTGAAACTGGAAATGTCAAAAGTCGTAACAATGAGTACAAATTGAGCTACGAAAATCAAACCTTAACTTCCTATGCTGATGTTGCTGCGGCATTTGAGAAGTTTTTTACTGATATTCCAGTTTCAACTACAAAGGCTTTAGACTCCTCCCCCACTGTAGCAGAAGCGGTTCTAAAGGAAAATGTCAAACCTAGTAAAAACTATTTTAGTTTTCAAAAAATTGATTTTAGAGATATAATTAAAACTTTTAATACTCTTAATAAAAAGAAGACTGCTGATCTGTGGGGTAATTCCGTCGACGTCACTAAATCCGTTATTGAGACAATAGCTCCAGTTTTAGCTTGCATATTTAATGAATGCATTGACTGTGGTGTTTTTCCTGACCTAATGAAGCACAGTAAAGTAATCCCATTATTCAAATCAGGTAGCACATGTGACCCCTCTAACTTTAGACCAATTTCTGTGTTACCCACATTTAGTAAAATATTTGAAAAGATAATTCTAGACCAAATTCAAGTTCATTTTTATAGAAATAAACTTTTACATTCTAGACAATATGGTTTCACTAGGGGTCGCTCGACTACTGACGCTGGTGTTGAGCTTATTCTTCAAATATTTAATGCCTGGGAGGATTCTCACGATGCCGTAGGGGTTTTTTGTGATTTATCCAAGGCCTTTGATTGTGTTTTACATGAAACCCTGGTCAGGAAGCTCTACCACTATGGAATTAGAGATGCATCACTGAATCTTCTTATCTCATATTTGAGTGATAGGGTTCAGAGGGTTGATGTTAACGGTAAAAGATCTCTGGGATCGGTGGTTACAATGGGTGTTCCACAGGGTTCAATTCTTGGTCCTTTCTTATTTTTAATTTATATTAACGACTTGCCTTACTTTGTAAAAGACAAACATGAGATAGTATTGTTTGCAGATGATACCTCACTTTTATTCAAAGTGAAACGACGACAGCCGATTGATGACGATGTGAACAATGCTGTCACAAAGATAGTTCATTGGTTTAGTGTTAACAATTTGCTATTAAATGAACAAAAAACCAAATGTATAAGACTTGTATTACCCAACGTTAAGGAGGTAAAAACCAGTGTAAAAATTAAAGATAAGAATGTGGACCTTGTGGACACCACAGTGTTTCTAGGCATTACGTTGGATGCAAAGCTACAGTGGGGCCCACATATAGATAAATTGTCGAGTAGACTGAGCTCTGCGGCTTATGCAGTAATGAAAATTCGTCAGATCACTGACATTGAAACAGCTAGACTTGTTTACTTTAGTTATTTCCATAGCGTAATGTCGTACGGCATTTTACTGTGGGGCAATGCTGCCGATATTCAAACTATCTTTGTGCTGCAGAAGCGGGCTATTCGAGCAATTTATAATCTAAAAGCTGGTAATTCTCTTAGGGAGAGATTTAAAGATATTAATATAATGACAGTTGCATCACAATATATTTACGAGAACCTAATGTATGTATATAAAAATATTGAAACTTTTTCTAAAAACAGTGATATTCACAATGTAAACACTAGAAATAAAAACAAACTAGCAGTACCTAATACTAGGCTCCACAAAGTAAATAATTCATTTAGAGGCCTGTGTGTACGTTTTTACAATAAAGTTCCAAGTAATATCCAAAAACTAGATATTAATAAATTTAAAATCGCTATTAAAGAAAAGCTTTATAAAAAAGCTTATTATAAAGTGTCTGATTACATTGAAGACAAAACAGCATGGGTTTAAAATGCTCCAATCTATTTCTAATCCAATATATTGTTAAGGTTTTTTAAACTTGTATAACTTGGTAACGTAACGGCATATAATTTTGTAAATGTCGTTACATAATGAATTAAAGCTGTGGAGTTTCTTGCGCCCATTCTTCTCCACAGCTAAAAATAGACGTCCTGAATGGGTAGTAGGTAAAAAAATTATGGACGATTCAAAAGCACTTTTCTAAAGTTTATTTGAATAAAGAATATTTGACTTTGACTTTGACTTTGACTATTATATCAGGTCTCTGAAGTCGATAACTTATTTATAAGGTAACTTTTTTTAAAGATTTTAAGATTTTCTTTAATTCTTAGATTCTTAGCGCCACTGCGGTGGCCCAGTGGCATAGCGCTCGGCTCGATACCCGAAGGTCCCGGGGTCAATTCCCAGGATGGGCAAAGTGTGTTTCGAATTTTTTCGTTGCATAACCCGGGTTTGTGATCACCAACCTCCATTTGGCAATCGTGGTGAAAAAGCCAAGCCCATCAATTGTAGCGATGACTTGATTTCAATGATGGAGGCCTTTGCCCAGCAGTGGGACAGTTATAGGCTGTTTACTATCTTTCGTTTCTATTTTCTCTTTAAATTAATTGGGTGTTAAGTTACGAGCGAAACGAGCGAAACGAGCGTTTGAGATTGAGTCAGCGTTTTTGAAATGGTTTTAAAGTCTTGTCATTTCTTCGTTGTCATTTCAACATCACAAATACCATTGTTTCGTTCTCCGACAGAGACAAAATTGCAAGTTCCGTTAAGGATTCCGGGTCAATTGCGGTGGCCACCTTCAGCCTTCTCATGACTTATTATGAGGCGAGAAGGCCAAGTGTATATTCGTAGAAGTGTTAACAAAGGATTATATTATAGTGTAAGCAATAAAGTGACAATATATTAACTATCTATCTAAATAGTGGTCACACAGTGGTCGAATGTCGACCAAAAAACTTTTTTTCACAAAATATAGGTACTATGTTTATACAATGTAATAATAGTAACATAAATATTATACATAAATACTAACCACGACTAGCACGTACACACAAACACACGTACACGGCACGTTATCATGCGGCTAATTTTTATCTAATTTTGTTATTTTATTGATTGGTAGAGAAAAATAACTACCTGTGTTAATATTGTTAATACTATTAAGTAGCATAGTGTGTTTCATTAATTGGCTTATGTTTAGGTAAAATTTTAACTGATCTTTAGTATTTGTAAAAATATTATGATCAGATGTTAATGACGGTAGTTGAATGGGCGCCTTTGGCTTTCAAAGTAAAAAGTAAATAGTGTTGAATAATTTCGGCGGGCTGGTTAGAACCACGATAGCTCAATTGGGAGAGCACCTGACCTGGTATGTCAGAAGGGTGCGGGTTCAAATCCTACTCGTGGAAAAATTTTTGCAACATTTGTGTTTTTGTTGAAACACTGTCCAAATATAAATAAATTTATTATACTTCGGTACTTCTTCTCCATATAAACTTCAACTATATCAATTCCCACACTATTCCGTGTACGCAGTGTGCTTAAAAAGGAAAAGGAAGTTATCTCTTCACTTATTAATATATAGATTTATAATTACTGACAGTACACAGTCAAATTCAGCGCACGCTAAAATTATAACCTATAATGTAAGTTCACATCTTTACCTCATAATATTTAAACTGAGAAACAAGTATTCCGTCCCCAAGCAGGTGGCTATACATATTCATGCGGGATACCCTAAATTGCGGGGGCAAACTTTGAGAACCGTCGCTGCCGGCTGGAAAAACGGAGTTACTCAAGATTAAGTTTTGATGGTGTCGTCAGAGGAATCACCTGTGGAATTGAGACTTTAATGTTCCAGCGGTTGCGGCCCAATTCCTGAAGGGTTTGCCTTGAAGTGTTGCAAGATTTTAATTTAATTACCCTATAAAATATGTTTTTTTTAGGTTTTGATTTTGTTATGTTAGGTTGATGAGGCTGATGAGGATTTACTCGTACACTCTAATATTGGTTCAAACTTAAAGTTAGTTTGTTTGCTGCAGTTAGTACAAATTTTATAATAATAATAATATCTAATAAGGGTCACATGCAAAAGGCAGTACTCCTTGACACGGCGCGAATTGTCAGGAGGTTCCTCACTCTGCAGCTCTGACCACCGGTAGCTTGGGCCCTGATCACCGGTAGCTTGGGCCCTGCCCCGCTGCTGGTGGTACTCTAGGATTAGGTTTTTATAATGTTTTATTGTTTTTATATTAAAATATTGTAAAAATCTAGTTTTAAGAAAGAAAATAAATAAAGAGTATAATAATAATAATGGCTGATATTATTATTATTATATCAGCCACAGCTGTGGAAAAAGTGTGGGGAGCCCTTTGCCCAGAGGTGGACCAGCTATAGTTGATATAATAATAATATTATAAATTTTATAATTAAATTAGTAATTATAATTCTTAAGTATCTTTACTAGTTTTAATATCCAAGTACCTTACTTATAAACAGAGTATAAGCTTAGAAACTGTTATTCCGTGTTATGTTTAATTTCAAATAAAAAGAGCAAAAATGACAAAACACGGAATAACCAACAATTCAAAGCTTACTCCTTTATAAGTCAATGATTACCAATTATGAGTCCTTATTTAATTTAATTTTGTAATATTAAGCATTTGTTTTTTGCGATAAATAATGTTGATATAAAATATATATTATGTATATATTTATAACGCTTTTTCGCTGTCTAGCCTGTGTGTGGGTTTTTTAATTATGATTTGATTTATATAAGCAGTCTTTAACGCTATCTTTTGTCAATTGTATAATAATAATTAATTAAGTAGTAACTATTAAGTTAAGGTTCTTTTTTTTCTTTTATATATACGCTGTTGTCAAAAATTGCATGCCGTGGCAGCTTATAGTTGAGACAGCACTCAGCTTTAGAGGTCAATGTATGATTAATTTTACTCATGAAGTGTATGTTTTGTTAGCTATCCTTTTCAAAATAACTAAATAAATAAGTGCTCTGTTTATTATAACAGGTTATTATTATTATGAAATTTACATTGCATTACGTTATTATTACAGTTTAACTGTCATCTCGTTATTCGGATACAGCTTCATGCTCAAAAATATGCATGATAATTTTTTTTAGCACAATACATAAAACCTTTTAAGTTAATAATCTATTTCTTATCTTTGGACGTCGTTGTTTGAATTGGATAGGCTCATAACTTTTGCTGTTGTTAACTTTCCCTTCTTTTGCTAGTAGCTAGCGCCATCTCTTAGCGTTTCGAGTAAACACTGCAGTTCCTCGACATCACCACTACACACACATGGCGTTTGAGTGTACTCGGATAAATAAAGCTTTCATAAAACTTTTGTAAACAAATGACATAGTATAAATGACTTAGTTTAGTTAAAGGAACAAATATCGAAGAAGTAAAACACCCTTTGGCATTGATAAGTAGCTAGATTCAATCATTTATAACTGTATCACAAAGAGCCATTTCAGGGACATGACAAAATGTGAAAATGTCTTTAAGTTACAATTAGCATAATTCAGTAAGCTCCATTGATGGTTTGTAAAACAAAGTAAAGTTTTTTTTTAAACTTAAAAAAAGGCTACTTAATTACCTATTAAATTTTCTGTATTTCGATATACAACCTTATTTTTAGTTTATACGAAAACCGAAACACGGGTCAAATATTTTCATATATAGAATCAGTACAAAAAAATAATTTATTTGAGATTTTGTAAATATTATTTGGTCAAAATGTAACATGGTATAAAAAATATTGAAATCGATTCTATTACTGATTCTGAGCAAACATTTTTCAGGTTTCGTATAAACTAAAAATAACATTGTAAAACTTGTTAGTTTAATTTGCCACATACTATATTAAGAAGTGAGTATAGTTACATAGGTACTCTAGTTATAGCAAGAGCTGGATGAGATTGGTCGCGGATCGTGCTCAGTGGCGTGCACTTGGAGAGGCCTGTCCAGCAGTGGACTAGCATAGGCTGATGATGATGATGATGATGATGATAGTATGTGCTTTTGTTGTTTTGTACCCACTTAGGCATACTGTTGGCTCTCATTTCAGCAGCTTAGGTTCGCTAGAAAATATATCTCTAAGAGATAAGTCAACCTTTTGTCACCATTGTTTGTACATTACTTTCTTTATGTTATTTGCAATAAATAATATGTACTTAAACTTGAAAATAACATTTTCATATTTTTATTTTTCAGTTATCTGCACCACTTTGTGATGACTCGAAAAACTAACGCATAGGTACGCCAATATTCAAAACAAAATTCGCGCAAATTAATAGAAAAGATATTCAAACTGAAGTAGCGTAATACGCTGGTTCAGTAGTTAAAATTCCGCTGTCGCTGTGAAGGTCGTTTAAGGCCAACAGCTTAGTCTCTCATAAAAACGCGGGTTCTATATTATTTTTTCTGTAATACGATATAAAATTTGTTTATTTAATTTTTCGCGTTCATATAGGTATTATATTAACTATAGTTTTTAATAATTATAAAATGAAATAATAGTAATAATAATAATGATAATGTAGGTATAATAAAGTCTTGTTTCGAACCAGCCGGTAACTGCGGCTTTATATTTGTAATGGTTTTTGCGATTTAGACCCAGTCTTGTGCTAAAACTCTAGACCTGTATCAAAACATAAAGTTAGTTCTTTCTAATTAGCACTAACTAGTTTTAAGTATCCTATGTGTCTGGGACGCTTGAATTTGAATGGTAATAATTAACAAATAAAACAATATACCTATATATCTATATACAATGTTATTTTTAGTTTATATGATACGATTGTCATAGCGAATGCAGTGAGCCCGACACCACAGACAGGGCAAACATCGAAATCTACTACTCTTAATCAATTTAAAAAACTTGCGTATAATTTATACTTATTTTCGGGCTCACTTTTACTACTTATGCGTATTTTCAGATACGTACTGATATTCAAATCTGATCTACGCCAATTACAAAATACACGTTACAAATTATAGGTAGGTACGTGTGTAAACAACTTGTTTATAATTTGTGTAGGTATAAAGTTATTGTATCTTACACATTCACCGCTTTATTTAAGCTCGTATTAGAAACCAGAACAAGATAATTTCCTCTGAAGCCCGGATTTATGCGGCGGAACATATCGGGCGATCTCAATTTGTTTTCCGGGATCTTTTGCTTGTTTCTTAGCGTTTTTTTACTACACAGATAACCTCACACCGTTCCGTTCTCCGTGATCGTCCCCGTGGGATTTCTTTTTTCTTTCAACTAGGGTGAAATCTAATTTATAATAAATATAAAGAGACAACGTGGGCGCTTCGCTTTTTTAATTCTAAGGCACGGGAATAAATAATTAAGTCTTTAAAGCATCTCTAGAATGGCATTGAAAGTGGTACTGATGATGGGTGACAAAAAAATTGTAACCTCGAGTTCCTCCGTGCCTCGGAAGGCACGTAAAGTCGGTGGTCCCGGCTGCATTAGCAGTCGTTAACAACCATCAATCCGTTGGGCGCGCGTAGTGGTTTATGGCCCATTCTCTTTATCCATCCTTATGGAAGGCTCGTGCCCCAGCAGTGGGGACGTATAATGAGCTGATGATGATGGTGATGAGGTTTTTCATATAGGTATATTATCGTTTCTTATACATATATAGTAAATTCTTCAGTGTTTCTCTCCTAAATATATCATTTAAATGTAAAATTGTACCTTTATTATACAAATGTATTAAGAGGATCGGAGGCCTGGAGTTCTAAAATACAAATAGGCTTACCTAGTTTAGACTCCAGTCTCACCACAAATATTACATTTGATTTTATAGGCTTAGCATATTGTTTATTGTATTTTGTGGAGAGAAAATCAAAATAGTTATTATTATTTTATTATTATCTATATTGTAAAGAGATAACTTCGTGCCCCCTTTATAAGCACATTGCGCGCACGGAGAAGTATGAGAATTGGTATCGTTAAAGCTTATAAGCTTCATCCTCCTACTCTATAGAGTAGGAGTCCCGAAAGATAATCACATCACACTAATATTGTTGTCTGTTGCTTCTTCACGCTTCATTTGATTTGGTTGAAATTCGGCATACAGATAGTTTATAACCTGGATTCAAACATAGGATACTTTTTATTCTGATATTCTCACGGGAACGGGAACTACGCTGGTGAAACCGCGAGCGGCCGCTAGTATTTGTATATTCATCACTACACTAGCTGACTCAGCGAACTTCGCACCGCTTTGACAGTTCATATGACAACAAAATAAACAAAATCGTTATAAAGTGTACACCATATCAAAGAAACAAACTATTTTTTTTAAATAATAAGCATAGATCGGATTAGGTAGAGTTTTTTGACATACCTTTGCAGTGTTAGCATATCATGGATAATCTTAAGCAAACTTAGTTTTTTCCAGGATAAAACAAAGTATAAGATTTTTGAAAATAATCTCCAGTAGCGATCACCTAAATCACACTTTGATAGTCTGACGTGCAAAAGAGTTAAAAGTGTATTTTCACTTATTATTTTATCGGGTTATCCATACTATTAATAACGTTATGACGCAATTCACAGAAAAAACTCTACATATTCCGATCTATGATAATAAGTTTTCTATGTCTTTGATTATACTCTTGAGAATATGTGTACAAAACTTCATGATGATCGGTTCAATAGTTTACACGTGGAAGCGTAACAAAAAACAAACAATCAAACTCATTTTCGCATTTATCTATACTAATATTATAAAGCTGAAGAGTTTGTTTGTTTGTTTGTTTGTTTGTTTGTTTGTTTGTTTGTTTGTTTGTTTGTTTGTTTGTTTGAACGCGCTAATCTCAGGAACTACTGGTTCGAATTGAATAATTCTTTTTGTGTTGGATAGTCCATTTATCGAGGAAGGCTTTAGGCTATATAACATCACGCTGCGACCAATAGGAGCGAAGCATCAGTGAAAAATGTTGCAAAAACGGGAAAAGAGCCTAAAAAATTAAAAATGCTGCCGAAAGTCACTATTCCACGCGGACGAAGTCGCGAGCACAGCTAGTAAATTATTATAATAACTGTAACACATCCTAACTATTAAGTTAAGATGTGTTACAGTTATTTATTATGAAAATCAAAAATGCAGTTGAAATAATATTGTAGTGTTAATTCCGTTAAATCACTCGTTCATCAAACTTGGATGAAGTAAGCAAGCACCGGCCTCCCGCCCGATTTGATTTAGCGGAATTAACACTACTCGTACATATTAACTCAATTTCATTTTTGTGTGCCATGGATTTCCGCGAAGTAACACCTGATTCCATTAATTATTATGAAACGGTCGAATTTCGATCAGTGGGTGACCACTATTAATTTAAATATAAATAAGCCATGTTATCCAAAACGTACGTAAAAGGACCTACGTCCAATTTTTATTTTACCATTTGCAAGGTCTGTGGTCGCATGGATAGTTTTTACTACAGAAAGAATTTCATTGTCGAGCCAAATTAGTAAATGATATTAACTTATTTTACAACCAGCAACAATGTCATTGCACTTGTCACCTAAACGTCGTCGTCAATTAAAGGAATTCCATTTTCTTTTATTTCTTTTATCTCCTTTAAAAGACTCGTGAATTCAAAAGCCACTCTAAAACTTACTATGTTAAGTCGAAATTGTATCAGTGGAAAATCTTTCTCTTAGCACAGTAGCGTCATCTGTCGTGATCAATAAACGTTTATTTCTCTTTTTGAATTATTATCAGTGAACAGAAATATGAGATGCGCGTGCGCCGATGAATCGTTTAAAAACTTGTTTGTAAATATGTTTGTCATGTTTACGAATTGATGTTTCATTTTGATATAATAAATATTAATGAACGTTGTCGGCTGTAGGAGTTTATCGTTTTTAAAGTTAATATGAATTGATTGTGTTCGCTCGTGTTACATGGTTTGAATAACTGGGATGGAAGTGTTGTATTTATCTATCATGTGTACGGAAGTGAGCTATTTTTGCTTTTAGGTTTTTTAACATCTTTAATTAAAAACGGAAGGGTTCAATTTATTTTTCAATTATTTTAAACTAAGATCCCATGCAGTATGTTCTATGAACCTTACTTACTTACTTACTGCGCTGGCTCAGGGACCCGAAGTGGATCTTGGCCTCCGACACGAGATTTCACCACTCTGCTCTGTCCTCAGCCACCTCTCGCCAGTCCAGCCGTTGGAGGTGGCTAAGATCCTTCTCAACCTGGTCTATCCAGCGATACCTGGGGCGTCCCACCGGGCGCTTCCCGGTTGGTCGGCCCAGGTATGCTCTCTTCGCAGCCCGATCCGACTCCTTTCTCTCAACGTGGTGGCCGAGCCAGCACAGTCTAGCCGACTTTGTCTCGCCCATTATGTTCTCTGTGTCGGTTGTGTAACTGTAGTCCTTTTTAACCTTTTTTTGTAGTATGAACCAACCAAAAAAAAAAATCTTAATTATATGTAAGCTGTTAATTTGCTGACTTGGTTTGTTTATTGGTTAATGTTTTCTTAACTATCATCATCATCATCATCATCTCAGCCAAAAAGACGTCCACTGCTGGACAAAGGCCTCCCTCAAGGATAAATCACTTTGAGGGGAATTTGCCATAATCGCCACGCTTTGCAGGCGGGTTGGCGATCGCATTAGGGTGAGAATAATCACAGAGAGACGCTGCTGCCCATCCTCTGGAATGGTCCCATAGTCGCCTTCTACGACACCCACGGGAAGAGATGGGCTGGTGCAATTCTTTATCCCCGGCACCACACGGGGGACAATTCTTAACTATGTATGTAATAAATGTAACTGTTAGTGTACCTTAATAATAAAAGCTAAATTACACAATTTTATTATTTATCTGTTCGATCGAAGGCTGTGTCCCAACCTGTCCTGACAGAAAAGGCATTACGAAACGTGTACATCAAACCAGTTGCTTTTGTAGAGCGCTATTGTAAATAGCGTACCTATCATGTAGAGTAATTGAAACCTGGTGATGCACTAGGAGCAACGAAGGAATGAATAGGACTTTTGTAACTACAATAGACATTGAAGTGTCATCACGTTAATGTTAGTAACATTTTGGGATCCGACAGTTAGAAAAAAAGATAGCCAGTTACTAATTGAGTTGGCGCAGTGACCCTATGTGAGTCTTGGCATCCAATCATCCGCATTTATCTTGCGCAGGTCAGCTGCAGAACCTGGGATCACAAACTGGCTGTCTTGGCCACAAGGTCGTCTTACATAAGCTCGCTTCACTACACGATCTCCCATCCTCTCAAGGTTGGTTCAAACGTAGTGTAGGGCGCCCTTAGATTAGGTGGAGCGAGGTGGCTGGTAAGAGCTGGATGAGATCTTGGTTAAGACCACCGGTCAGACCCAGAGGCTCCGGGTCCGATTTCCAGCGGGGAGAATATGTTTCATACTCGTTTTGGTTGGTGGTAGGGCTTGTTTGTCCGTCTGGCAAGCTACCAGCGTCAGAATCAGAATCGGAATCAGAATCAGAAACATTTATTGCTAGAAACTGTGTTACAAGTTTGGTGATAACAATAACTTTCTTAATATGTCGCCATAACATCAATGTTTGTAGCATTTTTATGTTCCGACGGCTAGAGATAAGATGGCCAGTGCCTCAGTAGTTGAGGATTCCGGCTAAAGTGCTCTTCCATCTTCGGCCTTATCATTACTTAATATCAAGCCAAGTGCTAACCCGTAGGTAATAGCAAAAACCTCCAGAAGTGGACTAATGGCTACCAGTTATTCCTGCTCTACATTCTTCTTCCCCCTCCTTATTCCATCGTGTGTACTGTTACAACCGGCGGTTGTAATACCGGGGGCGTGATTTAAATTAAACTCATAGAGCGTTTTGGTATTTTTAAGATAACCTACAATATAATAAAATAGATGTCGTCGTAGCCGCGGATGACAAGGAAGTCCTCTTCTCTTGTTTTTATGCGCTTCTTCTTAAACTTATACTACGTTCATACGCAGAACGCGTCGGCTGCCAGTAGGCTCGCCCAACCAAGTAGTCTCGATCACTTAAACTTCCTATTATTTTATCTATTTCCATAAACCAGGTGTACCCTTTTGTGGGCCAGTTGCGCGTGCGCCTAATGATGCGGTCATCGCTCGCGGACATTCGATTATGGCCGCGATAAAACGTCCACGAGAACTTTGATTTGTTGCCAGCCAGTAATTGTTTTCTACTCGGTGTCCAATAGCTGTTTCTGGTTGTCGGAATAATCGATGATTGTTTATCGTGAGCTATTTCTGCTGGGAGCGAGTTTGTTTTGCTATAGATTGGTGGAGGCCTAACGCCGTTCTGCCTTTAAGTAACTAATTGAAAGTTTTCTCCCTTTTTTTTTTGCGATTTTTTTTTAACATGTTTTTCATCTAAGTTTACTTTATTATACTTTTTTATCGAACAAAAGTTCCAAAATTTTGGCACAACACTATTCCACCACATTATAGAACTTCACAAATTGTGATTCCAATAAAAGTTTTTTCTATCTTTCTTTCAAATCCATTAGGTAGTTGCGATGACACAAGTTACTTTTCTAACCGACTTTAAAAAAAAGTCTGCATATATATTTTTTATTATTTCTTATAGGAATGAAAAACTAATGACTCTAGCGTTTTGGCTTCAAAAAGGCTTTTAAAAGCTTGATGCTTGAATGCAACAACGTAGGTCACACTTTTTCTTTCCCAACGACTGTAAGAGGATAAGGGTCCTCCACTCTCGATACTTACTCGGTTAAAAATCCCTGGAGAATCTATTAAGGTATGTGGTCACTCCTGTACTAGTAGTAGTACGTATTGATACCCCAAGGTGAGCAACGTAGCCGTTTTTAGGTATCCCCCGTCTACAAGTCTTGTTCACATCTTTTAAAATTATTTTTAGTTTGAGTTAACGTGCAGTATTCCTATGAATTAATTTCGTAAAATGCCTCAATCTTTATTATCTCCACAATTTAAATTCATGAGCCCGCTATATAAAATTTTACTTCGACATATTCATCTTGAAGATAACCTTCCCCGACCGATCGCCTTATCGATGTCTCCCGCATTATCGATATAATTACAAATCATTGATCGAAGCATCGATTGTGTTGTAGTCGTGAAGCGTTATCGAGAACACGGAACTTCACGCGGCGGTGACAAGTTTAGCATATCTAATCTTAACGCCCGGACTCGAGTCGAATCTCTTATCGTTAAACAAGAGGTGTATATTGTTGGGCTTTGTAGGAAGCGAGTTACTATTTTACAAGCTTAACGGTATGTAGGCAATATAAAAGTATGATTATTGAATGCTGTAGCAAAAAGATCTTCAAATTTTTTTTAATTAAGTCTTTGAACATGGTTGAGAACGGACTGTTTTATGCCTTTGTTATTACTTTAAACATTTTTTTTTATTAAGTGAAGATTTAAAGTTACCGAAATGTATTGTTTACAGATAATGAAAAAATGATGATTCAGGAATCATTATGCCAATCCTAGCTAAAGTGTGAATTAAATTCTGCGCGTCTAGCAGAAAGAAGCACCTTCGAATGCTTAAATGCTTAAATCCAATTCAAGATTTCATCAAAAGTTTGCAGCTAAGTACTGCTAAAAATAGGAGTTAGCTGCATGCATAACTACCTATATGTAGCGCCTATGCTACGCATAATTAATTAACCTGTTTTTTTACTTTTTATTTTCAAGTGCTAACTGCTGCACTGAAGCTAAATTAAATATTAATAAAGTTTATAAAATACAGTGAAAAAATTAAGCGCTGAATTTTGTCACTGCTTTTTAATATTTTTTTTGAGTGCTAACTACTTACTGCTGCTGCTGCTTACGTCAGCCATCCCGGTAGCATAGCGGTCAGTGCAGCCGCCCGGATTGCGGAAGACCCAGGTTCGATTCCTGGTTGGGTCGGATAGGCGTTTAATTTTTTCACTGTATTTTATAAATTTTATAAATATTTAGGTATAAATTTTATAAATATTTTATAAATATTTATGTTGTGAGACATAAAAATACATATTGTGAAATTCTCCATTTATTTTTACATAAAAATTGCAACATCGCTATCAGCACACTTGTCATACCACTGGGCTCCGGGACCAATGGTTTAACATGCATTCCGAAGCAAAGATAGTTCTGACAGTTGGCTATAATATGACAACAACGGGGCCAATCAAAGGAGGAAGATGGGAGAAAGAAGGAGGGTATGAAACAAAATTTAAACAATTTAAATTTTATTTACGCTTGCCGCTCGCTCATTGTCTGGCCCCACACTACGTCTTTATTGATCGCTCGTACACCTAACACGATATATCCGAAGTAACAGACGTGAACAAATGGTGCATCCGAAATTGCCCGGCGATAGGCGGCGATAGATAGATCGCCGATCTATCGCCGATCATCGGCCTCGGTAATCAGTAGAATCTGCCGCCATACATCAATGTAATTGCTAATAGTGAGGCGCCGTAATATTTGGGATGTTGTGTTTGATGATAGATGCGTTTTGAGAATTGAATTTGACGGTGTACCATTGCTGCATTTGTGCAGTTTGACGTTTGAAGAGATTTAAACAATAACGCGAACAGAAGGGAGAGGTTGTTGAGGCATTGGTGTCTAATTGAGAAAAAATAGTAGATAGCTAGCTAGCTGCGTAAACGTAGCCACTTTTGTGTCTTGTGTGGGATACAAGCTACCAGTGAATATGAAATCAGCCCGGCCTGCGCAGACGTAGACACTTTTTGTGCCCAGTTACTTCCACCTGACACTGATACAGCAACTCGGCTTCCTTGTATGGTGTGCCGTGTCGGTAACAAAAAGTGTCTGCGTTTGCGCAGCGCCTTAGTTTAGGTCTTTGACACACAAACCACAAAACAGTTTTTAAAGTTAAGCAACAGTCAACAGCAAAAGTAGATAATGTTTACTAGATTTCAAAATTAAGTTGCGATAGTGTAAATCGGTATTTTCTATATAACTACAGTCAAAGTCTGCAGGTACTAGTAGACACTCGAAGGTGTTTGGATATGCGTTTAAAAATTTTTGATTTTCATAGTGATTTCATATTTTGAAACTTGTTACGAGTACAGATGCCTCGTACCAAAGAGATTGCAACATCGAAGTTCCTGTGAAGAATAAGATCTTTTAATGAGATCCTACCGACTGCGCCAATTACGAGATTTTACCGTCGGGTAGGGTTTTTAAAAACTGTAGACCAGTTGTGCTGATATAATATATTTAATTGGATATTAGGTTACAATTTAATGTATGATAATAATAAAACTTACATGTACAACGTCCTCGTGCTACAGCGATTGAGCATCAAAAGGCCTCACACCCGAAAATGTCACACGAGACACTTTATTGTCGAATTGGCACTTTTCGGTGAATCTCATTTTTCACAGGAACTTCGATGCTGCAATCTGTTTGGTACGAGGCATCTGTACTCGTAACAAACTTGCCCAATCATTAGTTACCTTTGCTGTTGACTGTACGTGTTCAAAATATTGTGTCTCTGTCTAAAAATATTAGCTAAAAAGGGACAGCATCTGTTTTAAGCATTGTCTAAGTTTTGCCATCGTTTTGTAGTAAAGCACTTAATCATATAAAAAACGTCTAAAATAGTATTTTGTTGTGTCGCAATATGCGTCATAGGTGAGGGATAAGTCATGCAGCTGCGTTTAACCACATACCGCAGCGTTGTGCGTTCTGTTTATAAGAGCAAAGCTTTAGCCAGCTAGGCGGACTTAAAATAAGCTCTACTGCTAACAATACAGAGTACAACAATCTTAGGGTGTCTTTCACAGCTATGCAAAGTAGCTAAGACGAAAAAATCCACCAATCGTATTAGGTACTTTATTTTACAACGCCCGAGCGAGGCAAGCACAATTAAGTACCTTATCCTATTGGTGGATACATTCCACCCTCACCGCTTAGCTATAAAGCACATCTCTGGTCTGCCGCTCAATCCTTAACATGCTACAACACATTCACATAATACACTAAAAACCGACCAAGTGCGAGTCGGACTCGCGCACGAAGGGTTCCGTACCATTATCTATAAAAACGAGCAAAAAAGATCACGTTTGTTGTATGGGAGCCCCCTAAAATATTTATTTTATTGTTTTTAGTATTTGTTGTTATAGCGGCAACAGAAATGCATCATCTGTGAAAATTTCAACTATCTAACTATGACGGTTCATGAGATACAGCCTGGTGACAAATGGATGGACAGACATCGGAGACTTAGTAACAGGGACCCGTTTTACCCTTTGGGTACGGAACCCTAAAAATGCACACTCGCATAGGCCTAAGACACCGTACTCGTAGAAAAGGTGCACGAAGCCCCGGTTCAAACGTGATCTCTACCAGGTACTGACATCGATCCGAACCGAACATCTCGGAGAATCTAGTAGAGAACGGGGACACGATTGCGTAAAGCTATGACTGAGGGTATGCCCTCCAGAAACTCTCCGACAGTGTTTCTATCACACGGGTTGAAGAACCCTATAAGTTTCTCGCTGCCCCCCACAAAGCTTAACGCTGTAAGGGTTGCTTGAGGCTGGCCTCAAAAGTAAAAGCAGCAAACTCACTCCCAAACAAAGTAAATATGTGGTGGAAAGCCACCCACCCTCATGCTAGAAAATGAACCGGAGATCGATCCTTAAAAACCGTTACTGTATGGTTAACACTGAAATCGTCTTTGCTTGCCTTTGTCGTCGCTAAACATCAGACAACGGAGTCAAACTAGCAGGCGGGTCACCTGATGGAAAGTAATCATCGCCGCCTATGGACACCCGCAAAACCAAAGTAATTGCAGATGCGTTGCCGGCCTTGAGGAGGGAGTAGGAATTGGGAAGGGGGAGGGGTGAGAGATGGGCCTCCAGTACTTTCACTCACCGGACGAAACACAACAGCAACGAGTGCCATTTCATCGCGCTCAAAGAGATTCCAAAAGATAAAATAGTCTACCTGCACACGTTTTCCCTGCTTCCTATGACATGGGTCCTTCAAACGAGGCGTGAAGAAGCACCTTGTGGGCCGGCAGAGTGAGGGTGACTGATGCTGCGTTGTTTTCACGCTGCACCAGTTGTCCTTGCGTCTGGACTCCGTTTCCACTTCCTAACATTAGGTGGAGTGGAGTCACTTGCCGAGCTAGTTATAAAAAGAAGGCAAGATATCGGTCAACCGAGCGTCTACTGCGAAAAGCATTAAGGTTTCTAAGATGTTATGGCCTGAGTACGACCGTAGCTTCATAAAGGACAGTGCTCACTGCACTGCCGGGTCGGGAAAACGGTTCGAATGGCGCGACGTTGTTTCCTTGCCCCTTTACGATTCCTTTGAGTGTTTGTTAAGATACAGCGTGTTTGCAATGATTATTTTGTTTTTAAATGCTTTTTCTTACTGTTTTATAACAGAAATTTAAAAATAAAATACATAATTTTGTAATTAAAGCAATATAGTATGCTAAAATAATAATGTTAGTATTTATTTGAAAACAGTAAATTGATAATAAATGATACAAAAGGTTATTATAGCGATAGGCGATAGCTCTGTTGTTGAACTATTTGATTTGCTTGGAATACTAATGTACTCGTACCTACTATTTTTTATAGCAGATCAATGATTACGGATTTAAAAGAATAAGTAAGTATGTAATTTAAAAGCTTGTCAAACTTTCTTATCATTTTAATTAGTTGTATTTTAACTTAAAGACAATAATAAATCCTTTGAATGTGGAATAAAAAAAATATTTACAATATTTTTTTTAAAACTAAAGAAAATACTACCTGTATACACAGCCACCATCTCTGTCGTCTGATGACTCCCGCAACTGTATTATGTAATCACGATTACTAACGTTAACGTAACGTAGCGTCGCAGCTAACGCCCGGCTAGAGCGTGTGCACGCACCTTTATGGTAATAACCGTAACGCGTACAGCTTTAGTGGCGTGTGTTTATAAAATTAAATGTCTGCTGCTTTTGTTTTATGAAGTGACAATGAGAAACAATTTGGAGGAGCTTTCGGAAGTTTAAGCGCCTCTGTGGTCTAGTGGTTAGTGTGTGTCTTGGAACAAGAGGTTCCAGGTTCGATTTCCAGCGGAAGGTAATTTAACTCGGTTTGTTAGTTGGTGTTAGATGATAATTTTCGAACGATAATGTACCTTATCACACCAACTGTAAATAGTTCGAATTTTTTTATAGTTCTGACGTCAATAAGTGCCTGTGCGGACTTATAATCCTACTAATATTATAAACCCGAAAGTTTGTAAGTATGGATGGATGTTTGTAAAAACTACTGAATGGATTTGGATGAAATTCGGCATACAGATAATTTATAACCTGGATTAACACATAGGATACTTTTTATCCCGATATTCCCACGGGAAAGGGAACCACGCGGGTGAAATCGCGAGCGGCCGCTAGTTAATAAATAATTTGACTTTGTCTTTAAAGTAAACTTACATTTCTGGCCTACAAGCACACGCTCGCGCTAGTACGAGTAATCCTATAGATTTGAGAACCAAGCATTAAACTTCGTATTTCGAATTAAAAACGCGTTTGTCTTTAAACTATTTTTATTTCAAACCATAGAGAGAGAGAGAGGTGACGCCACCATTTTAATTTCATTAACAGCCGAGCCAGCGACCGTTGCACCCGGCTGGTGTGACTCAGGTACCATTGTGTCAGCCTGCATTGTGCCGTCAGCGCCTATAGAATTGGAAATATTCAAAACATCCTCGTCTGTCGGGTACATTGAAGTTTTTAATGGTTTTAAAACATGAAGAGGTTAGGTCATGCTTTGGGGTAGTGCTAGAAACGAAAACAGAATGTCGTTTGAAAATATGTTGATATTAAAAAAAACTCGAAACTTCATTCCTTTTTTTGATTTGAACTTATTCCGTCGTGGCTTGAGGACAGTTATAAGCTTTAATTACCAAAAAAAGCGTGTTGATCAAGCCCTTTTTCTATTTCATTACATGCACAGCCTTTAAACGTCTCAATTTATTAGGGGTATTTCCTTCCCACATGAAGAATATCACAATAAGGGAAGATCGGACAACTCACTTCGCTAGATCAATTGAGCTGAGTGGACTGTTGATTATGTGCAGACAAAATGACATATAACCAACAACGTTCTCTCATCGGATGGGCAACGCATAGATTAATAACGCAAACATGTATCTTGGAGTCATGTAAAGCCGTTGGTCCCGGCTGTATTAGCAGTCGTTAAGCACCACCAATCCGCACTGGGGCCGCGTAGGTAACTACATTTGAGGTGTTTTAGCCAATTCCTCAAGGGTAACTGAAATATAAGCACGAAGCTCTGTTTTCCGCTCTGAGTAATCCAGAACCATTCCTAGACAACTGTGTGAACTGTCAGCAATTATATCTATAACTTGGTACAGGCATTATTTGCAATATGATAAAATGAGCTGATGCTCATTTACGTCCCTACTATTGGGCACGCGCGAGCCTTCCCTATTAATGGGAGGAGGAGGGAGAACCTGGAGCCCAGTTCTAATGCAACCGTTACCAACGACTTTACGAGCCTACCCATACACGGAGGAGCTCGAGAAGATACATTTTTGTTCACCCCTCCGGTAACCGGCCTTTGCGAAAGCTGCCTAACATCAGCAATCGCACACCAAGCGCGTTAACCACTGCGCCATTGGGTTCTACTTTAAGTTGTTATTTAAAGTGGGCGTGTTCGTTGACGCACTGATGTAGAAGTACAGCCGAACAAGGAGTCTAGATAACAAAATTTTCCAACAAATAAACACGACTGTTACAGAGAACGTTTCCAAACGGAATAACTCTAAACACCCGAAAGTTCCGGTCCAACGGTACGAACAAAACAATTGTTACAAGAAATCAACAGACAACTTCTCAACTCTTAATATTATTAATTAATGTAAAGTTTTCATCGAATTAGTCGACCTTCCTCGAATAGCTCGACCCTGATTCGCGATCTCTCGGGACGTAATTGACTAAACGAAATTAAGCTAGCAACAGATTATGCCACGGCATTCTATAAATATAAACGGGCATCACTAATTTGGTTACCTAATTTCGGTCCGTCGAAAGTCTATTTGACAATTTGGTGGGATAATCTTGTAGCGCTAGGATTAGCTGAGGTAAATAATTGAGATAGCTCAGGTGTAGATGAAATCGAAGATGTTCCTGGTTTGGGATATTTTAGAGAAAGAAATGAGTGTACATTGGAAGAGGATTGAACTGTGTTTACTGAACGACAATCGCTGAAGGAATGGTTATCGTTTTCAGAATTCCGTGAATAAGAAAGCCTGTTGCCAGAAAAGCTGGCAAATACCTACTATTTATCGCTCCTTAGAACTGACCATTTGTTCTAATTACTAGGAGAATTCTTATTACTAGCATGTAATCAAGAAAACTAGTCTCAGATTTCTTTAGCAGAGTTGGTTGGTTGGTTGGAGATCAATACTTACCACGCCACTAGCTATCACGTAAAATACTGAAAATATTATTAAACTTTGAGCTAAGGAAGAGAGAGTGAGGGTGTTTTAATAATAAATTTAATACAGGATTTTATTGATACTAGTGGTCGCCCAGTGGTCAAAATTCTACCGTAATTTTATTAAGGCTGCACGGATTGTATCCTATGCAATGAAAAATTGAAAAAGATAGAATGTGAGTTTGGATTGGTATTGACAGATTTCGGCCGCTGCTCTTCAATTTTGAAATTTTTGAAAATAGTATTATATGCATGTGTGTCAAATACATGGTAGTGTAATATATGTTTTATTGATTTAATGTATATTTTATGTATGATTTTAAAAATACTAACATTTTGTACTCCTTCTCTATATAAACTATAAGTGTGCGAAATTTCATACTCCTCCTCTTTCTTATTGCTTCACGTATTAATATATAGATTTGTTATTTAATATTTCAATTGGAAAACTACTTATTTATAAGGTTTATAATCGCGACTAGTGCAATATTAATTTGCGAATGCAATAAAACAAAAATCAACATGCCCTTTTTGGGAATACCTTACCGAGTCAGCAATTTTATAATCGAGAATTGGACAAAAAGGTCGGCTCCAAAACGAATAAGTGAAAATTCAATTACAAAAAGCCGATCGTTAAAAGCGAATCGGGGTGCGATTAAAAAAGTGTCGCCTCACTCATGATTGCTGCGCGGTACTCGAATCGGGGATTTTTAGGTCTATTCAAATGATGGTACTGTATTAGTGACTATCCGAAATGTTTATATGTCATCGAGATATCAGAATTGTACTAAATTCTATTTTTTTTTATTTGGGACAACAAACGAAGTTACAATATGTGTTACTTTATGTTAGGGTGGATGCAAAACGGATAAGTTATTGCAAAACCAGCACCGTTATCCACGGCTTACATGATCTGTACCTACTTAAGGTACTATAAATCACATTTGTTTGTAAACAGCTGTCTATGTATGTAACAATCGTAACAATAGTTTAAGTATAGTATAAATGTAATCAGTTAATCTAGAGTATTGCGCATCTGTTCCAGAGCCCAAGCAGATAATAATATTATTGATCATTAAAGGACAATTTCATCTTTGATCCAAACTAATAAAAAATATATAAACTTAATATAAAAAAATTAAATATTTAAAAAATACTTCTATACTATGCTAAAATTAAAATTAAAAATAAATTTCAATATGTAACTTAATTAAACACGACACGTTCGTCGTCGATTTGAGCTTTGGAAGGCATGGTGGGGTTGTTGTTCCGTGTTAGTGTCGTGAATTAGCAGTCGTAGCCAAGCTGTCCCAATGCGGGCTTTAACGACTATCTCACGGCAATAACCGAAACCAAAATCTTAACATCCCTTGCTAAGTACGAAGGAGCTGGCGATATTTTTAAGATGCTCACACATCTTGCTATTCGACAGCGTGTATCAGTCGTAGCTGATTAAGACCGTTCTATGACTGATTACAGTACGGTCTAAAACCAACTGTTCAGTAGTTCCGCATAATGAAGCTGACGAACACTCCAATTATATCAGATTTCACAAAGCATATCCACGTTATCCTCGTCTGTGCCGCAGCGTAATTTGCAAAAAGCTAAAAACAGTGCGTGGACCGGTCTGGCCGTAAACAACGCGCCGGCTGGCGTGGACGCGGCAAAAACTGCGCGTTATGGCGCCGATGGCGATGGTGGCGCGGTTTGCGACGCAACAGTTGGGGCCGGTGCGGTGCGTGGGGGCACAAAGTCATAGGTTGCGATAGAGGGTGTACCCGGCTCATATACGGTGTAAAACTTTCGGGTTCTGTTATAGATGCAATGTTGAATTGGGTTTTACGCCAAATATTTTGTATGATGTACGTATGTGACCGAGCCAATCAGCCCGTGGCAGCTAGTACAACTCAAAAAGGTGTGCCTGGACCAAACTACTATGCAAATGACGATAAATCCAGTTAAACATTCATTGGTATTATACATTTCACCATCCACCTTACCGCGTAGATAAAAGTACGTGTCTATTCAAAACATGTGTGAGAATAGATAGTGACTCTTGTAGGTCATTAAGAAGTTGTCGCAAGACGACACATAACCGCCTCTGTAGTCTAGTGGTTAAGACCACCGGTTTAGGCCCAGGCGTCCCGGGTTCGATTCCCAGCGGGGTAACAAGTTTGTGTACTCGGTTTGGTTGGTGGTAGGGCTTGTTTGTCCGGCTGGGTATCTACCGCCATCTTATCTAAATTATGTCGTCTAACATCACGTTTGTAGCGTTGTTGTGTTCCGGCAGTTATAAAGATAACATAGCAAGTGTCTCACAATTGAGGACTCCGGGTGCAGTGCGCTTCCACCTTCGGCCTTCGGCTCATCACTTAGCATCAGGTGAGATGAAGGCACTGTGCTTGATAGATATATTAAAAAGTAATAAGACAATTAAAAATATCATCATCATCGTCAGCCATATGACGCCCACTGCTAGGCATAGGCCTCCCCCAAGGATCGCCACAACAATTTGCCCTGCGCTGCCCGCATCCAGCGGCTTCCCGCGACCTTGACCAGATCGTCAGTCCACCTTGTAGGGGGCCTGCCCACGGAACGTCGTCCGGTGCGTGGTGGCCAATCGAGAACCTTTCTGCCCAACGGCCATCGGTTCTCCGCGCTGTGTCTCGCCCACTGCCACTTCAGCTGAGCAATCCTCCGAGCGATGTCAGTTGTTTTAGTTCTCCTGCGGATTTCATCATTTCTGATTCGATCTCGCAGGGAAATACCAAGCATCGCTCTCTCCGTTGCTCGCTGGGTGACCTTGAGCCTTCTTATGAGACCCATATTAAAAATATATATATTTATAATTATTTTCACGTAAGTTTTAATAAGTCCATCTACAGCCAACAGCAAAACACCATTCAAAAATATAATGATATGCCATATCCTTCTGGTCTGCTCACTTTCCCACTTCTTTGACATAACCAAACATCCAGCCACCAAGCACGGTGCCACAGTCTCGTTATGTCCACTATTGCCATAACGACGCAACAAGATCTAATTCCGTTTACAATGGGATTTGCATACTTTTGTTCGGTTTCGTATGCCTCCGTGAAGAATAATAACTTCATTATATGCAAAACTGCGATTGTTTGTTGTGTTCCATACGAGGAGCGGTTCAGGCTTCTAATGAATTGACGAATAAATTCTTTGTGCAAGGCAATCTGCAACGTTTTTTATGCTTTCTTGGAATTTGGATCAAGGTTCGTAGTGGCAGCTTAACAAAACACAGTTGACTTCATTGAGAAATAACTGTTATCCTTAATGTTAAAACTGCAAGCTTAACTTGGAGTCAGAGCAATATTCGCCTCTATGATCTGCTGGTTAAACTACTAGACCCGCAAATCCCAAAGTTCAATTTCCAGAGGGGTACATATTGTTATACTGAATTTAAATCTGTCGCTTTAAAAAAATTGGTACTAACCTTGTTGTGTTCCAACAGTTTATGATGAGATAATTAGTTTCTCCCATTTATAAGGATTTCGAAAGTATTGCTCAATATATCTCTGAATCAATCTTGTAGGCTTTTTATTACTTATCATTAGACGATAAAGTTTTTGTTTTCCTGTTCGTTCGATCGTCTGCATTGGGGTGGTAGCTGCACTCTGCATGAAACAAAATGTTCAAGCAATAGGACGTCCCCTTACGATCATCAACCTGCATTTGGGAACCCATCTATTACTTATAATATCTATTGAAAGCAATAGATGGGTTTCCAAATGCGGGTGAACATGAATGAATGAGTGAACATGATTTCAACGGAGGCATGGAGACATGGAGGGCCATCTCCATGCCTCTATTGAAATCATGTTTCAACATGGTTTCAATTATGAAGGTAGCCCTTGCAGTGAGACAGTACATAGGCTGCTTGATTGCTTTGCTTTACGGCTGCTGGCTCTTAAAGATTTCAGTGGACGTCGCCCGCCTGATAGGGTGATGATAATGTTGCTTAACAACATCTCACGTGATCTATTACAAAGTTGCGAACATGCAAATTGTTAAGTGCACTCTCATACAAAGTGCTACCATATATCCAGTACGGGTATATCACTGTCAAACATGAGCTAACGGCTGGTTGGTGGTGATCTCGCTCGCCTTTATTAAGACAAACGGCTCTTTGTTAACTGCTAGCATAATTGCCCATAAAATGTGAGATGCTCGCGGGGCGATCGATGCTGAAGTAGGCCATTGAAGTATGTCTCGCGATTATATCGCATGCTTGAGACGATGTCTTGCTGTAAAGAAATGTGAAGTCTTGTGAAGTAATTTAATTTGGAGTAGGTAATTATTTTACGGGATTATTACTTTGTTATAAGTTATTAACGTTTTATTGTCTGTAAGCTAATAATTAATTAATTATTTCTTTAATATTTCTTAGCACCGTGGCTTGTGCTATTTAATTATTTATATGTTGTCTTTTTTTAATTTTACCTTTGTCCTTTTGCGAGCTAAAGGAATCTTTTTTAGGATAACATTTAACACCTAAGTAACGTGCATAAAAAAGTACTGTTCAAATAACAAGAAAAACCAACATTTTAGAAAGTACGACTTCTTGAATATAAAAAAAAATGGATCCGTATCACCAATGTGGTTATGTTTAACGACTGCTTTTTCATCGTTGCATGCTTTAACATAGGAAGGAATTAATGGACACCCGAACGGAGACGCAACATTACACTAGCTTAGTGTCCACAATCGAAACATCCACGCCAAAGCCTAAACGGATAACAAGTTCCTTTCAAATCTCAATTTTGAAAATGTAAAAGCATCGTTACACTATTTCATAAATCAGCTGCTTCCAAACAATACCATTTAACGAAACCACAAAACTCATGGCGCCTTTCTATTAAATTTAACCAGTGAACGATGAGCGATGGCCCAGTGTCGCAAATTTGCATGTAAATCTATGTTGATTTACGTACGCGTGGAAGTGTGTAATAGCCCTGCTGAAATATGTACGAAATACAATAGATTTTGTGTTTAGATGTCCAAGAGTTATGTGGAGAATGGCTGTTAATTTATTAAAAGCTTTTGGAAGTTATAAGTACCTAAATATATTTTTGTATGTTTTATGTTCTTCAAATTTTAAAGAAGTATATTTTTCTAGAATTTTAAATATATTCTTTATTGCATAAAAACACACTAACCGAAAACAATGTACAAAAAATGGTAAGCAAATGCGAACTTAACTCTAAAAGAAATCTCGCCAACCTAAGATGGAATGGGAGCTTTATGTATAAGTGGATATGACGACCTCAGTCGAATGGCTTGCACGCCAATTTCTGGTGTTTCCATCTCCGAGGTTCCAGGGTCGATTCCCGGTCGGGTCAATGTAGAAAAAATAACCTTTTCTATATTTTCTCGGATCCATAATACAAGTGCTTAAGCTACTGTCTTTGGAGTCAGAGCATGTATGCGATGTTTTCTAATATTTGACATTTAAGTGAAAGCAACAAAGGTAACAAGTCAAACGCAACTGTCAAAACATTAGTTATTTATTTTAATTTTCCCGAGCTTACCGAATTGGTAACTTACTATTATTATTAAGTGATGATCCAATGTAAAATAAACTTAAATCTAATTCCACAATAAAATAAAAACAAACATAGTATTCTTAGTTTAATAAAACTATGTTTATGTTTTTTGCCTCCCATGACGTCGTGAGAAAAACTGGCAAGGAACTGAGCCCTTGCTGAGTTCTTCAGGGATTCTTCAAGAAGCATGTAGACGCATACAACTGTGCCGAAATTTCGATACCTATACTGAAAGACAAAAAACTTAGTAATAATTACTTAATATACTTAAGTGCTATGCGAAAATACCCTCCACGACACTGCATGCTACTTCGCAATATTTTAAATGACCCGCACAGAACTTGATATTTATAAATAGAAGTTATGCTAATTACGGTCATCGAGGCATGAGTTTAATATGTGATAATATTTGTAGAGTGCCCGTAGATTAAGTGGCGTGATTTGAGGTATGTGCTCAAAGGTTAATTGTATTGGTGGCAAAAGTTGAACCAGGGATGTAGGTATGGAAAAGGTATTGTGTATTTAAGAATTAAAGATAACTCTTTTATTGTTTTCTACGTTTACGCGAACACTACACATTGAAATGAAATAACATTTACGGATATACTCGCGTTTATTTTACACATTACTTTTAGTTAATGTTTATCTTGACGTTTCGAACAATTTGCAGGGTCCGTGGTCACAGAGAGACTGAGGTGTTGGTCGTCTCATATTTAGTTAGTAGCTTGTATAGCCTCATTTAAATTTAATCAGGTGCGTTCCGTTTTACTTAGAAAGAGCTTACAGTATCTTTTGGTCTGGCAGTATGGTGTTGGGGTTGGGATTTAATATATTGTATGATAGGATCCCAGGCTGGTTTTTTGATTTCAATAGCCTCGCGTATCATCCTAGGGATGAATCATTGTTCTCTAGCGAGTATTTGTGGTTTATCAAATCTGATGTAATGGTTGGGCCCCTATAAGGAATGTTCGGATACTGCAGACTTATTTTCGCGCCTATGCTTGACTTCGGCTATATGTTCTTTAACGCGGGTTCCTACGCTTCTCTTTGTTTGCCCGATGTAAGAGAGCCCATAGTCGCAGTCCAGTTTAAACACGCCTGCATCTTGAAGGGGTATGTTGCACTTGACAGGTCGTAAAAATTGGTTGATCTTCTTCGGCGGCTTGAAGTAATTGATTGAAGCTCGCTTTAACTCTTTTATTAACGCCTCAGTGGCCGAGTGGCAAAGCTCTTGGCCCGATACCTAAAGGTCCCGGGTTGGGCAAAGTGTGTTTCGGATTTTTCGATGCATAGCCCGGGTTTGTGATCACCAACCCGCATTTGGCAAGCGTGGTGATTAAGCCATTACCCATCAATTGTAGTAATGACTTGATTTCATAATGGAGGCCTTTACCCAGCAGTGGGGCAGTCATAGGCTATTGACTTATTTACTTTTTTATAAGGAAACCTTCATTACGGCCAATAACAGCGATAAAAGGTTGGTGGGTGAAAAACTATGTGGTTCCTTAAATCGTTGAGACTAAACCATTTCCAGAGGTTTAGGTAGGTACCAGTGGTCAAAGATTTGCTGTTGGATTCTAACGAAATTTACAGCGTTAAAGCAGTTATGGTGATGGAGGTGAGAAACGTTGTGGTTCCTCAAGACGTGGTGACAGAACAGTCTCTAAGAATTACTAGTAGTTGATATGACGAAAGCGTGTCGGATCGAAATAGCACCACTCATGCTAGTTAGCTAGCCGATAGACTCCTATACTGGCCTGCAAAAATAAGTACTACACTTTTAATATTTATTTATTTTCTAAACTATAGAAGTTAGAGATTTTTAAATAAAAAACGTTTTGCAGCAATTTTTATCAGCTTTCTTTAAAACTAAAGTAAATTTTACATTAGTAACATTTTCCTTTTTGTTTCGAAAGTATATCTTGTGTACTTAAAAAGTTATTGCAATTTTAAAAGTGTGATACTTAATTTTGCAGGCCAGTGTAGTTCAAATATATAATCGAGTATACACTTTTGACCAAATTTTGTCAGTTATTGTATTTACATTGTTACATTACAGATGTACATTAGGAAAATTATTATCCTAAAAGAAATTCAACGAGACTTCTGGAGCCTCGGTAGCTCAGCGGTCAGAGCATTGGACCGGTTAAACAAAGGTCGTTTTTATATATATTTTACGGGTAAGCACAGTGCCTTGATCTCACCTGATGTAAAGTGATGACAAGGCCAATGGTGGAAGCGCACTTCACCCGGGAACCTCAACTAGTGAGGTACTGGCTATCTTATCTCCAGCTGCCGGAACACAACAATGCTACAAACATTGTTGTTATAGCGACATTTTTAGATAAGATGGTGGTAGCTAGCCAGGCGGACTAACAAGCCCTACCACCAACCAAACCGAGTACGCAAACATGTACCCCCCGCTGGGAATCGAACCTGGGACCTCTGGGTCTAAACTGGTGGTCTTAGCCACTAGACCACAGAGGCGGTTAAAAGCTCGTGGGTTCGATTTCCACTCAAGCTTCCTGAGGCTGCTCGTTTTTTTCTGTTAAAATCTTAACTTGTAAAGTGTTAAAATGTCTAAAATAAAATGTTTATTAGTAAAGGTAAGGTTAGATTTGGTTCTAAAATTTTCGGTTTCAAACATTTTACCATAATAGGCTGATAGATTGCAAATTTAAAGGTTAAATGCGATTTTTCAATAGGTCATCAGCAACATCAGACATAATATCCAGCGAACGGTTTCGAGATAGCATCGGAAACAGTAATATCCGTTGCACGAACATCGATCCTATCTGAACCTATCGATAAAATTGTTTATTTAGTCGTTTTTTATGGCAGCAGCGGTTCATATGTAAAGTGTCGATATTATTTACGTATTATAGAGAAAGTTAATAGAGCAATTTAGCTATATACATATAGTTACAAGATAAAATTTTACTAGAAAAAATCAACTAGCCCCACAAAGCCCGAGTGGGAATCGAACCCACGAGCTTTGGATAACCGGGACGAGTTTTTTTTTATGTTGCTGATAAAGCAACTTTCGCAAACCTGGATTACGATGTGGTGTGATGATGATGATGACAAAATTAAAAATATATTTAAGCTCTTTCGTTTTTTTTTTGGAGAGAGATTGCTGATTGCCTCTAACGGCATTTTCAGCGTCACCGGAGTTTTTGGGGGCGGCGAGGTACGTAAAGGGTACCTCAAGCCGTGTTGAAATGAATCACCTTCGGAGGATTTCTAGAGGGAACGGCATCGCACACTTAAAAGTGCGCGTCCCCGTGCCCTACCAGTCTCCGAAGGGTTCAGATCGGATCGGGAAGCTCTTTCGTGCTTCATGTGTGCCAGCGTGCGCAATTATGATGGATTATTTGATTTAATGTTAGTTTTTTTTAGTTTTTTTAGTTTTTTCTAAATTTTTGTTTCGATAATATGTTTTTGGTTTTTTTTCCTTTTCTTTCGCATTGTTGTTCAACAAGCACAAGTTTTTGTACAAGTTAGCAGTGGATCTTTAAAGGCTACTGTATTATATTATTTAAATTGTTTATATGTATGATATAAAGCTGTTTGTTTCCTCAATAAAATAAAATAAAATAAAATAAAAATTATATTTTGAAATATAGTTTTCTAAATAAGTCATGGTTGAAAGAAAATCTCTAAGTTGTAGGAAAATATTCAGGTATGTTCACCACTGTCCAAATGTCAATCAGGCCACTGAGACACGACTCTTGGCGTTTAAAAATAGTAGAATCAAGGCTCTCACGTTGCAACCTCTTCACAACGTTAACTCCTTGCATTAATTTGACAACAACCTACGGAGGCTTAAAGAAACAATACCCTATCTGTCGAGCAACGCAAACGCCGCGTTAGTAAATCAAAAATCAAAAGCTGCACAAACAAAACGGAACTCTAATTGTTATTCCAGAAGTTCTAGAGTTTATGCTAATCTCAGAAAGTATTTGTTTGCTTTATCTGAGTGATGGATAGTGGGGGGTGCCTGCACGCGAACAGCTGAGGTAAAAATAAGCTAGGCGATAGATATGGTGCTAAGGGCAGGATGTATTTGGCAGAGTTTAATGATAATTTATTCAAATGGTCACGCCAGTAATAAGCTAAGGTTGTTGTGACTTGGTCTTTCACGCAATTTGCTCGATAAATTTAAAAGTGGGCACAGAAAGATTCTTGAAATAAAGCAGTTTATGACTCTTACTTACGTTAATTTACATAGGTACTATTTTATCCTGACGTCGTAATGTGATTCAAAGGGTGACCTTTCAAAGATTTGAAATATCAGAATAGAATAAAATAGAATATTTTATTTTGTGAATAAAATACAATCGATTAAAAAAAAAAGTGTACCATTCGTTAACTTAAGAAAACAATAAACAACATTGTTTGTAAGTGCTCATGAATCATATTAAGCGTTATTAGATTTAATAAATATAAAGATATAATAAAATATTTTAAATTCCGATTTGCATCCACAAACAGTAAGTATCAATGAAAGCTAATGAACATTAAAATGTTTATATAATTTTTAACGCAAATTTTGTTGCGAACAAATTACAAAAACACAAATGTTGAAAAAATTTCCACGAACCCGCACCCTTCTGACATACCGGGTCAGGTGCTCTCCCAATTGAGCTATTGTAGTTCTAACCAGCCCGCCGAAATTATTCAACACTATTTACTTTTTACTTTGAAACCCAAAGGCGCCCATTCAATGTCAACAACTACCGTCATTAACATCTGATCATAATATTTCTACAAATACTAAAGATCAGTTAAGAAGTAGGCAAGCTATTATAAAATTGGGAGAGCACCTGACCCGGTATGTCAGAAGGGTGCGGGTTCAAATCCTGCTCGTGGAAATTTTTTCAACATTTGTGTTTTTGTAATTTTTTTTCTAATGAACAGTGTTAGAACATTTGGGTTATTTTTTTTAATTAAGGAAAACTCGGTTTTTTCTCGGGCCATCGGGCACATGAGCGTGTATATGCATCCAGTGCCTCCAGATGCGACATTCGGTAATGGACCAAGCAAAAAAAACCTTATCACAAATCACCAGCTCATCCTTTAAATAAGATAAAAACACTGTGCTTATACGTAAAATATAAAAAAAGGATAGTGAGAACGGGCCATATACCACCATCATGTGTGTTAAGTGCGGATTGGTGGTTATAAAAGAGTACTTATGCAGCCGGGACCAACGGCTTTACGTGCTTTTTGAAGCACGGAGGATCAAGACATGATACATTTTTATCCACCCATCCCATAACCGGCCATTGCGAAAGTTGCTCAACTTCAGCAATCGCAGACAAGGCTCGTAAAACACGGCGCCATCGAGCTTCTAAAAACTACATTGTATAATATAAATAACACTATTTCACACGTTAAAACGGTGACGTGTTACGCAGGGTGGTGTCCGGAGGGCGGCCTCGGAATCGCCTGAAAATGACACTTGTCATAAAGATCGACAGATGGACGGTAGGTATGCTCCACAAATGGATATTGTGGTGGGCCCCAATCGTTCCACAATCATAGTGATTTTTTATTTTTTTCCACTACGCTCTCCTCTGCTTTAATAGAGTAATTGAGCCGCGACTAATACAGTAGTATCGTGAAACGGACAATCTATATCTCTATCAATGCTGGTACTCGAAGCTTTGTTGTTTAATTGATAGATTTAGTTAAAACAGCTCAAGTCGACCGATTAAGTCATAGGGCATTATATTGACAAGATGCCAGATTCAGGCAGTATTGGACCTTTAAACATTCCTATTCAGAGGCAAATCCTCATTGACTTTAGGGAATAGTACGTAGGTAGTCCACGCTAGTCTACTGTGAGTTGGCGGAACAGGAACAGATGCTGTTGATTTTTTTTTCCTTCTACATAAAATGAGCATATTTATATATTTATATTTATTTGCCGACTATTTCTATTTTCTTCTTGGTTAGGTACTTATAGTTCTTAAAACAAAAAGAAGAAGGAAGAGTGTCTTTACCTAAATTGACAGAGCCCTATATAGGGTTAATTAGAAAACCCTACTAGGATATAAAATAAGAATAACAGTTGCACTTAACTTTGTGTATTATAATAAAAACTTTGCATTAGATTAAAACCGATCTCAGAGCACCTCGGGTCTAGCCGGGCTGTCTAGCTCCTGTCTACGACTTTTTTTTTTTTTTTTGGTACGGAGTGGAAAATCTGCAAACAGACGCAACAACGGGCAAGAGGGGTCCCGCTGGCTGTCCGAGGATGGCCTAGACTCTGTTCCAGGGCCGAAGCGCTAGAGAAAGCGAGTCAAGGCCGACTCGGTAAAAACCACTCCGATGTCCTCTCGTCACCTTGGAACCAGCAGACCGGCGATCATCGCGTCGCGGAGAGTCGAGAGATTTTTTCAGTGTGTCGCCTTAATAATGTGTTCATAGCACATTTTACAAACGAAAATAAATTTTACAAATAGGTTTTTACGTAGGCGTAAGTCATAAATAGTAAATTGCCTAACCATTAATAACAAAACTCCAAGCAACATTTTGTTAGTCCAACAACCCGAGACATGCAACTGCTCACATGCTCACAGCATTAGCATAGATAAGCGAGCCGTCAGGAGCGGCTCGTACACAATAATTATAAGAGAGCGACTTCTAGAAGTCGGTAAAACTCGAGATAAGAGCGGAAAGCCGGAATAAAATTTTCAGTGGTGCCGCCGTGAAAATTTACGTTCAGTACGCGGTCCGACGCCACGCCGGGCGGCAGTCTGCCGGTGAGGGCTGCGCCGTTTGCACGTGTATGACGGATGGCGGACGCGAACAGACGCGCTCGGGCCCGGTCATCGACTGACGTTTGAACAGCTGATGAGTTCGGACGTTGTTTGGCCTTTTATGGGGGACAGTGTTTTGTTTTGCAGATGCTCGGATTTTGAATGTGGTGAGTTTAGGTTGACTTTTGGAGTACGCAATGGTTTTATTTTAATGTTGCATCTCATAAAGATGCTTAGAATGTAGGTGTAACTGATCGATTGGTTAGAACAAATTGTTTGAATTAATTTATTGTTCAATATGACGTAGTTAAAATGTTAAGCGATTTTTTAGTTTTAGTTTAGTAGTTCCAGGAGATTACTTCTTTCTACAGTTATAATTTTCACAGTAACCTGTATCATCCCAATGTTTGGCAAAAGCTTCCCCTCATTCCCGCCATTCCTCACCTCCTACTAACAAACAAATTTTATTTCCTTATGAAATAAGTGTAGATGAAATATGCCTTTTATATCCCATATTGTATGGACCTTTTCACATAGAGAAATTAAGCTAATCTTAGCCAGTATTGTTTAGAAGTGTTAGCTTTAGTATATTTTACAACTACAGTTAATAGACAAAAGCCTCCAAAAAAAAATAAGATAAAAAAAACTACACTATTAGGATCGCCTAGTGCTTTTCGTTCCTTATGAAAAGTATGGACCTATTAGCAAAGCAATTATTATTAAAAATCTCATGCATTCGTCATCTGAGCATGCCACTACTGGGCCATTACTCACCACGCTGGCCTGATGCAGGTTATTATTATTTGTAATAGAGAGCTGGCAGTGACTCCGCTCTAGCAGATGTTATGCAGAAGCTAAGTCCAGATGCGATGATAGCTGGTGGAGCAGGATTGTCCCTCAGCCCTCACTGTCCCTGGCCGTGATCTTGCCGATCCGCAAATTGCTCCTTAGGGTGCGCCGACCAAAAAAAGCCAAAAATGCAGTCACGGTTTATCATCATCAGCTCATTTTACGTCCCCACTGCTGGGGCGCGAACCTTCCCTATGGATGGATAGGGAGAACGGGCCCTAACCACCACGCGGGCCCAGTGCGGGTTGGTGGTTGTTAACGTCTGTTAATGCAGCCGGGACCAACAGCTTTACGTGCCTTCCGAAGCATGGAGGTGCTTGAGATGACACATTTTTAGTCAACCATCCGATGACCGGCCTTTGCGAAAGTTACTTAACCTCAGCACTCGCAGACCGGGCGCCAACTCGCAACCACTGCGCCATCAAGCTACGCGTCACGGATAAATTAATAAAATTGGAAATACTATCGTATTAAATAAACAAAATATATATTGAGCATGAAAGGGAACGTGTTTACAAGTCCGATCCATAAATTCTTAACACACTATAGTTTTTTCTACAATACCTACCTATCATTTAAAGTTGGGCAAAAATCATGAAATCGAGTGGCGGCGTTTAGTTGATGTCTTATAATAAATCTAAATTTATTGTACCTCTGATTTTGTCTCAACAATCACCAATGACTAAACTACAAACCGCTCGTATCACATTTACGATTTATTAAGCAGTTATTTAAATTATTATTTTTCATTAAATACAAAATTAGTATGGCCGCGCGGCATCAAATAAATATGGACGAAGACATTTCAAATAACATATATGACATTTGTCACATACAGAAGGCGCACCCTTAACACATTCTACTAGTATTATACCTACTAGCCATTTCATCACACTGAGGAAGGAGGAAGGGAGGCTGCCCTTCCTTTTTTCTACTTCTTTTTGTATGCCGCTCCAATGATAATGCGTAGTTGTTGGGTTGAAAATCTCTTATAAATTAATTAGTCTCATGCAGGTTTAGGACGTGAAAATAATGGTTCAGCTGTCTAACATCCCGTGTATGTCGTTAGAGTCGACTGAGGAACAAAGGTTCCAAGAGGCTCGCACATCAAGCTAGATCGGCTTGCAACCTATCACTGATGTAATGTTTATCCGCCTCTGTGGTCTAGTGGCTAAGACCACCGGCTTAGACCCAGAGGTCCCGGGTTCAATTCTCGGGGGGGGGTACATGTTTGTGTACTCGGTTTGGTTGGTGGTAGGGCTTGTTTGTCCGCCTGGCTAGCTACCACCATCTTATCTAAACATGTCGCCATAACATCAATGTTTGTAGCATTGTTGTGTTCCGACAGCTAGAGATAAGATAGCCAGTGCTTCACTAGTTGAGGATCCCGGGTGAAGTGCGCTTCCACCATTGGCCTTATCATCACTTATCATCAGGTGAGATCAAGGCACTGTGCTTACCCGTTAGTATTAAAAAAAAAGTTAAATCTATTCCATTTCGGAGCCGTACTTTGATTATGCTAAATGACTGTAGCGTTTAGGTCACTAACGCTGGTTTTAGAGTCGCGCTGACCGCACGCTGACCGTTGGCGCTGACAGCCGAAATGTATGAACCTCTAGCGCATGTTGCGCTGACCTATCAGCGTGATCCAGTAACGTTTCCTTTATTTACATACATATTGATCTGTCAGCGCCGACGATCAGCGTAACTGTAAAACCAGACTTACGGCGAGTTTACTCAACATTGGTGATTTTGATGCTTTGTCTAACCCTTCTTGGGAGACTGACGTGTGTGTATATGTATGTACTAGTTGTCGCCCACGACTTTGTTCGCGAACACTACACTATCCCACAAAAACCTGTTACCGGGATAAAAAGTATCCTTTATTCTAGTTCGGGTCATGGTCTGTCTATGTGCAAAGTTTTATCCAAATCCGTTCACCCATTTTCTCGTGGTGCGCGGTCAAATAAACAGGCAAACAGATAAACAGACAAATAGACAAAAAATCTAAAAATGTTGGAACGTGTTCTGTTATCGATTCTAAGTATCCCCAGCCAACTTTTATCGAATATCTTCCATGTACAGACTTTCGACCCTCTTTAGCTTTAATATTATGTATCGATGAATTAATCAAGTTATTGTAATACTAAGTTCTGTTAAATATCTATATACATATAATGACTTGTCCTGATTTACTGATTCAACGTCGCCGAGCCGAAACCGCTGAAGCTAATTAGATGAAATTTGGACTGTAGGTTGTTAATTGAGTGACGTAACCAGCCACTAAAAAAGGATTTTACGAAAATCACACCCTAAGGGGGTCAAATAGGGGGTTAAAGTTTGTATGAAAGTCCGTCAGTTTTGAAGTAAAATACATGAAAATCGGTATTTGGCTTCTTGAAAAAAAAATAAAGAATGACTTGTTATAAATAAAGTTACAGCTAAATGTAGCTGTCGCAATGTTTTGTTACGTCTCCAATATATTTTTTGTTAACGCATGACACTGACAAGATGTCCACTCGGAGAGTAATTTAATTATTGTGTCGCTTACAATTAATGGGTGACTGTACAGTCATAAGTTATGGGTAGTGGTAGTTGCGATGCTAATGTAGCCTTTGTTACGTTGGCGTAGAGACTAAAGTGTGTTAGTGATTTGTTTATATCTTCGGATGATGGGGTACAATAAATATAAGAAGTATTTATTTTACAGAAATAAGAGAAGAAGATACTGCCGAAAGTCAGGCAGTATCTAAATAAGTCAAATAATAGGTTCTTAACTATATTTTGAATATGTAATAGCGTAATTAAAAAAACAACTTTAATTCTTTTTTTTGAGCAAAGTTACCCTCTCACTCACTCTCATCTCAGCCAAAAGACGTCCACTGCTGGACAAAGGCCTCCCCCAAATAATCATGGGGGGCAATCAATCAATATTTGCCGTAATCGCCACGCTTGGCAGGCGGGTTGGCGATCGCAATAGGTTGAGGGTAACCTCAGAGAGATGCTGCTGCCCATCCTCTGGAATGGTCCCTTAGTCGGCTTTTACGACCCCCACGGAAAGAGATGGGGTGGTGCAATTCTTTTTCCCCGGCACCACACGGGGAAAAAGGGAAAGTTACCCTAGTTTAGTTTTATTAATTATATATAAATTCATTTTTTTTGTTAATTTAAGCTACGCAACCTTTTATTATGTGACTCTGACTCGTAACTCGGTCGGTTGTAGGTACTTTTTAAGTTTTAACTTTTCTATCCGTTTTTTCAGCAACAACGACAGAATCTTTACTCTTCTGTCATATCTCATTCCATACTTTTATAAAACAGTAAGTAAACTATTGTGGGCAAAAACAACTGTGGGCCAAACATGACTATTATATTTTATGATCATTAAAACTATGGAAACATGTCATCTTCGACTCATGTACAGACTGCTCATTAACCTATTCAAAACTGTCAAATTTCTTCAATAAATATTTAACTTGAATCATTATACATAAAATCCATAGTCTATTGAGAAAATCTGACAGTTGTGGTAGTCTGATTTAGAGACGTGTGTTCTTTGATCGCATACGATTTACACAGCAGTTGCTTTGTATTTAAATAAACATTTAAATCCAAATTAAATACAAGCACCAAAGTCACATTTGCATCAAATGGCAACCCATAATCACAGAATAATAATGTGAACCGCATTTAGATTAAGCTACCTTTGTTTGAGTCATAATATTATTGTGTTGCGTTGCAACCAAGGTACTGGAAATATTAGGTCCTTACCTATGAAATTGACGTTTTGTATCAAGATTTTTTATAAAATTATATTCATCTTTTCTTAATTTTCTTAGCATCTATTTATGTTAACACGATAAAAATTGTAGAGTGGTGTAGTGTGTTTGTATCACTAGCTAAATATAGCAGACATTAAAAAGAAAAAAAATCAAGACTCTTCAAAGCTACAATGAAACAAAAGGTCAATTCCGCGAACAAAAAAAGAAGTCAATAAAAAAAAAAGAGCGATAAAGACACAAAATAAATAATCATTGTTATTACTGAAGCCTAAGTAACATAGTATTAATTAAAGGTGTATAATAATATTACTTAACACCTATTACTTAATAAGTGAGAAAAAAACGTCAATTTCAGTAAGGACCTATTATATCGATAGTCTATTGGCATTCATAACCTTCACAATATTGATAAACCTATCGAGAGTATCGACACTATCGACGGTATCGATTAAAAACTAATAAGACTCTCAATAGATTAAAACTCGATATTATTGCTTTTCTATTTTTTATGGTTTTGTAAACTATTGAAATTCGATGGATATAGGTATCGATGTTTTCAAGTCCAACTAGGTATCCACAGTTATACTCAATGCAGTGTACAACTACAATACAGTAGTAGATTTAGTTACTTATACTATTTTCATGATTATAAGTGCAAAAGACAGCATGCGTGTTACTGCTGCGATTTGACCAAGATTCCTACCTACGCATTGCCGGAAACAAAAAAAACTTGAGAGGTGTCAAGGGACACCCGGATGGAACGAAGTTCCTTTCGATTAATTAGTGAAGGAATTGTAATAAAATTTTATTTTTTTTAAGTTATAATAATATTTTTTTTATTATTAACAAATATAATGTTATATAAACTTTATCAGTAGGTTTTTTTTTTTGTTTTTTTTTTTGGTTTTTTTTTTTTTTTTTTTTAGGTTATAGTGCGTACTTGCTAAAAATACAAAAGCATTTATTATTATCTGTATATAATCTCTACTTACCTAACTCCATCAGCAATATCTGGAACTTGTGCAGAAACACTGTCAGGATTCATTATTATTATTATTTTTTATTATTTATTATTTACAAAAAACCTGTATACACTCAACAAAAATAATCGTCGAAATAGAAATGAAAATATCTGGCTTGCTTTCGGATCCGAAGTCCGACGTCTTATCCATTAGGCCACACGGTTTTGTGATAACAATGGCGAAATTAACGTACACTTCTATTGATAAAAAAAGTGTCGTGACAACTTTTTTCGTAAGAATTTTTTCCGTCTAGCCCCCTTTCACAACGCGCGATAAGGAACTTCGTTCCAATAAATAGTCTGAACATACTTAATATTCCACATAATATTAACTGATCCATAACTCTTACGCACAACACTTATTTACTGTCATGTTAATAAAAACAGAAGAAGGGTTTGCAAATGGCCGCCAAGTTAAAATTGCCCGCGTAAATCAAACGAGTACGCGTGATTCACGCGCGAGATTATTAAGATCGGTGCGCGCGCGCCCGTGCGTTGCGTGCCGCTTTGCTTGTTTTTTGATGACAGCTGACACATTTGGCGACTAAATATTGCGATGTAGTGTAGCTTCTGTCTTTTTATTTTATTTATTTGTTTTAGGATAGCCAACTTGCAAATATAAAAAATAACAACAAAAATTATAACTAAAAGCTAATAACTAGCTACCACATTTGAATAAGTACCTACTTAAAGTAATAGTGAAACTAAACTTTATAATTGTAATGTAGTAATTTAAATTTTGAATCATCTACATGTCGTCAAATCAAAAACCTTTTTTATGCTATTGATGCTGTCTTAAAATATTTCATGACTTTAAAATCCTATTGTATATTATTAGGCATGTAGGCATGTTGAGCCGTTCATACTGACTCTCTGCTATCTTAGAACCTTAGATGTCCGTCAAATACAACAACCAATGCATGTAGGCATCGTAGTTCTGTAATATTTGCTTTGAAACACTCACACATTCTACACAAGGCGTTTTTTTCAATCAGGCCAAATCACATCACACACCACAACCAACAAGCGCGTACACAAACCACCAGCAATATCTTCGACCTCTTTCGCCCCTTTATATTTGTATGCCAAGCTCCATTCGTTAGCCAAACAATAAACAAAATATGCCATCTGATAACAGAATCGACGAACGGCGAGCCGCAACGAGAGCCTATTTCCTTAACCGAGTGCCGGCTAATTCAGACTCCACATTATCCCGTATTTGTATTCCCTTTTTTCCGGGAGTCGTCGTAAATTATGGCAATAAATTGCCCGGGACACATTCCCGTTGCGCCGGATTAATTAAACCCCATAGTATGGTTTATTATTTATTTAATCGAGTTAATTTTGAATGGTTGGAATATTCATGTGCATGCTTCTGAAATTCGTACCAACCAAAGTATATGAAATATTTCAAGTCCTACAACTTACAATTTTTATTACCTTACAGGACTCTGCCCATTAGGTCGTATTACACAATGACCGTGCTACGAGCATGGAATGTGTCAACTAAAATAAAATCAAATTAAAATTATAACAATAAAATTGTATTGAGAAGTATGAGACAATTATTATATTAGATTAATAGACAGTTCGGTATCTTTATCTACAGCTGCGTGGTCCGTTACTAAATATTTTTTGCCTGACACAAATTTACGCACGCAACTGAGAGAAAACTATTCGGTTAAGATAAGTGGATGAATACGCGCATGATACGATGTAATGGGTCTAGCAGTCCGTGTCATGTTACTCTCCGTGCCTGATACGTTCCTTGCACGGTCTAGTGGGCAGAACCCTTAACACTCACTCCAAGCTAAACTGTAGTAGAAGTTCGGTTCCTGAACCTGTGACTGATCAAAAGCATCGATTTGGACGGCTAATCCGTCCGTTAGTTACCAAGGGCCCGAACTTTTTCAGGGCACACATTCTTTCATACTAATTTGTATGCTTATTTAAAGTTCTTTATTTGCTCAGACAAATAGATACCTACATGCTTGAATTTGCTGTGTAATGTCTGACCGTGGTCTGACCTAATCTAAAATAACCACATTACAGTCATCATCTATTCCATAATTTATATCATCATCATCGCCTTTAAACATTCCGATGCTGCGCCTCTCTACATCAAAGACTGTGGTGGGTTTCAACGACTGCCATGTTACGAGATAAACCGGTTCTGTTTCTTTAAAAAAAATATAATAAAGAAGCGGTCGATGGCCCGAACTGCGATTGCTTAGGTTAGGCAACTTTCGCAGGGCCGGTCATCGGATGGGTAACCAAAATTGTATCATTTCGAGCTCCTTCGTGCTTCGGAAAGTACGTAAAGCCGTTGGTCCCAGCTGCATTAGCAGTCGTTAACAACCACCAATCCGCACTGGGCCTGCGTTAAAATTTATAGCCCGTTCTCCCTATCCATCCATAGGGAAGGCTCGTGGGCTCGTGCCCCAGCTGTGGGGACTTAAAATGAGTTGTTGATGATGGTGATGAATATAATATAGAAACAAGTAGATATATAGACACTTTTCTTGTTTCCTTTAACATTTCTAAAGTGTAAGAACAAGCAGTGTAAATACCTACCAATGATATAAATAATACCAATGTCACTACGACATCCGGTATAGAAATGTCACAGACTGTATTTCGTAATAAGTCCAGTAAGTTTGTGGATGCTCCGTCTCTGCGCACGTCATATTGTGAGAAAAAGACAAACAAATGCGACTGTCCAATACATGTGCGTTTTATGAAAGCAAAGTACAGTTGGAAACAATAATGCATAAACTTTAAACAAAATTTACGCTGTAATTCTGCGTAACAGAATTAGCATATATATACTCGGTGAAACGCTTACTCAGGTAATAAAAATATGAAAAGTGTTATTTCCATATTTTATAATTAAAAGCTCTCCCTTTGTTTTTAAACTGTTACTTTTAGTAGTGACTAGTGAGCTATTTCTGTTCACTAGTCACTTTCTACTTTGCGGGTTATTTTTTTTTTTACTGACTTTATAACAACTACCAGAACCCATGATAAAATTCAACAATACCTACAGCAATAAAAATCTTGATTTAAAAATACTGTCGCACATAATTGTACTTATTTACAATAATAATAATAATACCAACATATATACATCTCATGAGGCTCTCGTTAGGCGGCTGGATCAAGGGCCTGATTCAGAAGGCAGTTCCCCTCGATACGGCACGCATTGTGAGGAGGTTCCTGTCTCTGGAGCCCTAATCACCGGTAGTTTGGACCCTGGTCCCGATGCCGGCGGACCCCTATTTTTTTATATTTTTAAATGTTTGTTTTGTTTTAGAAAATATTTAAAAATGTAAATTGATATGTAAAAAAATAAATAAAGGAAATAATAATACCAATAATAATTTTATCATTTTAATAAAAAAAAACAATAAAGTATATACCTATTTTAAAATGTGAGTCACTACGTAAAGTAGATTTATTTAGGCGACTGTACTTGAAACTTTGCCAATGCCGGCAGGAACTGTGAATGAAGATGGGACGTCACAAGTCAGAGACTAAGGAATAGAAATGTTGATTTATGCTTTTTTATTGAAAAAATAAACAGTTGTCACTTCATGTCGCCGTCGAATTGGATAGGGAGTGACTTTTGTTTTTTTTTTATTGTCGATTATAAACGCTGTCGCATTAATGGATAGTGGTCTGATGCTATTTCCTATCAGTTTATTAATTTAATAAATAAGTTTTTTTTTTGTGCCTCTGCGACTAAGTATTTGAGTCCGTTTTGTAATCTTAACAGCTTTGTACAGTTTACTTCTATTTTCTATATTTTCTAAAGGTATTTCCAATTTTCCGATTTAATTATTACTAATTATGACGATGATATTAATTATTAGACTTATCATGTTTAATAATTTAAATTCAGAACAAAGTACTTTATTGTTGTTTTGTTTTGTGAGTTACGGTCAAATTTTGCTGCCTGTGCGTTACCTACCTATTGTGCTGTACCTAGTTTAAATAAATATAAAAGTATTTTACGGTTTAATAAAATTAATTATCAATAATTTCTACCTACACCTACACCCAAATAGCCCAGTTTGACCGTTTATTCATAGAGCAACAGATTAAGGAGGCATTTGTCACGGCAAACACATGCGAGCGACTGTGATGGATGGTTCCTAACGCGGAACCAACGGCGGCGGCCGGCCGATCGGAATTGATGTGGGAAATGCACACGCGAAAATATTATAATATTCAAATGTTAAAACTGAAATGCGAAACGGTGCGGAGTGAAGTCTCGCTTTAACGTTGAGCTTCACATTGTTTTCTAAGTTCACGCGAGCAATAAAATAAGGCTGGAGAAGGCAAGCTGTACAAACACGCTTGAGCAACGCACAATTTTTTTTTTACCCGGGGGAGACTTGCTTCCAAGTCATCCCACGGGGAGCAATGTGCTATAGGCTCAACCCGCGTTCGGGGTATGTGGGGTTGGGCGATGTTCTGCCCGACCCACTATAACTCCCGGGTATCTGTAGACAGTCTCATATGTGGTTGACGCGGATTCTGTCATAGATACTGGTCCGCGCCAACCTCAGGAGCGCTTGCCACGCACCGACAACTTGCAGACTTTACCGCTGCGCCTTTTCAGGCATCCTCGTCTGTTTTGGGTGGTGCCTGTTTGGCGTACCGCCCATCCTTCGTCCGGTAAGCAACGCACTCATAGACAACTTCTGGCGAACACGGAATCTCGAACTGCTGCGCTCGTACTGTTCCGAGCTGCTCCCATATCTTTTATATAATTATTTTATTTCAGTACTTACAACTATCATTACAGGAATACCCTAATGCGACAGCGAAGCCAATTACAATAATAATAAGAAAAAGTTTATAAAATACTAGCGGCCGGTCGCGGTTTCACCCGCGTGGTTCCCGTTCCCGTAAGAATATCGGGATAAAAAGTATCCTATGTGTTAATACAGGTTATAAACTATCTGTATGCTGAATTTCATCCAAATCCATTTAGTAGTTTTTACGTGAAAGAGTAACAAACATCCATCCATACTTACAAACTTTCGCGTTTATAATATTAGTAGGATAATCTCGTCAAATTTCGAAAAAACAGAGGAAAATCTAGCCAAGGTTTTTAAAGGTATCTATATATCTATATATCTTTTTTAATAATTAATTTATGAAAAAAAGGAAAACGTAGGGAAACAGCCAAAGCCTTTCTTTAATTTTTAATGAAAAAAGTAATTAAATCGGTCCAGTTTTTGGGGAGGAATCAGGGGACTACGAAACGTTGATTTTGTCTACTTTTCATACATATTTTTCAATTCAGTCGACCTTAGTGTTTCCTCTTAAGCTTACCTTCTCGGATCTCCTTATTTTGTGACTACACATTGGCCGATCTGATCCAAACCCCTCGAGCATCTAGTAGGGAACTGGGACACGCTTTGCATGATGCTATTCCCTCTAGAAACCTAATTGACGGTGTTTTGATCACACGGCTTGAGAAACCCTTTAAGTTTCTCGCCACCCCCGAATAAGGCTGGTGATGATTATTTACATATAATTTTACGCAAATATTGTTGCGAACAAATTACAATTTGAAAAAAGACAAATGTCGAAAAAATCCCCGAGCGGCATTCGAACCCGCACCCTATGCCATGCCGGGTCAGGTGCACTGCCAACTATGAGCCACGATAGCATAGTTGGCAGTGCACCTGACCCGGCATGTCATAGGGTGCGGGCGGGTTCGAATCCCGCTCGTAGACTTTTCAACACTTTGTCTTTTTTCAAAGTCTGGTGATGCTGAAAAAGGCAGTTTGAGGCCAATGCTAACTATCTCCAAAAAAACTACGTAAACACTGAAATTAAACACTTTTTACGGAAGACCGTGGTCTTCCTGTGACCACGGACCCTGTAAACAACGGTTCGATGCGGCAAAATTAAAAAAATATTTTTAAAAAAACTCGAGTCAATCCGCAAAAAGTGTTTTGTTGCAAACGGTTTTTTTATAATTCGAAAAAGTTTTCCCACCAGTAATACTCGAACCCGCACCATCTGATATGCGTGACAGACATAGTGTTCCAGAATGTGCGAGCTCCCTTGTCAATCGCGTAGAAAAAGCTATTTCTATGATAAATCGTTGCTGCATAAAAAGTGTTTGGCAAAATTCGACAGTAGAACCGGATTTATTCAGTACCGTATAATATTTTCTCTTCCTTTAGTCATTAGAAGTTGATAACTACAAAATATATTTAAGTACACTCAAACTTATAATTGTCATCTACGACATTACTCTTTGCCAGTTACATCGCCCAATCATTCCACTCAGTGTTATCTGATAGGTACAACAATAATTAATAAGCTATCAATATTCAACTGGCAAGCTGTAATAACAGGAGCGGCAGGTATCTCCAACATTTCCAATACACGGTATCAGATGTTTGTGAACGACGTCTGCGCAAACATTCAGACGATAATCTTTGTTTGTTTCACATACTCTGGCCGCTATGTCAATTTGATAAATAAGTTATGGGTCGTGAGCCGGGACGGTATCAGTTCTGTACAAGAAATTGGAGCACGTTATGACGCTGTGATTGTTTTACTGCTTTTAAATATTTATGTTGAAGCGCTCGGTAGCCGATCTTTCTTCTCTCTTCGTCGTCGAGTTCTCATGCCTGAAGGGCGTGACCACCAATAGCAACATCGCAGACCAGGACCTGGGCTCTCAAAGAGGTCCTATCCTGGGCTAGACGGATAGCTGCCTGCGTGTTGCATTTCAGGGCTTCCAGAATAGCATCCGTCCACCGGGCAGGCGCTCTTCCTCTGCTTCTTCTTCCCTCAACGTGACCTACCAGTACAAGCTTCTCCAAATTACTAGGTTCCCAGCGAGCAACATGACCAAAAAATGAGAGCGGTAGCCGATTATCGGGTTTAATAAAATAAATAGTGGTATAAACTTCGTTTTTAGGGTTTCGTAGTCAACAAGAAACCCTTATAGTTTCGCCATGTCCGTCTGTTTGTCTGTCCGAACCCAGCCTAGCTCATAGACTCTTAGTACTAGAAAGCTGTAATTTGGCACGGATATACATAATAATCACGCCGACAAAGTGGTGGAGTAAAATTTTAAAAAAACATTTTTTTTAGGTTACCTTCTCTACACGTGAAGTGGGGATGTAAATTTTTTTTCTTGTCTACTCCATAGTGTGAGGTGTCGTTGGATAGAAATTTCAAAAATTGCGGATTTGTGGAAACAGTTTTTTGATTGAGGCATCCGTATGTGAACTATTAAGCTTGAAAGTGCAAAATTTTGTTAGATTCAAGTGTCCTCCCCCCCCCCCTGCCAACCAAATGGTTGTTTGTGGATACGTGAAAAAATTCACGGTAGTTGTATATATGACGAAGTTAAAAGGAAAACTATCACAGCTAAGTAGGCTTTACAAGTTTACGAGTAACAGTCGACCAACTTATAAAATGTACTTGGCGCAGTACAAATTCCTAATTGGGAACTACTTAAATAACGTTGTCAGGTGTGTGAAACCAGTAGTATCCAAATTATTGAGATGGGCTACGGAACCCTACACTGCGCGTAGGCCGACACGAATTTGGCCGGTTTTTTTTGAAAATTTTTTTTAGAGAGATTGCTCATTGCCTCAAACGGCATTTTCAGTGTCATCGGGCTCTTTTGGGGGCGACGAGGTACGAAGGGTACCTCAAGCTGTGTTGAAACGAATCACCTTCGGAGGTTTTCTAGAGGGAACGGCATCGCACACTTAAAAGTGCGCGTCCCCGTGCCCTACTAGATTCTCCGAAGGGTTCGGATCAAATCGGATTTTTTTAGATTACTGCCGCTAACCCATACCTAACACATGCATTTAAGTTATATAAGGTTATTATTTGCTTAATAGCGCATTAAATTAAAATGTTTTAAAAAAGATAAAAATGTTGTAACAATATATAGATACACACTGAATGATTCAGTCAATGTCTAGATTCCCGATAAGCGCTTAAAAAAACCGTAGGCGACTTTGGTGCCACGAAGCCACAATGACGTTAGTGGCGATGACAGTAGATATTAAGTATTTTGCAATCTTAATTTAATATATAAGTTTAAGATTTAAGGTTCACAGTAAGCTGAAAACATTGTAATTTTAAAGATCATTCTTCCGCTACAAATAATTTAAAGGCAAAAATCCTATCTTACTCGGTCGGGGCATGCAGTAGAATCTACGTCATTTCAAAAGTTTTATAAAACTCTATCACAATGTGAGTGGCGAACATTTTCCCATTTAACTCCGCCAGAAGTTCGGGAGCTCGTTTAGCAGTTGCTAAGTTAATTCTAGGTCTTAGATCATTTGTCATTTATTTAGTTCGGCCTCTGGTGTAATGAGGCTGGCAGTCTTCTAATGGGCTGGTTTAGAACCTCATTCTTTGTTCCAGTTGTATTTATATGTGACGTTTTGCTGTTCTTTTTTTTAATTTAAATTATTGAACAGATATAAAACTTTTTGAATGGGATTACCTAGGTTATATAGTTCTTATGATTTATATTCGTAATTGTAATGTGTGTTAGTCTGTTAAAAAGATAATGTCACTGGGAGTAAAACATTTTTTTGGACGATTAAAAGTGCTAATGACAGAAATTTTGACTTTGACTTTGTGGAACGGGCTTCTTGACGTGTATTGGAAAGAAAATTTTATCAATACAATAGTGCTAATCAATTAAGTTCAATATTTAAAAATGACTGAAAAAATGTATCCGTAGCTGATCGGATCCATTAGAAAGACACTGAAAATATTTGCCTATTCGAAAAGTTTATTTTTTCAAAACCTACAGTTACAATCGAAACCCGCTCCACACTTTTCAACTTTGCCGAAGCGACTAAATAATCTAACAGGTGCTTATCCACTTCAAGTGATGTTATTATGGTATAGTATGGTACCTACTACTATTTAGTGTTTATTTCAGTTCAGTTCAGTTCAGTTCAGTTCCGTGCTTCGGAAGGCACGTAAAGCCGTTGGTCCCGGCTGCATCAGCAGTCGTTAACAACCACCAACCCGCACTGGGCCCGCGTGGCGGTTTATGGCCCGTTCTCCCTATCCATCCATAGGGAAGGCTCGTATTCCAGAAGTGGGGGACATAGAATGAGCTGATGATGATGAAAATGTTCAGCGACTTCCGTTGCTGACCGTACCTAAATGAACGTGCTTAGCTTAAAACATTCGCGTTGTACAGTCAGAAGCAAAGTTGTTTAGCCGTAGGAAGGTACTCGTTTGATGAGGTTTGAATAAAAACGTATTGATCGGTTCGATGCATTTGACGTCGGGAATGGTGCATTAAACCCTTCGGCATGCCGTCCATTTGCTTGATTGGATTGGTGCAACCTGAAATTTAACAGAACGAAAACTAAACGCTTATATATTTTTATTTCTATACTAATATTATAAAGCTGAAGAGTTTGTTTGTTTGTTTGTTTGAACGCGCTAATCTCAGGAACTACTGGTTCGAATTGAATAATTCTTTTTGTGTTGGATAGTCCATTTATCGAGGAAGGCTTTAGGCTATATAACATCACGCTGCGACCAATAGGAGCGAAGCATCAGTGAAAAATGTTGCAAAAACGGGAAAAGAGCCTAAAAAATTAAAAATGCTGCCGAAAGTCACTATTCCACGCGGACGAAGTCGCGAGCACAGCTAGTTTTACATAAAAGGAATTGAAAGACTTACTTCGCATCCCTGCTAAGTATGTGCTTAGTTCATAGTTATATTGGACATATTTTGTTAAATAATATTATAGTTCATATTTATAGTAATATTGGTAGTACGAATACATAGATAAGTATGTATGTAGGTATGTGTATATTAAAGAGATGGTGAATACTTTCATTATTTTTATACACTTCGTAAGAAAAAAATTTTTATGACTAGTTAAGATTAGTTAAGCTTGTATATTCTTGTATGATCCATGATATCTAATAAAAACAAGTCGCCGATGTAACTGTTGACTTTGAAAAAGGCTCTTGATAAAATGAAAATAGTAATACCTATTAATTAAATAATTTGTCTATAAAGTTATCGAACATAAACAAAATGAGCAATAAAAATAGCACATGAAAAAACGACTTGCCTCAGTTGAGACTCAAACCACAGATACAGTAGGTACTTAGGTTTATTTATTTATTTATTTATATATATACATGAGCTAACAACTATTATTACCGTAGTGTATAGTAGTATGTAGTTATAGTTCCCGAGTTGGATGCCCGGTCGGGTCAATGTCTAAAACGAACTTTTCGATATTGGGTCTGGGTGGTTGTGGTACCGTCATTGTTTCTGATTTCCACAATGCGAATGCTTTAGCTACTTACCTTGGGATCAGAACAATGTATGTGATATTGTCTAAATAGTTATTTATTAATTTACGCTGTACCTAAGCCAGCTGTATAACGCCACTGTAAAGTTACCCTCAATAATCTCTTTTTAGGATTTTCGAGAAAATATTTTCGCATTGAATAGTTATGGAATATTTACAACCAACATAAATGTCAACTTGAAATAACGATGCAATGACTGTGAATTGAATAAAGGTTCCGACAATATCTTGTGAACCTACTGTTATACAGATACAGTGTGTTTATTTATTTATTTATTTGTGTTCGGGAGTCTTACAGAAAAATAGTCTAGTAAACATCGCAACACAACCACAAACAGCTCATTTTATGACCCACTGCTGGGGCACGAGCCTTCCCTATGGATGGATACGGAGAACGAGCCATAAACCACCACGCGGGCCCAGTGCGGATTCAACAACTACCGTCATTAACATCTGATCATAATATTTTTACAAATACTAAAGATCAGTTAATAATTAGGCAAGCTATTTATAAAATTTTTATTATAATTTATAACGCAAATGTTGTTGAAATTTTTTCAACATTTGTGTTTTTGCAATTTGTTCGCAACTTTGCGTTAAAAATTATATAAACATTTTAGTTGTAAGTAATCTATACTAATATTATAAAGCTGAAGAGTTTGTTTGTTTGTTTGTTTGTTTGTTTGTTTGAACGCGCTAATCTCAGGAACTACTGGTTCGAATTGAATAATTATTTTTGTGTTGGATAGTCCATTTATCGAGGAAGGCTTTAGGCTATATAACATCACGCTGCGACCAATAGGAGCGAAGCATCAGTGAAAAATGTTGCAAAAACGGGAAAAGAGCCTAAAAAATTAAAAATGCTGCCGAAAGTCACTATTCCACGCGGACGAAGTCGCGAGCACAGCTAGTTATAAATAAATGATTAAAGTTTGTCGCCGCCCCCAAACCATGTGAGTGACGCTGTACAAGCCACCAGGGGTTAACAACAAACTCTCTGTCAAAAAAAAAACAACCTTTATCAAACACCCTGTATTAAACATCGTGAGAGTTGTTTGTCTGTCAGTCACAATACGTTACGATCAATTGGCTCGCCATGCCGTCGTTGGATATTGTTCTAAACGACATACAATTATTGTATGTGTTATTTATGTTTTATTTTAGTTATGTTTGAGGAGATGGATTATTAGCGACAATCGTTAAGACTAAACTACCCTGGTCGCCGCTAGACCAAAAATTAACGAAAACCATGTACGAACAAAATCGAGAATGAATTTTTTGGTCCCCGATTTTTCTATGCACTTTGAAGCTTTGGACGTTACGCTTGCTGAGCCGCATTGGTCCCAGCTTCTATCAGAATACATTAAATTGTCAAATAGGGCATACTTTTTTATTTTGTCTAGCTACTATCATCATCATCATCAATTAACATTATTTGTATAATCTCTTAACAAGTTTTTAATTGTAAATCTATATTGTATGATTTGGTAACGACTGGCGACGGTATTGTATGTTTTTGAGTGGTAGAGCCACGCTGCGTTGCAGTACTAAATGGACCGGTTCGCCCGGCGTAATACCACCCTTTCACAGAATATCGGCGTGAAACAATGGCACTCGTTGCTGTTGTGTTTCGTCCGGTGAGTGAAAGTAACGGAAGCCCATCCATCTCACCCCTTCCCCTCCCAATTCCTACTCCCTCCTCAAGATCCAACTCCTTCTTCAAGGCCGGCTACGCATCTGCGATTACTTTGGTTTTCCGGGTGTCCATAGGCGGCGGTGATCACTTTCCATCAGGTGACCCACCTGCTCATTTGCCTCCTTTTAACATAAAAAAATTTTTAAACATTTTTGGTAAATGTCGTTACTTCTATCAAAGCTGTGGAGTTTCTTGCGCCCATTCTTCTCCACAGCTAAAAAATAGACGACCTGCATGAATGGGTAGTAGGTAAAAAATGGATGGACGCTTCAAAAGCAAATTTCGTAAGTTTATTTAAATAAAAAAATTTGACTTTGACATCATCACCAGCTCATCACCATCCCTACTGCTAGGGCACGAGCCTACCCTATGGATGGATAGGGAGACTAGCTACTAGAATCATATCTAATCCCGCAATAGCAACAGTGTAGTACACTACAATTGTGGTGTTCTGAAAGCTAGATGTCTAATAGCCTTATATTATGTTCCCACTGTTGGGGTATAAGCCTTCACTAAGGATGGAAACACAATAGGGAGAACGGGTCATAGACCACCACGCGGGCTCAGTGCGGATTGGTGGTTGTTAACGAGTGCTAATGCAGCCGGGACCAACAGCAATTCAGCAATCGCAGACCAAGTGCTTTAACCACTGCGCCATCGAGATATTAAAATGGTGAATATGAAAGTGATTGTGAAGTGATTATGAAAATAAATATCGAAATACGTCGAAGCGACCGACGCGTCGGTCGCTTCGACGTATTTCGATATTTCGACGGCCGGCAGCGCGCTCTCGACGTCGCACTCCGATCGAAACAACTCTTTCGTATTGTGTCTCTCACAATGATATCGGCCGCAAAATGCATGCATGTTAACTCTAGTGATGGGAAACGATCACTGTCACTTGTTTTTTTTTTGGTGCATATAGTTTGATACATCAGTATCATCATCAGCTTATAAACGTAGGTTCAAAGTTTCCAACGTGAATAATAACATCTAGGCTGAACAGATCATAACCATACACGCGAATATCGTTTAAGGCCTTATTGCTTGGCAGCAATTTCGAATAAAAAATGACACTTAAGTACCTAGGTACAATAAAGTTGTGAAATATTATATTATATTCGTTCTATAAAAATATATATCTGTAGAAAAACATAAAAAGCTAAATAAAATAAAATAAATAAAGAATAACATTATGCAATTTTAAGGAAGATTTTTTTTATAGTTAGCACGGCAAATGAGTCCATTCCACCTGATTTTAAGTGGAAATGGAGGCCATACGCGAAGACAGCGCAGGTGCAGGTGCAGCGTAAAAACAACGCAGCATCAGTTAATCTCACTCTGCCGGCCCTCAAGGTGCTTTAACCAGTAGTAATAGTAGTAAAATACACAAGTTGAAGGCAACATCAAACCTACCTCTTTATTTCAATCAGCTTACAAAACAACCTAGGTACCTACACATCACCGAAATACTTGATTTAATCTATCACGTGATATTTAAATGTCACATTGACCATCACTAGTATTTATTCATGGCGCGAGTACATCGATACGCGACACAGTAACCTATATTGTTGTGTTGTGTCCCTCTGTGACCATTGTTGTGCTCCACACTGAAGGGTAGAATTTCAAAAGTTCGTTTGCATTCTGGCCTGATGGATTCTATTCACAAACTTTGCAGTATTTATTGATGGTAACAGAGAGCAGAGTGCTGAGTAGTTTTCACCGTTCGACCATGTTTACGAAAATGAATATTTGTATGCATTTATTTAGCTAGCGGGATTCAAACCCGCACCCTCTGAAAAACCGGGTCAGGTGCGCTTCCATTTGGGCAATCGTGGCACTGTTCAAAGCGCCGAAATTTGTCAACACTATCTACTCTTACTCTGTAAGCCAAAGGAGCCTTATTCAATGTCAACAATCACTTAATCAACATCCCTTGTATGTCACCAGGTGGCGCTGCTTCAAATTCACGAATGAAACTCAGTTGTCCGTATTCGTTTATATTGGTACCTCAAACCTGGCTGGAATTGCGTTAACCACTCCGCCATGGAGATCCTCTTCACGACAACCTATCACGGGCACGGAATCACGCAACAACGCCGCTCGGACTGTTTCGAACTGTTCCGAGATCCGTGTCCGTGCGAGGGTTCTATGTGTGACTTGCTCGAGCTCATGTATGTAATAAACTTAACTTCTGTCTCCTCCTTATCTGTGGTCTGGGTTTGTGGTCACCAACACGCATATGGCATGCGAGGTGATTAAGCCAATACCAATGATTATATAGTCTTGAAATGAAACAACTTTTACGGATCTACTCGCGTTTATTTTACACATTACTTATTTAATGTTTATCCTGACATTTCGAACCCTTTGCAGGGTCTGTAGTCACAGGGACACTGAGGTGTTGGTCGTCTCATAATTAGTTGGTAGCTTGTATACCCTCATTTAAATTTAATCAGGTGCGTTCCGTTTTACACAGATCAGTATCTTTTGGTCTGGCAGTATGGTGTTGGGGCTGGGATTAAATATTTTTTATGATGGGATCCCAAGCTGGTGGTAGATTCCAACCTTCTCTATTAAAATTTGGATTTTTTATATTTCAATAGCCTCGCGTATCATCCTAGGGATGAATCGTTGTTCTCTAGCAAGTATTTGTGGTTTATTAAATCTGATGTAAACAATCTGTTTAGAAAACAATATTATAGTCTGTTCACTACATATAGCTTTTATTTTGTGTATTGTTTCACAGCTCCGGATGAAATCCATCAAGCCTATTCGTTCGTTCTAAACACTTCTTGTCTGTCTTGGTTATGTCATTAATTTACATTAATTTATCCACCATTATTTCACATTAATATTTGACATAACACAAATTTTAGGAAAAAATACAAAACCGCAGACATGACACTTCACTTTCCGGCCAAGAAGACCTATATAGCTTTTTTTTGTGTATTGTTTTACGGCTCCGGATGAAATCCATCAAGCCATTCGTTCGTTCTAGACACTTCTTGTCTGTCTAGTTTCTTAATTTCATTAGTATTTTTCCCTTCATGTATAATGATGATGATGATGATGATGAATAAGAAGTGAGCAATGATAGACCCCCCAACCCCTCGAGTATCTCAGTAAAGATGTGTGGCTTTACTAAGTCCTCGGGCCGACTTCTTGAGAGAATTTAAAAAGTGACGTTGCGCTGTTTTGTTTCATTTGCCAACACTCATACACACTCACGAACACTTAACGGTTAATAATCCACCATTATTTCACATTAGTATTCGACATAACACAAATTTTAGAAAATAAAACAAAACCGCAGACATGACACTTCACTTTCCGGCCAAGAAGACCTATATAGCTTTTTTTTTGTGTATTGTTTTACGGCTCCGGATGAAATCCATCAAGCCATTCGTTCGTTCTAGACACTTCTTATCTGTCTAGTTTCTTAATTTCATTAGTATTTTTCCCTTCATGTATGATGATCATGATGATGATGAATGAGAAGTGATAAATGATAGACCCCCCAACCCCTCGAGTATCTCAATAAAGATGTGGGGCTTGACTAAGTCCTCAGGCAGACTAATTGAGAGAATTTGAAAAGTGACGTTGCACTGTTTTCTTTCATTTGCCAACACTCATGCACACTCACGAACACTTAACGGTTAATAATCCACCATTATTTTACATTAATATTCGACATAAACACAAATTTTAGAAAATAAAACAAAACCGCAGACATCACTCTTTACTTTCCCGCCAAGAAGTCACCTATCCTATAAAGCTTGATATCCGTGACAGATGTCAAATTGTCATGCCTAAGGTTGAGACAATACTGACGGGATTGCATCAAATGATAACTGAAGTTATTAATTTAATATTATTATCGTAATAAAGTATTGTTCCTATCTAATGTGCCAATTGACTTTCTTTTCTAATATTTAGAAGTTCTATATTGACGACCTCCTTGGTCGAGTGGTTTGTACACTGGTTTTCATGGTGTCGCCATCTCTGAGGTCCCAGGTTCGATCCCCGGTCGGGTCAATTTAGAAATTATTGTTTTTCTAAATTGTCTCGGGTCTGGGTGTTTTCTATGTATAATAAGTATGTATTTAAGTTTTTTAAGTATGTTTATCCGTTGTCTAGTAACCATTTAACGAGTTTCATAACGAAGCTTCTCTTGGGCTAGATAATTGGTGTGAGTGTAGGAAAATTATTTATTATTTATTTATTTATTTATATGAACGTCTTATATATTTATGAAAAATAAACAGAGACTAACAAATTCATTATTAAAGCTATAATAAAAACTGGGAAGTTAAATTAATCGATTGGTAAGTGATCATCAATTGAGCTTCACTTGGTTTACTATCCCAACACTATTATTTATTTGATGATTAAACGAACTTACATGTAAGTGAAGTTCTATCATAATTATACGAAGCGCCTCGTCCGAAGAGATTAGTAGTTAATTATTTTATATTGTTACTTGTAGTATCGCATAGATGTCACCACTCCTGCACTATCGTTGAGATTTAGTTTTTTTTTTTTTTTTTTTGTGGGTATCCCTATCTTTCTCGATGGAGCCATTGCCTCGCGTTCCTCATTTAGTTTAGAGATTCTGGTTTTTTTTTTTTTTTTTTTTTTTTTTATGTATTTCCCTAGAGATTAGTAACGGGAATAATGGCAGAGTAAGGGTGGGTGGGAGTTACTAATCTCTTCGGACGAGGCGCTTCGTATAATTATGATAGAACTTCACTTACAGGTAAGTTCGTTTAATCATCAATTATACTTCGCGCCTCGTCCTCGAGATTAGTAGTTAATTATTTTATATTGTTACTTGTAGACTTTGAGAGTAGTAATAATGTGGGAAATATCATCAATGGAAATACTTTTCGAATTAATGTAAGTTTATTTGTATACTTAATTAAACAACATTATGTAGATCAGTAATTTAACTAATATGTTCTTGATTCTTGTAATAATCATAACAGTTCCTAATTTAAATTTTTCAAATCAATCAGTATTGTAATTTGCTACATAAAATACCTAAGCATCAAAATAGAATGAGGTAAGATGTACAATCGTCGTTCAAAACAGGTCTATTATAGAACCGTGCAAAAACAGTGGAGTTGCCGCTCCAACCCGCGGTGTTTCGGATTTAGTAACATAACAGAGTTTTACCAGGACATATAGTGGGTTTTTTATTGAAAAAAGGTATATAATGTGTTGGCAGTTTGCAGCCTGGTTTTGATGTTTTAATTAAATCGGAGATTGGGATACCATTGACTCAATTGATCCAAAACGCAATTTGTATCCCAGGTAACATTATACTTTGGTAACGGTGGTCGGAGACGAAATACACCCAGTCTTTTGATATGTTTGGACCCAGTAACAGCGACAACGCTGATCGGCATGAGTTCAGGGTGCCATATTGACATGCTTCATTATATAACTGGGTAAAATATACCACAGTAGGGACTTAAGCAAATTTTTGATAGCGCGTCTCGGATAAGACTGTTGCCACCAGGGTAATGGATTAGTGTATCCACCGAGAGCTGGAATGGGAAATTATCGTGCGTTTATGAAGTGGAAATGTTATAATTCTGGAGACCACAAGGGCTTTAAATACGGGATACCATGGTTGCGTATGATGGCATAGTGACATTCACAAGAGCTACTTGTAGTCTAAACTGAATAAATGATTTTGAATTTTGCGTAGGTCACAAAGGAACAACCATGATACCTTTTGCTTTGTCAGAAATTATTTTCTTTAATACTTTTGATATAATAGAGAAGGGAGGAAACGCATAAAAATTCAAACCACTCTATGTTATGGTGAAAGAATCAATATTTATAGCATCAGGGTCTGTATGCCATGAGATATAATTTCACACTTTTTATGTATGCAGCTTGCGAACAGGTCAATATCAGCAATACCAAATGATTCTATCAAGCATTGAAAAGTCCAGTTTGCTAACTCCCTTAATGTCCCGGTGAGATTTGCGTGATTCCGCATCTGCGATGACGTTATCGCTTGATTTGATATAAGATGCGAAAATGAACAGCTTACGATCTTCACACCACTGCCAAATTTCCCTGGTTATCTGTGTAAGGTGTGGGAATTGGATCCCACCCATTCGATTTGTGTAGGCAATTGCAGTAGAATTGTCTATGAATAGGAGAATTTGGCAGCCTTGAAAGCCTTTTGCAAACGTTTTCAGCGCAATGAAAGCAGCCAAGAGTTCGAGATAATGTAGATGTTTTAACCGCTCATCATTAGAACATTGGCCACTCGCTGTTTCATCTTGACAGGCCGCACCCCACCCCGTCGTTGAGGCGTCAGAATAAATTTCAGTGCTATTTTCGTCATTCCTAATGCGGCGCACTGAGTGACCTATGTTGTTTAACCATCATTGAATATCGGATACAGTGTAACAGGAATATTCATTGTTTTATCATAGTCGTCGTCATTTCTCAGGTTAAGAAATTTACAGCGTTCTAAATCCTTAGTGTCAAGTAGCCCATACAATACAGCTGGGCATGCTGATACTAGCAAGCCAGTGACTTGGGCGAGCTTCTGGACTTTTACAATTTCTTATCTTCAAAAAATTTTCCAATTCTGTTATAATTTGCAATCTTTTATCTAAAGGTAAGCTTAAATTAATTTCGTGCGAATTGAATGATCATACCAAATTTACAAGTTACAGAAGGTTTAAGAACGCTCTTTTCCTCATTGATAATGAACCCAATTGAAGTTAATAGGGTTTTAGTAATTTTTATGTTTGCTATACATTGCTGGTAAGTTTTTAAGTAAGTAAGTTTGACCGAATAGCAGCCAGTCATCAAGATAAAGTGTGGAAATTAATCCTGCAGTTCTTAGTAGTTTTAATTGTTTAAGGTTAAAGATAAACCGCATTTTACCGTTTAGGCGTAAGGAATATACTTGATATAAACTGGTTTTTACAAGGTTCGCATTCAGTTCAATATCTACGGAATCACCAATAGCTTCGTAAAAAAGAATATTATTTTCATTACTTTTAACCGGAGTGTGTGGGATCGAATCTTAAAATGCTGGAGCCGAGAAAGGGATTTTATAACCATCAATCCAAGAAAGAATTGTTCTGTCTTTCGTAATAAGGAACCATTGGGTTTTAAAGTAATGTAAACGGCCGGCATACTCAACTGAATTTAGTAGCGACGACGTGCCTGTGTCTGCATCAGTGCCGGCAGCTGTTGCTGACGCAACGGCTGTCTCCATGAGTGCGCGGGCGGCGGTGGCGGAGGTGGTGCGCGGGGGCCTACAGGCTCGTAGCTCCTCGGCGGTGGGCCCGGCTGCCTGTATGCTGGACCAGGAGCTTTGCGGTTTAAATTCTTCTGGTTTAGTGTCTTCGCCCGCTTAAGTATATTTTTATGGTATGATGCATCAGCCTTTAATTTGACTCCTGATTTAATAATCGATTTAGCTGTTTTATTAGTCTCAGCTAACGTTTCGCTAAATAAAAAGGTGTCAATCTTAGTATTGCTAAGGTGTTCCTTAAGATCCTTTTTTAATGAAAAAGGATGAAGTTTCTTCTTGTTAAGAAGACCCCATGATGAATATCGCATAGCCATCGGCTGAGATCCATAAGCTTTTAAAGCGTTTCTTTGTCCATGTCCTTTGACGTAAGTTGGGCAGTAATGATTTTTCCTAGGCAGGAAATAGCACTTGCTATCTGTTTTTGTTTGGCTTCTATATCTTTATCTCGCTTAACAGTGTTTTCAGGAATAGCCACTTTGATTTTGGTATTTATTTTTGGGGGGTTAATACGCAAGCAATTGGCGGGTATCGAGTATTTCGAAATCAATTCTTTACGACCCTCTTTGTTAAGACCCTCTGCGGATGTGTGTTCAAGTCGGCAAGCAAGCTCTTGCCGAATGTCTTTGCCAAGTTTTTCTGTGAGCAACGGATCGTCACCCAGAATTTCAAGGACATCAGTGTCCAATTCACCATCTTTGTTGGTAGTATCAAGGGCTGGAGCCCTCGAAGACGTACAGGGCAAGCGCCCTGTACGTCTTCGAGGGCTCCAGAGGGTTCTGGGGGAGTCATTGCATCTACAAGACTATCGTCAGCAGGCGCCTGTACCTCATGGGTAAAGCCAACTAGCTCGGCATTATCGAGTTCTTCAGACAATCAATCAGATAATTGCGGCATAGGTGTGGATATAAGACAACGTTAATACGTTATACTTAACTAGGTACGAACAAAAAGTGCGTATTTGGAAAACATTAAATAAAAGCATTGCACTTATATTAGATAACGATTGTTATCTTGTCAAGGTTAGGTAAAAATCCCCCAATGGATTCAACGCCAACCGTTACTTTTGAATGCGTCGAAGAAGCCCCGACGGTTAACTCTGGTTGCATTTTGTATGTACCAAAATTAGTACAGTTACATATAAGACAACGTTAATACGTTATACTTAGCTAGGTACGAGCAAAAAGTGCGTATTTGAAAAACATTAAATAATGGCATTGCACTTATATTAGATAACGATTGTTATCTTGTCAAGGTTAGGTAAAAATCCCCAATGGATTCAACGCCAACCGTTACTTTTGAATGCGTCGAAGAAGCCCCAACGGCTAAATCTGGTTGCATTCTGTATGTACCAAAATTAGTTCAGTTACATACATATAAGACAACGTTAATACGTTATACTTAACTAGGTACGAGCCAAAAGTGCGTATTTGGAAAACATTAAATAATGGCATTGCACTTATATTAGATAACGATTGTTATCTTGTCAAGGTTAGGTAAAAATCCCCAATGGATTCAACGCCAACCGTTATTTTTGAATGCGTCGAAGAAGCCCCAACGGCTAAATCTGGTTGCATTCTGTATGTACCAAAATTAGTTCAGTTACATACATATAAGACAACGTTAATACGTTATACTTAACTAGGTACGAGCCAAAAGTGCGTATTTGGAAAACATTAAATAATGGCATTGCACTTATATTAGATAACGATTGTTATCTTGTCAAGGTTAGGTAAAAATCCCCAATGGATTCAACGCCAACCGTTATTTTTGAATGCGTCGAAGAAGCCCCAACGGCTAAATCTGGTTGCATTCTGTATGTACCAAAATTAGTTCAGTTACATACATATAAGACAACGTTAATACGTTATACTTAACTAGGTACGAGCAAAAAGTGCGTATTTGGAAAACATTAAATAATGGCATTGCACTTATATTAGATAACGATTGTTATCTTGTCAGGGTTAGGTAAAAATCCCCAATGGATTCAACGCCAACCGTTACTTTTGAATGCGTCGAAGAAGCCCCAACGGCTAACTCTGGTTGCATTCTGTATGTACCAAAATTAAGACACTGATAAGTTAATAAAACACTCGTTACCTGAGTTTACGAGTCCGTTGTTGTGTGTTAACGGCGGCGAGTGACTCGCCGGGCTTCCTTTGTCACGTATTTAGCGCTGTAGCTTGCGCATTTTTTCATTTTATGTTCAAGTTCTTCCTCACAAGTCTTAGGATTTTTACGTTACGGCATTTTGCGTACGAAAACAGTCGATTGAACACGGAAGAAATTTAAAGTGACTGGAGTGGTCGAGCACTAAAATGCGAATGAGGAACGCGAGGCAATGGCTCCATAGAGAAAGATAGGGATACCCACAACAAAAAAAAAAAAAAAAAACTAAATCTCAACGATAGTGCAGGAGTGGTGACATCTATGCGATACTACAAGTAACAATATAAAATAATTAACTACTAATCTCGAGGACGAGGCGCGAAGTATAATTGTAACGAAATGACCTTGTAAAGGAGTACGTTTTTTTTTTGTATTGTTTTAAAATTGTGATAAATGTGTGTTATGCGAGATTTTATTGGGATAAACCTAATCTAACGTATAAAATAGAATCACAAAAGTAGTTGTAGTATTAGGTGATGGATTATAAAAACACAATGTTATTTTAATGTAGTCAAATAAATTCATACGCTTTTACAATGTCACGTCCTCGATTTTGATGACTCCTGTCACAGGTATCAAGCTATATTGAACAAACTATAGCCAATGATTCAATTTAAAATTCAAAATCATTTAATCAGTTTAGGCTACTAAAAGCTCTTATGGACGTCATTATACACGTCATTATACCGTCGGTTAGTAAGTCTACCGGTTTGTAAGAACCGGCAAGAAACTCAGCAAGTGTCAGGCTCTTTACCCCTTACGGCGTCAATATAATTGGAAAATGCTTTAATATAGCAGGACACTTTCCATTACAAATAACCACACAAAATAATAAAGGACAACCACATCATGTAAAAATCAAAATAAAAAATCTAAGTTAACAAATTTACATCAAGTAAAAGTTTCAATTTCCACAATGTCATACAGTACCACTAACAGTACTCTAGTCAAAGTCAAAAATTAGTCAAACTATAGTGAATAATACTAAAAATAAGTTAGGTGTATGCAAGAGCAGACCAGCCTCCACAGACGGCACCATGATAAAGTCATTTGCCTAGCAGGGCTGTTCAGGTTATTTATTTCTTCTTTTGCATATTTATATTGTTGTTATTTAGGCACTTGTAACTCATATTAATTTGCAAATGTTGAAATGCACAAGCCCGTATGCAAAAGTGGCGAGAGTAAACGTATATCAAACCGTCTGGTGGCACAATACAAAACGCCATGCTCTGTTTTCGTCGGGACGAGGCAGATACGCGCGTAATGTATCTTGCAAATGAAAGCCAAAACCCTGTGCCAGACCAAAGACCCTGCTGTTGTATGCAGCGCTTGTTTGTTTGATATTAGAGTGAATTAGGTAAAGATTACGTACACTTTTAAACGGTCATGTTTCTTTTTTAAACAATATTTTTTTCTTAAGTCTACGCATGAACACTATGAAATGAAAACGCTTTTAACAAATTTACTTGCGTTTGTTTTTTTTTACATTATACTGACGTTTCGAACCTTTTTCTTTACAGGGTTGGTCCTAAATTCAGTTTACTTAACGAATATATTTTTTTACTTTTTATAAATATAGTTATGTGAATTCTAACCGATTTTTTCTTAAAATTTAAACTGTATTGAGTTCGAAAAACGCTTTCTCCATTGGTAAAGAGCGGAGAAGTGACGTCATCCATCACGATATTACGTAGAACGTCGACTTAGCCCGCGGATGATTCTACTAGGCAAATATTTGCAGACGGCTCGTTGGATGAGCGCGTGTCCATTGGCGTGTCCGTCACGACTTTAGAATAATATTATTAACTGGATTATTGTGAGTATCGCACACAACAAAAAATATGGCCATAATTCCTGTAAATAATAATAATTCCAATGTGACCAATAATAGTTTAAAAAGTCACGACTTTAATTTGTTGTAAAATTTAATTTTCGCAGTTTATGTTTCGCATTATTTTTATACAATGTTTTCTAACGATCATAAACTTGTTAAAATTAACAAATAAATATTTGTCGGAAAAGCTTTTAATTATTATATTAAAATGTTGCGATGAAAGAGAATTGAGGACTAACAGTTTGTAAATACTCATATTATAGCATAGTGAGGTTATTTTTTTGGATTCGTACAAGCTACTCTTGTACATGGCGCTAACAGTACACATGTTTGCACATCATACTACCACAAACTGTCAAATTCCCTCAATAGACTTTAATCGTTACGCATATGACGTATGGTTGATCAATTCTTGAAGAAATTTGACTGATTTGGATAGGTTTATATCTGATCTGTACCTCAATGTTTAGTAAGTTAAATTCCATATACTTAGATAGTTTTTTGGTCAAAATTAAATCCTCTAATGTACATTAAAATTACAGTCTAAATTATATTATAAAAACATATACAAGGGTGAGCTTATCTCTAGAAGAGATCTCTTCCAGCCAACACTAGCTGTAGTTGGAAAAGAAAGTCTGCGGGACCAATTGCCGACCATAACATAAATAAATACCTTAAATACAAATAAACAAATAGGTACTTAAACTAATTATAATGAATAAACGTAGTTTAAACGTTTATTAGTGTGTACAAGTATGTACGTTTATTCATTATAATTAGTTTAAGTACCTATTTGTTTATTATATATATATATATATATATATATATATAAACTAAACTAAATTAATTAATATTCATAAAATTATAGTAATATTACACTTTTTCTAGCGCTAAAACTTGTCTATACCATGGAATTCGTCGACATATCCTGTACAACAGGCCTTTTTACCGGATCACATCAACGAAAAAACCTGCCGTTAGAATTAGGTATGATGTTAGTAACTATCTAAACGTATTTGATCCTTTTGAGTTTTGAAAACGGATGTTACGCACTTATCAACCAGCATCGGGCTAACGTGGTAGGTTTCATACCTAACTGAACTACCTTCTGAACTTCCATGAATACTTGCCGTGTAACGTTGGAAACGGACTTTTGTACCTTTGTTAGTACAGTCTACGAATTTCGGGTATCCCCTTTCTTAAGTAATGTTATGTTTCGCCTGCTCATGTTTTATCACAAAAATATTGTAATAAGTGTTCGGCTTTTTGCATTTACAATACAATTTGAAATATGTGTTAAGTGGCGTTTAAACCAAAAGCTATGGTAAAGTTTGACAAGATCATTACTTACCTATAGCGCTGCGAATGTATACAATACCATCATCATCATCAATCTATAAACGACCCACTACTGGGCTCAGCCTTGAGACGTGAACCAAGCACCACGCCGGCCCATTGCAGGTTTGTGGGCTTAAAGGTTTGCCATCTTGCTACAATAAAGGCTCATCGTGCCTTCCGAAGCTTTGAGGAGTGAGAGGTATTTTATTTTATCACCTGTATAATGACTCGAAATAACTTAGGTACCTACTTGCCTTCGCTTTAAGTTTGGTAGAATCAAATGTTTATTTATTATTAAATAAACCTTTTCTTTTGGCGGGGTTCAACGAAAACCACTTGGTATAACCACAGCCATTATAACCTCTTCCTATTGGCATTGAACGAGCGGTCGTGGTTACGGGCTGACTTCTTTTCTCTAATCTTTTAACCAAAATAAAACCAAGAAAGTTCCTTACAAATGTTATTTTTCCAAATAAGCTACAGGGACATGGAAAATGGCTTCACAAATTGCCATCAGCGTGCCACCACTGTTATTGTATCCGTCAATTAGAGGAAATATCTATGGAATGGCAAAAGCTTTTAAGTTGTGTTTGATAAGCTAATTTGGTGACGATTCGATATTGTTCTTTTCTCTGTGCCCTGGCCCCAAGAGGATTCTTTCGGGGATTCGGGATTATAAAAGAATTCTATTGATGCTGGGATTGTAATTGTGTTAAGGAAAATAATTGAACTAAATTCCCTTTCTGCGGTCCATTAGAAGACATTACTATACTGGAGATGTATTTTATGTTATTTTTTGTAATTTATTGTTTTATTTAAAAATAATGTATGCACCGTTATTTGTTTAAATTATTATATGTAATGCAGTGTATTTGTGTGTAGAGAATAGTTTTTTGATGTTCCTATTACTGGGCAAAGGCCTTCATCCTAAATAATTAATTATCTATATAAATGCTCATGCTTAAACTTTAAAATTATCTATTTGTATCAACAATTATTGGATCAAAAATAGATCGTCAGAATGAGTATAAAAATATATATATTTGCCGATAGTTTGCTAGTTAGTTAGATAGAGAGTAATAATATCAATACTTGTGTTGCTAGCATGCATGTTTACTTTCGATAAATTCGTAAATCAATCCATTACTGTCTAACCGACCAAAACGATGGTTTCGTATCCGAATAAAAGCAAGGGGACGCTTGCGTTTCATTTCATGATTTGAGAGCGTAAATTTTACAATGGAAAACAAATGAACGTTAATCAACCGCGAGACAAAAAAAAAGAGCGGGAGTCAAAATTATCATACGAAATTACCCCTTTAGCGGTGCTGCGCCGCCCGGTGTAAAATCAACAAATCCCCATTAAATTGCAACCGAACACCCTTTAGGAAGGCCAAAAAAATATCAAAAATAAAAAAGAATATCGGGCTCGCGTTAAATTAGCAGATATTTGGGGTTGTGCCTTTTGTTACTGTATCACTTTGAGTCGTCGAAATACAGGGACACCCCTATACTATTTTGGTACTGGACGTTGCGTTTGAGACGTGTAGAACAGATTTATGTCGATAGTGTTGGTTACTTAAAATATAAAGTTTCTAGGATAGGTATCATATATCGTATCAGCAATCATTAATAATTATTTTTTAATGAATCACAGTTATAATTATTTCATAGAGTTCTTGGATGTTTATAACGTAGGGAGAGTGTTTACTAATTATTTTTATAAAAAAAGGACCCGCATGATAAATAAATAAATTGTACTTCTAATTTCTAAATTTTAAATATCCACTGCTTAGCAAAAACACTATAAATTTTCTAAGAAAGAAGTCAGAGGTCAAGGCGTTTACCAGTTTGCAACAACGGGACGTCTATAGACTGATGATCAAGAGTATATATTAAACGCAGAGCTAAACATTTTACAACGTCGCACTGACCTCACCAAACTATCGATATCTATACACATCACTAACCGTACGTGCTGGGGATGAGCCAAATTGATTTTAACACAATAACGAGCGGCGTTGAATGGGCGACCCCTATTTGTAGCTGCGATGACACGCCGGGCGATCCATCATCCGCGCTTTTGTACGGTGTCACCCGGCCTTAAGTCTAGGACGCAATTTGAGCGAGCCACGCAATTGTTGCATCGATATCGACTGCTCCCGCCACTATCGATTGGCATTGTAAATATGGTGGTTTGGGTTGTGAAAAAACTTTTGAAAAACCATAAAATATATTTTTAGAAATATAGAAAACATAACATCTGTTTTCTCGCTCTTATCTCTTATCTCTTTGCCCCTCTAAGGAACTTGTTGGTTGGTAAAGCAGTTATTGCGGGTTCGGGCTGTGAAGGTGTAAGCTAAATCTGAGGGAATGAAGACCTAAGTTCAACAGTAGGAGATTATTTTATAGGCTATTAATGATTATAAAGACCAGTATGCCTAATAAAACACCCACCAGCCATATTAATTGCAAGACCTTCTAAGGTTGGGATATAACAGGCTTGTGCCCAACAAACTGTAATAATTTCATTCTACTGCGTTCTTAGCAAACAGAAATCATTTCTGTTGCATACGCCACAAGAATGACTTATTTTAATAGAGCCATTCGTTAGAGCCCTGTCCTTGACAGCACGGAATTACAATTTTAACGTGCCGCCGGCCCTTTTGTAAACTATATGCCAAATCACAATAATTTGTTGTTAACAATGAAATGTAACTATTTATGTTTAATACAAAGCACCCCCTGCAATATGACGTAATTACGCAACTGCTTCATGAATGGGATCCGTCATTCGAGGCCTATTAAAACACCCCTTGCAACGTTACAATTTTGATGATTTTTCTGCGCACAGAAATTGTTTGGTCGTATCGAATTTTTGGATCGATTCTGTCCTCGGGTTTCGGGTTTTTATCCTAAACTGTTTTGATAAAGATCGTAGTAGTGTTGTTATAAAGTTTAGTTTTGCTTAAACTTGCAGTGACCCAATGAAGAGAACAGATGCTGTAATGCAGAGTTTAAAAAGAAAAAAAATTTTTTTTTTAATAATAACTAACTTGGTTTTTCTATGATGGTTATCTTTATTGTAAAGTATTAGATTCCTTCCGCAACAATAGTTATTCACATTAATGAGAGTAGACGAGACGGAAAGAGGTCAGTTGCAACTGAAGAAATAAGTACAGGATGTTATTATCTCTTTATGAACAGATTGTTATAAGAGCAAAGATATACATTTATAATTTAGATATTTCTTGTTCCAACACAGCTTAAAACTCAGTCCCAGTCTCAACAGTGGCATACTTTGTAAGAACATAGCGCAAGTGTACATCAGAATATTTGATTACAAATACACACAGAACAAATATTTCCGCCACAAATTCATTACGCAACAAAATTTCAAACATTTCAAAACAAACCTCATAGCGAGGGTAGCTTCATGTCCGCTGATTAAATTCGGCATTATCCCTTGCCCCCGGACGTGATGCCATAAGATTATTGTCACTCCGTTAATCTCGTGACCGTTAGATTAGATTAGACCAGTTTGTTTTCATAGTGTGGGATCAACTGAGTCGAAGTCAAAATTATGCGAGATTGACGTAGGACCATGGTATTGGGTGACCCAGTTGTGAATTCGAATAATAGGTCCTTACCTATGAAATTGACGTTTTTTCTTAGTTATTAATAGGTGTAATACTTCTAAAAGTTAATACCGGTTGTTAATATTATTATTCACCTTTAATGAGAACTATGTTACTTAGGCTTCAGGACGAACAATGATTATTCATTTTGTGTCTTTATCGCCCAATTTTTTTTTTAAATTGACTTCTTTTTTTGTTTGCGGAATCGACCTTTTGTTTCATTGTAGCTTTGAAGGGTCTTGATTTTTTTCTTTTTAATGTCTACTATATTTAGCTAGTGAAACAGAAATAGTACTCTACAATTTTTATAGTGCTATAAATAGATACTAAAAAAATTAAAAAAAACATTAGTATGAATGTATAATTTTAGAAAAAATCTTCATACAAAACGTCAATTTCATAGGTAAGGACCTAATACTTTGTTTGAAGTTTCAGCGGCTGGATGTATCGTATCACTATTCAGTTTTGACTAGAGGTGTAATTTTTAACCGTTGGCAAATTTTCTCAACCCTGTCCTACTCATAATCGAAGTCTCAAAGTCATCTGTGACGTGACTTCTAATATACAAAATAGACTGCAGCAATAAATAAAACTTAGGAATAATAACATTTCGCTCATTTGCAAGAAGGATGTCACATCTCAAAAAACCTCGATTTTGAGTTACATATACACAAATAATGAGAAATTTCTTCTTTATTTCCTGTAAAAACGTCATAACTCATAGTCGTTATACGTGTGAGCGAGACAAGTAGTGTCACTCTTTGTCTATTTCACTCGAGCGCGTCCCTTTTTTCGACAACGACTCATTTCAGTTGCCACTAGTCTGTCGAACGGTGTATAAGTGCTAGTTTTCGGTTAAGACGACATAACTCGTTTTATGACGATCTTTTTGAAAAGGTTAGTAACAACTAGTGATTTAATATTTTTGTGAAAGAACGACACATCATATTTATGACGTTATATAACTAAAACTTTGTATTAATAATGGTGGTCACATTTGATGTTGTGTCGTTAATGATAATTAAATAAACGATTTCGTGTTGATCATTTCCACTTAATATGTTACGAATAATAAGTAAAAGAACATGGTGTAAATTCACGAATGGCACATTGCTTGATAAGTCACTATTTATGCTAGTGGTGGCTTGTGTATGGTTTGAATATTTTATGTTATGACATTACAAACAATAATTTTGTGTGTTTTAGGGGCTTGAGTACTACGTATTAGGTATAGAGTTTAACGATGTCTTCGAGCAGAGGAAGGAAGATTTTGGCATTAGTTGCTCCTGGTAGTGACGATGTAACAGATGAGAAAAGTAAGTATCTACTTCTCTATTATTTGTGCATGTTTTTAATAATTTATTCATATTAAAATCACAGGTATTATACGTGTTTATAAAACATAGGTATTTAAACACCTACCTTTTCTATATTTCTATATTATGTTTTATTTAAACGCGCTTAATACCTGTGATTTTAACCTAACGTAATAAAATGCAACGCAAAAGTTTAAAAGTGTCTTTAATTTAACTTTTTTATTTTTCACTTTTTAGCAAATGAAGACAGTTGTCAATCAAATAAAGATGATCAACCATTAGTAGCTCCACGTTCACCACCACCAGCTCCACGTTTACTACCATTGTCAGCACCACCAGCTCAACGTTCACTACCATATTCTGCACGACCAGCTCCACGTTCACCACCACCGGCTCTACGTTCACCACCACCGGCTCCACGTTCGCGGTCAAGCAGTTCAAGCTCATCTAATTCCTCTACTTCTAGTTCCTCTACTTCCAGTTCCTCATCTTCTACGTCATTTAAAGAAGGTAATTTTCAAATCAAGTTAAATAATAATAATAATAATATTTCATTATTTATAATTTTAATCTATTTCTTATTTTTTTCATGCTTTACAGATAGTGATGATTCAGTGAAAGATCCTCTTTACCAACCAGAAGACCGTGTTCAGCCAGTATCGCCATCAAATTCTCTGTACGATAATTTTGACAATTTAACCGAGGCCGACGTTAATCCACGTGTTAATAGGGAAATGACAGAGACAAGAGAGTTAAGTGGACCTCATGCTAATAACATTCCAGAGGTTAGGGACTTGGTAAATATGGCAGAGCCAAGTTTGTCTAAAAGAGGTAGAAAACGCAGAAGAAACGAAACTAATTGGAAAAAAAATGTTACGAAGAGACTTAAGAATAAAGGAAAATCTTATGAGAGTGCAGCGTCAAAAAAAAATGTACCTGAACGTAAAATGAAAAATCCCTGCCCTGAAAATTGTAAACTACGCTGCAGCACAAAATTTACAGAAATTGACAGAAAGGTGTTATTCGATGAATACTGGGCGTTAGGCGATGTGGAAAAACATTGGACCTACTTATCAAATTGTATGACTATTATTAAACCCAAATATCGTTATGTCCGAGAAGGTGGCACTAGAAATAAGCGGGAGCTTAATAATGCATTTTTCTTAACATTGCGAGATCAAAAGGTAAGAGTTTGTAAACTATTTTTTAAAAACACTCTCGGCATCACCGATCGCCCGATACGCACTGTGATATTCAAGCGCAATAAGGTTGCAGGGACTCTTTTGGCGGGTGATAACCGAGGAAAACACTCTAATCATGTAAAGGTCGATGAATCAATTCGATCTGCTATAAAGGCACACATAGAATCGATTCCGAAAATTGATTCTCATTACACCCGTGCTAATACATCAAAAGAGTTCATAGACGGTAGTAGATCTATAGCTGAGATACACAAAGACTATGTAGACATTTGCAAAACTAAGAATGTTCCTTATGGAAATTATACATTGTTTTATAGGATATTTACTGATGAATTTAACATCTCATTTTTTAAACCAAAAAAAGATCGCTGCGATACTTGTTCTATTTACGAAAACTATGAAAATGAAGATAAAGCAAGAAGAAAGGAAGATTATGATAGGCACTTGATAGAAAAAGATCTATGCAGAGAAGAAAAAGCGAAAGATAAAGAAAACGGCCAAGTGATTACTGCAGTGTATGACTTACAGGCGGTATTCCAGTGCCCGAAAGGAGATACTTCCTTATTTTACTACGTAAGTAAGTTAAATGTGTTTAATTTCACAATATTTGAGCTACAATCTAAAAAAGTAGATTGTTATATTTGGGATGAAGCTACTGGCAATAGAGGTGTTAACGATTTGGGGACATGTGTTTATAAATATATACAAAACCTTGCCATGGCTGCTAACGATATAGAAATAATATTTTACTCTGACAATTGTGCGGGTCAACAGAAAAACAAAATGATGTTATCAATGTACATGTTTGCCATGCAAAGTTACCCGAATATTAAAGCTATTACACATAAGTATCTGATAAAGGGACACACTCAAAATGAGGGTGACTCGGCTCATTCTTTAATAGAACGCCAAGTTAAAAAACAAATTAGAGGTGGTCCAATGTATACCCCTGAGGCGTTTATCAGTGCAGTTAAAACTGCCAGATCAAAACCTGAGCCGTTCAAAATAAACATGATGTCCCATGAGGATTTTCTGGACTGGAAGGATGTGTGTGCTCAAATGGGCTTTAACATAACTAAAGATGAAGAAGGGAACTCTGTTAAATTTACTGATCTCAAGGTTGTCAAAATTGAAAGGGAGCATCCACGAATCATTTTTTTTAAAACTTCTTACTTGGATAAGGAGTTTAGAAAGGCACAAGTGATAAGAAAGAAAAGAAATGTTGACGCAGAACTTAAAAATGCTTACAACCAGCGTCCTGGATTAAGCAAAAAAAAAAAGGATGATTTACTGGGCTTATTGAATAAAAAGGCAATACCGAGTTTTTATGCTCCTTTTTATAATTCTTTATAATTTTATGATTACCTCTTTTAAATTTTAAAAACTATGTACCTACCTACCAATTATAAGTTTTAAAAACTTTATAACAGTACCTAACTATAAAGTGAATTAGTATTAGAACTTAAGCAATAAGAAAAAAATGTGATTCTATGAGAGTGATTAGTGCCATTACAAGTACTTAGGTAACTTACTTGATGTTGATTTTATAAAAGTTAATATTTTTCGTTTAATTTTATTCAGAAGTTTGTAATTTGTAACAAAAAGACTGATTGTTTAATTATTGTCATAACTTTAAATAATAAAGTAATAATTTTCTAAAGTGTCATATTTCATTTTATACCCAAAATTTACAAAATGTTTAGTGTCTATAATGACACTATATGGATAATCCAAAAATAAATAATAATTTTTAGGTAGAAAAACGACACAACTTATACCAGGTCACACTTAAACACAAATTATAATAAAACTATCTACATTTTAATCACACTAAAAACTGTTTCAGTTAGTTAAATAGACAAGGAAAAAAATAAATGCAGTAGTACTGTCTGGCAACAAATAGATTTTTTTAAATTTAAATCACTAACCTAAAAACTTAGTTTCCCAAAAATTACTATTTTCTAGTTGTGACGTCCTTCTTGCGAATGAGCGTTTGTTCCTCTTATAAACTGTTCTAGTCTGTTGTATGAGAAAAATAATAACAAAATATATATTAATATTATAAAGCTGAAGAGTTTGTTTGTTTGAACGCGCTAATCTCAGGAACTACTAGTTCGAATTGAAAAATTATTTTTGTGTTGGATAGTCCATTTATCGAGAAAAGTTTTAGGCTATATAACATTACGCTGCGACTAATAGGAGCGAAGCATTAGTGAAAAATGTTGCAAAAAAGGAACAAGAGCCTAAAAAATTAAAAATGCTGCCGAAAGTCACTATTCCACGTGGACGAAGTCGCGAGCGCAGCTAGTTATTATATTTGGGCTGTCCAATTGGTAGGTGCTAGACGCAGTCATTGTTTTTTGTGATATTTTATTCTGAATCATTATAAATAATGCTTTTAATGTTTTTTAAAAATACTAATAGATTCAGTGCCTTATAAAAAATGTGATAATTTTAAGTCTTAATCATTAAAACGCGCTTGCAGTGAGGCCTTTGTGTCCACCCACGTGCCTACTTCTCAGATGCACGACATCGTTTACCATTAAGAGTTTTGACACTTATTTAGAACAACATAAAATTGGGTAAAGTATTTAATTGATAAATGCAACCTCATTCCGTGCAATACTACCCCAAGGCAGCCATTTTCTTTTCATTTCTTTCTATTAAAATAAATAAAAGTATCCCCCGCCTGTTTAATGGATATAGTTTTAACAGGTTGTCCGCCGACAGGCCCAGAAACAATAAAAATGCAATTGTTTGGCGGACATACGGCGTTTGGTGTTAAATAGTTGGTGGGCATTCGGGTTTTATGGATCTATTTTTTTGTAATATCTCAAACGACTCAAATATGAGATGCCCTGTCAAATTCTCATACTTGTAGATATTGTTACAATATTTCACGAAAAAACTACAAATACATATTAATTTAAAATGATTGGGCAAAATACAACATACCTACATCTAATTATATGAATGCAATCTGGTATCAAATATCCATTCTTGATTAAATGAGACATCTCCCAAGGATAATACCAGCTAGAGGGTAGACTCGAAGAAATTAGCGGTCCCCTAAATATTAGGAAATTAATAAAGGATATGGGGAATGCACCGCTGAAAGGACGGCCGACGTATGATTGGGTAAGCCGTAGATATCAATTTGTGGAAATCGACGAGACCCTACTTACTTGACATTAATAAAAAAACGGATACGTGCATCAATAAACTGAATAAACATAGAGAAGTGTTTGTTTTCTAAAGCAACACTCTATACGTTTCGACCCCCCCAATCATCGAAATTTAGTAAGTAATTATAGTAGGTTCTTTTTCAAATAAATATATGTTTATAGAGTGTTTTATTTGGACTAAAAAGATATAAAAAAAACACCGCAGGCGGCGCCACCAATCTTTCCATCAATGCAACTTTATCTAATGAAAACTAACATACAAATAAAATCACAAGTAAAAAAATTTTGTGAATTGTTCTTTGATACCTTCACAAATAGCTATTTTGGAGTTCTAGCTTCTAGCCCATTTAGTTTTATTCAGCACAGCAGGGGTGCGATTCCGAACTGGTGGCAATAATTCTCACAATAAGATATCAATTTCGAGTGCTCGTTATGATTCTAACACTAAAATTCTAGAACGGTATGTATAGTCGACCATGTGATTGCTTTATCACTTTTGACAAAAATCCATTACAATAAAATTATTAGCTAAGGCTCATTGTCAATAATGACAACGTATCTGTCACTTGGTCTTTTAACAAAAATAGAACTTGTTGTTTTATTATATGCAAAAAAAATTCACTTCTAAGGTGGTAAAGCAATTTTATTGTCGACTAAACAAAAATAAACTATTTGTTAAAAATCCTAACTATTACACATAGTTCATAGTGTAAAAGAGATAGTAAAGAAAACCTGTACATTAAACATCACATTTGCATACAAATTGAGTCTTTCCACGCCGAACGCTTCTAGGAAATCGAAGGTAATTGAAACAAATGTATTCTGTAAAAGTGACGCTATCTGATGTCACGTGTAAGTAAAAGAGTTGTCGTGAGTATAGTAATAAAAGAGAGCCTCCTATCGCTTGGAGGGTGCAATCAAAAGACAGTGTTTGAGCACCCGACGCGTCCTCACGACCAATTAGCCCCAGCATCGCGCCACATAAATTGTATGAAACAGCTTCGTTCTACACTGTAACTTTAGTGGGGATGCTCCAAGCCTAGATGTGGCATTACGCTATATTATTTTACATTTCAATAACAAAGCGCCATAAACTTGTGTCAACTTTATTAGTTAGTATGCTTTCGTAAGTTAAGCTATAGTATTACTCGTAGTAGGTATAATAGCGTATAAGTCATCAAAAAATAAAACATTTTTGGCAACGTTTAAAAGCTGCACGTACGCTGTACCTACTTTTATAACATAAATACCGATACGTGATTATTTTACCTCAATAAAATATTTAAAGAGCTTTAATGCAATTATTGCGAGGTATTGAGTTACTTGTGCACATTTTTATACACTCCAATTTACTGTATCTTATGTTTATCAATTTTAGTTCTCATTTCGGCCATGTTGAACCAACCGGGCGGATGAACTGACAGGCTAGAAATAACAAACAACAAAAAGAAAACGGAGTTCATTACGAAGCAGTTTACGTAACCGTATCCAAGAAATATATTTCGTAAAAAAATATCAAAAATAATCAAATATAAAATTACCACTTCCAGTGAAGCTACGGAACCTCATTCTTACAAGCTCTGTCCCGCCTCCACTTCTACTGAGAGTTCATTATCACAAATAAACGGAAGAGCTTTTCCGTTTTTACTGCATCTGAATGTTCTACAGCGATCTGCCGGTGAATTACCCTTGAAACTGTGTCAAGTGGCCCAAGCGGCGCATGGATATCGGCCCTCAGTCGGACTGGTGCCAATTTTTTATGTTTAAACTTATATCGTTCGATTCGTTCATCAATAGTAGACAGTAGTAGTTTCACATTAGATACTAGGCTTGTTTTCAAACGACGAAACATATTCGGTAACCTAAAGTTAGGTTAGGTGACCGTTGCCGGAGTAAACCCGTCACCTATTGGGTAGTATCTTCGAATTTGGGTGTCGTAAGTGAAAACATTAAAATTTGTCTATCACTGCTAACTTTCTTTGGTTTTTTGCTTCGCGTCGCGTTGTCGTTGATCTGCAGTGCTATGGTATTAGTTTTACGTATTTCAATTCATTAAAAATTATGTAAGTTTTATTTGGCTATTATCTATGCTTTTATACAGTCCCCTTTTATTTTCTAAACCTATGCCTCCATCACAAAAGGTATGACAAGTCATTTTATAGAATCTGTGACGTCACCACGACTTTACGTTTTCGTTTAAAGTTTGCACTACACCCCCCGCTGCCTTCTCCACCTCCTTCCCATCGCACACTCGAACAAACGTTTCTATTTCATTTGTTTGTTGCGCCCAAACTCCATGTAATTCGCCTTCCGCTGCCGAGTTGCCGACGTAAAGAGGCGAATTAACATCCAACTCAATGGCTTAATCCACGTCTCACGTGAGGACGCGGTTAACAAGTGTATCGCTTAACTCATCTTAAATGACTTCATGCTTCATAACTTGTGAGCGTTTGTATGAATGTAATGGGCTCCGTTTCAACCGCTAATCTTAGGTAACTTAGATTAGTTTTTTAGATTTAATCAAAGTTTTTTAAATTGTTTGGAAGGAGCAACTATCGAGGCAAAAAAGTATAATAAGTTTATGATACATCGAACGAGTTTGTATATCGTTGTAGCACAAAAATCTATAAATCTATGCCCTTGATAACAAAACTTTATAGACTGTTGGTACGAGTAGCATGCCTAGAGTTAGACTAAATTAGTAAAGCTATACAAGCTTATTTTTAGTTTATACGAAAACCGAAACACGGGTCAAATATTTTCATTTAAAGTAAAGTAAAATCCGTACAAAAAACATTAAAATAAGATCTTGAATACTCACGAAGTTACAAGCTTTTTGTGCTGCCCAGTTGTGTGTTTTTAGTAGGGAATAATTTATGTGAGATTTTTAAATATTATTTGGTCAAAATGTAACATGGTATAAAAAATATTGAAATCAATTCTATTACTGATTCTGAACAAACAGTTTTTAGGTTTCGTATAAACTAAAAATAACATTGTATACACCCTTGCAGTCGCAGACATGATTACGCAGCGAACTACTGAAACACCAAAATCACCATAAAAGGGGGTGTTTAATAAGTGATAGGGAGAAAGTGTGGTAGTTAAAAAAGTACCGTAATACCGTTTTAAAGTTTAATTAGTAATTTAAATAGTTTTCTTGCTTTGCATCAGACTATTTTAAAACATGTAAGAGCAAAATAAATTATGTAACAACTAAAAATGGGGCTACAAAACATTTTAGAACTTTTTCGAGAGAGAAATGTGCTCTTCCAAAATGATAAAGAAGGACGTAGTTTGATACGATTTATGCGTTTCAAAACAAAGGTTAATTAGTGTGTTATTTAAGACTGCCCACACACGCTACGACCACACTAACTGAGATATAAATATCGTTGTTGTAAAAATCCGTATATTTACTAATCGGTCTACAATGATTATACACAGTTACAAATTCATTTGGACAAATCATTGAAGATAACTAATATCACTAAACTTATTAAAACTGTAAGAAATTTGGCAAAATGTTAAGATATAATACAAAAAAAGTATCAATCGCATTATTGATAAACTAGTACGCAACGCAACGTTACGCCATTTTAGTGTCCGATAGAAGGCTTGTTAAATATTTCTAAATGTAATTTTATATAATTAAATTAAGTATCTACTACCTACATACTACATACTCCGCTGTCTAAGCGGTTATTGCTATTCAAATGAAACTACTTTTTCTACACATTCACACTCTACAGTTTAAATATTTTATTTTATCCTGACATTTCAAACTCCGAACAGGATTCGTAGAGCCGCGACTACGCAGATGTCTGTACGAAAAAGTCCACCGAATAGCGCGCCTTACACTCAACGTCGCGCGCTTTTTGTCCGCGTTTTAACAAAATTTATCGTTTTTCTTTTTGTACCGGCCTTCCTAGTCGTTCGTTTGTTTCTTACGGGCGGTAGGTCAGTGCATTTGTTGCCGACCCAACTAATGTTCCGTCCTTTTTCTCGTTTCAGGTACGTAAACTCTGTGGTTTTCATTGGCGAGATGTGACGCTAATTATGAGAGAAATTGTCATGTGAGTACCTATGCTTAACTTTTTGCATTGTCTCTTGTTTTTATCTCTATATAATTTTGATTGTATTAGGTGGCCAATTTTATAGCTTAAAAGTCTTTTACCTTCCAGATTTTGTGGTCAGAGCAACGAATACTAGTTGTTGGTAAAAATAGTTAACGATTAACAAATATTTTGACCAATCTTTAATCTTACTTTAAATGCTTTAAAAAAATACTGACTGCATTGTTCATAAAAGCACTAAAAGCAAAGAAAACAGTATTTTTAGTAAAACAGTCCATCATCATCATCATCATCATCATCATCATCATCATCATCTCAGCCAAAAGACGTCCACTGCTGGGACTGCATATGAGGGGTAAACAGTCCATAGCAACAAAAAAAAGAAAAAAAACGAAATAAGTTTTTGTGACCAGCCGTGCGTTATAACAGATAAAAATATAACCAATCGAAAAGTGCCATTCACCTGATACTTCACCTTCATACTGAGCAAAAGTTGCCGCTATTCCACAAAACGGATTGAGGCTTTGACGCGGGCCACTGCTCCGGACCAAACCAGATCCCAATACGGTCCCTAATTCGAAACCAAGGCTTAATTTAAAACATTCGAGCGGAGTGATTGATCGCTCGTGGGTTAGGCCGTGGTTATGTTAAAGCGGAAATAGCGTATTTTTTTTATTGCTAACTGGTAGGCAATTAGCCTTCACCTCATCTGATGATAGTCGCGATGGTGGAAGCGCACTTCACCCGGAGTCTTCAGCTACTGAGGCACTGGCTATATAAATCTTATCTCTAGCTGCTGAAACACAACAATGCTACAAACGTTGATGTTATGGCGACATATTTTAATCAGTTGGTGGGGGCTAGGTACAAACAAGCCAACCAACCCAATCGAACCCAGGACCTCTGGATCTACGCCCGGTGGTTCTAACCACTAGACTACAGAGGCGGTTAGGCAGTGTGAAAATAAAAGATTGATGATTATAATTTTTTTTTGGAGAGGTTATTATAAGCTACACAAGCCATTTAAAATTTCCAATTTGGTATAGGCTTTTAGGTTGTTTTTGAATTATAGCAAGTCTTAGCAAACTAATTTATTAAGTTTTTTAAGGTATTATTATTAACTTAAGTAACAGTTGACCAGTGGAATTTGTTCTTTAATCTTTTTCATTATCATGAAAAAAAAAAAAAAAAAACAAACCATTTTTTGTGTTATAAAAAACTTAATCCTTTTATTTAAAATAAGAACGCTACGCTTTAAAATATAACGCTTTAAAACAAAATAATAAAAAAACGCTGAAGGCAAGAAGAGCCTTGTAGCCACTACTCTAGTTGCAGTCTGCGATACGACAAAGTCGCGCGACAATCATGAATAATGCGATTATGAGAGTTTGTGTTTCGCACTATCGGCATCACTATGATGGATGAGGAGGTCTGATGAGGGGTGGCAGTTTTGTGCTAAAACATATTTCCATCATTAATGTTTTTTTTAAATTATTTGTGCTTTAGTATTTTAGTTACTTAAATACAAAAACTAACTGTAAGTACAGATAGTTAGATTTCTTTTGTAACATTGTTATATTGCTTAATTGTTGTAAATCCCTATCTTTATCGCCAATGGCTTTAATTTAATTCCTTAACCCAACCAGTTTTGCAAAATATGTAGCTTCAATTGCACGATTGTTACAAAAACGCACTACATGCTTCTTTTCTTTGTGTATGAAGAAACAAGTCTTTTGTATCCGTTTATAAAATTGAAAACGGAACGGCAGCTAAATTCAGTACGGTTGCAACTTGCAACGTGTTGAAGCGCAGAAAACAACATCGCATCGGTCGTCAAAATGGAACTTGTTGTACGTCACTTCAAGAGTCGTGACGTCATGCTACGTCACAGTCGCGTCGCGTCGCGTCGGTCGGTCCGCCCGCCGTTGTAGTAGGGAGGAGTGGCGAATCGTGACCCATTGTTTCTTGACTTTGATTTGTGGATTCGACGGACTGGTCTGCTTTTTACTGTAAGCTGAATGGTGGTGTTTGTTTATGAGAGGGTACTGCTCGCTCTTTCCGTTTTGACAACTGTGCAGAGTGATTGGACACCTATGAATGTTCTTTCATAGCTGGATCGGAAAGTTTTTAAATGATTTGGTATCTACAATGTTATCATAGCAAATAAAATATAGTTTCTTTATAATCTTCTATGTCGCGTAATTGCATTTATTGCGGTTTGGAACTTGTTCTGTGGGCCACCCTTACTTGTTTTTATTATATAACTACAAATTTCTCGCACAATATTTTTCAAAGTTTAGTTCCGTATAAAAACCCAGAAATGCCAAAACAAGGGTCCAAAAGCTCGGTCGTCAACGAAGGGTTCACGGCAAGATCATTTATTACCGGCGTTGACGGGATAAGGAATTCCTGCCTGTTTTATCCTATCTAAGTGTTGCGTACTTGACGCAAACTTGGGCTTCACACTTCCACGTTCTGCTGCAGAGAAAAGGGCACCTTAAAATTATGCACGTCAAGTCCAAATTCCTAGTTGGCGTGAGCAGACATGAAAATGCTTAAACGTTGAATATTTTCTACATCTGTATAGACTAGCACTAATAAGGGAAGGAGTAATCCATCAAGCTGAGGTTTTTTCTTCGGTGATGGGGGTCCCATGGATTTGGGACGTGTTCCGCTTGGCAAATTGTTTGGGATTGTTTGTCTGTTCGGGTTCTCTTGTGCGTGCTTTTTGCTCGTCACAGTTTTTACTCACTGTCAGTGTTTGGGCTTGCGGTTACAAATGTAATAATTGTTTCTGGTGTGGTTCTTAAGTATCTGAGTTATGTATCTGAAACTTAAAGACTTGCATTCTCTAAAATGTGCTAAAATCATACATTCTTCAAGTATATTATATTATGTCATTGCTCAAATTGATTATTTGAGGCACTACAATAATTACTCTTCAATACAACCAGCTTGTTTTTTAACATTATTCTGTATTACTTCAATAATATCTCGAGCATTTCCCTTCTCAAGTACGTAACAACGCAACAACAAGTGTTTCAATATAGATCTAATCCACTTTACTTTGGAAGAGATGAAAATTTGTTACAAAAAAGAGCCATCAACTCTTTTACGCCAAACGCGAACGGTATTCCGCCATTCGTAGATATGAGTAGCTCGAACATGCGTTCAACAAAAGAAAATTTGATATATTAAATCTTGTACATTCGCACATCAGAACAATAGACGGCAAAAGCTAAGTGATGTACCGTATTCGTATCCGTTGTTTTGTCTGAAACTGTGTCGTTCACTTTGTGTAGGTACGTTTTGAATTTAAGGTAGATTATTTTGAGAAATTGGAAGTGGAGCTTTGCGTAGATAATGGTTGCGTAGGTAATGGTTAATGTTGTTAGTAAGACAAAATTGTAAGATTGGAATTTCTCCGTTTTGCTACCTGTTTCTTCAATTAACATACAGACTAAAATGTAGAACGAAGTCTATAGACAAAATAAATATTGATTTCTGTTTTTTTATACTGGTATTTAAATCAGAGAACTGCAATAAAGTCTCGTGAATGCTGTAACTACGAAACGGAACCTACGAGTTGTTAATAGTAGTAATCTAAAGAGAGATAGTTCTCTACCATCAACCCAACCCTAAACTAATTTTAGATATTTATAGTCTTAAGTTTGTATGAGACGACATTATGGATTCCAATTTTTTTAACACACTATAACTATTTTATTATTATCAAAACTACTAGTAACCGTAAAATCCGTAACACACAATTCACCATCGGATTACTGCTCCACTGGAACACCACTAATCCAGATATGAAGGAAGAGATAAATCATCGCACGTTGCCAGGCTACCGCGACAATTGGGGGGTGAAATTAGAAATAAATTTCATTCGATATGCGGGGGTTGACGATGTTTTATTGGTTTCTGCACTCGAACGGCGCATCAGGTGTTATCAATGGTGCTGGTTTTTGCCTGATGAGTTTTGAAAGCATTTTTATGGTGGCATTCGGTGGCATTTTATGGGGAGGTAAAACAAAATATGGAAATAATTTATTCTTCTTTTAAAATGACATGTCTATTTTGGAGCCATTATTGATTGCAAGTCCAATAATTTGTCACTAACATTTAATTAAATAGCTAAGCTTAACCAGATTCGTCTGCATAAACAAGACGTTTGAAACAAATATTTGAATGCAACGTTTGATAATAACTTACATACACATAACATATAAATTTGTAAAGTTTACCGCAATATTTTCTAAATTTAAACGGCTGTCTACAAAGTAGTACCGCAGCCAATTAGTAAAAATAACAACGCTCGTCCCTAAATGAAGTAGAAACCCGAGACTTTGTTTTGAGAAGGTCACGCTTGCAATCGTGGTGTCAACTTTGTCTCTCATTCGGGGCCCAAGTCTAAGTATCTTATTACAAAAGATGACGCCCCGCAAAAAGTTATTTTTCCTCTTACAATGAAAGCTTATTATAAACTTAATGGAATATGAGATAAAGCTGAAAATGATATGGCAGCAGGTGGTGTAGGCAAAAGGTCTGTGGAAGTTTTCGCAACTCTGAGAACGGAAGCATGTGATGGAGACAACATCATGGACTCTGGTGATTTTAACAGCTGTCTGTCGAGTCGTGTTTTTATTATAGCGGTGTCTAATACTCATAGTTGTCTAAACACTAAACTAACGTCTAGCATCTAATAAATTTCTACGCCATTTGATTAGGTGCTCTGAAGTTAATTTTGTATTTCTTCATAAAGCATATTGTGCTTTACTTAACTTCAGATAGCATATATCAAACATAACACATTTATTTATTTATTTATTTATTTGTTTTTATATTGACCCAATAAAGTATTTTAGTTAAAATACCAAAAGTTTTGTCATTATTTTTTGTTACGAAAACCATACAGATTTCATAGTCATCCACAATTTTTCTACGAGATCAAAATCAGACAGCTTCATTATTCGAGGAGAGCTAATGGAATTATATATTTTAATCTTAACAAATATTTTGAGATAGGATTAAAACAACGCTCGAATAAAATGTAACGGGAGAAAAAAAATTCTGCAAAAAGCATTGCAAAAATTTCCCAATGGAAATCTCTGCCGACTCAATTTATTAATGGCTACACCGCGTTGCACCGCAGACAACAGACAACGAAGCGAAATCGGGAAACCCTTAGTATATGATATAAACAAAAGTGCTGCAGAGAAACGAAATCTCTCAACGGATGTTTGTCTGATGCTCTAAATGTGACAATGCCTCTGTCCGAAGCTGACTTTATGCATCGGACACGAGCTAAAATCATCAAGGGGGACAATGAATGGGACAACACGGAACACCCCTATTGACAGACCGTGCACCCCTGTCACGGCATTTATTTTGCGCACCCCTAGCCCGGTAAACCTAATAAGGATCAAGGCTAGTCAACATTAGAATGCCGGTTAAGAACTGGAAATCCTTACTTGTAAATTCTTGCCCTCGCTCAGACCCCACGAAATCTTAATTTAATTTGCGAGCAAAATAAAGGGATTCTGACGAGATGTTGAATTTGTAAACGTAAACAATTGTGGGAGAAAAGTCGCAGATTTTTGTCCCCTGCTTTGGAGACGAATACAAATTTTATTTTTATAAAGCGCTACAGTTGTAACGTCTATTTAGTCTTGTCATTGTTTTTTTATCTTTTACAAAGTTGGTGTAATTAAAAATAAATGCAACCAAAAATATCTACATCTGATTGACAATTCTAGTTGATGTGAATCGTATTTTTGATCTAAAATATTGGAGTTACTAATAAATGATAATTACCTTGTCTTTTCGGATTCATTTATACACAATATTTAATCACTGATTTCTTATAATGTTTATATATTCATCAACTCAAGCGTTGTCACTGCATTTTTATCTAAGCATATTGTGCTCCCATCCTACCTATACACCAAACGGCTCTTTAAAATTTCAAATTTCCTGTGAGTTGCGTTTCCCTAACCCCTAGGGGCACAGGAGATTATGTGATAAACGAATCAGTATCGCTTTTAGAGCGCACACGGACGTGAAAGGCAAAAAAGGCGAGTCATCATTTAATGTTGGTCGATTAAAACAAATTCAATGCTAAACCCCAAAGACCGTTAGGCCTCAAAAGGGTCAATACATCAAGCGAAAAGTAAATAATGAACGCACGGTTTTCTCGGCCAATAGCAGACAAACTTAAAAAGGACCGATGAAGCGTGTCTAAGTTGACGATATTTCTCTATCATAAAAGTGAGCGGCACTTGGCAGCTGAATCGTCAAACTGTGTAATCTCATGTCGCGTTAACGTTTTGAACGAACTTAAACTCTATGTCCTAGGCGTTTGATGTGAAAACTATTTGCATATGTTGGGTGGTTGTATTATTTTTTTGTGAATAAGAGACCGGGTTATGGATGACTGTGGCTCGTGCAACGTTATAGAGGCCGATGACAAAGACGTGTAATTGTTCCTAGCACACTTTTCGGTAACAAATGAAGCGGTTTTACAATTTGTAGTTATTGTGATTGCTGATATGCGTAAAGCACTACTTTAAACTAAATGAATGAAGTATCGTGTTTTTTTATTGTTCGCAACAGGTCTATAAATCACAAGGCGGGAATGATATTAAACCGAAGGTGAAAATGCATTTCACTTGCTACCCACAACCATTTTTTTGTTTGATTTGAAAATAGTAGTGAATAACTTTCTTGCTGAGGTCCTCTTAGTAGAAATAACTTTACAGACAAGCAGTGGCAGACACTATAATTATTAACTCTACATATTGTTTATCAAATAACATAATATCATTAACCAGGCAGATTACAGCGGTGGTATTCCCGGACCGTAACGACTTCGGGTCCTTCAAGAAACGAGCCTATTGGAAGAAACAATCAGCAACGAAAATCGTTGAACACTTTAGTACTATAGCATAATTAATACTTACTAGAAGTAGATGAATTATTTGATTGCCCTGAAAATAAAGAAAGTGTGTTTAGTGAAATCTGTTGCCAACTGTACCATCACACTGGTAAATATATTTGCCGAAAAGTCCTGACCTCCACGAAACTTTGCCACAAAGTATTTCATAGGTACGAAAGTTATGATCCCCTTGGGATTTCGAATGTCACGAATGGTCTCTATGGATGTGTAGCAGTTTCATTTAGAATGATAATATAACGTTATTGTGGTTACTGGAATGTCTAACTTAAACAAGCAAGATAATGTTTATATGTATTTTATTCTTCTTATAGATCTTGCAAGTTATGCAACTTTTGCAATGCTGCTTGGTACTGGATAATACGGTATGGTATGGTACTTCGTTTGACTTGGCACTGGCCGTGGTCACGGCCTGACTAATTAATTGATACCTATACGTTACCTTACTTTGGTACAATGATTATGCATTTACATTTTTTCAACGTTCCAAAACGTTATCATATCCATAATATTCACACGGTGACAAACGAGATGGCGGCTTTGATAGGGATGTTATCTTTGATGTAATAAATCACACGTTAGGACAGATTGTCCTTTTGTCTTTTTTCATTATTTTAATTTTTTTATGTTACGTAGTGCAACGTCACCAAGTAGCAACCCCAAAGGCATTCTTACTAACAGACCATCGTGTTCCTACTTACCTAGTATTATCAAAAGTATAGTATCGTCAAAATTAAAAAAAAAATCAAAATTCAAAATCATTTATTCAGTTTTGGCTACAAATAGCTCTTATGAACGTCATTATGCCATCGGTTCGTAAGTCTATCTACTCTGGGCGGGAGATCTTGTACTGAGAAGAACCGGCAAGAAACTCAGCAAGTGTCCAGCTCTTTTCTCCCTTACAGCGTCATAAATATTGGAAAATGCCCTAATAAAAAAGGACACTTTCCATCACAAATAAAAACACAAAATATAAAGGGCAGTCGAATGTTCAATCCTAGGAGAGATTCCCTCATTTTTCTTGTTATCTTTCAAGCAGGTATCGAAGTGCGTGTCCGCTTGCAACACCATGGAGCTTCAGTCATTATGCTACATGCCCCGTAATTTCACTGAATCAAGTACTTTCTAAATTGGAACACAGCAATAATGCAAAACTTGGTAAGGTTGGTTGAAGACATTGGGCAGAATCCCTACCACATATATATATATATTAATGAATTTCAGCAATTTTTTTGTAATTTGTTCGCAACAAAATTTGCATTAACAATGATATAAACATTTTATAAATAGCTTGCCTACTTCTTAACTGATCTTTAGTATTTGTAAAAATATTATGATCAGATGTTAATGACGGTAGTTGTTGACATTGAATGGGCGCCTTTGGATTTCAAAGTAAAAAGTAAACAGTGTTGAATAATTTCGGCGGGCTGGTTAGAATCACGATAGCTCAATTGGAAGAGCACCTGACCCGGTATGTCAGAAGGGTGCGGGTTCAAATCCTGCTCGTGGAAATTTTTTCAGCATTTGTGTTTTTGTAATTTGTACGCAACAAAATTTGCGTTAAAAATTATATAAACATTTTATATTTGTATGTTTATTAACTTGCCTTCCTATGCACGGAGAAGCTGGAGTTTTCATTTAGTCACCCCGTGTTCCGTATTCGTCATTGTAAATAAACAATTATATTCCTCAATTTAGTTAACTTTCCTCGAACAGTCCAAAATCCATAGCAGTCATAAAGGCACTGATACACAAATCTTACGTCATCATAATGGCGTAGTCTACCGTGACGACATAATCCTCGTACCCACCTATAGCTCACTAACGGAATTAATTTAAATTAATCGAATGCCAGCAGGTTGGATTACACGCGTCAACTCTAATGAATTCATTAATAATGACATCGCGGCGAACTTTACGCGGCGCCGGTAAACGGCTGTGTGCTATGGATTTATCACTCCAATTTTATTATGGAATTGTACTAATGCGCATGTACTAATAAAAATACTTTATTGGTATCTTATCGGTTCATCTTCTTATTCTTCAGTTTATAACCATCCATTGGCACTACTGAGTGTAGTCCTCTTTTTATTGCTCGACATTCTATTCGAGTCTTGAGCTTTCTGCATCCAGTTTTTCCCTGCATCTTTAGTTGTCTTCTGTCTAGATGAGCAATGCTTATAGTGCTGGTCATTTTATAGTGGTATACAATTTTAATATTGTAAATAAAATGTTAAACGCAAACTGCTTAAAGGTCAAACTGTAGAGTGTGAGATTAATGTGCCATTCGATTACGCTAACGAAAACGAAAATTTGTATGACATAATTGCAACTTACCTCTGTTGTCTCTAGGCGCATGTCATATAAGTCCGCAAATTCGTTATCGTGATCGAATGGCGAATAGAAATCGCAGAACTCTGGAACCAATGTCATGGCAGTTACTTAACGTGACCATTTATTGTTTTTAAAAGCAGGACATCTCCGGAATTATATGTTATATAAAAAAAAGTTTTTGGTGTTTCACAAGATTTTTATTATAGGAGGTACACTTAACACATAATAGTTAAGTAGGCAGCGTAGTTATAAGCTCCGGTGGCGTTACTTCTAGGTGGTATTTTTGTATTTGTCGGCTGAGCACATTTGTTTAAATATATCGGGTCTTCTTTTTAGAGATATATGGAACTACATGGTTTATTAATACTTAGGTATCTTTATCTTAGTAATTAAAAAAAAAAAAAAAAAAAAAAAATAAAAAAAATTAGCTTTCATTATTGCGACACTTATCTGTGTTTTATCAATTTTCCATATTTGGTTAATTTAAGAAAAAACGCCTCCCCTCCGAAGCCGCGCCGCCCGGAAATATAAATTTAAAATTTTCGTCTGGTCAAAAGCGGGACCATGTCGCCCACGCTGGGGACAGCGGGACAGATAGCCTAAAAGCGGGACTGTCCCGCTCAAAGCGGGACGTATGGTCACGTTAGTTATGCTGCGAAATCCGACGGTCAAATTCGACGACCTTTCGGTGAAGAAGGACTACTAGCCAAAGGTCGTGGTGTACCGTGTTTTTGCGGTTTACCATACAATTTTTTGGAAAGCTGTTCATAGAAGTGATTTACAAAAATATTAATTATGTATTTGTATCAAATAAGAAAAGTTGTATTAGAATACAACTTTAAACTAAAATTTAAGTTATATGGACGATCGCAGACTGATCTAAATGATTTTATAGATTAAAAAAAGTATCCCGGATATACCTTTTTAAGTACGAACCCGACGTTTTACCAGAGTTGTACCGATCGTGTTCACTGACTGACTTTAAAAGGTCTCGGTGCCTAGTGTGAGTTTTGGTTTACTATCCGTATTCATTCGATAACGTTTACGAAAACGAAAATTAGTATGGCATTGAAGCAGCGACTCCTGGCGGCATACGAGAAGAGTTTGCCATACAAATTCTCGAATTCGTTAACGTAATCGAATGACGGATGAAACTCGCACTTGGCACCCAGATTTCGATACATACATATACAATATACAATTACAATATACAATTTGTGTTTAATTAACAAATGAGTAATTTACTTTATTGTCCAAGAGTTTCTTGTGTGTGCCAGGACTTTTATCTTTTCATTTTCGGCAAACAAACAGGATAAAAGGATACCATCTCCTTTGATACAATCAGTTACTCGTAGTCTTATCTTAGTTTATTGTGTCTGCCTGGACTTTCATCTTTTCGTTTTCAGCAAACAAACAGGATATCAGTAGGTACGCTTGATGTAATCAGTTACACGTTGTGTTTGTTTAAGTATTACTCGTGTGTTATTGATACAAACTTACTAGTGTTGACTTTGATGAAATATTATTAGGGGAGACCCGTACAAAACCGTATACCGAGGTAAAACCGTACAGTATAGCTATGTCCGTTATTTGAACGTTTTCCACGTATTTGCCGGTCACGCCTAGTAGTCAATAGGATCAATCTGTCAACAGACACTTGTCACCAAAGGCTCGAGCGTTGACAATCTATACTATATCTATACTAATATATAAAGCTGAAGAGTTTGTTTGTTTGTTTGTTTGTTTGTTTGTTTGTTTGAACGCGCTAATCTCAGGAACTACTGGTTCGAATTGAATAATTCTTTTTGTGTTGGATAGTCCATTTATCGAGGAAGGCTTTAGGCTATATAACATCACGCAGCGACCAATAGGAGCGAAGCATCAGTGAAAAATGTTGCAAAAACGGGAAAAGAGCCTAAAAAATTAAAAATGCTGCCGAAAGTCACTATTCCACGCGGACGAAGTCGCGAGCACAGCTAGTTAATCAAATAAATATTGTTTTTAGGTGTTTTTATCTAATTTTTATGTTATCAAAAGTTTTATTAGTGAACATACTATGATAAATGGTAAGTGCAGTGTTATTTACGTGAAACTGTATTATAATTATTTATTTGTTTACAATGTTTTGGTGCCGGATCCCATTCCTTTAAAAAGTGGATGATGAATAAGTTGTTTATGGTCAGTGGGCAAAACCGTAAGGGGTAAAACCGACCAGTACACGGTTTTGACCCGCAAACAATTTGTTGTTGTTAATTATTTAATTATATTTTTGTTCATAAGTTTTCGTCAAAATACCACGAAATTATTAAAGATGTAGTAACCGACAAAGCTGGGACTCTGAATATTTATTTATACATGACATTTGTTTATATTGTCACGAAGAATATGGCTCAAGTCGAGCAAATGAGTGTTGGGTGCAGGGCATTACTGGTAAAGGATGGGCACACGAAGGCTGTACGAAGGGATGAAGACGAGTTGGATAATTTCGAATGTTTCGGTTACGTAGCTTCACGTTAGTATCCTATAGGGCAATATCGTATATAGATATAGCTTTGCCCACCCCCCCGGAAAAATCGTAATTCACAGAGGTTTAGTTTATGTTCCAAACTATTTTTTAATAATAAGAATAAAGTATAACTTTTTGTTAATTATTGTAGCCAATGAGAGTCTTTAATAAACAAGTTGATTATGAATATGTAATTTTCATTTATTTCGATTTTATATAGGTTTGTTCTTAGCTATACGGCTTTAACCCGGTCTCCCCTAATTATTATTGTGCCATTTGGAAGGTTTACAGTACTTATTTACTGGTCAGGGTATCCTAAAGTACCCACAGCTAAAAATATTGTGTTTTTCTCTATGCTGTCAATTAAAAAACATTATCATTTTATCGTATCTTATTGATACTGGTTCTAGTATCGGTAGTCTAAGGCCGCGGTATGTACGGTAGATATTCTGGATCTATTTAATTCTAACTATAATGAGCTGCAATGCTCCATACGCTGCTTTACATTAGTAGTTATGATTGTCTTGAAATTAAACACTTTCCGGATCTACCTGTGTTTATTTTACATATTAATAATAAGTAAAATAAACGCAAGTGGATATAAGATGTTGTATTCGCGTTTATTTTAAAAGTAAGAAAGATGATTTATTTATTAAACTAAATGTATCAACAATAATAATAATAAATATATTTATATATATATATATATATATATGTAATTTTTAGTTGTTTGTCGAGGAAACTCGGATTCGTTGATAACACAGTTAATCTTGGATCTTCAAAATAAAGACGCAGACGTATTCCTTACAGTCACTATAATGTTATTTTAACATCACAATTAAAATATTTAGAAATAGTTGCCCGATGCAAATGGATTTTAGAAACGAAGTGAGTTCTGCGCGTGCGTACTCTCCGGCCGCTACGGTTCAAATGTGTTCAGTCCGTTGTTGCGCCAACTGACGTTGACGTTCCGCGTACCATAGAGCATAGGCTGTGCAGACCACACTCAAGTATAGACTATATTTATCGTTTCTAAGCGATGCTAGCGCCATGTCTCCGACATATATATATATATATATATATATATATATATTATTTTAAAATGAATAATATATCCAAATACGTATTAATATATCCAGATAAGATATACCGCATTGTCTCAAGACGAAAGTCTTTGAACAGTGTGTGTTGCCAGTGATGACATATGGGACTGAGACGTGATCGCTCACTATGGGCCTCATAAAAAGGCTCAAGGTCACTCAAAGAGCAATGGAGAGGGCTATTCTCGGGGTTTCTCTGCGTGATCGAATCAGAAATGAGGAGATCCGCAGAAGAACAAAGCCGAAATAGCCCGAAGAGTTGCTAAGCTCAAGTGGTAGTGGGCAGGGCACATTGCTCGCAAGACTGATGGCCGCTGAGGCGGGATAGTCCTGGAGTGTCGACCGCGTAACGGAAAGTGCAGTGTGGGCAGGCCTCCAACAAGGTGGACCGACGATCTGGTGAAGGTCGCGGGAAGCTGCTGGATGCGAGCAGCACAAAACCGGTCGTTGTGGAGATCCTTGGGGGAGGCCTTTGTCCAGCAGTGGACCACTTTTGGCTGAGATGATGATGAGATGATGATCCAATTACGTTGCCTTATTAATTGAAGTTGTATTATTAAAGGTGACATTTTATTTTGATTTGGTGTACCTAATACTAATTGATTACTAGAGATCAGATAGAATAATAATAATAATATTTGTCTAACAATTTAAATCTGCCCTAGGTCAATAAAGTTTTTAAAAAGCGCCGGCATATTCACGTTAGATCGTCACAATAAAGCTAGTCAAATTAACTATACCATCGAAAATATAAAATTTTAATGCGAAAACATTGCTGCGTCCATCCACCGAAAAGTCAATCAAACATTCGAGTCACAACGACAAAAAAAGCTCGGAAAACCACCATCCACAAAGCAGAGCAACAAAACAGCGATTATTGAATCGAGTCGCCCCTCTGTCGCGCAGTCACGTCTGCGCCGCGGTGTACGTTAATATGTCGCACGTGCGCCGCCTGCCTAATGCTCGCTTTGCTCGCTTATAAAACGTGTAGCACCGACTTTATTCTCCTTTTGATTGTGACGACGTGCGTGGCGCGGCGTCACGTGAGTGTAAGACTTTAGTTTTGATTTTACAGGTGCATGCGTTTTTATATTTTGCCAACTGCTTTCGCCCAATGGTCCCATTTTAGTGAAGATCTTTACTACAAAATGAGTCCATATGGTCAATGACGGGCTGTGGCCGCTGTATATGTATAAAACAACTTTATTTTTAGAAAAAAACAATGTGTACAAAATAAGTACCTACTTAAACATTTTTGTTATTCGCTCTGGCACAATACACTAATCATAGGATCTGGGACCTAACTCTGAGTAGTACGGTCTTATTTCACACATTTTTTCCTGTACGAGTAATGAAATTTATAGAGATAATTAAAAATTAGAGATACCTACATGAGGGAAATTTCATTTTAGCTAATGAATTGTTTTGACATTAACCCAATCAACATTTTACATAAATAAGCTATAAAACGCGACCTTCTTAAAGGTATTCAAGAACGGGGTGTCTCGCATTCAGCCTTCATTCCTAGTTCATAAATAAAATACAAAGCGTGTAGAAATGAGATTTTTTATCACTCTTTGTTACCATCGTCGTATCGTCCCAATTCTATTTTGTATTCTAATCTATGACGCATCGTCTTGTGCGGTTGCCGGAAACGGATGTCAAACCGCTTTTATCGGCCATACTGTTGTTTTAGGCAAGCGGCGACAAATGACGTGCGACGAAATGACGCGAGTGTCAATCCTGCGCCCAATTTGTCTTTGTTTTGGATAAACGTTGGAGTTGTGGGGTATGCGTAGTGCATAACGATGGAGGTGGAATTCAGTTTAATAAAATCGCTATGATGAGGTAGATTCATGGAAAATAACCTCTTCTTTCCGCGGATCGTGCTCAGTGGCGTGCACTTGGAGAGGCCTATGTCCAGCAGTGGACGTGTGTAGGCTGATGATGATGATGATGATGATGAACCTCTTTTTTTGGTTAGATCTAAACCAAGTTTTTTGGGTTAAAAGATATAGCCACAGCAGCCGTTAGGTAGGTAGTAACTTCTAAATCCAAATGCTTAAATAGATGACTTATAAACATTTGTCTTTTACGTTTCGATGCACCCGATCAGGTAAATATTGTCTCAAGACATAAGTAGCAGCGCCAAGGGATGAAGGGACAGGCTATCTAGGCGGCACACGTGGCTGTCGTATAGCTGCTTCTGTTAGAAGAGCATAGGACGGCGTTGATAAATAGTATATGAAGAATTGAAGATATTATAACTTTTATCATCTGCAAAGTGTACATAAAAAGTCACGTCTGCATTCTGTATTCACTCTACCTACATTCCTTAAGTACACACAACACGGCTTAGTGTCCGTTAGTCCCAATATTTACCATATAGGTTAGAAGTCTCAATCGCAGTCGTCACGTCACGTGTCGGCGCTAGCTCATCGCTTGCATTCCTGAGACACATTTCAGGAGTATTAGAACAGGCAATCAAGGCGGCACCCGTAGCTGCTACTGTTAGGAGGACATAAGACGGCCGGCGTTGATATGATAAATAATAATTAAGTAATGAATTGAACATAAAACTTTTATCATCTGAAGTAAGTGTACATAAAGAGCCACGTCTGCATTCTGTATTCACTCTACCTACATTCCTCATGTACATACAACACGGCTTAGTGTCCGTTAGTTCTAATATTTACCAAATAGGTTAGAAGTCTCAATCGCAGTCGTCACGTCACGTGTCGGCGCTCGCTCATCGTTTGCGTTCCCGAAACTTGTTCGTGATCGTGAGCGAGTCGCGAGCGTTTTCAACTTTGTAATTAAGTTCAGCAACTCTTCAGTCAACATTTAGAGATGCTGATTAGTGCGGGTAGTGAGTCGGATTTTATTGCGGCAGTTTGTTTCGCGTTAAGTGATTTGTTTTGGTTGGTTGTTAGTGTTTATTCTTTGACCTCAGAAGTCATGTACGCTTGTGCGTTAGTTATATTATGGTTGTTGTTGAAAGCGCTTATTTAATAAGTTTACTTGAATAAATATTAATTTCTCTTAATTTGATTTCATATAGTTACTAAAATACAGAAAACAGTCTTGAGTGGTAGAGCCACGCTGCGTTGCAGCACGAAATGGGCCGGCTCGCCCGGCGTAATACCACCCTCTCACAGAATATCGGCGTGAAACAATGGCACTCGTTGCTGTTGTGTTTCGTCCGGTGAGTGAAAGTACCGAAGGCCCATCTCTCACCCCTCCCCCCTCTCAATTCCTACTCCCTCCTCAAGATCCAACTCCTTCCTCAAGGCCGGCAACGCATCTGCGATTCCTTTGGTTTTGCGAGTGTAAGTACATGGGCGGCGGTGATTCAGGTGATCTGCTTGCTCGTTTGCTTCCTTCTATTATAAAAAAAAAAAAACATTAAGATGTTTTCTGTATTTTAGTAACTATATGAAACGGGTAGGTACTCATTGAATAATTGAACTATATGAGTATTCATTCAGTAAGCTCAATGAACACTCATAGTTCAATTATTCAATGAATTCCCGTTTGTGAGTTTTGCAAACTACGCAGTATATAGATTTTATTTTGATGAAATTTTAACAAACTGGTTTGTTGGATAATTTAATATCTAAAATTACACATATATGTTATTTAATAAGTTTAAAGCCGGAATTGAAAATGTACGCACTAAATTCAATGACACCATTAAATCTACGCTGTTTATATAAAGTGGGTAGGGTTTATTTTTTTTGTTAAAAAAATATTTTAAAGTTTTGTGGTATGAAATTTACCTCAAAGTCAAAATAAGCTGCTATACTACAACCGTTAAAATATAACGCTCAGAAGCGTTGCTGCCAAAATTTCCATCAGTTCGATGCTGTCCCCAGACGTCGATCATAAATCCTCGTCTCCTTGTCTGAAGGTTGAATTCCCAGTGGCAGCCGCAACATTTTGAATTAGCTCCTCTCCTATGTATACGTGTCCTTGAGCTGGTGCGTTTCAGATGTCAACAGAATACAGTGTTTTGGTGTTTGGATGATCGTGTAATGGCTCGTTTGTTGTTCATTTTTAATTTGAAATTTGTGGTTTATAATTTAACTGTCAAGTTCCTAAATAAAAACTTTGAAATATATGAGAACAATAATATTCTTTATTTTTTGTAAAGACCTACCTTTACCTATACAAAGATTATATCCCTTAAGTTTTTTTCTTTATATTGGCCTGCAGAAGAACAGAAGTACTGTTTTTTGTGAGATTGATTGAATGAATATTTGAAAATAAGTGAGTGAATGAATGAAATGGACTTGACCCTCGGAATAGCTTCCCAACTCTTGATAAACATCAATACTATAAATCCAACGGGTTTGGTTAAATGTCATAACTTTTGGAAAGGTGACCTTATGTGGTTGTTCAGTGTGTTGTTTTATGTCAAAACAAAAGTTATTACTTTCTGTTTGGACGTTACATATAGGTTTCTTCTTATCCACCCATCTCTCGTGCCCCAGCAGTGGGGACTTTAAAACGAGCTGGTCCTGATATGATGATGATGATGCTTATAAGTTTCATATGGTATAAGTATTGTAATATTATGCTAACTGAGACAGTCAGTACGTGACTACAACCGATGAAACTCGGCTGAAACATACTTAAAAAGTATCCTTAAAAAGTCCTTATCCTTAGTAAGTATATACCATACTAATACTGTTGAAGTTAAACCCCGATATATTTGTATTAATACTATATAAAAATATTTTGGTGAATTCAGTGATTTACAATTGAAGTCTTGATACCTATTGAATTGAAAAAAAGACCAGGACCCTCTCTATTAGAGACCACACCCAGTTATCGCAAAATGATAGAATCACAAACAAAAGAACATTACAAAAGTAAATAGGCAACTAGAGTACATCTGAACAAACCATCCATTTGCTTTTTGAGTAAAACTCCCAGGGATCTGACCCGACATAATCCCATAATGACGAAATAACATACATTTCACACAAAAATAATGTCCCTTTTTAACGTCGAAATACGGAGAAGTCGTCATGTACTTTAATATTTATGACGTGGTGCTAAGAAAATCTTTCGTACTACAAAAGCCATATTGATTTTGCTACTTACAGAAAACAGACCCAGTGCATAATGCGATCCACTGAATATTGTATGGGCGTCGGAGCAAGTATGGTTTTACGCCATTTTTCAACGATATTTCTTTGAATTTCCGTTGTCATTTTGTCGGTTTGCTTATTTAGCAGGCTTCGGTTGTTGGTATTGGAATCAAATCGCCATGTACTTTTCAATAAGCGTGTTGTCACAAGTGAAAGTTAGAAGCGATCTGAGGGAATTGAAAAACACTGACGTTATCTTTTTACTATCCAGTTATTATTTCAATTTAAAAGAAGGTAATATCTTCTTAAAGTCACCAAATATTCTAATTTTATTTCTTCTTCTTTGGCATCGTCATCGTCATCACATCAGATGTTTTATGATGACAAAGGCTTGTTATAAATCTCTGGCTAGCTACCACCACCTTTCTTAAGTCTGACGCCATAAAACAGAGTAGCATTGCTGTGTTTCCTGTGTCCAGCCTGTGAAGTTCATGATATTTGATGATTTCGGATGGAGTGCGCTTCCACCTAAGTTTCTTCTTATTTCAACTCCTCCCTATTTTTCTTATTCTTCGGCATCATCATCTCCTCTGCTAAATGACGTCCACTGTTAGACAAAAGTCTCCCCTCCTTCCCCCCCCCCTGCCCTCCCCCCCAAGGATTTCCACAACGACCGGTTTGTGCTATTCGCATCCAGCCATCCCTTGTTGGAGGCCTGCCTACACTGCGTTTTTCGATGCGCGGTCGCCATTCGATAACTGTTCCGCCCCAGCGGCCATCAGTCCTACGAACAATCCTTCGGCATTTTAGTCACATATCATCATCAGATTCCAATGTTTAAGCCAGGGGTCCGCGGCGGTTAAACTTGTATAAGTATTGATTTTGAGTTGGCTGCTTGTGACCTCCACATTCAAATGCCCTAGTGAAATTCTTATTGGAAGATCTCCTTGGTCGAGTGGTTTGTACACCGGTTTTCATGGTGTCGCCATCTCTGAGGTCCCGGGTTCGATCCCCGGTCGGGTCAATTTAGAAATTATTGTTTTTCTAAATTGTCTCGGGTCTGGGTGTTTTCTATGTATAATAAGTATGTATTTAAGTATTTTAAGTATGATTATCCGTTGTCTAGTAACCATTTAACGAGTTTCATATCGAAGCTTCTCTTGGGCTAGATAATTGGTGAGAATGTAGGAAAGTTTATTTATTTATTATTTAGTGCTAGTTAAATTCAAAATTCAAAATTCAAAATTCAAAATTCAAAATCATTTATTCAGTTTAGGCTACAAGTAGCTCTTGTGAATGTCATTATGCCATCGGTTCGTAAATCTACTCTGGGCGGGAGATCTTGTACTGAGAAGAACCGGCAAGAAACTCAGCAAGTGTCCAGCTCTTTTCTCCCTTACAGCGTCAAAAATATTGGAAAATGCCCTATCATAGCAGAACACTTTCCATTACAAATAAACACAAAAAATGTATATAAGACAATTACAACATGTAAAAAAACAAAATAAAAAATGTAAGTTAACAAATTTACATCAGATAATTATGTAAAGGTTTCAATTTCCATAATGTCATACAGCACCACTACAGTACTCTAGTAAAAGTCAAAAATTGTTTAGGTAAAACAAAGTCAAACTATAATTAATAATACTAAAAATAAGATAAGTATGCAAGAGCAGACCAGCCTCCACAGGCGGCACCCGTTCACGAGCATGACATATGAATCAGCCATCGCTTCGCTCAACCATATTTTAGGGAACGTAACGACCCGACGCACATGCCACCACCGCAGAGACAGTAAAGAGAGCATGACACACTCAAGATACTCTAAATAAAAACTTAATGATGTATTGAACGCAACGCTGTTTGTTATCTGTAGGACAATGCTGTTAAAATAAAAAATGTAAGTTAACAAATTTACATCAGATAATTATGTAAAAGTTTCAATTTCCACAATGTCATACAGCACCACTACAGTACTCTAGTAAAAGTCAAAAATTGTTTAGGTAAAACAAAGTCAAACTATAATTAATAATACTAAAAATAAGATAAGTATGCAAGAGCAGACCAGCCTCCACAGGCGGCACCCGTTCACGAGCATGACGTATGAATCAGCCATCGCTTCGCTCAACCATATTTTAGGGAACGTAACGACCCGACGCACACGCCACCACCGCAGAGACAGTAAAGAGAGCATGACACACTCAAGATACTCTAAATAAAAACTTAATGATCTATTTAACGCAACGCTGTTTGTTATCTGTAGGACAATGCTGATAAAGGCTGTCATATCAGTATAAAAAGTATAAAAAATAATTTTAATAAATTGATTCAAATATAATATGTGATTTTTATTATAACCAGGCTGTTTTATCATCTAAATATTCTTTGACTGTATAATAACCTTTTATAAGTAATAAAGACTTCACATGTTTTTTAAACTTATCTAAAGGTAAATCTAGTACAGAATTTGGTATTTTATTGTAATAGTGTATACCTTGCCCCAAGAAAGAACCAAGTACCTTCTGTAACCTGAACAGTGGCATTACAAGTTTTGTCTTATTTCTAGTATTGAAATTGTGTACGTCACCGTGTTTAGTAAAGGAGTTGATGTTGCAACGTACAAAAACTATACAATTATAAATATATTGAGATGCAACTGTCAGGACATCAATCTCCTTAAAAAGATTTCTTAGGGAAGTTCGTGATCCTAGTTTATAGATTGCTCTTATTGCTCGTTTCTGTAAAATGAATATAGTTTCAATATCAGCCGCTGTTCCCCACAGTAGGACGCCATACGACATGACACTATGAAAATAACTAAAATAAACTGTTCTAGCAGTTTCAACGTCTGTTAACTGCCTAATTTTTCTAATGGCATAAGCAGCAGAACTGAGTTTACCGGCCAATTTCGATATATGAGGATTCCATTGAAGTTTTGAGTCAAGGGTAATGCCTAAAAAGACTGTAGAATCTACCAAATCTAATTGATCACCGTTTATTCTAATATTGGTTGGTTCATTTCTGACATTTGGTAATATAAATTTAATACATTTTGTTTTCTTAGCGTTAAGCTGTAAATTATTAATAGTAAACCAATGGAGTACCTCTGAAAGAGCTTTATTTACATTTTCATAATTAGTCCTACACCTAGACACATTAAAAATGAGTGAAGTATCATCTGCAAATAATACAATTTCACAGAAATTCTCTACAAAGAATGGTAAGTCATTAATATAAATCAAGAACAGAAAAGGACCAAGAATCGACCCTTGTGGAACTCCCATTTTTACATGAGAACCAGATGATTTAGTACCATTTATATCGACAGTTTGAGTTCTAGAGCTGAGATATGACTGTATTAAATTTAGTGCAAAATCTTCGAGATCACATACGAATCTTCTTCGTATGTGAACCGTCACCACACAATATAATAACATTAGTGGAACTATTCAGTGTATCCTGTGATATGTTATTTACTATAGCATTAAATGATTGACCTGGAGTACAAATATTGGTCATTGAATGGTTAAGATTTGCATTCATAAGCAACCCTAAGCCCTGACCAAGTTTATCTGAGTACATAACTGTTTTTCTTACTAATTTAGTTACATTAGGTTTATGTATTGTTTGAGGAGCGGCTGATGTAGGACCGGGAACCAAAACAGACAAGTTTGGTGACTTTATCAGAACATTAGAGTTCAGCGATAAAGACTCTTTGGTTATGTTAATTTCATTACTAATTAATGAGTTGTACCGATCAGCATTGTACTTGCACAGATCAACTAACTCTGTGGCTGATTGTATATGTTCCTCAATCTGTTTTTGGGAAATTGAATATTTTTTGCTCATTATGTCAAGTGACTCGTGTAACCGTTGGATATCAGTTTGTAATTGTTTAGTGTCCCGGTCATACATTTGCCTACTTTCTAACAATTTACTATTATATATTTCCAAAGAATCAATAAGGCTAATACGTTCCTTTCTAAGAGCAATGTTCTTGTAGAAGCAGTTGTTCTTCTTTATCAACTTCTCAGTTTTCCTTATAAATTTATTAATTTTTACATACTTTTTAATTTTAATTTTGCTAATACTAGTTTTTTGGTTGATTTGCGGAAGTTCCTGTACTGATATTCCACCAGGTGATGCTATAAGCTCATCAAATAATGATTGTGTCTGATCCACTTCATGCTGTTTCTGCGACTCAATGTGTTGAGAAATCTGGTGATTGGCCGCACTAAGGTCTCTTTCCAACTCAGTGATGCGGTCCAGTGCCCTCTCATAGGTGTTATATTGCTGCTCAAAGGTGGAGATCACATCTTGAAGTTGGTCACGCTGGTGAAGCACATCCTGGTGTTGAATATGTAGTTGGCCTAATTCAATTTTGAGCTGTGAGTTTCTGTCAATTATGGACTTTATTTCCATCTCACTCTCGTCTCTCTCCCGTAGCAGCTGATTACATGATTCTTGTGACGTCTTTAACTCATGTAGTGCCTGTCTAAGCTTGAGCTCAGTACTTTGTGTAACAGCCTTACGGGTCAGCATATTGAGTTTGGTATTATTTATACACCTGAAATTTGTAAATAAATATGATTAAGATCTTATTTATTGCAAGTGTATTTGTTTATTTACTTTTAATGTACAGCTAATAAGAGTTTAAATAAATTTCAATTTTAATTTTAACTAGTGGGGGTAGCTGTCTCACACAAACAAATGGTGCTAAGAGCAGACTTCTGTGTTTAACTATAAATTACTTATTATTTTAAAATAAATCTAATTGAAATTCTGTATATATTGTATATTATTGGTACAACTACAGACACAGGATAAAGGAACAAATACTAAAACTAATAAGTAGGCTACTATGTAGTTGATACTGATTATTACAGTACAGTACCTAGGACTTTATTAAATTATAATACTGAAATGCCAAAGTTACTTTTGCAGTTTAGATGCAAATCCTTTGATCTAATTACAAAGTAGAAAAATAACAATTAATTGGCTTATTACCTACATTGACACTTACAATTTGAATGAAGTGTTTAGTTATGATTTACACTTATGTTACTAGTATCTTTAATAAATGGAATGAAAAAAATACTCCCCCGGTTTATGTTGATGCAGTCCACGGCAAAAGTATTTATTTCAACAACTTTTTGTAAAGTTTGTTTTAACAGTCAGCTGGCGATGACAGTTGGAAAATTACATTACCAAATAATTTAAAAACTACACAATATTTGTCAGAGAAAACACTAGTAGATGTTATTTGTCACTTAATTTAATCACTAATTACAAATTTAGTAATAAATAAGCATAAAAACAATTTATATCTAATTTTTAATAGGAGCTAATTATTTTGACAACTTAACCGGACAGTGTTGCCAGTCCAAAAAAATCATACGAGATATTAGAGAGAGAATTATATATATATGATACGAGATCTTTTTCCATGTCGCTCTGCCACGCTGCCCGTGATACGATAGCGTGTCGAGGGGTGGCCTATGACATTCTGTGTAGTGCCCACGTAGTGCCAATGGCGGCAGCCACAGTACGTTGAAATTCATATCGTGAAATTCACTAAAAAGAATCAATAACGATCCAAAAAAGTTAAAAATATTAATTCTATAACGCTACGATACTTTAAAATGTACTTGATCCCTAGATATTTTTGATGTGTGTATTTAAAACTATAACACAATATCTACTCTGTGACAATAGTACCATAACTTGATTGTTGATAATAGGTACTTGTGTGACCTTTAAAGTTTTTCCTTTTGTAAAAAAATAATGTTTCGTGTGTGTCCGGCTTCATGAAACGGAAACGAAATTAATTAAAACACATGTCAAAAGTCTTCATGATTAAAAGGTTATTACAAAGTTTAAACGTCTATATAAAAGCCGTAGCACAATATGTGTTGTGTTATGTGCCAATAAAACATCGAAAAATTAGTTGATTCTCATTACCCACCCCGCTGGTTTGGTTCAAAGCGGGTTGGTGGTTTTTAGCCACTGTTATCTTACGACCTGGGACCAACTGCTTAAAGTGGCTCAAACGGCTTCTAAGCTCGAGATATTTCAGTTGGATAACTCTTCCAGTAATCCAGCATTGCAAAAGTTACTTACCACTAAAGCCGGTGCGCCATCAAGATTTAAACTGACTTACATTTATTCTATAATTTTAAAATGCTTCAGCTAATTTTTACCTTCAGCAAAGGGATTCCAAGGTTTATTCGCTAAAGAAATACGTCAGGTGTCCTCGGAGCTAAGCGCCCACAGGAGAGCCGTTGAGGGAACAGCACTCGCGACATTCCTTCCTGGAATTAAAAATTCGTCTAAAGCAGCTCTATTTTAAAAGGCACGCGGCTTAAGAGCGCACAAATGAAAGCGTTTTTGCTGAAAAGAGCATGCATGGCTGTACCGAGTTTAAAGTGTACTGTTTTATGAATGAGTAACAATATTATTGTTTTATAACGTTTAAGCGAACATTGCATATTGAAATAATACACTTTGGAGAATCTACTCATGTTTACTTTTTACAAATTATATAATACTAGTGGCCGCACGCGGTTTCACCCCGTCCCCGTGGGAATATCGGGATAAAAAGTATCCTATGTGTTATTCCAAGTTATAAACTATCTGTACGCCGAATTTCATCTAAATTCATTTTGTAGTTTTTACGTGAAAGAGTAACAAACATCCATCCATACTTACAAACTTTCGCGTTTATAATATTAAGTAGTAGGATATTTTTTATTTTATTAAATTATGTCCCCCTGTTTGGCAAAGGACTCCTCTCTACGTCTCCACACGTCCCTATCCAAAGTCCCGGAAAAACGTGGTTAAGTTATCCCGCCATCACCGCTTTTCCGGTTTTGCGGTATGCCATGTTTCCAGTGTCCGCCACACGGAACCCAGTCAGTGGCGATCTTTGCCCATCTCTCATCTAAAAGAAAGGAGAAAAGAAATGCTTTTGCTGAGTTTCTTGCCAGTTCGTCTCAGTACAAGGTCTCCGGTAGACTAAAGAATAAACCAAATAATAATGCTTTTGAATTCTGTTTTTTTTAAACTTTTTTTTAAAATTCGTATTAATTCGTCGTGTATTGTATTAAATTGGTAAGATACGAGTACGAAACTGAAACTCGCACCAATCGTAAGTAACAGCAAAGAGACGGCGAACTTGTAGGAAGTGGCGGAAGTGGCGGGCTTATTAAAGTTCGCGACTGATTTATTACAGTATATTGTTTACGCGGGTGAGCGCAGTGAGCGGGCCGTGTGAGTGCGAATGGGACTTTTTGCGCCGTTTGAGTTTTAGGGTTGGAATCGGTAAAGTTGATCGACTTTTGCTGTGCTCGGTTTTAGATAAAGTGACCAGATTTAATATGATTTATGAGTGGATTCGTTCTACCAGTTGGCAGGTACTTTCTTTAGAACCTGCCATTAAGTTTGGTTAAACAAATAAAAATCTTGGGGTTAGAAAGGGCAACAAAAATATACTTACATTTATTTCTAAATTCGATAAAGCTAAACTTTGACTATTTAGTTTACAAAGAGCACTTCATTTCACTTCAAAACAAAATAAATAAAACATTTAAAAATATGAAAAATAGGGGTCCGCCAGCATCGGGACCAGGGTTCAAGCTACCGGTGGTTAGGGCTCCAGAGACAGGGCCCCTTCTCACAATGCGTGCCGTATCGAGGAGAAATGCCTTCTGAATCAGGCCCTTGATCCAGCCGCCTAACGAGAGCCTCATTAGATGTTGATCGAGGCTCTTGGCCATCACACCGTTGGCCGTAACAACAATCGGTACGATGACAGCCGGATCCACATTCCACATGTCGACAACCTTGTGTGCTAAGTCGAGATATTTGATTTGTTTCTCTTTCTCAGCTTTCACGAGGTTCTCGTCATGGGGAATTTTGATATCAACGATCATCGTGCGACGCGCTAATCGATCTATCACCACAATGTCAGGCTTATTATTATTATTTGTTTTTTATTATTATTATACTCTTTATTCATTTTTTTCCTTAAAACTAGATTTTTACAATATTTTAATATAAAAGCAATAAAACATTATAAAAACCTAATTCTAGAGTACCGCCAGCAGCGAGGCAGGGCCCAAACTACCGGTGGTCAGGGCTGCAGAGTGAGGAACCTCCTGACAATAAGTGCCGTGTCAAGGAGTACTGCCTTTTGCATCTGACCCTTGACCCAACCTTTCTTTTATTATTATTATACTCTTTATTCATTTTTTTCCTTAAAACTAGATTTTTACAATATTTTAATATAAAAGCAATAAAACATTATAAAAACCTAATCCTTATTATTGATATTATTCTCAATATTCATTTATTACAGTATATTGTTTACGCGTGTGAGCGCAGTAAGCGGCCGTGTGAGTACGAATGGGACTTTTTGCGCCGTTTGAGTTCTCGAGTTGGAATCGGTTAAGTCGATCGACTTTTGCTGAGCTCGGCGCTAGTAGGTTTGATTTTCACTCGATAGAGTGTACTTTCTTTAGAATCTGTTATTGACTTTGGTTTAACAAATAGAAATTTTGGGATAAGAAAAATGCAACAAAAATATACCTTTATTTCTAAATTTGACAAAGATTACGACGATTTAGTTAATATAAATTACTTCATTAACTTCTTAATTTTCATAAAATTATCATTGTTATTGATATTATTTTCAATAGTCATATATTACAGTATATTGTTTACTCGGGTGAGCGCAGTGAGTGCGAATGGGTTGGACATTTTGCGTCGTTTGAATTCTCGTGCGAGTTACAATGAGTAAGGTTGATCGATTTTTGCGGTGCTATGCCCTTGAACATGGTAAACAGATCAAATATAATGATTTGTTAAGGTTTTAACCTTTTCACCGCCCAACTATCCTGCACGCGATATCTCGCTGTACGCCAACGTATAAATGTATTTTAATAAAGTAGGTACAAAGAAGAACTTCTATAGAAGTGCTGGCGTGGGCGGTACGAAAATTTCGAACTTCTATAGAAGTTGTTGGCGGTAAAAAGGTTAAGGAATAGACTAGGTGGAGAGACGATCTTCGCAAGTTGGCTGGCAAGAGCTGGATGAGAGTAGCCGCGGATAGTGCTCAGTGGCGTGCACTTATTGAGGCAACTGTGATCTAGCGGTTAAGACCACTGGTTAAGCCCTAGAGGTCCCGGGTTCGACTTATTCGTCAACTGGCGTGTGTGGAAGTGGCTAGTGCGCGCGAGTTGGCACCTTCCAGTTTTACCTATTTTTTTTTGTAGTCGACTCGCTCGATCGTGAAAAAAATTTTTGTTATTTAAAACCTTTTTGGCAGCGGTGGGTACATGTTTGTGTACTCGGTTTGGTTGGTGGTAAGATTTGTTTGTCCAAATGGATAACTACCACCATCTTATCTAAGTATGTCGCCATAACTTCAATGTTTGTAGCATTGTTGTGTTCCGGCAGCTAGAGTTAGTGCCTCAGTAGTTGAGGATCCCGGGTGAAGTGCGCTTCCACCATTGGCCTTATCATCACTTAACATCATGAGATGAAGGCACTGTGCTTACCCGAATGATGCCTGCTCGATTGCCTCCTTCTTTTAAAAAAAAAACATGTTCAGCAGTGGACTAATTAAGGTGCAGCGCAGACGACACACTTCTTGTGCGTATGAGTCTGCGGCGCCATAGTTTTCTGTGCGTTATTATAATATACAGTAACGCTGTGCGCCGCAGACTCGATCGCACAAAAAGTGTGTCGTCAGCGCTGCACCATAGGCTGATGATGACAAGGAATGCCACTGCCCGACTGCCGACCAATTTGTAATTCATCCGTTACAATTGTATTAGTTTGGAAAATGATCAAACTGTAATCTATGCATCAATGCATCAATATAATATTCTCTAATTTTCATAAAATAAAATAAAATAAATAAAAATTTGTTTATTTTCTTAAACATACAATAAAAAATAAAAAAAATACCACGCACTTTGACCAACATAATTTGACGTTAGGACAAAAAGGTCTATATGACTCTGTTATTCTGCCATAACCAATAAGAATAAAAATAATAATCGGTGACTATATTACTTAATACAAATACAAAATGGCAAATACCCCTCATATCCTTGGGGGAGGCCTTTGTCCAGCAGTGGACGTCTTTTGGCTGAGATGATGATGATGATGATGATGATGATATTACTTAATTATAAAAGACGAGGACAGCATACGAAATTTGCACAAAAAAAATACACATGCACACAAAATTCCACCTATTACAAACAAGAGCCGGACGGCTATGCAAATCAATGATACTTTTCAGATATTTTTAGAAATATTTTAAAGCCGATGCCAGGGATTGCTTATGAAGTTGCCAACTTCGGCATTTACGCCTAAAGGTTGGTATAAATATTGTTAGTCGGTAAAAATATTAAGGAAGGTGTTATTAATGACAGAGAAGTTGCTAAAAAGAGACTTATATACCCTAATCGTTCGTTAGCCCCTTTAGTACGTAATAAGATAGGTTGCTGGTACAACTTGGATGCAAACGGCTAAAAACCAATAGAAGGCTTGTACTCAACATTGGGTACCTTCGCGATTATGATGATAACTCCAAGGTATTAATTAAAACGCCTCAGTGGACGAATGGCAAGGCGCTCGGCTCGATACCAGAAGGTCCCGGGTTCAATTCCCAGGTGGGGTAAAGTGTGTTTCGTATTTTTCGATGCAAAGCCCGGTTTGTGATCACCAACCCGCATTTGGCAAGCGTGGTGGTTAAGCCCATGAAATCATGTCATCACTACCCAATAATTAACTACAGTCTGTTGATAATATAACGTACCAAATTATTTAGAATCTAAACTTAAACCCTACTTTCTTGGTAATTTATCATTCAGTGCGAATTGTAATAAGTGACCCAACTGTTTTATTTAATTTTTAGTTTTTTGTATAGACTCTCATCTTAATTATAACATTTGTTATAAACTACTTTGGTTTTAAAATTAATTTAAAAAATATATATTAAATATTTATAAAATTTATAAAATGCAGTGAAAAAATTAAACACCCACCCGACCCAGCCAGGAATCGAACCTGGGTCTTCCGCAATCCGGGCGGCTGCACTGACCGCTATGCTACCAGGCTGACGTAAGCGCTGATTTTTTTTATTTTTTTTCATTGTATTTTATAAATTATATAAATATTTAATTAATCTTCAGTACAGCAATAATAATTATCACTTGAAAATAAAAAGTAAAATTTAAAATATATATATATTATTATGACTTGATTTCAATGAAGGATGCCTTTGCCCAACAGTCAGGCTATTTACTTACTTACTTTCCTAATTCAGTCACGAAGTTAGATCTACTTGAATCAATGAAAACATTAGGTACATCAGATAAGTAACTGTAAACGAAAACTGTAGACTGGTGCTGGAATTTACTAGAGCATGAAATTTTCTAGTTAACCTAACATCTCGAAGTTTTTATAAAAAAAAAACTCTATACAGACAGTATTAAAACTAAAATATAAGTAGGTGAGCCGCGACGTTAAAGTTTGCTGAGCACACGCCGGCCTTACATAAGGAGTTTAAATGTGTGGTATTAAAAAGAAATCCGAGCTGTGTAAGGAAGTGCCGAGTCTTGCTCTGACTAGGCTTGGGGAAGCATCGATCTTTACAGCATGTCGATATAAAAATGTGGTTATATCAAAAATTGGTGTCCGTGCTGAACTAAGCTAAAAGTTCCAATTCATTTGTTATATACTTATTTTGTTTTTTTAAAGACACAATGGGTTAGCGTTTGACATCTCTCTCTTGATCGTGTAAGCGTATTACACCCGGAATCTCCATCTATGAGGAACAGGATGTTATCTACTGTTGGAAGACATTTTAGTGGTACCGACATTTTTGTTATGATAACAGACTTAGAAAAGATCCTCAAACAAACAATACCACCAACCAAACCTAGGAACATTAACCTGTGCCTCGTTGTTAATCGAATTCAATGTTCTAACCAGACCACATAGGCAATTTGAGCTAACATGGCAATTTTAGTTCATACAAATTCAGGTACTTTTAAGTACACAAGATACTCAAACCTATTGAGAAGAACAATTTTAAACAAAACACATAAGCATTATACTTCTAAACCGTTTCATATTCTCATATCGATAAGGGCGTAACAACACTATAGACAAAGACGATAAAGAGGGACGGATATAATGTAGTGCTTTCAAACACTGAGACGAAGTTTGCCTACGGAGCAGTAGCAGACAAATGACAACGGGCCTGAGGCGGGGAACTGCGATATTAGAAGCCTTTAAGATGGGAAAAATAGCAACTTTTACTTGAGGTACTTTGGGAGGTGCGCAAGTGTATAGGAGACAGCGATATTGTACCAATAATTTAGTCAGTCATAATGTCATTTCATTTTATCTCGTAGGTACTTGATGTAAGTGGCCAGATATCATCTACTAACTAAAGAGTTTTGTTATTTTATTGTATTTGATAGTACCGATGTGTCCGTAAGAGATTGTGTCTATTTGCAACTGTGTCTCGTTGGGAATGTGTCCCATTGAAATTGTGTCTGGATAAAACTAAATCATATTTACGTTAGCATTTGAAAATCGTATTGCTGTAGTAAGTAAGTAGTAAAGTGGGCAAATAACTAAAAGTCACTTTTGATATAATAACTTTTTATGCTAGCGGTTGTGATTAGTACTTTTGAAAAGTTTTTATTCTAAAAATGGCGGCATCGTTATGATATTTTTTACGAATTTGTATGTTGTTTATGATAATTAAAACTAACAGTACTTTTTCTTATTTATTTAAAGTAATCACTTAAGTTTGTATTCAAAATTCAAAATTCAAAATTCAAAATTCAAAATTCAAAAAAAATGTCTTATACTTTTTGTTATGCCCATTCACTTGAGCCAACGTCATTGAAACTAGAAGCAATATATTACTACTAGGTGATTATTGGGCATTCTACTTCACTTTTTCTTAATCGTTCGCTCGCTCCGTTCGCTCACTCGAAAAAGCGAAGTAGAACGCCCAATAATCGCGTGGAAAAAAGTGTATACTTTTAAAAAATCAACGCCACTCGCTCAGCCACTGCCAACAAAAAGTGTTCTACAATACTCAATCGTTATTTCAGTACCTATATTTGTAATCATACCAGTTAGATAACTAAAATGACTACAACGACTGCGATCTACTTTACACATTTTCAAGGTTTTCGTTCATAGGATGCAGGAGTTTTTAGCAATATGGAATTACAGCACCACTTAAAGTGAATGTGGTCTCTCAGTACTGAATAAGTTGATGTGTAGACGCAAGCGCCTACACGTTGTAATAGCAATATAACATCATTACCGCAACCATTTTTAATACCTTTTCTAAGAATATATATTTAGGTTGATATAAGGATTTAGAATATACATAAAAGTTACAAAAACGTGGACCATCTTTATGTAATAATAAACTAATTACTAAGTTGGTCTTTCCACAATTTGAAGGACCACAAACAATACAACGAATACTGTTTGGCAGTAAGTTGCCATGCCGTTTTGGTTCATTTGATAACGAAGGGCATATGCATTTTAATTTTAATGATTTTTTTTGTTTGACAAATCTCATAGCAGCTGTTTTATTCTTGACCACAGTGTTTCGAGAGTCTCAATAAAATGACAGTGAAACATAGCGCTCAAATATATAAACGGATAAAGTTATAGTTAAAGTTCGCAAGTTTTTTCCTGCAGACTACACTTTTTTCCACGTGATTTCGCTTTTTCGAGTGAGCGAACGGAGCGAGCGAACGATTAAGAAAAAGTGAAGTAGAATGCCCAATAATCACCTACTATTACTTTTTGAAAAAATAAGTGTTGAAAAAATTAACCTTAAATTAACTAACCTGACCTGGCATGTCATAGGGGTGCAGGTTCAAATCCCGCTCATGGTGTTTTTTTCATAACTGTAATTTGTTCACAACAAAATTAGCGTAAAATCATATATATGTACGAGTATAACATAAAGCTATGCCGAAAGTGATCGCTTCTTCCTACTTCTTGCTCCCTACTCTGAGCGTAAGGCGACTGAAGCTCTCCAGATGCCGTGAGAAAGAATTGTCAACGACATTTGTTGCATGAGCATTTTGAGATCCGTTACTATTCCCAGCTACACGTTAAAAATACTATCACCATTTCGGAATAAATTTATGACGACAAGTTGAAGTTTCTTATACCAAATATGTTACAAAACGACTAAAATACGGATTCTCAATTAAAGCGTACTCAAATAAAGCGGATAAGTTCATTCTTTGGTTTGTTTAGTAACTACTTACTAAACAAACCAAAGAATGAACTTACCCGCTCAGCCGACTGACATATTGATTCTCAATTAAAGCGGACTCAAATAAAGCGGATAAGTTCATTCTTTGGTTTGTTTAGTAAGTAGATTAGTAGATCACGCATACGAATCATCCTGGATAGTTAACGTTTGCTTTATTTAAACAAAAAAAGGTTTGAAGCGTAACATCATCATCATCATCAGCTCTTTTTATGACCCCACTGCTGGGGCACGAGCCTTCCCTATGGATGAATAGGGAGAACGGGCTATAAACCAGCACGCGGCCCCAGTGCGGGTTGGTGGTTGTTAACGACTGTTAACGACTGCTAATGCAGCCGGGACCTACGGTTACATGCCTTCCGAAGTACGGAGGAGCTCTAGAAGATACATTTTTGGTCACCCATCCGATGACCAGCCTATGCGAAAGTTGCTTAACCTCAGCACTCGCAGACCGGGCGCGTTAACCACTGCGCCATCGAGCTCCTCCTGAAGCGTAACGCGAACATTTAACTTTGGTTGTGTTTTGTGATGCATTATTATTTTGGATAAACCAAGGGACTTTGAACATAACTATCTATCTATGTATGTGAAAAGGTAACTACCAAACAATAGCCAGTATGTGTGTGTGTGTGTGTGTGTGTGTGTGTGTGTGTGTGAGGGTGTGTGTGTGTGTAAGTGAGGGTGTGTGTGTGTGTGTGTGAGTGTGCGCATATATAAATATATATTTTAATTTTATATAGAAACAAAATAAAATAGAATATACCCACGTAATGCAATTTCATAAATGCATTCAATCATTTTTCGGTTCAATTTAATGTCTCTGCTTCTATTTTTACGAATTGCTACCAAAAAACTTAATTCAAGCTACCAGCCTTTATATGGTTTGTGTCATCATTACAACAGTACACCTGAACCTAAAAGACTACTCGGTCGTGGCTTTTTCAAGTTAAATTAATTTTCAATATACTTCATAATATACCCTTAATATCGTCAACGCAAAAACAAAAAAATTAAAATAATCAGTTTAGATGTTGTTTATACTGTAAGAGGAGTTGAGTTCGTGACCCGCCCAAAGTATAATACAGTTACGATTGTTTCGTAGACCTTTTTCGTAAAACAATATTAATGGACGATGCGGAGTAATGGAAAAACAAATTTTGTTATTCCTTTAAATTACAATGATAATAAAAAAAATATAAAAAGAAATCCTTGAAACGAAGCAAGGAATTGAAAACAGTACTATAGGGGGCAACCGTCAGGTGTCCTTAATTAAATTGATGAGCCAAAGAGTATGATTAGAAAAACAGGTTACAAAATAAAATTACCTCCATTAAAGGCAGCCGATATCCATCACACGAGTCTCATGCAAGCGACCAGGTAAAGACAACAAGCAACTGGCGAGCACGCAAACTCCAGCCACAAAGTGAATGTACTCTGCAAACCCTTGAAACAAACTGGAGGGCACCCCGTTACACCGAACTGAACGGATGTACAGCGTCCAAAACAAGAGTGGTTTGGAATATCTCAAATACCAGTAAATATTAAGGTACTTCATCATCATCATCATCAGCCTATACTAGTCCACTGCTGGACATAGGCCTCTCCAAGTGCACGCCACCTAGCACGATAAAGAAAAGTACCATACAAATTTAAAAGTTCATATTTTTTAACCAATGAGTCAATATGAATTAAATAATCTATGCTTAAGAAAGATGCAGACATCTAAGAAGTTAATAAAACATATTTAAAAAAACGTCTACGTACAATTCGTGAATTCATGTGATTTAATTCTCTATGGAAAGATTCGAATCAAAGTTTCAAATTGGTAAGAAAAATCTTGATTGAGTTTGTAGGTATGCGATAATGAGATGTATGAATGAAAGCTAAGACAAGAAGGACTAAGACATTAACAATAACTAATCAAACAGAGCAAATAATGACATTTAAAAAAAATATGAACGTGATGCGCTACTTAAACTAGTTATAATTAAATTTTCACAACTTAACGCAAAAATGTGGCTTTTATTTCTATTCATGATTATCATCATTATTCTCAGCCTATAAAGTATAAACCTATGCACATGCAGTAAGAAGGATTTACAAGGTAAAAAAAGGCCTTCAAACATGAATTAACAATAGCACATAAAGAGATCCCACGCTAACCTTATGCAAGTTTGTGCATTTCCTCAACAAGTCCGAAACACACTTTGTCCGCCTTGGAAATTTAACCGAATTTAACAAGTTCCTCGAATATCTGTAAAAACCCACCAAGTATCATAAAAACCAAGTATCATAAAACCAAGTATCATAAAAACCTAGTATCAAACCAAGTATCACCAAGCATCATAAAAAACGAAAAAAGAGTTACAATGAACTGTGTAAAAGCCGACCTAGACGTAGACTTAGTAAAACAAAGTCTAGCTAAAGTGGTCGCCGGTAATGATAGGCTAGATGAAGTAAAAACGGCCGCCACCATTGACGGATGACTGACGGCCTAAGTGCTGGGGGTAATGATGATGAAGGCCGCGTTACACCCTCGTGCTACCTAAAAGACTTTGTTATTGGTTAAGTAGCTACTGTACCTTTCAAAGGTATAATGCGGAAAATTTAAGATTGAAACGACGTTTGAGCATTGCTTTTGATAAGAAACGGCTGCTGACGACGCTGGTTATTAGAAATAGTGTGATGTACCAAATTTATCATGTTAATAATCAACATTATTAATCCGTTTATTGAACTAAGAAGCAAATGATAGAACTAGATAGTAATACTATGTTTTAAACAACTTAACTGATTCGACTTGTAGAGAATGCCTCAGGGTGTTAAATCTGCCTTTTACTTAGTGTTATTGCAAATCCTTACATTAAGTGTTATAATAAAGAGTAAATAAAATACTATACGATTCAGGCTTATCAAAAATAATTGATGTTTTAAAACCACCCACCTACTATTTATTCAAGACCTTTTTTTTACAGACTAACGTAATGTTATTAATTGGAAGTCATAGGGTATTAAGTTCTTAAAGTGATTGTCAGAGGTTAACTCAGAGCAGGATCGCTGACCAGCAATGTAACTTCATTATATTTTTCTTGAAGCAATTGAAATGCAACGTTTCAAGTAAAAGAAATTGCGGACAAAAGGAATGATTCGCCCCGCGGAAGCCTCACAACCGTTTGACACGGGTAATGACAAGAATTCACTAACAATTCTAAAGCTGAATGTGCTACGGACACACATTGTATACTGGATGTAACATAGATTTATTCAATCATATTGTTTTACTTTTATGAATAATAAATCTATTAGTAAGTCAAGACCTTTAAAGTTTAAACGTTCTGTCGCAGTCATTTCATTTTAAAGAATTTATTTTATGAAGCATACAAAATTTTTATGAATTCTTTTTTTATACTTCTTGATTGAAATTTATATCACAATTCGCGAGACTCCAAAGCATAATCTTATGAGAATTCTCCCTTCAGATTTAAATACGACAACCAAAATTTAAAAAAAAAATTGTGTTTAATTTTAATCACTTTATTTTTTTATTGACTTGGCCGTCTATATCCAATGACAGTAATAACCCTTTATGATGGTGAATTAGATTATAGAGAGCCATTTTCGGTGCTTTTTCGGACTTAAAAGCCGTACTGACGAATACTAAGCTTGGCCCATGCCATTTTTTTCTTTCCCCAATCTATTTTTCTAATATTTTGCCCAGGTCTGGCAGAATGCCTAAGGTGTTAGCCTTACCCCCTAAAGCCACATCTAGTATCTTTACCCTTCACATTATAGATAGAGACGAAATAAAAGTGGCGTCAGAGGCGTCTGGCTCCGGCTTAGAGTTGAGGGGCTTCGGCGAGACGCGGCTAATTGTCGGCAGCCATTGTTACTATTCGGACGAGTGTTCCTACATGTATGTACGTATGCTTGTAATACACTGCAGTCTTGCCATTGAACTTAGAAGTTTTGGTTCATGCAGCGGTGTATGGTCGGTACATATTAACTATAGCTGAGGCCAGGATGTAATAGATTCTTTTAGTTACTGTATTGATATGGTTTTTATAACGAATAAATGTTTCTCTCTCTTTCTATGACTCTCTCTCTTCCTTGCTATCGGTGATACGACTGTACACTTTGGTGTAATCAGGATAACTGCTTGAAATAGGTTATTATAAATTTTACTTTTTATTTTCAAGTGCTAATTGCTGCACTGAAGCTAAATTAAATATTTATAAAATTTAAAAAAAACCCTGTGCCTCTATTAGCACTCAAAAATTAAAAAGCAGTGACAAAATTCAGCGCTTTCGTCAGCCTTCCCGGTAGCATAGCGGTCAGTGCAGCCGCCCGGATTGCGGAAGACCCAGGTTCGATTCCTGGCTGGGGTGGGTGGGTGTTTAATTTTTTCACTGAATATTATAAATTTTATAAATAATATGTTATTATGATATCGAATCTTGTAGGTATTAGTAGCAACCATTACACATAAAATTTATACACTTAGTATGGATCTATTCACCTCGGTGGCCGAGTGGCAGAGCGCTCGGCCCGATACCTGAAGGTGCCGGGTTCAATTCTCAGGTCGGGCAAAATTTATCTCGGATTTTTCGATGCATATCCCTGGTTTGTGATCACCAACCCGCATTTTGCAAGCGTGGTGATTAAGCCATTACCCATCAATTGTAGTGATGACTTGATTTCAATGATGGAGGCCCTTGCCCAGCAGTGGGACAGTTGTAGGCTGTTTACTTACTATGGATCTATTCCCATTTTTTGCATATACTATTTTAGCTTGACGTTTCGGAGCCTTTGCATGGTCCCCGGTCACTGGTATTTCGAAATTCGATCATTGCTGTTTCTTTTTTAAAATAAGTTTGTCTTTACGTCTGGCGCACTCTTTTGTCGTCTCCAGTGCGGTGCATTGCGTAAGTTGTAAGTCTGTGTTATTTTACTGATTAAAATTATAAATACATGAAAATTTTGTGAAAATTCAATGCACATACTAACAGTGTACAAAATATATATTTTTTTTATTATTAAATTATTAACATAAATTTTTTTTTCGATATTTTGAAATTAGTAATATTTTGGAATAAGTAGATAAAAATTTATTTTTGTATTATAATATAACATCGAGCGTTTCGTTTTCATTAACATTTTCACACTATAAAATGGTGTGATGAAAGTTCACCGAAAGCTCCGCCAAAAGACTGAAACTAGTGAAATGAAAACTTTGCCCAGTATTTTTTAATAAACGACGAATATTCCTGCAGCGGCACTAAATCATATCCATTTTAAACTAAAGCAAGTTGTAGCATTATTCAAAGATAGAGACAAAACAAACGTCGGCCGTATTCCTCGAGGGGTGATTTGCATGATTGATCGTTACAACACAGATTGTTTCGGCAAACCTGCCGGCTTGGGAGAACGCTTGATTTTTGACTAATGAATTTCAAAGGCAGATGACAATGTTTGCTGCCGCATGGAATTCGTAGGAATTGTGCGACTTGAGGGTAGTGGTCTCAGGGATGAATTATTATTTTCAATAACGAATAAATATGAATATGCAATGCATCAGGGCTTTTGTATTATGTCACACTTTACTTAAAGTAAAAGAACTAGCTTTGGATGGAGATGAATGAAAAAGGATTAAGAGACAAGAGCGTGGCTCTTCTCAAACTAGAAGTTATAAATTAGTCGTTAAAATTGGTCGATCTTCTCTGGTGTCTTGAAGTAAGTGTAAATTGCTCGCTTTAAAATGTGTCTTATCTTATCTTGACACCTTTCATACCTATGAAAGTAGGTGCGTCAAGTTAACGCTGGAAAATTAAATGCAAGTAAATTCGTAGGCTTTTGTCCAGCAGTGGACGTTTTTGGCTGAGATGATGATGATGATGATGATGGAATTCGTAGATAGTTTTAAGATCATTGAATTGCCAAAATCAAGCTAAATTAGGTTATAACTATTATTCACGGGGAAACTGAGATGTTAACCATTTCAAAAATCAAATCCATTATTGACAACATGTTTTAGAATCGTTGCCTATTGAGGACATTAACTTAATAAAGTTAACAATTCAAAAGTGTACTTGCTTTATGTTATCTGATTCATTTAAATACTAATGCAAACACAATAAACAGTCTAGGAAAAAAATGTAACACTCTATTTAGACAAGTGAGTCTCGGCGCCAATCTAAGTTTGTTCTGCTCTCCACTTGGCGCGACCTTTGACTTTAAAGTAATAACAACAGACTGCTTCTATATATATATATTTAACGGATCCAATTACTCTGTTTCTTCATTAGGATTTATTTGAGTCTGGCTAAATTGAGACCGCTAAGTGTTTTTGGTTAAACCAAAGCGTTATTTTAAAATCCAAAAACAAATTCACAACTGGGAACCGCTTAACCTTTGTCTGGTGTTAAGGCTCACAAAATAAATAATTCTAATTTCGCACTTCATTCAGAAAAAGGACGAACTAGTGCTTTATCGGTAGACGCCTTAATAAGGTTAGTAACGTTGTTGTAATGGTGACCGGCTTAGTTATGATAGTGGTAGCAAGCCTAAGATGATAATAAATTACAAGCCCAGGCGATTTATCGAAAAACACATTTTGCTCGTTCTAGGAAGTAAACCCGGTTACTCAGGATGTTGGGCCGAGCACGTCTCCACTTAGTCACCAAAACAAAATAAATAATATCTTTATATTAATACGTGAAGCAAAAACTTTGTACCCCTTTTTTACGAAAATTGCGCTGATGGAGGAGTCTGAAATTTCGCACACTTATACTTAGTTTATAAAGAGAAGGTTATTCGAAAGTTAATTTTTTTTTAATTATGCATAAAAATACTTTAAATTAATATTACAAATATTACACACACAACCATGTACTTACTTATTTGACACACACGCATATGTATTTGACACACACACGTATATACTCTTTTCAGAAATTTCAAAAATGGAAGAGGAGCGGCCGAAATCTGTCAACGCCAACCCAAACTCACATTCTATCTTTTTTAATTTTTCATTGCTACAATAATATTAATACATTGATACAATCCGTGCAGCCTTGATACAATTAGGGTCGTATTTCGACCACTGAGCGACCACTAGTATAAATAAACTATGTCAAACAATTTTTCGTGCGATGCCAACTGATGGGTACCACCATCCAACAAGATGTTAAAACCAGTTTCAGTACGTAACAACTGTAACTGTTGAAACCGATGCTGTTAAATTTATCAGCCACGTTACTAAGCTGACTACACGATTAGCTCGATAGCGCAGTGGTTTACGCGCCTGATCTGCGATTGCTAAGGTTAAGCAACTTTTGCCGTTGGTCCCGGCTGCATTAGCAGTCGTTAACAATTACAAATCCGCACTGGGCCCGCGTGGTGGTTTATGGCACGTTCTCCCTATTCATCCATATGGAAGGTTCGTGCCTCAGCAGTGGGGACATTAAAATGGGCTGGTAATAATGATGACGTTACTAAGCAACTGATTAGCAAGAATAATATTCGCAAAAACATTGCGTATTGTGTTATCTCAAAATCAATTAACGTTTAGGTGTGCGAACTGTTGCGTTGAAGTGAGCAAGTCACTAATTATTACGTTACAGCCAGCACTTCATAATAGGATTACTTAGGCGCAGCGCGATTTCCAGCACTTGTAATGCTAGAGTTGCAGCCGTTGTGCAAGCGATTGTGTTGACAACATTGTATGAACAATGATGATACACACAAAATTGCATCCAAACAAATACAACAGACATCCGCAGGTTAGATGTGAGTGTTATTCTAAATTTTAAATTTAAAAACAAAGGAGTAGGTAGTCTAATCTTAATTGGTCACTCATCCAGCAACTCTGACTTTAAAGAACTTTAAACTTTGAACTCTAAAGACTGAGTCAACAAACGCCTTTGTTGACTCAGTCTTTAAAAAGATTCAAAAGTACGAGGATGATAGCTATCGATAAAAAGATCATATCTGCAACAAATCACGGACAACCCAACACTTAAACGAAGTTTGTATTCAAGCCCGATAACACTATCGATTAACGATACGAAACGCATACAGTGCACTATGCCTGTCATGGTGTCATTATTGCAAAACCAAACTTGATGCGGGCTTAGCGGAATATCGGTGATGCAACCACCAATCAAATTTAAACCTTAACACTGAGAGATATGCTTGCTAATAGCGCGGCAGTTACAGTGGTTAGGTCTTTTCTCCAGTGTTGTGCCCGATAGTCAATAAAAGCGGCTTAGCGGCATCGATAACTTTGTGTTTTGCTATATTTATGCGTTCCACTTGGCTCTGGCACACCTGCGTGTGTGTGCGTGCTAGCGCTCTAGCGGTTACCGTTGAACAGTGTATACAGCCTCATAGAAACTCGACTTCATTGATGCCGTACCTGACAGTAAGAACTGGGTTAAATACTTGATTAGATGGAGTCAATAGACCAAATAAAGTCACCAGAAATTTTATTGTTAAGTCTAATCAACTAAACTTACTCTCCTCCTCTCCATCTCGTTTGATAGTAAATAAATCTTCTCTCTAACATTCAGAACACAAAAATTCTATTAATACGGTTGTTATGGCTACAGACTAATTAGATGGTAGAGGTTACGTAAGAAGCAATTTTCATTATCGTCCTAAAATCAAATATTGTAAAATTCTTAAGTGTTCTTTAAATGGGAAAATGAAGTCTATTGTTTTGTTGGTCTTAAACGAATGTATAATGTTCTAATTTTAAAACTGAAATAGTATCAAACACAAAAAGCGTGGTGACGCTCTCGAAACAACGCAAAAGATAGAATGTGATAGTAAGATACTAATTAAATGTACCAACTTTTTAGTTTGATATTTACTGTGCCTTGAGAGATGGGAATATCTCGCCATACTGTTGTTGTTAGCCAAAAGGCACGATAGCCACAAGTGCCTTTATTCTAATAGCAACACTAAACTTGTGTGTGTGATATAAGCAAAGAAGGAATGTCAGCTACGGATACGGCAGGTAACTAAATAAGACATTTTAATTGCATTAGTTACTTGAAAAGCCATTTTAATAGAATTATGATTATTGTTCGATAGTGTTCCTTTTCAGTTTGTAAAAATACAAGAAACTTTTTTTTAACAAGATCTTTATGTTATTTTAATTAGTTTGAGTCATTCTTATGAGTAAGGATGTGTAAAGGTTTAACTTGACAAAAGATTGGCCCGAAGTAACCCAGGATAAAGAAATGGAAAAAGGAAACCACAGCAAAAGCCTCACGCATTTGCCATGTAGTAGGAAAGCATTAGCTCTCACTTTAACGTACGTTTATATTATTGTTAAGATAAAATCTTTAATAATTTGTATTAAAAAAAGTTGAATAAAAGTTTAAAAAAAATATTTTTTTTTTGTGTTGCAAGTTATCGACATAGTCGCTTGCCCATCCCTATGTTTTCGCAGTGCAACATCAACAAACCGAAGCTTACCAAGTAATGACCATTCTGACCTAATATTTTGCCCAGGATGCACCGAGCTTTGTGCCGATTCCATAAAGGTTTAAATGCAGGTCTAAATTGTTGTTATAAACATACCCGGGTGCTTGCACTGAGAATTGGGTTAAACGATTAGGCTTCACTTTGGTACAGTATTATGTTTTGAATAATTTAGGTTCTGTATTTTGAAGTACTGTTGTCTACGATTGTAATTGTCATTTTTTCCTAGAGGTATTAGAAGCCATGTTTTTTGGTATATAAAATCAAGCTATGAATAAATTTAGGTAGGTATGTAAATAGAAGTTTTAGGACAAAATTTCCGCAAAACTCAAAACTGAATAAAAAACGGAAAACGTGTCGAAAAAAATTCACAAGCGGGATTCGGGTCTCTCCCTAAATACCGGATCAGGTGCACTACCAATTAGGCTATCGTGGTTCGTATAATCAGTTCGCAACAAAATATATATTTATAATTAAAACCTGATTATAAATTCATTTTAGGTCAGAATTTGAGCACATATGAAATTCGTTAGATTTAGGTTTACGTGACGAGAAGAACCGACAAGAAAATAAGCAAGTGTGGTTCTTCTCACCTCTTTATTTTAAAATGTTGTGGAATTGCATAGAAGAACATTTTTTTATCACAATCATGCCTACAACTAGAGAAAATGATAATAATATTAAAAAACTAAAATTGTATTAGACATACACAGTTTTTTTAACTTATAGGTCGGTCTTCGCTCATACATTAACATTATTTCAATTGGCTATATCTATTAAGTATTCTGTGCTATAACATGCAACTGATAGCTGTGAGAAATCGCTCCTCAGCTTATATGAAACACTAAAGTGTAGTTTTATGTGTATGACCTAAGACTTCATTGTCCTACGTTTATCCCCATCGGCGACAAAAGTGTATCCTGCTTTAAACGAAGGGTGGTGACAGTGAAGTTGTGAAATCCGGTTGACATTGTGAATTTGCTATTGATAACACCCATCTAACCCGTATTAGCCCTGTGTGGTGCCTTAGAATTGCACCACCCGTTTTCTTCCCGTGGGTATCGTAAAAGCCGACTAAGGGACTATTCCAGAGGATGAGCAGCAGCATCTTTCTGAGGTTACCCTCAACTTACTGCGATCACCAACCCGCCTGCCAAGCGTGGCGATTACGGCAAATATCCCTTTATGCAAATTCTTGGAGAAGGCCTTTATCCAGCAGTGGACGTCTTTTGGCTGAGATGAACCCGTATTAAGCAAGCTTGGTTGACTAATGCCCTCAATCGATGATCAATGTATAATCGTTTCAACCGCCTCTGTGGTCTAGTGGCTAAGACCACTGGTTTAGACCCAGAGGTCCCGGGTTCGATTCCCAGCGGGGGTACATGTTTGTGTACTCGGTTTGGCTGGTGGTAGGGCTTGTTTGTCCCCTGGCTAGCTACCACCATCTTATCTAAATATGTCGCCATAACATCAATGTTTGTAGCTTTGTTGTGTTCCGGCATCTAGAGATAAGATAGCCAGTGCCTCACTAGTTGAGGATCCTGGGTGAAGTGCGCTCTCATCATTGGCCTTATCATCACTTAACATCAGGTGAGATCAAGGCACTGTGCTTACCCGTTAATATAAAAAAAACATGTCGTGTACACACGTTATAGGAATTACAACTAGTATGTCATAGGCACATCCTATTAATATTATAAACGCGAAAGTTTGTTTGGAAGTTTGTTACTCTTTCACGTAAAAACTACTAAATGGATTTAGATGAAATTCGGCATACAGATAGTTTATGACCGGGAATAACACATAAGATACTTTTTATCTTGATATTCCCACGGGAACGGGAACCACGCGGGTGTAACCGGGAACAACGCAGGTGAAACCGCGAGCGGCCACTAGTCTTATATACTATTAGTAAAGAGGTTAACGTTTGTGACTTTGTTTGTTTGTTTGTCAGGGCTAATCTCTGAAACTCCTGGTCCAATTCCTAAACATCTTTTATTAATAGAATGCTACATTATTTTCGGGTAACATAGGCTATATTTTAATTTAATAAAAAATATTTTTAAAATCTTTAACCCCCCGGGGGAAGTCGCGAGTAAAATGCTACTTTATTTATAAAATTGTAAAATTGCAAGGTTGTATTCTGTTTTAGTATAAATCAACATAAAAAACTCCGAATGGTTAAGCAGGAGTTAGGTAGTGATTCCGGTGGTTTTTTATGGTGGCCTCAGAATATCCTGGCAGCATAGATATAACAGTAGGGTTAGCCAAAATAACATTAAAAAAACGATAGCGTAGTTCGAAAAGAATAAAATGTATGGGATTCATATAAGATTGACCACGTGATTTAGCGCCGCTAAATGTATATGTATATGTCAATGCTTATGGGCAAAGGCGTCTATAATTGAAATCAAGTCATCACTATAACTGATGGGTATCGCTTGCCAAATACGGGTTGGTGATCACAAACCCGGGCTTTGCATCAAAAAAACCGAAACACACTTTGCCCGACCTGGGAATTGAACCCGGGACCTTCGGGTATCGGGCCGAGCGCTTTACCACTCGGCCACCGCGGCGTTATACTTAACTAGCGGCCGCTCACGGTTTCCCCCGTGTGGTTCCCGTTCCCGTGAGAATATCGGGATAAAAAGTATCCTATGTGCTAATTCAGGTTATAAACTATCTGTATGCCGAATTTCATCCAAATCTATTTAATAGTTTTTACGTGAAAGAGTAACAAACATCCATCCATATTAACAAACTTTCGCGTTTATAATATTAGTAGGATTACCTATATGATTTATTTTTGTTTGTTTCAGGTTAGTGATGCGTATGGTTGTGATTAGAAGTGGCGAAATTACGGTGGCAGCTTATTAATATTATGCACTACACACAAGGTGAGTTTTACAGTTTAAAGCTTATTTTTATTAGACATACCAACAGTGTACATAAACTATATTTTATATTGACAAGATTCCATACAAGAGGACATTTACTGATATGTATGTACATACATACCTATTTCAACCGCCTCTGTGGTTCAGTGGCTAAGACCACCGATTTAGACCCAGAGGTCCCGGGTTCGATTCCCAGCCGGGAGTACATGTTTGTGTACTCGGTTTGGTTGGCGGTAGGGCTTGTTAGTCCGCCTGGCTGGCTACCACCATCTTATTTAATTATGTCACCATAACATCAATGTTTGTAGCATTGTTGTGTTCCGGCAGCTAGAGATAAGATAACGAGTGCGGTGAAGTGCGCTTCCATCATTGGCCTTATCATCACTTAACATCAGGTGAGATCAAGGCACTGTGCTTACCCGTTACTATATAAAAATAAAAAAAAGGTACTGTAACGCACAACAACACGATGATCATAGATCATTTAATAGAGAAACAAAATATTTTGACTAGGGTTAGTACCTAAACGCTTTGACTTTCGTCACAGTCACGCACGGAAGGCTTAGTAAACAGCCTATAACTGCCCCACTGCTGGGTAAAGGCCTCCAACATTGAAATCAAGTCATCACTACAATTGATGGGTAATGGCTTAATCACCACGCTTGCCAAATGCGGGTTGGTGATCACAAACCCGGGCTTATGCATCGAAAAATCCGAAATTTTGCCCGACCTGGGGCCCGACCGCCTAACCGATCGCTTTGACTTCGTGTGTGGTTTATGACATCATCTTGTCGTTTCATGCCGCCTATGAAAGCAATATCGAAAGCTATAGCCTTTAGCTTTTGATATTGCTTTCATAGGCGGTGCGAGGTGGCAAGATGACGTCATAAACTATACGCGAAGTCAAAGCGATCGGTTAGGCGGTCGGGGGGCTGGGAATTGAACCCGAGACCTTCGGGTATCGGACCGAACACTCTGCCACTCGGTCACCGAGGCGTTAGGCGGAAGGCTTGTTACCGAAAAAATCAACCATATTTTGTCAATTGTATAAATGCAAGCCGACTGCTCTATTGCGGTTGGTAAAATGGTATTACAGATACATATCGCTCAATGATCAATGAAAAATCATTTATGCAGGCCGCCATAGTGTGTGCGTTCGGCATAGCGTGGTAGCGCTGTGATGATCGCTTTTACTTCGTTCTTCACTGGCTGCTTTTCATCAGGCAGGGTGAGGCCATTTTGGCGTGCCACAATAAAAAAAAATTAAAAAATGATCGCTCGCTTAGTGCATTTGCGATTAAAATATTATACAATATGTAAAAAAAAAACCCTGTTCGATCGCAAAGGGGTACATAGGTATACACATAACAATAACAAAAATAGTAATAAAAAATATTATTCATGAAAATAAAAGAGTTCGTAATTTCGAGAATCGTAATTTAAAACGCGATTTTTTTTGTACCGAAATTGCTTAAATTACCCCAAAATCTAGCTAATTTTATAAGTGTGACCACATTTTCCATCAATGGCGGCGGCGCCAAAGGTCCTACCTACCGAAGTTCCGACAAAAGTAATGCCATGTAAGTTTTGTCATTTATCAAAATTTTTATCGGAGTAAAATTTTTTCACTTAGGTATTATTTTAAGTTAATTATGTAAATAGAATCGAATCCCGATACCTAATAACACCATTACGGATCGGACAGTTTTTTTTTACTTATTGTAGGTTAACAACAGGTTGCCTTTTTCGGTAATAAGTCTGCGGGCTTTGTTCTCTCCTAATTTCTTAATTTCACATCTAGCCCCTGTCTCACATAATGGTAAGCGTCGTTATGGCTGGGTGGAGGTGCAATACTTCCGAAATCTTCAACTACTGGAAACTTGCTGTCTTGACGGAACACAACATCGCTTCTAGCATTGTTGTTATGGTTACAGACTTAGGGTGGGTTTGCACTGAGGCAGAGACGAGCGGAAACGAGCGAAGTGGGATGGTAAGAAGTGGATGTTTTTATTAAAGCGGAAACAAGTACACTGAGAAAAATGTCATTTTGGCATAATCTTAAAATATCGTGACGTTGGTTTAAAATAGATGCGTTGTCCTAAAATATGTTGATAATAAGTCAGTATTACGCTAGAATGTAAATGTGTTATCATGGAATTAAATTGTTTAGGTAAATAATGCAATATTATGATACTTGTCATCGTAAAAATTTGTAATTATAAAATAACATTGTCTTCTTCAAATAATTACACAATGTAATAGAAAATGGTCCACTGTCCCATAAATTAGTATGATAATTATAAATAAGATTCTAATTTAAAAACACAATGACAGTAATCATAATTTATATAGATTTCATAGTTTAAAAATACGATGACCTTCCTCCTAATGTACTATATTAAATTATATGCTTTAGACTTACATTTTTAAATTTTAAAAATTATTTTACGTGAATCCGTACTCATATTTTTAGAGTAAGCATCAAAGTTCAATATTATAGTCATATTATTTTAAGTGAATCCTACTAAATTATTATTACAGTACATATTTTATGAGTAGCATCAAATTTTGAATGATGTCCGACAATATAAAGGTGACGGAATTTTATATCCTCCTTCTCGCTCACATTCCGCGGCGCGAGCGCCGCGGCTGCCGCGCCATTTTTAATTATACCACTACAGACAGCCGGTTGGTCACTACGACTTAATAAAGAATTCTTCAGTGCCAGTGAAAAATAGTGCAATTAATTGGATAGATATATAAGAGAAGACAATAGCATTTACTACTAGACGGTAACTCACGCGCTGATCTAGAAGTGCTGGCTCCTCTACTTCGCGCTTCGCTCCGGCGTTGTCACCGCTATGATTGCTTCCAAAAAAATAACCCAACATAAAACGCTTCATTCACATAGTTGACATATCTAATTTCTTTTTAGCCTAATGTTTCAAAAGCATTTGGAGTAATACTTTCAAAAATGCAACGTTAAACTTAAGACGATACTTCGATTTGTGAACATTCAAAAAGGCTGATCCTCACTGAGTGGTTTTTCTCGCTCTTTCCTTTTTGTTTTTTGACGATCCATTCATCTGTGCTTCAGTGGAACGAACCCTTAGATAAGGCGGTGGTTGCCAGCAAGGCATAATTTAAAAAAAATATCAAAATTCAAAATCATTTATTCAGTTTAGGCTACAAATAGCTCTTGAAAGTCATTATGCCATCGGTTCGTAAGTTTACTCTGGGCGGGAGATCTTGTACTGAGAAGAACCGGCAAGAAACTCAGCAAGTGTCCAGCTCTTTTCTCCCTTACAGCGTCAAAAATATTGAAAAATGATTTATCATAAAAGGACACTTTCCATCACAAATAAACACACAAAAAAATAGAAAAATCACAACACAAAAAATCAACAAAATAAAAAAAATGTCTAAGTTTGCAAAAATTACATCAGGTCCCAATTTCAATTTTCACAATGTCATACAGTACTAATATAAGTCGAAAATTGTCTAAGAAAAACAAAGTTAAAGTAGGTATACGAGTATAATAATAATAAAAATAAGATAAGCAAGAAAAAGCATACTTTACATAAAACCCCATCACAAATCAAACGAAGCATGTATCCTCCAGTCAGCCCGTGACCACGACCGTTGTAACTCGGTCGAAGCGTCGGGTATAAAGAAGGTATAATACCTTTTTACTTATTAGTTTGCGTTAATCCCCGTTTAAATTTGTTTAATTATGGAACGCGAAAGTTTAAAAGTGTATGTATCCTCCAGTCAAATGACTGCTCTGCTTGCTGCAAGCAGAAGCAGTGTCCAGATGCCAGGACCGATAGAGCAGTATTTTGCCCCACCTAGCCGTCCTTACTTTGCCTTCCCGGAAGTTGCTTCTTCACACGATCTTTACCCAGAGTAAGGCTTTTACGCCTGACCAGTTGTGTCTTTTGTACAAGACTCAGGTACGGTCTTGCGTGAAGTATTGCTCGCACATCTGGGACGGATCCGCAAAGTACCTTCTCGATGCCTTAGACAGATTGCAGCGTCGCGCTGTACGCATTATCGGCAATGCAGAGGTCACTGCAATTGCGTAGAGATATAGCGTTACTCAGCGTTTTCTATCGTTTATACCACGGTGAGTGCTCTGAAGAACTGTTTGACCTTATCCCACCTTCTCCCTTCCTCCATAGGAGTACAGGTGCTTCTTCTTCTTCCGGAGTCATCGCTTCACTGTCACACATATCCCATCGCTCGCATTGTTGACTCGTCTCTTTGTCGCACCTCCAAAAGATGGAATAGTCTACCAGCACACGTTTACCCTCCTTCCTATGATATGGGGTCCTTCAAGCACCTTGTGGGCCGGCAGAGTGAGGTTGACTGATGCTGCGTTGTTTTTACGCTGCACCAGTTGTCTTCGCGTCTGGACTCCATTTCCACTTAACATCAGGTGGTATGGAGTCATTTGCCGTGCTAGGTATAAAAAAAAAGACTAGTGGTCTAACAAGTAGACCCCAGAGGTGGCTGAGGAAACTTGTCCACGAGCACCGCGTACGTGAAATCGTTGCGTTTTCAAGTAGTATAACTATCGCAAGGCATTCCTTCGCAGTGTACCTTCTGTCCTTTCCCTACTCATGCGCTAGCAGCAAGACTAATCGTCAGCATCACGGTCGGCCGGCGGCAGACGAGCGGCTCTCTGGTTGATTTCACACAATTCACGCCGATATATTGTCACAATTAGAGGGTGATGTTAGTCTTGGGAACAGTGCAAGATGTGCTATCAAACTAGGTATGTAATGTATTTTTTAACACAAATAACATTTGAACGTGTTATTTTAACGGCTTTTAATAATTAATTCATTGTATTAATTTTAACGGGATTGTTACCATATTTTTTTGTCTTAGAGTATGTTCGGACACAAAATATTCCAAGGTGTAGCTTTATTTTGACATTTGGACTAATGAATCAAGAATCTTCGACACAATTGTACATAAACATTTTAAAGAATAGAAATAGAAAAAGTTTATTAATGCCTTAAGTAACTATTACAAATATCACAATACAAAATAAAACAGAACATGCAACAATACAATTTAAGTATGGCACTAAAAGGTAACGCACACTTACCATAATGTCAGGTCACCTAAAAGAGTAACCTGACGCTGGTCTTCCGCGAATACCTAAGCGAGAGAGCACAGCAGTACGCAACCAAACACGCAGTAACAACTATATTAACCAACTACAATTTAAGATTTTTAAAATAACTCATCGAAACCTTGTACTTATATCACAAGAAACTCAAACTATAGTCTCACTTACTTGATTATCTTAAATATATTGAGTAACCCTAATCATCAGTAATAGTTAACTATATGTATGCACTGTCATACCTGTTCAATGCTGACGTTAATCACTCCTGGCATTATAGACAATCATCAGTGGTTATGAATTAGTATTTTAGATCTATAAATAAATGAAAAAAAAGTATCGAAGAGGAAACTTATCGCGGCCGCATAGCTTTCCAAATCTTATCTCCCACTACGCAACCGGCTCATTCATGAATGCGAACTGCAAACTGGATATTTAAGGGGGGCTGTCTGCCAGGTGTGGAGGGGTGAGGGAGGCGGCAATCAGCCGTTGATCACGTCCTAAACAACCCCTAGCGAAGGGTAAGCGGACGGAAGCTAGTCCTTTTGTAACAACACCTAGTTGGAAACTCTAGTACTGATTTACTGGATTGCATTTAATTCGTTATTGGGTAAGTTGATAAGCGGTTTTGGGGGAAGTTGGGAGATGTGCAATTTTAGGCTGAATATGACTGATTCGGCAAATAAGTGTAGTTGCCAAATTGAGCATCATCGGTAGCAGAAACTGTAGCTAGAGTTGAATACGAGATATTGTGATTGTAGTTCGATCCCTATGCTTGACATGACATTTATGAAATGACATAACATCAATGTAGTCATCGCAGTTTATCTCAGAATAATAACTAAAGATATAGAAACCGGACTAAAATAGCAACACTTATTCATCAGTTCGTACTATTTTAACTAATGAACCTAAGTGATGTATTGGAAAGAGATCGATTGTCCCTTTTCTTTCGTTATTTCGAAGGTGTCACCAGATTTGTGACGTCATATTTGAGGTAATGTAGTGAGTGACTTTATAAAGGACTCAAAGATTTTTTTGATCACCGATTATCTGATGACCGTTTGACATAACAATACAAAAAATAAAAACTAAGTGTCAACCATTTGTCGCACTCCAACCTCCTTTTCTAGCCATAAGATAGAACGGAACTAAACATAGCTGCACGATTTTGATTTTAGCCATCCTTCTATAGCTTTAGTTATTGTTCTGAGCAGTTTATTGACACTCTTGTTTTTTAATCTGGCGTACAGATATGCAGATAGGCAGCAATAAGTTGTATACAAAATATTCTTTTAAAGTTATTGTTATAGCAACAAAACGTAGAATGGTGGTAACATATGGCCGAAAGATAAGACAGACATTAGCATTAACTAATCTGAGTATAGTTAATGTACCCTCGCGGGTAATCGATAAGTCGGTTGCGTCTGCCACCGATGGCACCCACTACCTTGGTACTTCTCTAACTACATTACTTATCACCAGCTCAGCTTATGTCCCCACAGCTGGGGCACGAGCTTTCTGCTCCTGTTAGCTACCATGTTTGGCAAACAAAATCCCCTTACCATTTGAGTGTGTGGCTAAAACTGCACCTATTTGCGAAATTCTCACTATTTTTACTAACTCTTCTAATTCAAACTTTTAGAAAATCAATTTTTTGTTGGGGCAGTGCAGTCGAGCCGTCTGCGCTGCGCCCCGCCGGGGCCCCCCAGACCACTCGAGACGGGTGGGTGTTAAAAGTACCTCGAGAGGTTCAAGGTTGTACTGCGACGTGGGGGATGCGTCGATAGCAGCACTGCAATTCACGGTCAATTTTTAACGGGAAACTGTTCAGTATTCAAAGTGATTCAAAGTGATTATTGGACAACATCACATACATTGTTTTGATCCCATGGTAAGTAGCTAAAGCACTCGTTTTATGGAAATCAGGAACAAGGACGGTACCATAACAACCTAGACCCGACACAATATCGAAAAGTTCGTTTTCGACATTGACCCGACCGGGAATCGAACCTGGGACCTCAGAGTTAGCGCTACCCAAAGTCCGGCGTGCAAGCCAATCGGCTACGGAGGTCGTCTATATTTAATAGATAAATCGTTATCTATCCTTAAATAAAGTACCTAATAAAAAAGGAAGAATCATAACTGGCCTGACTCGTTATCGTAGTGCCGAAATTACTAAACCGGGAATTGCATAGGTAAGGTTTGTAGTGCAATGTGGGGAATGCGTCGATACCTAGCATCATTGCAATTCAAGGTCAATTTTTAATGGCGAACTAATCAATAATATTCCTAAAAAAAGAAAAGTCATAACTGGCTGATACATTATCGCTGAGACGAAACTACAAACCGGGAATTCCATAGGTAAGGTTATACTGCATTGTGGGGATAAGTCGATAGCAGCACTGCAATTCACGCGCAATTTTTAACCTGTAACTATTCAGTACTATTATTAAAGAGGGAAGAGTCATGACTGGCTGACTCCTTAACGCAGAACCGAAATTACTAAACCAAAAAAATCCTATTGATAATTTGAAAGCTAACGTGTTGCTTGCATGACTTATGACCAAGACAAAGTAGAGTTTTTTTATATTATTTTACTGTCTGTCCAAGCATTTGACCAACAATCTTTCTAAGATGTATTTTTGGGTGTAACCTTGTACTTTATTAAATAAATAAATAAAACCTAATATAAAAATGATTGTGAGCCCAACGTGGTAAAGCTTACAAAGCAGCTTTCACTCTTGTCTTTAAGAGTAATTTTAGAAGTTATTTTTCTTATATGAATACAAACTTCATAACCAACAAATTGCGATATAACACAACACCGAGAAAAAACATAAAATGTACACGAATGGTGCCAATCAAATTGTTGATTATCCATATACTTGAGCTCTTAAATCAACTCACAGCGAACTCTAAACCACTAGCAATGAATGGCCGATGGCGCACAAATTCCAGCGCTCCGGTGCATTTTTTCTGTGAACCGAGAACGCAGATTGTAGGCCGCGGTTCAGCCCCGTATGCATTATTGAGTGCCGCTGAGTGACGAGACGCGGCTGTGTGCTGCGTTTGGACAAGCGAGTATGCTAGCGCGTTCTAATTAGTTTCTAACTATACTACATAGTGTTTAAATCATTGTAGATCCAGTATGAACTGCTTCCTACACTTGATCTCGTTAAGCAGACCTTTGAAAATAGTTATTTCTTATCTATTTATGATCATAGAACCAACAGCATTTTTAACAGCAACATCAACAGCAAATTTAGTTAGGTCCCTACTGTCAATAACAGATACCAATTTTTTAATACAATATTTTTGATATGTTGCTTAGACGAACGTGAGAAAGATGTGATTTGATTTGATAGCTTCCGCCAAAAGCAGCCCAAAGTTAAGGGGGCAGCATCGTTGGGATATGATGTATAGTGAGGTCACTAGCAAATGAGGAGCATTTAAAATCAGTAGCGTCGGAATCGTCACGTTAATAATAATGCAAGTACGTGTTTTTACAAGCTTTTAATTGAAATTTGACCCCCTGTTGACGGGTTGAGCTGAAATTTTGCATGCATGTGTAAATCGGATGATAATGCAAAATTATTATGACATGAAACTGATCTGATGATGGAACTGGAAAGTGGCCATAGGAACTCGGTAGATAAACGACACAACCCCATCGAGTTTGGAATCGTTTGATCCGTCTTGACGAGTACTTTGGTGCTTGTGCTTGGAGATTGTAACTAGTATCTGATGGAGCGGGAAGATGGCCATCGTCCAGGCTATAGGATTTCGGGCAAATAAGTTCGTTCGTTCGTTCGTTCGTTCCTTTTGTTACGAATATCGATCCATCCATCTAATCCATCTAATCAAAGACAGATCTTTGATTAGATGGATTAGATGGATGACCCAATGCTAAGGTGAGCACGTCCCGAGGGCTGAATGGTATGAGTATGTATAAATATGTCATTCATATTATAATAAAAAGTTAAAAATAAAATTAAAAGAAAAAAGCTTTTGAAATCAAACTTTTATTATTTGTTAATAAAAAAAGAACTAAAATGTTAAAAATAAATTATTTTGAAATCTTTCCATTTTTATCACAGACCCAATTTTTTTATAAATAAAAGCGTGTTACATTGTGATTGCAAAAGAAAATTTAAGAAGGTGTAATATACTAAATGTTCTTTATTGTTCCATCAAAATGTAACGTACTTATTTATAAAAAAATTGGGTCTGTGATAAAAACCCAAAGATTTTAAAGTTAATTTATTTTTAACTTTTTAGTTCTTTTTTATTAACAAGTAATAAAAACTTGTTTTCAAAAAGTTTTTTTTCTTTTACTTTTTAAACAATTGTCTGATTGTTGGGTACACTACCTCAGTAGTTTATCATTACACATTAAGTCGATTAAAACAATTGTTTTTCAAAGTTTACGCGAACACTACACATTGAAATGAAACAACTTTTACGGATCTACTCGCGTCTATTTTATACATTAGTTTTAATTAAAGACGTGACCTTCTTCGACTTATACACAAATACTTAGCAAAATATTTAGGGTTTATCAATATCCTAATCCTAACTATTTTGTTTGATAATTTTATCCACTTACCAAACATTCGAAATTCCACTCGCATCCAGCTTATGCCATCATCATATTAGCTAGAAGACTTAATATTACATTCAGTACATTTTTTTTATTTGACCCTTGGTCCTCGTTAAAGCTAGAGTCTACTAACACTTTCTTAATTAAAATCTCTTTAAATGTATTGAACTTTGCTTGTAACTGGGTTGCAATCTCTAAGCGCATAGTTATCCATAAGAAAATAGGTCTTCACAGCCTATTAAATACCTGCTGATTGAGGTCTTTCTGAGGAATTCTAGGTAAGCCTACCACCAATTTAGTTTGAATTTAAGATTTTATTTATCTTATCAAAATATCAATGTCACTAAAATTTAAGTAATTAAAAACGGCATTAACACCATTTTTCTTGTAGACTTTAAGTGTCCTACATTTCGGCATAGTTACATACTATAAGGAAGGAGGCTCTATATTTATCTACCATTCATAATAATTTAATTTATCCATGATGTTGTAATTATAAGATATTCGCTTGCTATTATTCAGTGATGTTGTAAAATCGCTTGCTAGTGCTTAAATGGTTCAAACGAAGCACCGGCAAGTACTCGACGCTGTGCGCCAGACGCCGCACAGGTGACTATAGGGGTGTAGATTTATACGCCTCCGCCGTAGCTATCTGTAAATCTGAAAGGATTCAGTTGGTATGGCGAATTAATAGACTCTACTATGCTAGAGCAAGTTAGTTTTTAAAAATATAAACCTAGTACGAATTAATAGAATTGACTACAGCCAGCTAGAAGGACAAATTACATTTCGTGTTCTGCAGTTTTCATAATGAAAGGAACTTCGGAATTAGGTAAGCTGCTTTGTACTGAGATTTAAGAATGTAATTTATTAATGTTGTTAGTAGTTTGCTTAGTACTCTGGTGAACATATTTAATCTAACATGAAACTTTGATTCGATGACGCAGTGGTTAACGCGTCCGGTCTGCGATTGCTAAGGTTAAGCAATTTTAGCAAAAACCAGTCATTGGATGGGTGACCAAAAACATAGCATCTCGAGCTTCTCCATGCTTCGAAAGGCACGTAAAGCCGTTCAATGCATTATTAGTTGTTAAATTAACAATTCGCAATGAGCTCGCTAGGTGGTTTGTTGCCCTATCCACCTATCCATCCATAAGAAAGACTCGTGGCCCAGCAGTGGGGACATAAAGTGAGCTGGTGATGTCAAACTTTGATTAACGTAAAGACACAATGAATAATGGAAAAATAGGACGGTCTTATAAAGAAAATGTAAGAAAACAAAGACCGTTTGTTATGGCTAGCAATTGTCGCGGTAATAAATTGGTCTGAGCTATTGGATAATCGTCTTTAGTTTCAATACTTACAGACAAAGTAAGTACCTATAAAAATATTGTTTTATTATTATCAAATGTCACTCATAATATAATATTACACACATTATTGTTTTTAATTAAGTTATGTTTCTTTTGCTCTATTTTTTCTTTAATGTAGTAAGATAAGTTTTGTTTCTTTTCTGTTATTATTGTTTTTATTATATTAAATCTTAGGACAAAACTCATTAAATTGTTATAAATTACGACTATAATCTACGACCCTTAGAAAGTGGAACTGGAGGAGCTCGATAGTGCTGAGGTTAAGCAACATTCGCAAAGGCCGGTCATTGGATGGGTGACCAAAAATGTATCATCTCGAGCTCCTCTGTGCTTCGGTAGGCACGTAAAGCCGTTGGTCCTGACTGCATTAACAGTCGTTAACAACCACCAATCCGCACTGGGCCGCGTGGTGGTTTAAGGCCCGTTATCCTTATCCATCCATAAGGAAGGCTCGTGCCCAAGTGGGGACATAAAAATGAGCTGGTTTTCTAGAAAGTGGAATTAGCTGAATTCAGAGGTGCTGTACGTGCTTTTTTAAAATGAAGTTAAAATAAAGATAGTTAGTATAAAGCGTATAAACAGGGTTCTCAAAATAGGATGCTGCAGATGTTCAATATCCAGCTGCGTAGACCACTTCCCATCAGGTGGCTCGCCAGCTCGTTTGCCGCCTATCTCCTATAACAAAATACGATCAGGCCACAATCAGGTTGCACAATTAAGTCATGCTTCGTGTTTCTGTTTGACGTATCAATCTATACTAATATTATAAAGAGTAAAGCTTTGTATTTTAATATGAATGTTTGTAACGAATAAATTCAAAAACTACTGGACCGATTTAAAAAATTCTTTCACCATTAGAATGCTACATTAACGCTGAGTAACATAGGCTACATTAAAAAAAAGAGATGTCCACTCGTGCGAAGCCGGGACGGGCCGCTAGTTATGAATAGTTTGGAGGGTGTCGATATCATGATAATGATTATTGACATAAAAAACATTTAGCTAGCTTTGAACAATGTTTATCGGTCTTTGTTGTATTGTGGTGGCACGAGTGTTCGACTCTTAAAGACCGGACACGCACTGCGTTCGACACTTTAAGACACAGTTTTTGTCGCCAAAATGTTACATAGTTTTCATACTGTGTCATAAAGTGTTACCGATGTTAGACGGTACGGTACTCAATAATATGAGTATTCGAGATTTTTTGCGTCTACTGCCAATGTTTCGGTTATAGTAGGTAGGTAACTATGACCGGTTTATGCTACTCATTCGTCTCTCAACATTTCTGTCGGCACTAGGTAAACTGCCTCATTAAGCCACATAGCCTATGAAAAAATAATGATCCAAAGATAAAAAGAAACAGCAAACTGAAGTAGAAGATTAAAGTCGTATGATCCAATTTGGCAGCGCGTCTTACTACGTATTTAATAGCTGGACGTAAAAACCGACGCCGTTAAAAGAGTGCACTCTATACTCTTTGATTAAGGTTGCCATGCTTTCGTGGATTTTGTCAGTTCTATCTAGCTTTGTATCTTTTTTTTTTTGATGCCCTCGTGTGGTGTGCACCCAGCCAGTATTGAGGTTAGTGAAGATACTTCCGTACTCTAGGATTAAGGTTCTAATGGAAGTTCTAATTTTAAATCTTGATTGCAGTATGATTTGAATTTTTGTTTTTGTTTTATTTAACATCGTTTTAATGGTTTTTGCGGTTTGCACCTAGCCGATATCAAAGTAAGGGAAATATACTACTATAGATACACTTTGATTGCCATGCTTTCATATAATTTTTTGTGCGTTTTGTTTAACACTTAACACTTTTCAAAAACTTGCCTGTATGTGTTTCAGATAAATGCGAGAAGGTAACTAGAAATTCAAACGTAGACTACATTAAATTGTCTTGCTCCTATCTCTGAGCACAAAAGCTCAGTCGCAACTAAATGTAATCCTCCACTGACCCCGCACATTGGTCACCCCAGCTCCCCGAGCGCCAAGTCTGACTCCTGGCAGGAGGCCTATCAGATCCGCGGCCGGCGCCGCATTGTGAAATGCGATGGCCCAATTTCGGACAGAAAATGTTTTGTGCACATGACGTGTGAGATAAGTTTTGTAATGTGCGATCTGTCTGTTAGGCTATCTGCTAATCTGGCATCTAATTGTCTGGTAACGGGGCTACAAATTTTTTTCTTACGTTGGAAGTGGCCAGTTGATTTTGAAGTTAACTGCCAATTATTTTAAATACGTGGTTTCCTTATTTACCACTTTAGTGTCTATTTATTTATATTATAGTTTTTACATAATGCTTGTAACTCGACAAACTGCAAGAGCAGATTGTTAGTAAGATATTAAACATTTAACAGTATGTAACATATCCGTGGATTACTCAATCTAAACTACAATGTGAGCTGCGGAACTCTCATCAATTAGCAAAACGTTACTACCAGCCTACAAGCTAAAACCTCAGATAAACGGTACATTTTAAATAGCCCACCTATTCTCTAATTGCACGATAACCGTCCACAAGTTGGTAACTTCACCGTTCCACCCTTTGCGCCGGTTAGATAGCAGCCTTATTGATTGCGAGGGTCCACAGCTCCAGGGCAAAGATAAAAACTTACACTAGCTCTGTAATTTGAAGAGAATTTCGCGATAAAGCCTCATGCGCTACTGTCGCTGGTCCGATAAAAGTTGAACTATTATTTCTGCCAGCCTCCCTATCTGCTTTGCTTGAGGCGCTCGCAAAGAAAATGGTACCGGTAGCGCTGATTATCGGAGTTGTACATGAATTATGTATTTTATTTGCTGGAAAAATAAGCTGCTATATAGATATTACCTAAGTGATTTATGAGTTGTTGCTTTTGTTTAGTAGATAAATTGCTGAACACAAAAAGAAATTGTGTTAACTGTAATAACACGCTAAATATCTAATATACTAGATCTAAGTATGTTTAGCACACAGTTTTCATACGGATCTACTCTTGTTTATTTTACACATTACTTATTTAATGTTTATCCTGAAGTTTCGAACCCTTTGCAGGGTCCGTGGTCACAGGGAGACTGAGGTGTTGGTCGTCTCATAATTAGTTGGTAGCTTGTACCCTCATTTAAATTTAATCAGGTGCGTTCCGTTTTACGCATGAAAAGTTATGTGTAAAATAAACGAGAGTAGATCCGTAAAAGTTGTTTTCAATTTCATTTCAATGTGTAGTGTTTGCGTAAACTTTGGAAAACAATATCAAGTCAATGACTTTCTCGATCTGTGATCTGAGCTAAGTTAATTCTCATACTTTTTAATTAGCAAAAAATGCGTTTTTAATAATATAATAACATATCAAAATAAACCAAAAGTTTAACTAAAATAAGTTTTCTTGCTGTAGGTACTTTCCGATAGAAGACTGCTTTCCGAGCAGCACCAGCCTCCTGACTATGAGCTCTTATAGCGGTATTATTGCAGTTGTGGAAAAGAGACGCGAGTATATTCGCTGCTACATGCGTCTCGTTTTCACAACTGCAATAATACTGCTTTAAAAGCTCGTGGTTACCCCCCTGCTCTATGATAGAATCAATACTATTTAAATATGCTGCTGAGTGTAAGCTTACTGACACTTTTGATGCTTTTACTTTAAAACACACTCGTTTACAGAATTGACACTGGTCAAACTTGTACTGTTACAAAATGAACATGTCATCGCGTGTCACCACATAAAGCACGCGAACCAATTACGGGCCGTTCAAGTAATTTGACGTTAAGCTGTTAAACGGTTAATGACTGTTTTTACATTGATTTGCGGGTTTATTTAACGAGGTGTGTTCAGTTGTCAGTCAGCGCTAATGCACCCGTGATTGCTTATAAACCCTTTGTGTATTAAAACACGGTCGCTATTTGATTGTTTTAAATTGTCAGCGATTGTACGTTGTTTGACCTGTAATTACATTAGGTTGTCACGCAGTTTGCGATGGGTTAGTCAACGCTCACAGGCAAGAGTGATCGTGAACTTTTTGATGGCTGTTAGCTTTGCGGTGTACCTTTTCTCGATTTTACTCGTGACATTACTTTTTAATTATGAGCAAAGGGTTAACCGGTTGAAAGTGCCATTTTGTAAGTTGATGAGTGTAAACAAATGAAGGTTCTAAAGTCAAGCATTCTCATTTTCTTATTCGCTTGAGCCGGCTTACATGGTATGTAATGCTATATAATGCTACATTGTATACATTTTAGCACTACTAGATTACTTAATCCTACTAATATTATAAACGCTAAAGTTTGTAAGTATGGATGAATGCATGTTACTCTTTCACGTAAAAACTACTGAATGGATTTGGATGAAATTCGGCATACAGATAGTTTAAAACCTGGATTAACACATAGGACACTTTTTATCCCGATATTCCCGCAGGGACGGGAACCACGCGGGTGAAACCGCGAGCGGCCGCTAATTACCTATAATCTAGTGGTAAATTGTTATAACCGACGGTTGTCGACTTGGGTATTTTTAAGAAAACATACAATTTTCTTTCTTTGAGAACTCAAATATCATACAAAACAATTTCACGGTTCGTGATATTACAAGTATGGATGGGCGATTACCTACCTATATCAGAACAAAATCTTCAGACTGTTGAACCACCACTGTTGTTAAGGTTCACTGGTAGAAAATGTCTCAGGCGGAAAGTTTTAGTAAGTACCTATATTTAATGTCGCAGAAGTTTTATAAACCCTTTATTTTACATATAAGACACACGTAACACAAGAAAATGCAAATTTGAGTTTATCACTAGAAGAGTTATCTTCCAACAACTCTAGTTGTGGTGTCAAAGAAAGAAAGCGGGTCTAATTGTTTGTTGATTCTATAATAACTTAAACTAATTATTATCACCATCACCACCAGATCATTATATGTCCCCACTGCTGGGACACGAGCCTTCTCTATGGATAGGAAGAACAGGCCATAAACCACCACGCGGGCTTAGTGCGGATTGGTGGTTGTTAACGACTGCTAGCTGGGATCAACGGTTTTACGTGCCTTCTGAAGTACGGAGGAGCTCGAGATGATACATTTTTGGTCACCCATCTGATGACCGGCCTTTGCGAAAGTTGCTTAACCTCAGCATCGCAGACCGGGCGCGTTAACCACTGCGCCATCTATAGCTCCTCATATATATAATTACTTTTATTTATTTAATTAACCAGCAAATGTAACCAGTAAATGCAGATGTCTACTTTGAAACCGACTTACTATAGCTAGTTTAAGGCTGTTTGTACACAAGGCTGACATTCAAAACGTCTAGCGGTGTAACGAGGCGAGAGTCTCCACTGAGGCCGGGTTGCGGCGCGAGTGACTCTGCCTTTGGCATGTACTGCCAGCAAAACAATAGAATTAGTTCGATTTAATGTAAAAATAATAAAATGTTTTTTTTTGTTTATATAATTTTTAACGAATAACGAGCGAACGAATTATAATTATATAACAAAAAACAAAAACATTTTATTAATAGCTTGCCTAGTTCTTAACTGATCTTTAGTATTTGTAAAAATATTATGATCGGATGTTAATGACGGTAGTTGTTGACATTGAATGGGTGCCTTTGGCTTTCAAAGTAAAAAGTAAATAGTGTTGAATAATTTCGGCGGGCTGGTTAGAACCACGATAGCTCAATTGGGAGAGCACCTGACCCGGTATGTCAGAAGGGTGCAGGTTCAAATCCTGCTCGTGGAATTTTTTTCAACATTTGTGTTTTTGTAAAAATAATAAATTGGAAAAGAGTTTTAAAAAAGATTTCGCGGGCAAGATTCAATGCCTGAATTTGGAACTGTAATTTTTTTTATACTTTATTAATTTGTTGAAAAATAAAATTGCGTAAAGGTGAATAAATGAATCATCATCATAATCACATGCTCATATTATGTCTCCACTGCTGGGGCACGAGCCTTCTCTATGGATAGGAAGAACGGGCCATAAACCGCCACGCTGCCGCTCTGGCCCAGTACGGTCATATATTGATGGTTGTTAACGACTGCTAGTGCAGCCGGGACTAACGGCTTTACGTGCTTTCCGAAACACGGAGGAATAACAACTCTTTTTGCAACAACAACACAAACTGCAATAATAAAAAAAAGATATGCACAGTATGTATAAGTAACAGTGAGTTAATATTTAATAAAATTAACTAAATAATAATTGCCCATTAGTTATAATTTTAGTAAAAATATAACAAAACATACAATAAAAAATCTCAAAAAGAATTCAATAAATCACTCAATTTCAACGTAGGTATTGTAGCATTTTTAGGTTTTATCACTTTTTTAGATTTTTTTGCGCACCGTACTTACAATGTGACAACTGCGTGCCGGACGTCCGGCACCGGCCCGCGCCGTCCGAAACTTATTAATTGCACGGAGCACTGAGGCCACTTTCGCGCGTTATGCTCCTCCCAAAGACTTTTGTGCTGACGGTACTACATGAATGTTCTTAGATAACAAAATGGACTAAATAGTTTTATTTTTATTGATGGGAGTAATTGGATAAGTGGAAAGTTTTGGGGTGACTTTTGACCAGCTGTGGGTAAATATGAAAAAAAAACAATTTACAATTATTTTCAAATCACCATTTATTTACTATGCAAATTATCTATGACTTGAAAAACTGTCTGACTGACTGACTGACATGACTAACAGAAGAAAGATCAATTACACACATTTTAAACCACTAGACCTAAAACACTAAAGTTTCATAGGATCCCTTTCATGACGTAAGCATGAGATTAGAAGATATTTTGCCAACATCCCTCAGGATCATAATAAAAATATTTATAATAGAGATAGTAATTTTCAATTGTTATAGTAATTTAGAGAGTTAATTACAACTATTATAGTAATTGAGTAAACGTTTTTTTAACCAATCGCCATCTTTATAAAGTGACTAGTCATTAAGAAAGATTGACTATCCCTGTACACAGACGAAAATACCTCAACATTCATAATTGGGGACATCGGGTTGAGCGCGCGCGCGCATACGTCAAAACATCATGGCGACGGAACGGGCGCATACATCACAAAATGGAAGCAATTTTTAACGAACCCACCATTCGTTTGATATTAATGAGGTTGGTTTTGTAACTTCCGAACTACTAAAGAGAATGAATGGAAGATATCACTAGGAAGAAAATAAAAATACGCATGATGTCGACAAAAGTTAGGAATACGATTTCCTAATATATAATTTATAAAATACAGTAAAAAAAATTAAACGCCTACCCGACCCAGCCAGGAATCGAGCCTGGGTCTTCCGCAATCCGGGCGGCTGCACTGACCGCTATGCTACCGGAAAGTCTGACGTAAGCGCTGAATTCTGTCACTGCTTTTTAATTTCTTGAGTGCTAATAATAGCGGCACAGTACGCAGTTTGCGAAATTTTTTCACTGTATTTTATATATTTTATAAATATTTAATTTAGCTTCAGTGCAGCAATTAGCACTTAAATATAAAAAATAGAATTTAATATATGATTTTCCTTCCTCTGGAAAGTATGTATAGGATAGGTGAATCCTGTAAACAAACACACACACCTCCCGGGTTATAGCAACAACCCTCATACAACCTGGGCGAGACGGTTGAGATGCAAATTTAGTTTGTTAAAAAAACTGCCATTCGCTCAGAAATGAAATTAAATGAAATTAAATATATTTATTAGAATACACAGTAAAGACTTATGAAGAACAAAACAACAAAAAAACAGGTGTCATTGAGGTGGGTGCTCTTCATGGAATACGTCGATAGGAGGAAATGTGGATGGAGATATAAATTTTTGTGAATTCTTGTTACTATTGGAGATGGCGATGGTATATAGATGATTGTCAAACGCAAGCCACGCAAGCCACGCAAGCCCATATCTATAAAAGCAGCTTAAAGGGCAAAGTTAGGATTATCTCTATAAATATAAGTCTTCAATACGTGGGTATCTGTGTACTAACTGAACTCCACCTAAACAGCTGGACCGGTTGGACCCGGTAGGTGGCGCTGCTATAGAAGTCTAGAACAGTGTTCTCAAGCAGACGAAGTCGTGAGCAGGCCACTAGTTATGTACAAAATAGCTTTTATTACAATTTCTAAGAAATGTAACTTTTTTTTGTAACGTTTTAGCTACGTAACAAAATTTATAGGTCGCATTCGAAGTATTAAGAGCTCCGCATCGTTGGTGTTTATTGCGAATAAATTTCTCGGCGGAAGAGAAAAGTAATTGGGCAAAGGGTAGGCTGTGTATAAATCAGCCCTACATATTGTTTGATACCGGCGCAGGCAATTTCACTTGATAGTGAACTGAGAATTGTTACACGAAACAATACACTGCCACTGGATTTCTGTATTTACGGGAAAATATAACTTATTGGGCGTTACGGAGAATACCTACGTCATTTATTTGCCAGCAATCGTTTATATATTGATATTATTTAATAAAAAGTTGATTAAATTCTATTCTTCCGAATTGCATCACTCAATAGATTATTTACTCAACAAATTAGGCACTGTACGTTAGTTTATAATGTTGGGGGTTCATACTTTTTACGTCAGAACTCATTTTTCTTAAGTAAAAGTACAGCTTAAAATTTAACAAAAAAAAATTAAATTCTACTACACTACTATTGAGATTTGATAAAATATAGCTTATGTTACCCGGCATTGGGAGACCAATAGTTCCAGGGATTAGCCCCGACATACAAACAGATATCTTAGTATAGATAGAATAAAAACACAAATGTTGAAAAAAATTCCACAAGCAAGATTTGAACCTGCACCCTTCTGACATACCGGGTCATGTGCTCTCCCAATTGAGCTATCGTGGTTCTAACCAGCCCGCCGAAATTATTCAACACTATTTACTTTTTACTTTGAAAGCCAAAGTCAATGTCAACAACTACCGTCATTAACATCCGATCATAAGGTTTTTACAATTTCGGCGGGCTGGTTAGAACCACGATAGCTCAATTGGGAAAGCATCTGACCCGCAGCATCTGATGTCAGAAGGGTGCAGGTTCAAATCTTGCTCGTGGAAATTTTTTCAACATTTGTGTTTTTGTAATTAGTTCGCAACAAAATTTGCGTTAAAAATTATATAAACAAAACAAAAAACATTTTATAGATAGAATATTCAAATTTAGAACTCCATGTCACTACGGTAATCCTGTTAAAAGTGGCACACCAGTTCGACGAAACGGCAATTTCACAGGTGAAGACCTAATTATATACCGTGCAAATGTTTTCCCTATAATGGTGTGTAGCGCACTCTCCTATACGATCCGCAGCGCCATTGCGTTGATCGCCAAAACTCGGTCCGAGTGCGGTCTGACCGCAAACACGCGTTCAATATGGATTTGACGTTGCGGCAAGCTGATATTAGCTAATTGCTTGATGTGTTTGCAAACCAAAAAGTAGACACTGGGCCCTTTACTGGAGAGTAACGAATGCAAGCCACTTAGTGCTTAGTGCTTGTGTAGAAACAAGCTTAAAAGCTGTGAAGACTTCGCGCCTATTCTTCCACAGCTAAAAATGAGTACTAAATGAGAAGGTAAAAATTTTTTCGGATGATTTAAACATTACCCCGATAAAAATTTGTTAAATGACAAAACTTACATGGCAATACTTTTGTCAGCACTTGGGTAGGTAGGACCTTAGAATAATAAGTTATTGTTGTGAGGGTAGGACCTTTGGCCACATGAGTGTGAATACGTTTTATCTACTCTGTGCTTTGGCGCCGCCGGCCGCCGCCATCGTCGTTGATGGAAAGTGTGGTCACTGTTCGTGGCTGGTTGCAGCTACAAACAAGTCAGCCGTTGTGCTTCGATGTGGACTGTATTAAAACTCGTTTCTTGATTATTTCTTCTTTATTCTTCATAGGTGGGGTCCGGAGAGCTTACAAAAATTTGCTCTGACCGGCCTGTATTTATACACTTTGGGTCATGCCCGTGAGCGTGGTGGGGGCAAATGCCGGCCCATGTAGGTATACAATTTTTTCCACTACCCACATGAACCGTCGTAATTTGCAGTTGTCCCTTTCGTTTTGGACCTCCCTTTCTTACATGTATTCTTATCTACCCTACGGTATCTCTCGTAATCTGGATACCTTACAATATTAAAATATTATATTTACTTTAAGATTTAATTAACTTATTTAATTATCTCTACTTAGTGAGGCATTAGGCCTCTGGGCACGTTTACCTGGCCCTCTTTAAAACATACCACAGTTACCTTGTGTTAAATGAAAAGACAAACATAAGAAATATTTATTAAAATAACATATAAATCTAATATATTAACCGTATTACATTATAAAGTTATATTCGCTAACTAATCCAATACAATACAATAATGAGACTTCTGTCCGTAACAGTCACATTTATAAAATTTGCGTTATTTTGGGGTAATTTGAGCAATTACGGTACAAAAAACTTGCGTATTAAATTAAGATAACTCTTTTAATCTCATGAATAATATATATTTTTTGTTATAGTAATTTGTATACGTACCTCTTTTCGATCGGACACGGTTTTCTTTTAAAAATTGTATATAGTTACGCTAATACATATTATACTTACCTATACATTTCTAAGTTAGTGCTATGTATGGAATTACGTCTTTATCATTTTGTTAAATACTTGCAAAAGTGTTTCTTTCGACTGTGAGGGTGCAACTTCACAGTGACTTGCAGCGTTCTTGCAGCGTAAATCACAAAGTATTAGAAAAAATTCAACGAGTCTTTTGTGGCCACGGTAGCTCAGCGGACAGAGCATTGGACTTGTTATCCAATGGTCGTGGGTTCGATTTCCACTCGAGCTTCCTGAGACTGGATGTTTTTTCTAGTAAAATTTTATCCGTAGGGATATAATTTTGCTAGAAAATAAGTGTTATTGAAACATCAAGCATTTACCAACACTAAAGGTGATTAAGCAAGGTCGCCAGTGACTTGTCAATTCATGGCCTAAACCTGGTTAACAGTTCGTTAATTCATTTAGTAGTTTCTATTAAATTAACCGTTAACTCGTCTATCCAAATTTCAACAGTTTCTAACCGAATTCCGGTGCAGTTGACCCTTGGTTTGAATAAATGAAGGGTTGTGACCGCGACGAACCGTGACGTAGATTACTCCGGAATCAGCTCTATATCAGTGATGAAATAGAACACGACAAGTTTACCATTTAAACAACTGAATAGCTGAATAACAGCAGTGTTACAAATATTTTGAGAAGTCAACGAAAATAAATTTTCCTTCTGTAGGTACTTTTGTTTAGCTTCTGGCAATAATTTTATCGTAGACATTAATAAATATACTTTTGCGTAATATGTTATTGTGTAGTTGAGTCTTCAATAAACTGAAATGACTTTCAAAATATCGCACGCAAGGTTGATCTGGAGGTTATGTAGCGACTTTGACTACGAAACCTAAGGAGTATTATGTATTCTGTGCCTAATGTCGCAAGTTTGAGTCTAGCTTGGCTCAAAAGAGGTGAAATTATGTGTGATTAACTTAGCATTTGCACCTAATTCATAGATGTTATTAATGCACGAAGAGCTCGATGGCGCAGTGGTTAACGCGCCCGGTCTAAAGTGCTGAGGTTAAGCAACTTTCGCAATGGCCGGTCAATGGATGGGTGACCAAAAATGTATGTTCTCAGCTCCTCCCTGCTTTGGAAGGCACGTAAAGCCATTGGTCCCGGCTGTATTAGCAGTCGTTAACAACCACCAACCCGCACTGGGTCTACGTGGTTGTTTATGGCCCGTTCTCCCTATCCATCCACAGGGAAGGCTCGTGCCGCAGCAGTGGGGACATAAAATGAGCTGATGATGATGATGATGATTAATGCATGTTCATGCTTGCAGGAGTAGTTTATGGTAAGCGAAGAGTTCGCACGTAACACAAATCGCTAGATGCAGGAACGAAGACATAACTATTGTATCCTTTATTAAATTACATAAGAAAACTTTTAATGTTATTAATAGTGCTCTTAAAACAAGAACACGAACCCACAATATTTGCCAATCCGGGGAAAGCTCTTGAACTGAGCCCTTTGCTTGTTTTGTACAAAAGCGTATCTATACTAATATTATAAAGAGGAAAGCTTTGTATTTTTGTATTTTTGTTTGTAACGAATAAACTCAAAAACTACTGGACCGATTTAAAAAATTCTTTCACCATTAGAATGCTACATTGGCGCTGAGTAACATAGGCTATATTTATTACTAGTAAAACAATTGGTTAATGATAAATAAATAGTAATACGATTTGTTTGTTTTGTTGTTAAAGGAACTGTCAAAGCGGTACAAAGTCCGCCGGGTCAGCTATTTCAACATAAATGCTTCGCCGGCGTTATTCAAGTGCTATTTTCAGTTTGAAACTTATTACGGATTTATTATTAGAACGGCAACTTAAAACCAAAGTTAACCGTTCGGCCCCGACTACTAGCGTCTTGCTGTCGCAAGGACATCGGATGAACGGATTTTTAAGTTCATTGCGTTTCTCCTTTCACCGTTGACTATGACTGTCGTAATATAAGGCACAATGAGCTAGAAAACAATCCGCTCGGCGTGGTCGTCGCAAGACGCTAATGCTCGTGCTGAGGCCTTACACTTGCTTATATATATCATCATCATCATCATCCTCATCATCATCATCAGCTCATTTTATGGCCCCACTGCTGGGGCACGAGCCTTCCCTATGGATGGATAGGAAGAACGGGCCATAAACCACCACACGGGCCCAGTTCCAATTTGGTGGTGGTTAACGACTGCCAATGCAGCCGGGACCAATGACTTTACGTGCCTTCCGAAGCACGGAGAAGCTCGAGGTGATACATTTTACCATTGATACATTTTGCATGACATTATGAGGTGATACATGATACATTTTGCACTCATACGATGACCGGCCTTTCCGAGTTGCTTAACCAGTTGCTTAACCTCAGCACTCGCAGACCGGGCGCGTTAACCACTGCGCCATCGAGCTCCTCATCCCAAGTATATTATTATGTGTTATTCGAATTTTCAAACAGCCAATAGAAAAATCAAGATACCATTAACTAGCATTAGCTGGAGTCAGCTATTTCACGTAACTCTTACAGTTCCCGAGAAGTAGTCATTAATGCGGTTAGTGTGCGGAATTGTAAATTTATATCGCGAGTGCTGTCTGCATGCTGAAACAATATTCGGTGTGTTGATGTCATACTGATTTCTTTGTGAATCAGTTAACCGCCATCGGTCATATCTTAAGCCGGAATCAGACGTGTCGCGACTTTGATCAGCGAGCTCAAGCTTTTTATATCTGCATTGTTCTCTAAAGTTTAAGTGAACACTAAACATTGAAATGAAACCACTTTTACGACGAACCTACTCGCGTTTATTCTACACAATCAATTTAAACATTGAATTAATTGTGTAAAATAAACGCGAGTACCTAGATCCGTAAAAGTTCCTTCATTTTAATATTAGGTCCTCACCTATGAAATTGACGTTTTGTATGAAGATTTTTTCTTAAATTATATTTTTCATACTAACGTTTTTTTTAATTTTCTTACCATCTATTTATGTTAACACTATAAAAATTGTAGAGCAGTGTGTTTGTTTCACTAACTAAATATAGCAGACATTAAAAAGAAAAAAAATCAAGACCTTTCAAAGCTACAATGAAACAAAAGGTCAGAACCGCAAACAAAAAAAGAAGTCAATTAAAAAAAAAATGGGTGATAAAGACACAAAATGAATAATCATTGTAAGTCCTAAAGCCTAAGTAACATAGTCCTATTAAAGGTGTATAATATATTAACAACCGGTATTGACTTATAGAAGTAATACACCTAAGTACTAATAAGTGAGAAAAAAAAGCCAATTTCACAGGTAAGGACCTACTAATAATATAAGGTATTACTAAAATAAAATGAAATAAACTTTGCATTTTCGTCTTAAAGTGTAAAAATATTTTTTTCTAAATGCTAAGACAGTATCGTTCAATATTATCATTGAGTTGTATTTATACACAATGCGCACAAGTTGCGTAGAAATATGATGAGTGCACTCACTTATCACAAATACGTTTAACAAACCTTTGATGCTTAATTAAAAGAAACTCTCTCCACATCACTCAAAGTTAAATTTCGCAGCGCAAGTGCACTTCACTGAAGAAGTTGCTTTAGCCCCCAGTCCTAGCTTAACAGAGCCATAGTCTGATCTTAAAACGGTTAGAAGGGCCCATATTGAGTTATACATCGGTTAAATGTAAGTAATAATGTATGGCGAGGGTGTACACTGCGGGTGCTGTCGACCCCGAGTTCGATCGAGATTGGCGAAGGGTTATTGGGTTGTAATGGCAGAAACAAAGTTTAGGTATAGCTTAATGTCTATATATTAGTACCTATAGTTTATTTATTGTTATTGGCTTTGACCTGGGGGGTAACCACGAGCTCATATAGCAGTATTATTGCATTTGTGAAAAGGAGACGCGTGTAGCGGCAAATATATTTGCGTCTCTTTTCCACAACTGCGATAATACTGCTATAAGAGCTCATGGTCAAGGGGCTGTATGTGTACTTAATAAATAAATATTAGTATTCAATTTGGGGATCTGATATTTCTCAGATCCTTATAGCATGCAAGGGTTCAGCTTAAAATGCTGTTAGACAATCAGATGCTGTATAAGAAAGCTATATCTTTTTTTTATTGGTACAGGCATAATAACAATTAATTGACGGTTGTTCTGCATTATAAAAGGATTTACATTATACTAGGTTTTGCTGGCCAATTAATTAAGTAACAAAATTATGCACAACGTTAAAAAAGTACTAAAAATAGATTTACGAAAAGAGAACAAATAAGGTAACATTAAAAAATTACACTAAACAAACTGGAAAAATGACACCCAATATTTGAATCTTAAATTAAACCAAAAATAAACTAAAAATACTATAGCTGCTACTTGTTCACCTAAGTCTAGTCTAGTTTAATCTATTGACGTGAATCTGTCATTAGTTTTCTGATGAATAACTGCATGCTGCAAATAAAATAAAAAATAGAATAAAAAATGCATTATTACGTTATGATAAACGACGTAGATAATAATTTTAAAAATCACTATTTTAGGTTTTGTACAAAATGTTTGTCTGCGTAAAACCCACGTCACCTTCATATAATAAACATTATTCTTACAGAAAAATACTATTTTCTGTATACTTAATTATGTAGGTTCTAATTTCTTTAGATTTAACAGTTTTGTGTCTTCGGCTTCAAATTAAGTACGAAAGACTAAGCTTAAAAATTATATTACTTACATCGCCATAATAAGGGTTTCTAATTTGCATGTTTATAATTTAAATTAACTTTCTTAGCCCGATTTCCCCCAGGTTTCTAAGAAATTAATTCTCTAAGAGTGCACGAATTTCCAAGAATATTTCTTAGTTCTATTATTTTTATTATTATAAGAAGTATTATAAGAAATTTATTATTGTTTTTCAGAATTCTTGTGCAAAGTTTTATGTAGATATATCGGTTTTGGGTGTACGTTGATTTACAGTTTTTTTATCTTTGAATTTATATCGAACCGTGGTTATTATTAACCACTTAATCTATCTGCAATATAGTTAAGTCTATAACATGAAAAAATTGTCACCTTTCTTTTCTTAATGACTTCAGCAAATTTAGCCAGTGTCAAACCAAATTTTTCTTACCTCGTACATTTACAAACATTGAACGGTTAATATTCCACCATTATTTCACATTAATATTTGATAAAACACTTTTTTTTTAAATACAACCAAGCTACAACCGTGACCCGCCAAGAAATCCAATATTGTCACCTGTTTAATTTGCTGACGGTTCTTAACCCTATGACTACAGAGTTTGAGCACGCCTAGCTTGCGAGTTATCGAGAAGAGGCCCGTCTAAGTAATTTATAATGATGTGCGCTAAACACTGTTTTGGGGTTAAACGTAAGTGCGTCATAGAGTAATGAATTGGAAGAGTTGTACTTCGATGGGGAGGGGGGGAATCCATAGCATTAGCAGACAACATGTAATGGTAAAACAGCTTAAATTTATTTATGGATAACCGTTTTTTTGATTATCTCTAGTGATTCATTTCTAGTGAAGTTTATTTATTTAATGCAACTTATATGTGGTAAAAAGGTAAGGCAGCGACAGGGCAGGGGATGCTAAGAATCTCCGGCAGAGACCTGGGTACCGCCAACAACGAACTCTAAAGCGTAGTGTTGGCAGGCCTCCAACAACGTGGACCGACGATCTGGTGAAGGTCGCGGGAAGCCGCTGGATGCGAGCAGCACAAAACCGGTCGTTGTGGAGATTCTTGTGGGAGGCCTTTGTCCAGCAGTGGACGTCTTTTGGCTGAGATGATGATGATGATCATGATGATAATATGTAGGTACAATATCCAAGATAAAAAGAATATTATTGAAAGTTGGATGTGGGATGGGCTCCTTACACAGGTCTAATATGCTACGAGAATATCATGTGGTTCTTTAAAAAGCATGTTAAAAGGGGTCGCCATGATGTCTGAGCTCGATGGCGCAGTAACTAACGTGCCCGGTCCGCGATTGCTAAGGTTAAGCAACTTTCGCAAAGGCCAGTCATCGGATGGGTGACTAGCTCCTCCGTGCATCGGAAGGCACGTAAAGCCGTTAGTTTCGGCTGCATTGACATTCGTAACAACCACCAATCTGCACTAGGCCCGCGTGGAGGGCCCGTACTCCCTTTACATCCATAGGGAATAAGGTAGTAGGGACATAAAAACGAGCTAGTGTGTTCACAATGAACAGTTTAGCATTGTATGTTAATATTTATGTCGCAACACACCTATATTTTGGCCACATTCAGGTGACAAAAGCTTCAAATGCAATTTCCTAAATCGGTTAAGCGACCGTCGAGGGTGGCCGCGGAATCTCCATAAAAAGAGCGAGATAGGATTTCTAAAATATTTCTATGAATAAAAATGCAGCAATAACTCTTAATACCGGTCGAAATATGACCGGATGCGTTTCTCCGTACTAACGCATATTAACCCTTAGGACGATTTCACACCGGCATATATGCCGGATTTGAACGCAGATGTGAAACGTCTTTGCACAAATAAGATTAAGATTATGATTCTCTATAAGATATGATACGATAATACGTTATTTATATAAACCCGCCTCTGTGGTCTAGTGGCTAAGACCACCGGTTTAGGTCCCGGGTTCGATTTCCAGCGGGGGGTACATGTTTGTGTACTCGGTTTGGTTGGTGGTAGGGCTTGTTTGTCCGCCTGGCTAGCTACCACCATCTTATCTAATTATGTCGCCATAACAGACAGCCAATGCCTCACTAGTTGAGGATCCCGGGTGAAGTGCGCATCACCATCATTGGCCTTATCATCTCTTACCATCAGGTGAGATCAAGGCACTAAAATGTAATGCAAAAAATTGTATTCGGGAGTCTTACAGCAAAATAGTCACGTGTTTTAATTACTAACTAATATGGCTATGCTAATAACAAGTCTCCACCTATGCTTAATGGGAGGTAACTATACGGTGAGTAATTTATATTTAAATATCATCCAAATGAGTACCTATGCCGAATCGGGTGAAAACGTTCATAGAGGTAGATTTAGAATTGCATAGTAGAAAACTGACTTGTTTGAATATGTACCAATGGTAACGGTTCAAACCCTTATTTATTAATACAATGCTCGATATCGGTAAGAATAATTAAGAAACATTGTGACAGTGACAGCGACGCAGATACGTCTTTTTATTACATTTAAAACCAAAAAGAACACGATTTTGCAAAGCTTTAAACGTGCACACAGGTCAGAGTGCCTACAAACTTTGTTACAGCAAAATTGGAGGCAATGGACACTTTCAGTGTCACCTAAGTTGATTAAACATGATCGTTACGCGTAATCCGCCATCGGACGGCGAACTCGATTATCCAAATTCGCCGTGCGGATCGTTCCGGCCCGGACGGCTAGCGTGCACTCTCCCTAACGTAGGACATTCACCACGATGATCCCTCATGCATATTGCATGAGTATGCAACTTATTTACCTATACTTTGTTGTGAATATAGACATAGCGGAGTGATGGACTGTAGTGTAGGGTTGGCGTTGGTTCCTGTGTTTGGTTGTATTTACGTTTTTGACTCTTGGTATTAAAGGTAGCTTATGAAGAAGTTACTGAATCTACTACAGAATTAAATAATTTCTACATGATCGTCACAAACCATTTGACGACCTCCTTGGTCGAGTGGTTTGTACACCGGTTTTCATGGAGTCGCCATCTCTGAGGTCCCGGGTTCGATCCCCGGTCGGGTCAATTTAGAAATTATTGTTTTTCTAAATTGTCTCGGGTCTGGGTGTTTTCTATGTATAACAAGTGTGTATTTAAGTATGTTTATCTGTTGTTTAGTAACCATTTAACGAGTTTTATAACGAAGCTTCTCTTGGGCTAGATAATTGGTGTGAGGGTAGGAAAGTTTATTTATTATTTATTTATACCATCAGATGAGATTAAGGATAAGACCTGGCCCGATGAGGAAAAAAGATGTTATGACTTATTTAGGTAACGCCTCGGTGGCCGAGTAGCAAAGCGCTCGGCCCTATACCCGAAGGTCCCGGGTTCAATTCCCAGGTTGAGCAAGTGTGTTTTTTTTTCGATGCATAGCCCGGGTTTGTGATCACCGCATGCGGGTTGCATTATGCAAGCGATGGTGATTAAGCCTTTACCCATCAATTATTGTAGTGATTACTTGATTTCAATGATGGAGGCCATTGCCCGGCAGTGGGAAAGTTATATGATAGGCTATATAAAAGTCCCGTAGTTTAGGAGTGATGATGATAACGTATTTCGGAGTCCATGAAACGGAAGCGGTCGATTGCGCAGGATATATTAAAGTGCACAAGCAGACGCGCAACTGCAGGCGCACTCTCTCGTCCGTACCCTTCTTGGTCCAGTGGAACGGAAACCGCTACAACTGGAGAAGAGCTGGATGCAGTCTCTGGCCGACAGTATCTTCTGACCTCTACTATCGCCCTTAGCTTTCGACAAAGCTTTGCTAACTCGCCGCATCCGCCAACATCCGTTGCTTATCAGCGTGGCTTGCCGTCTACACAGAGTTAGACTTGTGCACTTCGCAGGAGTAGGACATTTAAAGACTGATAGTGATTATGAAAGAACATGATGACATTTTTAATTTACTCAAAGAGTCACTGCTCGTGCTTAGAATGTTTTCCTTGTTCTGCATTACTCACGACGCTACTCGGAATTTATTGGCAAATGAAACCTGGTATTTGAAATCTATTAGCATTTCAATACTCTTTGTTTGTTATTACAAAAACAAAAACCGCCTAAAAAACAAGCCAAGGAATTAGCAAAATATTCCACTGTGGCTCTAAGTTTTGTTTAATGTTCTTAAAGAACGTGGACAGACAAATCGCTTATGTTTATTGTAAGTAGCTGTGAAGTGATAAGGCAAAGGTCACAAAGGAGTCTGGTTGATAAACGCATAGCAGTTCCTGGCCTATTCACCTTTTAGGTACCAACACTTTGCCAGTATGCGCATGAAAGTATGCACATTTTTAGCTAAATTACTATTGCTAGTAGTAAAGGCTTTAAAGCTAAATACGTTAATATTAAATATCTGTAACTTTAATAATGTCTCTCGTATTAGCAATTCTGTGTATATTATACTAACTTTCTGCCGCAACTTTTTCCGCTAACAAAAGAATCTTATCTGCAGGCTCCCGTCGTCGCCTCGCATCGTTTTGAGTTAGATAGATAGATAGATAGATAATACTTTTATTGCAACTCTATAAAACATAAACATGAACAAAAGAAAAAAAAATACAAAGTTACAATTTGGCGGTCATAACGCTTTCAAGCGATTTCTTCCAGACAACCAGTTGGATGGAGAGAGCTAATAAACTGTAAGATCAGAAGTGAAAATATGAAAACATGCTACAGCAAGTCGTTTTCATGTTACAGCAAATCTTATAAACACACTGAATATGAATCTTAACGTGCCGCTCACTACCCCAGTCGATCGCTGTCAAAACCAACACACTTGACCTCGAATCGCGTAATGCATGCTAATACGAGTATTCCAACAAGAACAATGAGTAATGGCTGCTCGGCCTGCTTGACCAGCGCCGTGACAGACAGACCGACGGCGCTTGTTTGACAATTAGATCCGTGTTCACCGATGCTATGATGTGTGACTCATCGTTCTGTAGAGATCGCTGTTCCCAAAACTATATTTTATTGTTTACATTTTGTCTAAGATGAGTTAGCAAGTGATTCTTCTTTGTCTGATGTTAATAATTATGCAATTTCAAACTGTCGCGTTCCTTTTTAAACCAGTAGCTTTTCCATTCTTCAGATGTTTGATTGCGGCTCTAATTTCCTCTTTCAGAATGCTTGGCTCCATTTCTTCATCAGTAGGTTCCGTGGGGGCAAAACATTGGGACTGAGGGTCCTGAAATAGTGATTGGCAGTCCACGTATCGGAGATTGCATCAATTTCAGTCACCATTACGCCGCAAGAGTTCTCTATAGCCCACGTTTTTGAGGTCTTCGTAATGGTGCAAATTTTTCGATCGGTCATCATAGGTGTGACCGTGACCACGGCCGGTGTAATTCAGTCGAAATGAGTGGTTCAACGATATGCCAATAATAACTTTACCACAAAATAAGAAGACTCCTTATTTTGTGAATACTAAATAGGACCTAGTTTTTTTAAACCCCAAAGTTGTTTTTTAGGAATGCAAAAACTTTTACGGATCTACTCGCGTTTATTTTACACATTACTTATTTAATATTTATCCTGACGTTTCGAAACCTTTGCAGGGTCTGTGGTCACAGGGGGTCGTCTCATAATTAATTGTTAGCTTGTATACCCTCATTTAATTTAATCAGGTGCGTTCCATTTTACGCAGAAAGAGCTTACAGTATCTTTTGGTCTGGCAGTTTGGTGTTGGCTGGGATTTAATATTTTGTATGATGGGATCCCAGGCTGGTGGTAGATTCCAACCATCTTGTCTATTGAAATTTGGATGTTTTTTAATTTCAATAGCCTCGCGTATCATCCTAGGGATGAATCGTTGTTCTCTAGCGAGTATTTGTGGTTCATCAAATCTGATGTAATGGTTAGGCCCCTCTAGGGAATGTTCGCATACTGCAGACTTATTTTCGCGCCTATGCTTGATGTCGGCTATATGTTCTTTAACGCGGGTTCCTACACTTCTCTTTAATTGCCCAATGTAAGTGAGCCCACAGTCGCAGTCCAGTTTGTACACTCCTGCATCTTGAAGGGGTATGTTGCACTTGACAGGTCGTAAAAATTGTTTTTTAGGGTTCCGTACCTCTAAAACAAAACCCTTAAAGGATCACTTTGTTGTCCGTCTGTCTGTCTGTCTGTCTGTCTGTCAATACCCTTTATCTCGGGAACGCGTAGAGGTATCGAGTTGAAATTAAAACCATATACTTAGGTCTGCGATCCCTTGTTTTTAAAGTAATGCATGTTCTTAGTACCACCTGGCTAGGTACCTCATTGCTATCTAAATCTGTCGTTTAGTGTTATTTTTTTATATTTCCATTAATCTAATTAAAACTGTTAATTTATAAATAAACTTAACTATCAACAAATTCAAATGGTTTCTAACGAAATGATCATTATAGATTCTATTAACGTTAACTCCCATCAATCTTCGGACATCTGACGCAAAATGCCGGCTGGCACCGAACCTGCGACCTCGATTTAGACGGCGATGGCATAATTCGCGATAATGACATGTCAGCGCAGCGTTCCCATCAACGTGATTGCCACTCCCTGAACGATGGAGTAATAATTGCCGAACTACTTACAATTTTCTTCCTTATTCATAAACTAGATTTTGACCTTTTTAACACCAGCGATGCATCGGGCGATACGGCTCATGAACTCGGTTATTTTTTGAATGTAAGTTTAATGAATAAATTCAAGTACGTATGTGTTTTTCTTGTCAAGTGCATCACATTGTTATTAATTCTGTTTATATTAGTGAGGACCTTTATTAGTAATCCTTTATTCTACAAAGAAATTACATTTAAAAACACGTTTAACAGGACATATACAAAGGTGAGCTTATCACTAGAAGAGATCTCTTCCAGCCAACCCTAGCTGTGGTGCAATAAACAAGTATGCGGGATTAATACCTAAATTGTAAATAATACTATAATAACAAACATATTTAAACTAATTGACATAACTAATTAAAAATAAAAATATCATGTTATAAATATATACATATATATACCTACATATTAAAATAAAAACTTAGCCATAAGACAGATAATGCTCTTTGAGCTTGTGTTTAAAAGATTCTACCGAAAAACCGGGTTAGTTGGCTTTCTGTTATTATGATTTTAAAGACCACCGGTTTAGACCCAGAGGTCCCGGGTTCGATTCCCAGCGGGGGATACATGTACATGTTTGTGTACTCGGTTTGGTTGGTGGTAGGGCTTGTTAGTCCGCCTGGCTAGAGATAAGATAGCTAGTGCCTTACTAGTTGAGGTTCCCGGGTAAAGTGCGCTTCCATCATTGGCCTTATCATCACTTTACATCAGGTGAGATCAAGGCACTGTGCTTACTTGTTGTTTTTTTAATTCCTTGCATCCTTAAGCACTTGGTCTTGATCTCACCTGATGTTAGGCCAAATAATGTTGATAAGGCCGAATTAAGGTTCCACTACAAAACTAGGGTAAGCTTCATACAGACGCGCACAAGACCACCTCACCTACGGATATGGAATCTCGCAACAGTTGCGCTGCGGACTGTTCCGAGCGGTTCCGAGATTTTTTGTAAGCAAAAAAAAGTTTTAATTTAAAATTATTTATTCAGTTTAGGCTACAAGTAGCTCTTGTGAATGTCACAATGCCATCGGTTCGTAAGTCTACTCTGGGCGGGAGATCTTGTTCTGAGAAGAACCGGCAAAAAACTCAGCAAATGTCAAGCTCTTTTTTTTATTTATAACACAGGATACTTTTTATCCCGATATTCCTACGGAAACGGGAACCACGCGGGTGAAACCGTGAGTACTTATTTAAATAAATAAGATGATGGTGGCGAGCCAAGCCGACAGACAAGCTCTACCACCGACCAAGCCAAGTACACAAACATATGTACACCTCTGTGAATGGAACCAGGGACCCCAGGGTCTGCTGAGACCGGCGCGGCGGTCTTAACCACTTGATCACATTATATGGTTAAGAATTATAGTTAGTGCTTAGTTATATTTTGTTGAAAATTATTATATTAGGCCTATGAAATTGACGTTTTGTATAAAGATTTTTTCTAAAATCATATTATTATTATTAAAAATTGTATAGTAGTGTGTTTGTTTTACTAGCTAAATATAGCAGACATTAAAAAGAAAAAAAATCAAGATCCTTCAAAGCTACAATGCAACTAAAGGTCAATTCCGCGAACAAAAAAGAAGTCAATTAAAAAAAAATGGGTGATAAAGACACAAAATGAATAATCATTGTGAGTTTTGAAGCCTAAGTAACATAGTCCTAATTAAAGGTGTATAATAATATTAACAACCGGTATTGACTTTTAGAAGTAATACAACTCTTAATAAGTGAGAAAAAAACGTCAATTTCATAGGTAAGGACCTATTATATTAATATTTTTCATTTTCAATTAAATAATTTCATTTAACACTAAACTAACCGTGTGTTTTATGTTAGTACCTACTTTGTTAAATGCAACAACGCGTTTGACCCCATTTTCGTCAAGCGTTAAGTGATGATGTGGCACCGTGTAGATGCGGCTACCCGTCAATGACTTCACCAGATCATTAATACTCAATTAAACTTGTTGGCGGGTTGTGAAGACGTGCTAAGTTATATTCCATGAGCGGAAATGAAATCTCTCCTGCTGACAGTCGGGTCATACGCACTAGCAACTACTTGTATCCGACCCGTGTTAGAAAAAGTTTGCTTTACTCAATGTTAACTAGGTACTAGATATTTATCCTACTAAAATTATAAAAATGCGAAAGTTTGTGTGAATGTATGTTCGTATATTTGTTGCTTCTTCTCGCTGCAACGGATGGATGGATTTGGATGGAATTCCGCATACAGATAGTTTATAACCTGGAATAACACATAGAATACTTTTTATCCCGATATTCCCACGGGAACGGAAACCACGCGGGTGAAACCGCGAGCGGCCGCTAGTTTAATAATAATTATTACCTACTACTTTTTTAATTAGAAAAATTGTTGAAATTATTTTCCACGAGCGAAATGTAACATATAGTTTCTGATATACGGGGTCTCGATGGCGCAGTAGTTAATGCGTCCGCTCTGCAATTGTTAAGGTTAAGCAATATTTGCTAAGGCCGGTCATCAGATGGGTGACCAAATATTCATTATCTCAAGCTTCTCCGTGCTTCAGAAGGCACGTAAGGACGTTAGGCTCGGCTGCATTTGCAGTTGATTACAAACACCAATCGGTACTGGACCCACTCGGTGGTTTATGGCTCGTACTCCCTTTAATTCATAGCCATACATCACAAAAAAGGAGACAAAAAATCATTTTAACCTTAAAAACACCAAAATTACAAAACAATAACCCCTAACGAAACGGCAGCGAATATGTAAATAAGACCCCGTATTGGGTCGGTTAGGCCCCGGACATAGCCGATTGAGAAATTAATTATGTGCCGAATGTACCGCCATCTGCCGCATCAATATTCAATCCGATTGGGACCAATAGGCCCGTGGTCGACAGCCAATCAATTGTGACCCCATTTGGGTCATTATATACCCCTTCCCGCTGAAGTAGCAGTTTGGGCCGAGCGGAGGGCGAAGGGTTAAGTTGGAATGGTCGACCAGACCGATGATTTACCGAGCATTTTGTATTATTAGCTCGCTGCTTTATTATAATGGTGTGACAAATAACAACAGTTTGGTTTGAATGTAGAATTAAACCTAATGGATTCATATTTCCATAGCATTTAATTAGTGTACGAGAATTAGTTTATCTTATAAATCAACTCGTAAATAATCATCTATATCGCTTTTCCGCTATTTTCTTTTTAAATGCATTGTTGATTGTAGCGAGATGAAAAAGTGTTTCGAAATTAAACATACCAAAATAAATTATTATTATAATTAAAAGAAGTTAAAAAAATATATATATATGTATAGAAATTTACACATAATTTTTACAAAAAAAAAAGGGACTCCAAATCGTTGCCAAGCGGGAGAGTGCCCAGAACGCTAGCGGCGTTGCCTCTTTGGATGACCAAACTTAGGCGTTGGCCAAAATACGCGCCAGCTCGAGGGTCACCAGTGGTCTCTATAAGTCGAGCGGAAATTTGTTCGAAAAGTTTTCGAGCTGCCGGTCCCCATGGTCCCAAAGTTTCAACCCCAAATTAATATTATATTAAAATATTATTTTTTTAAGCTACATTATAGGTGCCCGATTCTCCGCTCAACTATTTATCCCCTATTATATTTAGTACACTAATAGGTTTCCACGTAATTGGCACGATCGTTCACTGCGAGCAACCACGCATCTGTCATTGACAAAACCTATTTGGCTTGAGCACACTAACGCGAGTCGTCAGGCAGACGTGCCTTATGTATAACGTTTTTAATTAGATTGGAAATCAGGGTTGGCTTTACGAACGAGAAAAGACGCAAATTGGAGACCATTCTTACTCATAACATTTAAATTTAGATTCTCACTTGAAATTAAATGTTTAGTAACATTTTATTATTACTTCAGAAATACCACTAATAAAAAAGCATTAAAAAAAATGTCCGGAAAGGAACTTGATAGTAGCACCTTTACAAACAAATACGAATTTTACTTTTAATCTAAGTATACAATAATGTACTGTAATGTAATACGTGAAGCAAAAACTTTGTATCCCTTTTTTACGAAAATTGCGCAAACGGAGGCTTATGAAATTTCGCATACTTATAGTTTATATAGAAAAGGTTATCCGTATGTATTTTTTTTTAAATTATGCATAAAAATACATTAAATCAATAAAACAAACATGACACACACTACCATGTATTTGACACACACGCATAAATACTCTTTTCAATTTTTTTTAAATAGAGCTGAGGAGCGGCCAAATTCTGTCAATGCAAATCCAGACTCACATTCTATCTTTTTAATTTTTCATTGCTTAGGATACAATCCGTGCAGCCTTAATAAAATTACGGTTGAGTTTCGACCACTGGGCGACCACTAGTTTACATAAATAAAACAGAACGTATTGTTAGTTAGTTTAAGTTTATTTGTACAACTTTAACTATGTGTAGTTAATAAAACGAAGACTTAAGTCACCCCACCCCCTTTGACAAGTTTCGAGAGAGGAAACAAGACTATCCAGCATCCATACAGGAACTTGAGTATTCATTATTCATACTATCGCAACTTGTATATTCAGGCGTGTTTCACCGATCTCATACATATAGCGTCTCGAAGGGAAAAATGGCGGAGCAACCATCAAACTTTTGAACGCATCTAGAAACTATTCGACAACATCTGCCTTTGGTTCTGCTACTGAACTAAATTGAACCTTATATGTACATGTATAAGGATCATGCAACTGCTGCGAAGTGAATGTTGAAGTTTGCACAGCTCCGATTGGTATTTGATATAGAAAGGTCTTCCAGATCGAGTTGTTTGGCGATGTGTTGCCTGATTAAGGCTGTACTACACTTTGTGGTTGAAGGCTTTTTTAATATTATTAGGTATTATAAGCCGCTACCTTCTTTGTAACCTATTGATGCTATAATACGAGTTTGCTTTTGTTGATAGCATTTTTGCCTAGTATTAATAGTATTAATTTTATTTTTATAAAATAAATACAAGAAACATACTAGTTTACCTTTGATGCATAGTGCTTGGTTTTCATATTATCTTCTATTGATTAGTGGAAACAGTTCGCCCAAATCCACTCGCACCTTCACCACCACCTTCACCACCCTATAACCAATACTGATGGGTTCAGGAACTCCACATAAACAACAGCACATGGTGGGAATCAGGTTAAAACCCACCACACTGACCCTATATGTATGGGTTTGTTTAATGACGATCCTCTTAATACAGCAACTGGAACTAACTATTGAATTTGGTCACCCATCTGCTGACGTTACAAAGAAAGTGGCTCAACTTGCCTGATATCGCCATCTGAACGCGACAGCTGCCTAATCAAACTCCTCACATCTTTTTCCATTCATAAAACATTTTGTGCGTACGAGTGTAGTCCGGCCCTAACATTAGTACTATAACAGAATTAGAGTCATAAAACGACTGGAAAGGGTTCGGAGACGTATCTGTTGCGTAAATCTTTAGCAAACGGGCTGTGTGCAGTGCGGGCGTGGATTGACTCCGTTGGCTCTGTACTTTTACGACTCCGTTTATTGGGATTTGCTTATCTGATGGTGTAAAGTGAAGAAGTCTGATACGTTGTTGTGTGTCATTGGGACGACGGTATAGTGTTTGTGTAACATTGCATTGTTCTACCTGTATAACTTTTGTAATGAATACACTCAGAAAATTGTCTTTTATTTCGTACTAGTATATACAAACGGGAAGCGCTAGACTTTTATCGCATCCGATGGCAAGTGACGATAGGATTGGGCCGATGGTGAAATCGCACTTCACCAAGAATCCATAACTACTAAGGAACAAGCTGTCGTATATTATAGCAGTCGGAAAACAGCAATTGTCGGAAAATTTCAACTGTCTAACTATTCACGGTTCATGAGATACAGACTGGTCACAGACGCACTGACAGACAGACGGATGGACGGCGGAGTCTTAATATTAGGGTCCCGTTTTACCCTTTGGGTACGGAACCCTAAAAAGTTGTCTTAATTGTCTCTTTTATCAAATTTTGTGTAAGTGTCAATGAAAAAATATTTCTATTCTATTCTAATTTTATCTAATCCATAAAAGACGGAAGGGTGGCATGCCCAAACTCTTTCTAAATCCATGTATCATTTATAATCCCATTATGTCATAATAACGAGTCAGAAAACAACCCAGTTTGTAGACATGTGAATCTTTGAACAAATACAAGATAGTAGATAATGAAAAAAACGTCACATGTCGTTTTCTTATGGTGTCTGTGACAGATCTAAATAAGCCTGGCAGAGAGATTAGAGCTTAAACAAATATTTATGCGGTCCTGCACGAGAGATTATGTTGTAGCTGTGAGTAGGGGTAACGGTGTAACTTAATAAATTTCATAAATTAAGTTTAAACAATAATAATAGAAATCACTTTAGTTATTTTGTTTTCTGATATATAACTGTGTTGAAAAAAACTTTAATGTGACTTTCGTGTAATAATATTGGTGACAAACAACTTTTTTGTAGATTATTAGTCGAATAGATGCAATACCTATTATTTAAAGTTGCCTAATTACGAACAGTGCCTGAGTGGTGGAACTGAGTGGTAGAGCCACGTTGCGTTGCAGCACGAAATGGGCCGGCTCGCCCGGCGTAACACCACCCTTTCACAGAATATCGGCGTGAAACAACGGCGTTGCTGTTGTGTTTCGTCCGGTGAGTGAAAGTACCGGAGGCCCATCTCTCACCCCTCCCCCCTCCCAATTCCTACTCCCTTCTCAAGATCCAACTCCTTTCCAAGGTTGGCAACGCATCTGCGATAACTTTGGTTTTGCGGGTGTCTATGGGCGGCGGTGATTACTTTCCATCAGGTGACCCGCCTGCTCGTTTGCCTCCTTTTAAAATAAAAAAAAAAAAAAAAGTTTAAATAAGGTTGATGCTTAGCAATTAAGATAAATTAATTCTTACTATATTTTTATTATTATTTATTTATTATTAATTATCAGCAATTAGCTTTCCGCTGCTGAGCACAGGCCTTTCCTCCCTTGTTCCACCTAGGTAGTTCCTGAGGTAGTTCGTGCCAATTCTTCAAGTGGGAGTCCAACTCATTCCGCCATCTTCGTCTAGGCCTTCCACGCTACTATTTATTAATAACAAAATAATCTACAAAATTGAAGCAATTTAACTTATTTTGTAACGTCATTTTTGTTCAAAATTATAGTAAGTATGTTCAGACAGCCTCGACCTCAGTCTTTCTGTGACCACGTCCTCTGCAAAGGGTTTGAAATATCACCAACAATATGACAATATCTAAAAACGCGAGTCAATTCGTATCATCATCATCATCATCATCGGCCTATATTAGTCCACTGCTGGACATAGGCCTCCCCTAATGAGCGCCATAGCGCCCTGTATACCGTGTTTCAATTCAATGTGTACTGTTCGTGTATACCTACTTTAAATAAATAATATATACATTACAAAATGTTTTTGTTCTGTTACCTATGTTTGTTAATTACAATTAATTACAAAAACACAAATGTGCAATCAGAAGGGTGCAGGTTCAAATCCTGCTCTTGGAGTTTTTTTTTAACATTTGTGTTTTTGTAATATACATACATTACAGTTTCAAATAACTATAAGTAGTTAATTTTCAAATATGTAATACGTTCCGATGTTTAGGTAATAGATAGTTTAACCTTTGTTAACGCAAGTCATAATTGAAAATTTTAAGTTACACCCTTTTACAAGCCGCGCCTAGTAAGTTTACACATGCGTCGCTGAGACAAATCTCGAAGACAAATTATTCTTCAAGTCACTTAAGCGTTTGACTAAATCACTTTTTAATGAAAAAAAAACATACGTGTTTTACATCTTGGAACCCTTGTTATTATTTTAATGTATTTATAAACGCTGCATGCGGTAGGTGTGTTAAAGTATAATTATGAGAGAACCTCGATGACACAGTGGCGGTTTCGGGTTGTATCTTGAAAAGACGGGTCATAAGAAAGGTGGGATGGATGGATATCTCGAGTTCCTCTGTACTTCTAAAGACACGCAGAAAAGTTAAAGTCACCATCAAACCACAGTTAGTTAGCTTTGGTTCAAGTAAGAAGGCCGAAGTCTAGCAGAGAATTGTTGTAGACTGATGATGATGACGCAGATGATGAGAGGAGCTCGATGGCGCAATGGTTAACGCGCCCGGTCTGCGAGTGCTGAGGTTAAGCAACTTTCACAAAGGCCAGTCATCGGATGGGTGACCAAAAATTTATCATCTCGAGCTCCTCCGTGCTTCGGAAGGCACGTAATGCCGTTGGTCCATGCTGCATTAGCAGTCGTTAACAACCACCAATCCGCAATGGGCCCGCGTGGTGATTTATGGCCCGTTCTCCCTATCCATCCATAGGGAAGGCTCGTGCCCCACCAGTGGGGACATAAAAAATGAGCTGATGATGATGATGAAGAGAAACACATTTTGTAAATGAAATATGACTGAGGCGTGGTAGCTCAATTTTAAGAGCGGAGAGAAGACTTTGGCAAGTTGGATTTACGAGTCTTACATGATGCACTGTAGCTTTATTTAAGTGTATTATTTATTTTAGTATAATATTTCGTAAAAAGTGAATCATTTCACGTGTAAAATGTGTAATGTTCGCGTAAACTTAGAAAAGAACTGTCATATTTAAATTATTTAAAACGCTCAAAAGGACAAATACACATGTATTTCAAAAAGGCACATTTGATGGTTACAGACGTAAGAAAAACTACCAAGCCCCAAGCAGATTTACAAAAATATTGTTCAGGGATTACTTAGGCTCGATACAATATTGATTACCTATACAAAATGGGAGAACAACACAAGAAAAAATCATAATCATACCGTGCCGTAAAAACTGTTCTTGCCAAAGGAAAAGTAACATCAGACAGCACTCTCCTTTCAAACGAGAAAAAAGGTGACTTTAACAAGCTGGGACTATAAAAAAATTCGTAATCGCATCTTAAAAGCACGAAAGGCTGAGCCACAGGATACCTATCGATAAATCTTTGGAAACAAAAGAAATATCGTCTATAAATCGGACCGCAATGCAATATACGTCTATTAGGCGGGTACTTGAAAAGCTCTAAATCTTTGACCACCCCAAAACAGGAGTGTTTTTACAGTCTAACCTATATCTATGTTGTAAGCAAGTTTAGGCAGAGGGATAGTATTTTTATTAAAATCATTTTTGTTTTAGCAGTATTAATGCTATACACAGGTGACGGCCAGCTCCAATAAGATACTCATGTTGATTCATTTTTAGATAGATAGATATTACTTTAATTGCAATAAGTTTACAGACTTTCGATTTTTCGTGTTTTTTTTTAATAAAGATTAGTAAAAATTAATGCGCTATTATCATGTTAATGATAGTCCAGTCAGATAACCCACCCAGAAACCTAATAGATCCGTTCGGCTAATGACGTTTTTGTAAACCAAATTAATAATAGATTAGTGCCCTATACATTCTAAACTAGCGACAGTCCGCAATTTCGCCCGCCAAAACACACGTATCCCGTGATCCCGAGGAAATTTCATAAAATACGGATCCTTTATATCTCGTCAACATTATAAGAGGTACCTCTGCGCAAAATTTGCGCAATATAAGCTGGTTAGTCTTAAAAAACTATACCTACTTTTAAGAACAAGCTTTTCGTTTATTGTATGGATGGCGTTGGAGAGAGTTATTAACACCCGAATGGTTCTAAAGAATGTCGTGTCCAACTCCATTTATTAATCAGAAAATGGTTTATGATAGAATACTTGAGTTGTAGACATAAATATTCTAAAAGGTTTTACAGCCCACAATAGAGTCGTTCATAGTCATAATATTATACTTTGTTTGATTGTATGTTACTAATACTTTTCACTTTCATTCATAACTTACTGTAAGGTATTTTTGTTAATTAGCTTGCAACATGATTATAAAGATGTTCCTCTTTCAGGTACTTGACACCGCACAGTATGTAGTAAGTCTAGATTATATACATTATTAACACAATATGCTGCCACTCATTACTAGTAAGTATAAATAAATTGTCTCTGTCTCTAGGACTACAGACTCGATATTTTCTTTTCCGCCGCATTTGATAAATTTTTAAATCGCCCAAAATGGGACCCGCGGGCGTTGCAAGCACATAGGGTACGCGTGACTGCACTCGATACGGCCTCATGACGTTATGTCTATTAACATAAAGTACAATATCGAACGAACTGATTGCTACCGAGTGAAATAGTGGAACAGGTATGGTACTCGTATGGTGCAATAGAGTTTGAAACGGGTCTAAAATGTTTAAATAATACGTTTATGCGGTACTCTCTTCGCTTAGGAATGAGGCTTATTTCCAAATAAGCAGGTAGCTGGTTCACGATAAACCGATTTGTTAAAAAAAGTGAACTGCTAGTTTGATCATATAAAAATGTTAAGTTATTCTAAAGATTGACATCTATCTTACAAATCGCCATATTAATTAATAGATCTAGGTTAGAAATTAATTGTTAGTTGATCTTTTGTATGCCATATTTTTCCAATTATACAAGGGTTTTCTTAAATTTAAATCTGAATTTGTGGCTCAGTGGTATGCATTAGAAGGGGTCAATATCTTATAAGTCAAGATGCAATGTTTGTGACTTTGTGTGTTTGTCTGTAGGTATGTCGGGGCTAATCTTTGGAACTACTGGTTCAATTCCATTAATTGTTTTACTGATTGAATGCTATATACCTTCAACCTTGTCTATACTATTAATAAAAAGGTAACGTTTTGACTTTGTTTGTTTGTTTGTATGACGGGGCTAATCTCTGGAACTATTTGGTCCGATTCCAAAAAAAAAATTCACTGATAGAATGCTATATACATTGTGTATAACATAGGCTTTATTTTATTTTAATAAAAAAAGTTTTATTTAGAAAAAAGTTTTTGTTTTGTTTATTATAATTTTTAACGCAAATTTTGTTGCGAGCAAAATACAAAAACACAAATGTTGAAAAATTCCCACGAGCAGGATCCGATCACAATATTTTTACAAATACTAAAGATCAGTTATGAATTAGGCAAGCTATTTATAAAATGTTTCTGTTTTCGGCCTAGGTGTATATAATTTTATATAAACAAAACTGATATTAATGACGGTAGTTGTTGACATTGAATGGGCGGCAAAGTAAAAAAGTAAATAGTGTTGAATAATTTCGGCGGGCTGGTTAGAACCACGATAGCTCAATTGGGGAAGCACCTGACTCGGTATGTCAGAAGGGTGTAGGTTCAAATCCTGCTCGTGGAAATTATTTCAACATTTGTGTTTTTGTAATTTGTTCACAACAAAATTTGCGTTAAAAATTAAACATTTGTGTGTTTTCTTTCTTCAAAATCTCAAACCTAAGCGGACGAAGACGCTGGTAAAGTGCTAGTGGGTAGATAAAAACTTAATGACAGGAAAAGGTCAGAACAAATGACGGTTGACATTTTAAAAGAAGAAAAATTTAGACAAGTATCCTAGTCTGCCAGCACACGTTTTCCCTCCTTCCTATGACATAGGGTCCTTCAAACGAGGCGTGAAGAGGCACCTTGTGTGCCGGCGGAGTGGGGGGTAACTGATGCTGCGTTGTTTTTACGCTGCACCAGTTGTCATCGCATCTGGGCTCCATATTACCTTATGATCAGGTGAAATAGAGTAATTTGCCGCTTGCTAAGTATAAAAAGGTATAAGTACTCTGTAACAGGCGTAGTTACATTACATCTCCAATTATGATTTTCATAAACGCCTTCAAACACTTCACCAACAAATCAATTTTAAACGATGGCCATTACGATATTTCCTCGAGGTCGCTCAGGTCAAGACATAAGGATAAATTCAGCACATCAATCGTGAACAGTGACCGGGCAGTTGGTTTCCGTTCTCGGTTCGACGCCCCGTTAGGCCCCAGGCGTCTTTCGGCCTAGGTGTACAGATTTATGCGTTCGAAATGTTTGTGCTTTGTTTCTTCACTATTCCTGGAGCTATGAAGAGAGGATGAGGTAGGTCTTAGACGCTAGTAGTCATACTAAGATTGGTGTTACCTTAAGTTTGACCGCACGACTGCATTTCTTTCTTATTCTCTAAAGTGAAGATGTGTTGTAAAGAATAAAAGGCTGCTGTATATCATGTTCAAATACATTGTTTGACACTCTATAATGCTTTCTACAGATTTTAGTACCTTAATCTATACTAATATTATAAAGGTGAAAGTTTGTTTGTTTGTTTGGTTGAACGCGCTAATCTCAGGAACTACTGGTTCGAATTGAAAAAATATGTTTGTGTTGCATAGTCCATTTATTGGGGAAGGCTATAGGCTACATAACATCATGCTATGACTTATTAGTCATAGCATGATGTTATGTACTCCTATTGGAGTGGAGCAGCAATGAAAATTGACGCGAGTGAAACCGCGGGGTACAGCTAGTGCGTTTATAAATCTGCGTTTAATAACCATCATCATCATCCACATCATCCCGTCTCAGTTCGCTGGACTGGACACAGGCCTCTGCTGATGCATGCTATTGATTCCGATCTTTTTTTTTAGTAAATGGCAGTTTCGCAATGCCTGATAAGAAGTGTCAAATCAAGTAAGTCGTAGCTCCATGTCGCTGTAGCCCGAACTCCGTCAGATAGGCGCAGGCGTCAGATGTAATTTACAACACATGCGCGACCCCTCGCCTGGCAACTCTGATCCATCTGAGACGAGCGCTGTTGCACTTAAATGTGTTGGGTTGAAGTCGCAGGTTTGTTATGGCAGTAAAGGAGTTAGGTATCGAATTACAAATTCTACAGTATACGTGGGTTCCACGTTTCATAACGCGTGCAACTATCCCTTCATTCTTCATAGAACCAGGCATAATTGTGTGAATTATTTTCCGTGGTCTCTATTCCTCCGTGAACAAAGATGTTTGGTGACTTCTAACTGTAGCACTACCAAAACTGGAATTCTCTCCTAGAACACGTGTTCTCTACTTCTTACAACGTGGCGTTCTTTAACCCTTTTACACTCAGATGGACGTATATTTCTACCACATTTTGAACTTTATGTGATTGAGATAAGATTGAAAACCAATGAAATATTCAATCATGTTATCTCTGTTAAACTTGCGGATCGGCAAGACTAACTGACGACGATTCTTCGTCATCTCTAAAGCTAGTTTTCTATAAGTATGACAATGTCTTAACGGGTGATCAGCCCATCCTGGTAGTCCTATTATTTAAGCCTTTATTTTAAGAATTACGAATTTAACATTATAATCATCAAAAATTATGGTGACGAATAATGAATATTAAATGAATATGAATATAAAAAACAATTGAGATGCTATATCAAAGATTTTGAGCCCTCTTCAACCCTACCCATACATTACTTCTACTAAATTAACATAACACAAAGTATTATTCTATTGTGCATTCAATTATAACCGCAGCACGGTCGAAAGTTAATATTGTATAAATATCTGAGCTAAACACAAAGACTGGATATCCAACTGCCACTACATAAGCAGAATGTACTAGCAATATAGCGTTGTACATTTATTATTAGTGCACCCCACAAAGTCGGGGATTAGTTCGTAGCAGGTGTCTTGACCCAGTTGTCTGAACTAGGACCTATTTATTTATTACACAATCCGATCTTGTTCCTCTGCAGGTTTTCATTCAAAAGTTCTGTGAGTTGGTGAATCCAATCCGAATTTTATGGTCTAGTTAACACTCCGAAAAAATTTTGTCTCCAGGAAAGGTTTTTGATTATTTCTTTTGAGGCAATATAGGTAGACTGCTGTAGGTACTTTGATTAATACCTAATGGACTTATCAAATATATTTTTAACTCAGTTATGATGGAGTACCTAATTCAGCAATCTAATACAATAAATGAATGATCGGCTATTCTTTTGATCACAATGAGATGAGAGTTCCCAAAATACAAAAATTTAAGACATACGTTAAGGAAACACTTTTAAAAAAGGGCTAATACAATGTAAATGATTATGTTCATAATAAGAATGCATGGAACTGACATTCCTCCAATTCTCGCACACTGTATAGGTATAAAGCGTCATTCTGTAGTTTTGAATACACAATGCCCGAGTACGTTATTATATTAGAATAAAGTGTAATGTTAAGTAAATGTATAGAGGTAAGCATTATTTGTAATTCAAAGCTCTTGAAATTTTTTAATTGTAAATCTATGCTAATATTATAAAGCTGAAGGTTTGTTTGTTTGTTTGTTTGGTTGATCGCGCTAATCTCAGGAACTATTGGTTCGAATTGCAAAATTATTTTTGTGTTGAATAGTTCATTTATTGAGGAAGAACATAGGCTATATTACATCACGCTATGACTAATAGAACGCGGGTGAAACCGTGGGGCACAGCTAGTATTGTATGATTTGGTAACGCCATACTTTTTTTTGTGAATGTCGTTCGTTACTCATAATAAAGCTGTAGAGTATATTGCGCCCATTCTTCTCCACAGCTAAAAAATAGACGTCCTGAATGAGTGTAGATAAAAATAAAAATGAATGGACGATTCGAAAGCACTTTTCGTAAGTTTATTTGATTGAAATTTACTTTGACTCTTACTTTGACAAGTTTATATCTACCTACAGTTTGAGAATTAAGAAATTGTTAGGCGTAACGCACATCTTAGCCAAAGAATGCCTTCATATGGCTGAAAATGTATCCATAGTATGTAAAGATAATAACTATATGTCGGAGACGTGGCGCTAGCATCGCTTAGAAACGACAAGTATAGTCTATACTTAGTGTGGTCTGCGCAGCCTATGCTCTATGGTGCGCGAAACGTCAACGTCAGTTGGCTTGGCGCGACAACGGACTGGACACATTTGAACGGGAGCGGCCGGAGAGTACGCACGTGCAGAACTCACTTCGTTTCTATAATCCATTTGCATCGGGCAACTATTTCTAAATATCGTAATTGTGATATTAAAATAACATTAAAGTGACTGTAAGGAATACGACTGCGTCTTTATTTTGAAGATCCAAGATGAACTGTGTTACCGACGAATCAGAGTTTGCTCGGCCGTCCTACTACAAACCACCCTCGCCGCCGACATATATATAATTAAAAAGTAACACTTCTGGACAGCTAACTGGTCTCATATAATCTAAAAACCTCGTAACAATAGACCAATTCCACGACAAAAACAAAAGAGTCTGATCTAAAGTCGCCACTTAATAGAAAATAAAATCCTTTTAAACAAAACTAACACTGAAATATATCTTCTGAAAGGACGTATTAACTTAAAACAATGCGACTCTGAACTGTAATAATGTTTGCCAACCATCCCATCCCTGTCGGAACCACAAAATCTCTTAAAGCATCTTCCATTGCTGCAATATTGTGCAGCGAAAGGTTTTTTCACATTACCGTACAGCAATGAATGGCAACTGTAATGAAAAAGATAGCGTAAATGTGGCGGATGGTAAAAGCAGAGAAGATTAAGTCGCAACAGAGCAAGAAAGCGGGGGTAAGCGATAAGATATCATATAAGACGAATGTTTCGGACTTAATAAAGACATTACTTGTATAATAAAAGGTGGTGAGGCGTTACGGCGAACTTATGGCAGTCATAATACGAGGACGGGGATAGAATTACTCATAACGATAACAATGTCACGGATGCGGAGGAAATCATAGCCGCAGATATAATTTGTGATAAAAACAGTTTCTCTTGATGAAACTAAGGATTTGGTCTGCGAGCTATGATAAATGTGAAAACTTTTAAAACTGCTTTGTAAGACATTAAGGGCGTTAAGTATGTTAGCGTAGTTACGATTTGAGCCCTCAAAACTGTATTTATGTAATTCGTTTTGAGTTAATAACATCATGGGAAAGAATCATTTTCGGTCCATATCGGATAAAGCCTTGGCCTACGGGTCTACCATAACAGACAGGACAGTGACAATTTTTTTTTTTTGAAGTGAAAACATCTTTAGCGACGTTGTACACTTTTTTTGTAATAGGTAAAAAATGTTAAATTCGCGTCAGGAGACGTGACCGTCAGGACACGTGGCCTGATCGAAAATTCGGAAGACGGATGACAGCCGGCGCGGCGTAGGAGAGGAAGTATCACCCTCTCTTTCTACGACGCGGCGAAAATGTATACCTGCTGTTTCGTTTAGGCGGCGCAGGGCGCTTACGCGAATGTTCGAGTGCTTTTGTTTGTGTACGATAGCGCAATAAATAAATATTGTATTCTACCACATAAATGATAATACTTTTATACTGATAATTGAAGCAATTCGTGCAAAATTATTCCCTAACCATTCCAAAATATCAAAAATGCACAACGTTAATATTCAAGTTTTCACTTCTGCCGGCACTCCCGGAGTGCAACCCGTCGTTTTTTTAATAATATTACCAACAAGACTTTTAACATAATAAAAAATAAAATAAAAATATTATATAATTGTTAATTAGATAATTAGACTTAAAATATAAACTAAGCAAACAACAAATGTTTACAGTTTTTATAATATAACTAGCTGACCCGGCGGACTTCGTACCACTTTTACAGTTTCTATGACAACAAAACAAACATCGTTGAACATTTTGTATTGGAAAATTAAATTTTCGTTTTTAGTATTTTCCGTTTATTTTCTCACCGTTTAAACCTTTCCTGAACTTCCACAAATATTTCAAAATCAAAGTTATCCAAATCGGTCCAGCCATTCTCAAGTTTTAGCGAGACAAACGAACAGCAATTGATTTTTATATAGTATAGATTTTTTTTTTAAATATTTGTTTTAAAAGTAATCACCTATGTCTGGGTAACTGCTCTTTTGACTGAGCTGCTGAGACAATGGTTTCCCTACAATTAAATCCTACTAATATTATAAACGCGAAAGTTTGTAATTATGGATGGAGGATGTTTGTTACTCTTTCACGTAAAAACTACTAAATGGATTTGGATGAAATTCGGCATACAGATAGTTTATAACCTGGATTAACACATAGAATATTTTTTATCCCGATATACCCACGGAAATGGGAACCACGCGGGTGAAACCGCGAGCGGCCGCTAGTGTTTGATAAATTATTAGATATTACCACAAAATAAGGGTAATATTACACTAAAAATTAAGATAAAAACGAGGTGTTACTATTAAATAAAGTAAGTATTTTAATTTGTTATTGTGCCTTAACAATGCTATGTTATATTTCACGAAAATAAAAATATCAATTAAAATATACCTACGCCTTACCTTAGGTGGGTTTGACTTCATTTTCTATGGCTGTTTTAGTTTTGATACAAATGTATTGTAAATACACAGTAGCAATTTAAAATCACTAACGTTGAGTTCAAATACCTCACACTATTGTGATTCTCTTTGTGATTGAGAAACCATGCGTCTATAATTTTGTTTCTCTAGTGTGGCGCGACGCGACGACGACCGGGCTGGTTGTTTTTTTAAATAAATATTATGATGACAATTGTTCGCGCCTAAATACGCACGGGGCGAGGGGCGCGCGGGAGCAGCATCGCCGCGACAGCGCCGAGGACGCCCGATCGGGCTGCTCGGCGGTCATCGGTTTCCTTATAATTTTCACTTGCACACACGCCTCCGGCAAGGACGGTTTTTTAATGTTAATAATATTCTACTTGACCAGACATTGTAAGAAGAGCGGAAGTAAAACTATATTTCACATTATCAAAGGTGCATTTATTTCTTGTCCTGCCTATACAACAATAGTTTAGATCAGAGACATTTTCTGCCTCTACTAAAGCATGTATTGTTTTCAGTTTGTTTGCCTATTCACTACGAGCTTTTATTAATTTCTTGTTAACAAACAGTAATAACAAAGTTATGAATGTAAATTCCTTAAAGAGAATGAAACGATTGCCACGTGTTATCTGTCACTTTTACGAATTCCGTGTGCCGAATAGCCCGCCTACCTGAATAGTCCCATCTCTTGACAAGAGTATCGACAAAATGTAAAATCCAAATATTAGCTTAGATGCATGAAAGCACTAAAGCACAGCTCGCCGGCAAAAGGCTGTGCAGCCGAAATAAAAAAATATAAGATCGGTTAAAAGCGAATATTGGCTGTACATTTTGAACTCTAATGCCTAGTGATAGAAGGAGTTTCACATGGTAACATACTAGGGCCGCCATATTTCAGCGTCCAGGCGATTTCTAAATTTGAACGCCACTCCGGGCATTCCGATTCGGTTTTGAAAAGGCAAGTGGCGCTTCAAATTTATGGCCGATTCGACTACAGCATCGCGGAGCATAATCAATTCTAATTCGAGAATAGTGAGACGTATAATGGTTTGATACATGTTGAAAGACGTTATGTCGTGGTTCACTGTGGCCCGTTTATGGATCTAATTTGATAGTTGACGGCTACAGTCCAAACTATCGTTCTAAACGGAACTGTGGTTGCAGGCTGTAGTATTAAAGATAGTTTGTTGAATGAATTCGATCATCTTCGATATCTATATGGAAAATGAATGCGTCAGTAGTAAAACTTGAAGAAACTCTATCAGATTGAATGGAAGACATGTTCTCATAATATGACTGCTGACTTCGACCAACTTGTCAAGATCATCAGCTACTCATTGAAAGTAAATACTTTTTACGAATCGTCTCGCTTTTAATTGTTACATATTATATCATTCTCGACCTGAAGAAGGGGGCGGGAAGTAGTTGGATGCGTAAGGCGGTGGACCGGGTGTGGTGGCGATTCATTGGGAAAGCCTATGTTCACCAGTGAACCTCTGCAGGCTGAGGATGATGATGATGATGATGATGATGATGATGATGATGATGATGATGATGATGATGATGATGTTGATGATGATGATGATCTTTGACATGCCTTTTCGAATACCCACGTTAATAATTTAGAACAGAACGCATAAGTTAAAAAGTGTATATTTACTCCATTATCAAGTTGCACACTTTCGATCTATTTAAAATCGTGGCTCAGTCCTACAAAGCAGCAACGAGTGAATGGTGAATGGAATGTGAATGAGTGAATGAAAGAGCTCTGAACACATGCGCCCATTAGTCAGCTACAGCCGACCATTATCCTAATGGGATCTAAAGCCGCTCGCCCATTTGATGATAGATCAGTAATACGTAGTAATGTTTAAAATAAAGACATTTTAATCTGACTGCTTGCTACCGTTTGATTGGCCTGGGATAGCATGTAGGTTATATTTATGCTTCATTTGAAGAGCGCGCTCCAATTTTGAAGAGCACTGATTAGAACTGATGGGTGTAGGGTTTAGTTAACTGCAGTGGAAAATGTAAGTAATTAAAATAAAACTAATTTCTATTCTATTTTTTTACTTACTTATTTAAAATATCATCGTTATAGTAAATATGATTAATTAACTTAGATTTTAACTTAATATCAACAATTATATAAATAGGTAAAGTACTGCATGCAAATACATAAAAAAACCAAAAAAAATAATCTTTAAAATGAGAATTAAAATAGAGACAAAAATGAAATAAAAAAACACAATTAATAATTATTTCATTAAAATTTTAAATAAATAAAGCGAAAAATAATGAATCTAATCACAAAACATATTAGGAGTTATGAGACTTCCTGAAGCTGCGTATGTCCAATTCCATATCTGCGAATGCTATTCCGAGATGCAGTAATGCAAAACACAATGTTTGACACAAAATTTTCTGTATCACTACTGTGTATCACTACATCGTTAATTCATGAGACTCTTTATAAAGTATAAAGCTGCTATAGAATTATGAACGCTAATACAAATTTATGTACCAGCTCTTACAGCTCAGAAGCCACAAGATTACGTTGCAAACAGACGGTGCAGTTATTTAGAATGAGCTGCGGTCACACAGCCACGCTGCTCGCTTGCCCTGAATTAATATGGGAACTAAAGTTTATTTTAATGGACACACAAATTATACTTGGTATTGCAACTACTTTGGAGGTACAGTGGCCCAAGAAAGTGGTGTACCAGTTTTGATTTAGTTTTCTAGACATCGAAAATTACAACAACGTTCATACTAGATATCACTGAAAGAGATGCATAATAATGATGAAAAACCTAATTGATAAGTATTCATACGGCGTAGGTCACTTATCAGTGCATGACATTTTAACCTTTATTACAAATGGATAAGACATTAATTACTGTAAAGAAAATATAAATTTTCTAAACGAAAGTAATAAAAACTATTTATATAAGACAACCAAATTATATTTGATAAAAATAAAACTGACAATTGACAATTTGTCAAAACAAACAGTAATCTAATCAAATAAAGATAACAATAGAAGTTGTCAGATCGATCTGCAAGCGAAACTAATCTTTATTGCCTATGAATCTGCCATGCGACATTCAACTTTAGGGTGGTAAACCAATTTTTTGGGCGACCTTACATGATTTGATACGTGTTTAGTTTTCCACCGCCTCTGTGGTCTAGTAGTGTTCTTAAGCCCAGAGGTCCCGGGTTCGATTCCCAGTGGGGGGTACATGTCTGTGTTCTCGTTTTGGTTGGTGGTAGGTATGGTAATATGTTACCATAGCATCAATGTTTGTAGCATTGTTGTGTTCCGGCAGTTAGAGATAAGATAGCCAGTGCTTCGAAAGTAGAGGATTCCGTTTGAAGTGCGCTTCCATGTTCTGAAGGCAGGAGATGAAGGCACTGTCCTTACCCGCAAGATATAAAAAAGGTTTGTCAATAAAACTTACAGGAGTGAATATCAACGCTTAAGTGTATCTAGAAATAATACGATATAATCACACAAATATTATAAAAACGAAAGTTTGTGTGTACGTATGTTCGTATAGTTGTTGCTTCTTCACGCTGCAACGGATGAATGGATTTGGATGAAATTCGGCATACAGATAGTTTATAACCTGGATTAACACACAGGATAGTTTTTATCGATATTCCCACGGGAATCGCACTATAAATATAGTAAAAACGACAATTTTATTTTAAAATTTCAAATTTTCCAATAAAAAATTATTTGTTTGTTTTGTTGTCATTGAAACCAAAGAGAATTGAATCACTTGATGGAAACTGTCAAAGCGTTACGAAGTCCGCCGGGTCCACTAGTAATGTAATATTTTTGGTATTGATAATATAATAATGGGTACTTACCTATGAAATTGACGGTTTCTTCACACTTATTAATAGCTGTATTACTTCTAAAAGTCAATACCGGTTGTTAATATTATTATACACCTTTAATTAGGACTATGTTATTTAAGCTTCAGTAATAACAATGATTTTTCATTTTGAGTCTTTATCGCCAATTTTTTTTTATATTGACTTCTTTTTTTGATAGATGAGACCGTTGGATAGATGGCACCACTGCCGCTAAAAAGCAATCAAAATCAAAGCAGTAAAATAATTCAGTGCTTACGTCAGCCTTCCCGGTAGCATAATGGTCAGTGCAGCCGCCCGGATTGCGGAAGACCCAGGTTCGATTACTGGCTGGGTCAGATAGGCATTTAATATTTTCACATTTTTTTTTATTGTAGATTTATTTAATTCGGTCACTTGGCTTGAAAACCATCCCTCTTATACATAAAGTCAAATCCAACCTAACAGACTTTAAAAGGTCCTATCAGATTTTATCTCTATCAGAGATTATGTTTCTCAGAAAAAGTTTCTAATCTCTAAAAAAGTCTCCAATATCCGTATAAAACTTTTTTGTGACATGAGCCCATTTTACATTTTGAAGTTAATAACATTTTCTGTAAAGCCTTAGATCTTTTCTTATACAGGTAATGATGCTGACACTTAAAATAGGCTTACTGTTGTAAATTGCTAGCGTGTCAACGGTTCTTTTAAACTTGTTTAGTGTATATCGATTGAAGCGTCGAAATAAATACTGTCTGATGATATTTAAAACATGAAGAGTGATTGGATTTTATCTGCTTTTATCTTTTTGCTGAGGTAAGTTGGCTTTCTCAAAAAACAATTACTTTTAAAATAAAGCTGGATATAATAATAATAATGTAAGTGTAGGTATATTGCTTGATTTGGTTACGCCATATTTTTTTTGTAATTGCCTTTATCTGCATAAAAAAGCTGTGCTTGCGTCCATTCTTCTTTTTATAAACAAATTATTGGACGATTCAGAATTCCGATTTTAAATGGTCGTTTTAACTTTTTTGTTTGTTCATAGGTTAGACTTGGATTGTTTCTGATCTGATGGTGATATAAAGATTGACACGTACATGATAACATTACAAACGGAACAATTTATGACGATAAACACATCGTTCACTCATTCCCATAGGGTCGAACCGAACGTTCGAACGAAAAGATCTGGCACAATCAGAATCAGATAGACAGCTCACTCGTATAATCGATTCAAACTCGATTCAAACTCGACTCTGTCACCATTCAGCCGGCTGTTGTCGTTGCGCCCGTTGCGAATGCGAAATTTGAATTTGTAAAGAACTAGACTATGGACCATTCCGAATGGATCGTCCAATCATAAAGTTTGAAAAGAATTTTCTGTTGATGGCTTACTTTACAAATGTGGAATGGTTGTGCTAAGCGTTTGTTGATAGTCGAACGGCTGAATGCGAGAAATCGATGCTCAGGTTGAATACGAGAATTCGATGGTCAGGTTACATAATATATTCTAACGTACTTCTCCCAACAAGAGGTAAAGAGGTATGCAGAGCATCAAAGTCCCCATTTTATTTGTCCCCAATTAAACCGCTTTTAGTGACCTCCACGCCATGCATTTAGCACAATAAAAGTAGGGCCCTAAAGTTGAATAGATTATATTAGTGATAGGCTGCTCTACCCGATCGCCTGATGTGTGAGCATCTTGGAACCCTTATGCATTTACAAACAATATCTTACATTTTTAAAGCTGGTGCTACCTTTTTTATGCCAAGTAATGGTTTAGAAATACATTTAAAAATACAAAAGCCTGGTTGTTTGAAGAAGGCATGAAACAACACCAGCTTGAGCATAAAAGGGGGAACATTCATAAAAACTTGAAAGTCTATTTAAAATCCCGTTTAATTTATTCCTACCCGGTAAAGAGCATCGTGATACATTACTATAAAACCTCTTTCGTCAAGCAATCGCTCACTGCTCGTCTATATAGGTTAAGGAGTACACAACCTCTTAGAACACACGTGTTATGCTAATATGAAACTTATGGTGTGGACGTAGAGTACACACTGCTAAACATTTGATTTGTGTACAGTGCAACTACGCTTACAGTATGAAAACGCATAAATGCGGCGTTGGTAGGCCGTCACGCGAGTGTAGCACGCGAAACTGTTGAGGGTTTGTTACGACGATTTTTTTATTAAACCCAATTTAAGCCATGTTGGATGCGAGCAGCACAAAACCGGTCGTTGTGGAGATCCTTGGGGGAGGCCTTTGTCCAGCAGTGGGTGTCTTTTGGCTGAGATGATGATGATGAAGATGAAGCCATGCTGTAGCTCTACATTATGATATCGTCAATGTCTTAAGTAATATAATTTGTTATGTGCTAAAATGATACTATAATATGTTGTAAAGCTTAAAGGCAAATTGTTATCAGCTGCGTATAACAGAAGCAAATATCTAAAATTGGTCCAGTCTATAGTTTATTACTACATCAAAGTTTGGAAATGAAATTGTGGAAACCTTGATATCGCAAAAACTTGCGCATAGCAGATTTTGGTTTCACAACGACGATGATATATTCAATAATGAGTTTTCTTTATATTTGAGTGGTCTAAAGTAGAGTTTCTAACACAAACCGACATTAAGTAACTTTACCCAAATATTCATAATTTATTTGATTTATGCATTCTATAAACCTAACTTTAAATACTAGCATGGTGGGATATGGCCCAATCCCCTGTCAATGGGTCGTTTGCAGTCTAATAGTATAAATAAACCAAACCTAAACAGACGAACATCTGACCTTACATAATCATGATTCGCCGTAGCCGACCCGCACGCCCCGCAAGCTCCTACAGACATAATGAAAGCTTGGCTGGCACATATTTTCCATGCAATTATGACCCGTTGCATACAAGACACTCCATTTCCGAGCGGGATTGCTTTAGACTAATTATTTTTTGTATTTTTTTTGTAAAATTAGACTTTTTATTAATTGTTTTTTTTGGTAAGTTTAGATTTTCTAAAGAATCTCTGGGGCCGTACCATGGGCTCTTAAAGCTGTATTATTGCAGTTGAGGAAACGAGACGCGTGTATACATATACGCCGCTACACGCAGTTCGCTTTCATAATCACAACCACACTGCTTTAAAGCATGCATAGTAAGACCCTAGGTGGGTAACCAAGAGCTCTTAAAACTATATTGTATAGTCGACAATGAAATTGCTTTACCACCTTAGAAGTAAATTTTGTTTGCATTTAATAAAGCAACAAGTTCTAATTTGTTAAAAAAACCAAGTGATAGATACTTTGTCATCATTGACAATGAGCCTTAGCGAAATTTTATTGTAATGGAAGTTTTTGTCAAAGTGATAGAGCAATTTCCTTGTCGACTATACAAGTAAATGTTTATATAATTTTTAACGCAAATTTTGTTGCGAACGCAAGTTTTGTTCGGCGGGCTGGTTAGAACCACGATAGCTCAATTGGAAGAGCACCTGACCAGGTATGTCAGAAGGGTGCAGGTTCAAACCCTGCTCGTGGAAATTTTTTCAACATTTGTGTTTTTGACTATACAAGTGTTTTTTTTATTATATAGAATGTTAGGCAAATGACTCTGTTCTGCCTGATGATAACCCCTTGACTAGTATAGTATTATATATTTTTCATTTGTTTTCGATGCTATTGGAACAAACATAAGGTTGAAATTATGATGGCATCTATATTAACACTACCAGTGAAAGAGTTGAGCAGAAGCAGAGACCAGACACAAGAACAGCTCGTAGAGGAGGAGCTGCCTCACAAGCCGTTCTCACCGTGCCTACCAGCAAGTTGCACTGGCTATCTTATCTCTAGCCAGGTAGACAAACAAGCACTACCACCAAACAAACATGTACCTCCCGCTGGCAATCGAACCCGGGACCTTTGGGTCTGATACCGGTGGTCTTAACCACTAGACCACAAAGGCGGTCAAAGTGTTGTGGCGGTTGTGAAAATGAGACCACACATCTCGTTTTTACAATGGCAATAACACGGCAATAACACCCCGCTACAACTCTACTTTAAAGTTTATATTGACACCACCAACCTATCGATTATAAAGGTGTCAGACAGCCTTATGCAAGCACAAGGGACCATCTACGTCAGGTCATAACGCCAGATCAGAACACGCCGGTTACGCATCCTTCATCCGGTACTTTAAAGACTAGTGTCTCGAGCTAGTTGCCCCGTGAACACGTATAGTTCCACCTAATATCCAGATAGGTTACCGGAGCTGTAGGCTCGCTCACTTCTCGTTGCACTAAGAGCACAACTCGCAGTGTACCACTGCTCGGGCCGTCAACTCTAAAGTCGACTACCAAATGTCCTCCTTGGTGGCGGAGTTGTAAGCATACTCACTTCTCGGTACCCATCCAGGCACCTGATCAATTCCAAAGTCCTACGCGGCTGGCGGCTGAACTGGAGGCTTTTGCATCTAGCGGGCAATAACATGGCATGGCATGGCAATAACATGGCAGTAATACTGCTCTACGAGGAGCTCGATGGTGCAATGGTTAACGCGCCCGAGTCTGCGAGTGCTGAGGTTAAGCAACTTTCGCAAAGGCCGGTCATCAGATGGGTGACCAAAAATGTATCACCTCTCGCTCCTCCGTGCTTCGGAAGGCACGTAAAGCCGTCGGTCCCGGTTACATTAGCAGTCGTTAACCACCACCAATCCGCACTGGGCCCGCGTGGTGGTTTTTGGCCCGTTCTCCGTATCCATCCGTAGGGAAGGCTCGTGCCCCAGCAGTGGGGACATAAAATGAGCTGATGATGATGATGATGAATACTGCTCTTAGAGCTAAGGCCCCACGTCTTTCCGCATGAACAATAACGTATTAAGACATAGGCAAAACAAAATCCATCACGCTGTTCAAATGCAGGTTGGTGGGTTTTGAAGACTGTTTTTAAAACAACGACTGTTGCTTACGACATCAACCGGGATCAACAGCAAATTGTCTTTTGAAGCACAGCGGAGCAACTCGGGAGAGACGTCGGTTACCTATAACCTATATACATAGTGCCTTACAAATAAACAAAGAATAAGGTCCTAATAGTTATTCCGTGTTTTGTCTCTTTCAGTCTAATTTGAAATGACGTTTACATGACAGGAACAGAACACGGAATAACTATGCGGACCTTATTCTTTGTTTATTTGTAAGGCACTAAGATTACTAAGGTCTTACAAATAAACAGAGAATAAGCTTCAAATAGTTATTCCGTAATTTGTCTCTTTACTCTTATTGGAAATTACGTTTACATGATAGGAATAAAACACGGTATAACTATTCGGAGCTTATACTCTGTTTATTTGTATGGCACTAAGGAGTTTGCATTTAAAATACTTACTTAGTCGATAATTTTTTGCCGACTTAAAAAAAAGACAAGGTTCTCATTTCGCCTACAAAAAATACCTAATAACCTATATATAACCTATAGTTTTATATGATGTTTGCTCTTATTTAGCATATAATATAATAAAGATATTATTATTATATTATCGACGCTGTAAGGGAGAAAAGAGCTAAACACTTGCTGAGTTTCTTGCCGGTTCTTCTCAGTACAAGATCTCCCGCCCAGAGTAGACTTACGAACCTATGGCATAGTGACATTCACAAGAGCTACTTGTAGCCAAAACTGAATAAATGATTTTGAATTTTGAATTTTTATTACAGATTCACATCCATAATTTATGGACTGGTGAGGATAAATATTTTTTATTGAAAAAGTTTTCTGTTGACAAAGTTCCATTTAAAGGCTTGTATTATTCAATAATGAAGTAGCAATGTTAACAGTTACAACTGCCCGAAGTCTACGAAAATTCAGAATATGTGATAATTGCTCAACTTTCACATCGCTAGCGATGACCAAACGGGTAAATGCGCATTTAGCAAGCTACTTAAAGTAACCCTTATAAGGAAACGATTGACACTAAGTGGCGGGAATTAGCACAAATGCCAGGTGGACGGTGACGGTTGCGCGGGTGCATCATCTGCACCAAAATGGCGGAAGGGTTCGCCAGTTGCATATCGTTAAGGCGATTCGCTTCGAATGAATGCGTTGAAAGTAGGTACATTGAATATTGATAGTTGTCACAGACGGGGACAATCATCAGCCAAGCTGCCGCCGTGGCTAGCTCAATTAAATCAGCACTCTCTTTGGTTGGTTGGTGAATGTCCCCGCCTGCGACAACTATCAATATTCAAATATTTATAAATACTCATTCATTATAGATTTTATTATCGGACAAGGAAATATTTCACGTTGCATTCAACATTGCTCAATTGGAATTTTGGGATCGTAGAGCTTGTTTTTTTTTCTGTTTTTTCTCTTTGCAGTTATTTTTTATGTTAGTCCGGTTTTTACGAGTATATAATTGTTTTTTTATATAGTTGTTTTAGCAGTCGAGTTTTTGTTTTATTTTTATAAGCTGAATTAGCTGAACTGAGCTGAACTAGCTAATTGAACGCCTCGGTGGCCGAGTTGCAGAGCGCTCGGCCCGATACCAGTAAGGTCCCGGGTTCAATTCCCATCCCCCGACCGCCTAACCGATCGCTTTGACTGTAGTCTATGACATCATCTTGCTACCTCGCACCACCTATGAAAGTAATATCAAAAGCTAAAGGCTGTAGCTTTCGATATTGCCTTCATAGGCGGCACAAAACGACAAGATGACGTCATAAACCACAGACGAAGTCAAAGCGATCGGTTAGGCGGTCGGACCCCAGGTCGGGCAAAATGTATTTTCGGATTTTTCGATGCATAACCTGGGTTGTGATCACCAACCCGCATTTGGCAAGCGTGGTGATTAAGCCATTACCCATCAATTGTATCGATGACTTGATTTCAATGATGGAAGCCTTTGCCCAGCAGTGGGACAGTTATAGGCTGTTTACTTACACACTATTTTATTTATTTATCATGGAAATAAAAGCTGTAATCGATTCAGTAACAAGGTCAAGTAGGGGTGTGCAATAGTGTGCATTTACTATGTTTAATGTCGTATTGTATATAAGGTCACTTTTCATAAACTGCAAATATTTTGACAAAACATCTAATTATATCAGAGAAATAAGGCCTAGCATTAAAAAGAAAAATCAGATTTTCCTAATTTTTGAAACAACTTTTACGGATCTCTTCGCGTTTATTTTACACATTACTTATTTAATGTTTATCCTGACGTTTCGAACCCTTTGCAGGGTCCGTGGTCACAGGGAGACTTTTACTTTTACTTTTCCTAAAACAAAAAATTTAATATTTTTAAGAGCGGCCTCTCTATCGGCTCCTTTGAATGAAACTACGGGCTCGTGTAAGCGGCATTGCGGCCTCTCTGTTTCAGGTCCATTGAATTGAAACTACCGTAAGTGCTTTATTTTGGCGTTTTTCTCGAAAACAAGCGTATAAAAATTTAAGGTTTTTTCTTAAAAAAAGTTTATATATGTTGTTGAATTTATCATCACAATATTTGCAGTTGATAACATGTGACCTTTTAAACAATGTTAACTATATAGCAATAAGGTTGATAGTCGTTTATTGGTGAACGACTTCATTACAGACGTTATCACTACCAAAACTTAGGGACAGATTCGCATCAACTCCGCTCGATTACTCAGTTCAAGGTTCCTCATCAATCATAACCGAAGATGATTGGCGTGATTACCTAATGAATAACTTAAGATCATCCGGATTCATTAGCGTCGGTGATGTCCCAAATTAGTTGGATGATAGATGTCTTGGATGCTAAAAAGTTTGAAGCAACTTTAAGTGGTTGAAGTTTGCTAGATTTTGGATTTTGTTCAACTTTGTTGTAAGATAAATAGAACGTTTTTAAGTTGTTTGAGGAATTGGGCTGTTAATACAGAGCTAGTGCTTAACATTGTTAGCATAATATTGTATTCTAAAGTCCAGCCCGCGAACACTACACATTGAAATGAAAGAACTTTTACGGATCTACTCGCGTTTATTACATATTAGTTTTAATTAATGTTTATCCTGACGTTTCAAACCCTTTGCAATCAGGATAAACATTAATTGAAACTAATGTTAAAAATTAATGCGAGTAGATCCGTAAAAGTGGTTTCATTTCATTGTTAATATAATTTAACATGTTCATTTCATAAAATGTGTTGCGCACGTGTGTGGCTATAGTTGAACTGACTGTTATTATGTAAGGACAGGTTGGCTATAGCCACATATATTATACTAGCTGTACCCCGCGGTTTCACCCGCGTTCTATTAGTCATAGCGTGATGTTATATAGCTTATAGCCTTCCTCAATAAACAAACAAACTCTTCAGCTTTATATTATTACAAATTTCAAATTGTTAATTTTACTAATACTACCTATTATGGAATATAATAGAGTACTTATGATGAACTTATGATGTGTATAAAATTCCAAAATTTATCGTTTGATCTATATCTAAAAAAACTAGAACAACTTTAGAACGAAGTTAGCTGCGAATTTATCCTAAAATGAGGCTTCGAATAAAGTTTATTTATTTATTTATTTTTACTTTAATTAAAACTGTTGCAAAAAAATCAAATTATTTACTACTACATACTGCCAGACCAAAAGATACTGTAAGCTCTTTCTGCGTAAAACGGAACGCACCTGATTAAATTTAAATGAGGGTATACAAGCTACCAACTAATTATGAGACGACCAACACCTCAGTCTCCCTGTGACCACGGACCCTGCAAAGGGTTCGAAACGTCAGGATAAACATTAAATAAGTAATGTGTAAAATAAACGCGAGTAGATCCGTAAAAGTTGTTTCATTTCAAATTACATCAATTAAAGATTACACATTCTACAATAACAATTATTAAATACAATTAAAAACAGGATAACTTAGCAATAATAAAATAAAATTTGATCAATTACATAAATATTCACATAAAATAGTTTGTCGTTTGAAACAAAATCAACAAAATCATTGTCATTACGAATCAATATTATATAACATGCCATTGTCAATAAGAATTTACATGGCATCTCACATTTAACAAAAAGTTAAGACAAACACGCAGGAAGGCAACTCACCTAACATAAAGAACTACTTCTTGTTCATTGTGGTGTTACAAATAAAACGGTTAATCATCTCAACACCAGCTAACCATCTCAGCACGCATCAAACTCCGTACAAATTGTGAAACGTAAAAGTTGGCAATTGTTTTTGTTCAATTCAACCGTGGAACAGTTAAACTGTGAAATTTAGCGTGGCCCGCGGTTATACTGATTAATGCGATGGTTTAAACAGAGCGGGAACATAATTAATCATTTATTTAACTGTTCCAGCTTCCATTGCGGTGTCACCGAATAATTCGTTGTGACTTTCGGTACACGCTCAGTGCACACGCTTAGTGTTCTAATTAATACGAAACGCTTTTATTTTGGTTTACCGTTTAAGGGTGCGCCGACAAAAAAATGCCAAAAATGCAGTTACGGTTAAGTAGATATAATTGAAAATACTATCGTATTAAATGAACAAAATATATATTTAGTATCATAGGGAACGTGTTTACAATTTGTCAGAACCATACATTCATAACACGCTATAGTTTTTTCTACAATATCTTTAAAGTTGGGCAAAAAACATGAAAACGAGTGGCGGCGTTTAGTAGATTTCTTATAGGTTATCTAAATTATTGTACCTCTGATTTTGTCTAATCAATCATCAATGGATAAACTACAAATTGCTAGACCACATTTTCGATTCATCAAGTGGTTATTTAAATAATTATTTTTTATTAAGCACCTTAAATTCCCCACACAAAATTAGTATGGCCGCGCGGCATCAAATAAATATGGACGACGACATTTCAAATAAAACATATGACACTTGTCACTTATGGACGGCGCACCCTTAAATGTAGTTTACTGGCGTTTGTTTGGTTGTGTCTGATTACAATGATGTGACGTTAATAAAACAAGTGAATGTCACGTGACGAAGTCGGCAAACAAGCCGAAAAGCTACTGTAGGCTTAGCCAAAGTAACATTAAGAAAACGATAGCTAAGTTCGAAAAGAATAAAATGTATGGGGTTGACATAAGCCGCGCTAAATCACGTGGTCAATCTTATGTCAATCGCATACATTTTAATCTTTTCAAACTTCGCTATCGTTTTCTCTAACGCCACAGTTCAGCTACTGCTCTTTTTCAATTTCGATGAATGACAATGCTCATGAAATATAAAAGAAAACTCTGGCCCGGCAAATACGAAAAAAATATCTCATGTTTTTAGTGAAAATTAATTATAACGTTTTACATAGAGCGCATTTTAAAAATATATTTTTTTAAGTACGATAAAGCTAATTGTTTTATTGCTAGGGTACTTTAAGAACAAAATTATTTATATCTATTTTTTTATTAAATAGCCGTTTCAGTTTCCATTGCGGTGTCACCGAATAATTCGTTGTGGATTTCGGTACACGCTACGTTTTTTTATTGCGAGAGATTAAAATTATTAAAATTAAAATTGTTTTATGTCATTAACAAATCACATGTTTACAAATGTTGTGGTGACGTTCCTGGTAAGTATTATAATACCTGTATCAGGGCGTCACCGCTTTTCCAAATTGTCTTATCTTACAGGTATGTGAAATTACTGATTACTGATTGCTTCAAACGGCATTTTCAGCTTCACTGGGCTTGTTTGGGGTCGGCGAGAAACTTAAAGGGTTCCTCAAGCCGTGTGAAACGAATCACCTTCGGAGGTTTTCTAGAGGGAACGACATCACGCACTCAAGTGCGTGTCCCCGTGCCCTACTAGATTCACCGAAGGGTTCGGATCGAGGAGCACACGCTCGGTGCATAGGTACGCTTAGTGTACTAATTAATACGAAACGTTATTATTTTGGTTTACCGTTTAAATGTAGCTTACTGGTGCATTGTCACGTGACCGTTGTCTGTTTGGTTGTGTCTGATTACAATGTGACGTAATAAAACAAGTGAATATCACGTGCCGAAGTCTGCATACAAGCCGAAATGTTAGCTACAGCAGTTTTTAAGTCTATGTTTAAAGCCCAACGTGTTCTCAAATGAACTTAAAAATAAATTCTTTATCAATATAAATAAGGAAGCTGTGCCCTGCGGTTTCACCCGCGTTCTATTAGTCATAGCGTGATGTTACATAGCCTATAGCCTTCCTCAATAAATGGACTATTCAACAAAAAATATTTTTTCAATTCAAATCAGTAGTTCCTGAGATTAGCGCATTCAACCAAACAACCAAACACTCTTCAGCTTTATAATATTAGTATAGAAGTATAAATATAGATTTGATCTGATCAATATCATTATGTTTCTTAAAATTTACTTTATTTTATTTTGTTTTATTATGTATTAGTTGTAAATAACCAAAACTCATGTCTTTTGTTTAAACTTGTCGATTCTTCAGGCAAACTATTGTAATATTTTTTTTGTATTGAGCAGCCTTTATAGTCTCCCACTGCATGCGCAAAAGCCTTCATCATTGAAATAAATCTACAGTGGATGTGTACTGACTCAATCACCAGACTTGCCAAATCATCATCATCATCTCAGCCAAAAGACGTCCACTGCTGGACAAAGGCTATGAGGATATGAGGGATATGAGGGGTATTTGCCGTAATCGCCACGCTTGGCAGGCGGGTTGGCGATCGCAGTAGGTTGAGGGTAACCTCAGAGAGATGCTGCTGCCCATCCTCTGGAATGCTCCCTTAGTCGGCTTTTACGACACCCACGGGAAGAGATGGGGTGGTGCAATTCTTTAACCCCGGCACCACACAGGGTAACTACCAAAAACTACCAAAAACTACCACAAAGGGTACTTGCCAAATGCGGGTTCAAAACACACTTTGCTCAACTTGGGAACTGGACCTAAGACTTCTAATTATCGGGCCGACCGCTTTGACACAGCCACAGGGCCTTAATCTAAATTATGACTTAAAAAACAAATAACAATATAATAATAATTGGTACCTAATATCGCAACCAAACTATGTTTCTCAGTATTTATATCAGCACATAGGTATTTCACATGAATCAGTGTTAATTAATATGCGTATATCGAAGATCTGACGTCTGTCTGCATCAATTTGATGGATGACTACACTTGACAGTTCTCGGTTAATGAAATAGATGGTGAATCATGAGTGTTCAAATGCAAAAACATGTTCTTTTTAGTCGGATGCCTTTTGATAGATCAAAATTTTGATGAATGCCAAAACTGTGGTGAGTAAGGGAATATGCCAATTTGTAATAAATGAATATGGAAATAATTACAAAGGAGATGTTTTAAGTTTGTATGGACTCTGGGTTAAGTTTTTGTACAGGTAAAATAAATAATCAATTACAAACATTTATTTTTCATAATTTAGCTTTATTTTTGTGGCATTTCAAATTCAACAATGGCGAACGTCAATCAATGTCATTTTGACCATTATGAGTGTGACGTCCTTATTACGGCTTATTTTCATGTTTTGTCTCATTAACTCAAACTCTTCTATCCTAGTTTGTTTATGGCTAAGCTTTTTAATACAAAAGTAGGCTCTAAATAGTTAGAAATGTTTAAGTTCTAATGTCGAGTGGAGAGCGCGATCGAATTCGTTCGCTTGGGGTTTGATGGAAGATTGCCCACGATCGGATTCGATCTATTAGAACCTAAAAGGTTAATATTTATTTCTGTTTTTGAACGTGTTATGTTTTATATATGGCACCCGGAATCCTCAACTACTGAGGCACTGGCTATCTTATCTCTAACAGTGCTACCTTTTTAGGAAAATAAATAAAAAGTTCAAATAAAATTATTTTCAAGACGTTGTTGTAGCTGTTACATTGAGAATTCTGAGCTTTTTATTATTAAATTACACATAGCATAAACCTAGGAAAGCTTATCTATGGAACTAAATATATTATTATAACAATTGTATTGTTAAAAAAAGGGCTTATCTCCAATGTGTGTAAGTTAGTGTCATGCTATTTACTACACTTATTGGATATTTCTTAGAAGACATTGGATGATTCTGTAAAAGCTATCTGCAGCCAACAGAACCTCGGTGCTGTTACCACTAGGTCAAATAGGTTTAAGCTGTTTCAACGTAGAAATAATTTTTAGCGCAGGAATCGAACCTAAGTCCTAGACTACATCGTGAAGTGTACCGCCCTGCCAGCCAGTCGTCGCGGCCCGCTTTCTCAGCATTATCCTAGCTTCATCATAGCTTTCACTGACACGACTCTCGGATGTGAAAAAATTTTGATGTGGCACAATAATTGTTTTATGTTTGAATAAATAAATAAATAAACTTTCCTACACTCACACCAAGTATCTATCCTAAGAGAAGCTTCGTTATGAAACTCCTTAAATGGTTACTAGACAACAGATAAACATACTCAAAATACTTAAGGGTGCGCCGACCAAAAAATGCCAAAAATGCAGTTACGGTTAAGTAGATATAATTGAAAATACTATCGTATTAAATGAACAAAATATATATTTAGTATCATAGGGAACGTGTTTACAATTTGTCAGAACCATAAATTCATAACAGTTTTTCTACAATATCATTTAAAGTTGGACAAAAATCATGAAAACGAGTGGCGGCGTTTAGTAGATTTCTTATAGTTTATCTAAATTATTGTACCTCTGATTTTGTCTAAACAATCATCAATAGATAAACTACAAATTGCTAGACTACATTTTCGATTCATCAAGTGGTTATTGAAATAATTATTTTTTATTAAGCACCTTAAATTCCACACACAAAATTAGCATGGCCGCGCGGCATCAAATAAATATGGACGACGACATTTCAAATAAAACATATGACACTTGTCACTTACGGACGGCGCACCCTTTAATACATACTTATTATACATAGAAAACACCCAGACCCGAGACAATTTAGAAAAACAATAATTTCTAAATTGACCCGACCGGGGATCGAATCCGGGCCCTAAGAGATGGCGACACCATGAAAACCGGTGTACAAACCACTCGACCAAGGAGGTCGTCTCAATTAATCAATTCTTATAGACTCCGTAAAACTACCTAAAGTAGCAAAGTACCTAAATATATTTCTTCCTACACGTGATTATCACAAAGCTAATTTTCGTGTGGATTCCTACTCTACTTGACAAATTTTGTTTTGTGGTCAAGAAAGAACAAAGAGAAACACACTTCTGCAAAATATTTATAAGTTAGGACTTTTGAACACATACTTAAAGACAAGATAAATTAATGCTTCTATAATATTGTGACTTAGCCTTAATAATAAAGTATCTGACACTTATTTAGAAGGAAGTGCAGCTTTACACATTTTGTAAGTATTTATTTCAAGCGTGTCAATGCCTACTGGGCATTCAATACAGTGTTCAACCGACTGCCGCATCCATATATCTCGCTGAACACCCAGCAGTTCACTTCTGACCTTTGTACCGGCATTCTGGCAATGAGTAACCATTGGCTGTAATACTGGCCACTTTAGTCGCATTACCTTGACTACTCTAGCAGTTTCTAAGAACGCTTAGGCAAAAACTAAGCTTTTATCGTAAGCAACCGTTTCTGTTGTCTAGTGGATAGATATGTTTTTTAAAACGTCTCTCGGTATCGTTGGCTAGCTGAGGTACTGTAGAGCTTTATAATAAAAACACAATTTATCTTGAATTATATATATATTATTGAGAGACAATTTACAATATTTTAGCTCGCTGTCTAAAACAATAATAATAACTAGTGGTCGCCCCGCCCAGTGGGCGAATTCGACCGTAATTTTATTAAGGCTGCACGGATTGTATCGTAAGCAATGAAAAATTAAAAAAGATCAAATGTGAGTTTGGATTGGCATTGACAGATTTCGGCTGCTCCTTTCCCATTTTTGAAATTTTTGAGAAGAGTATATATGCGTGTGTGTCAAATACATGGTAGTGTGTGTAATGTTTGTTTTGATTTAATGTATTTTTATGCATATTTTTAAAAATATATTAACATTATGTATTCTTTCTCTATAGAAACTATAAGTGTACGAAATTTCATGCTCCTCCGTCCGCGCAATTTTCGTAAAAAGGGGTACAAAGTTTTTGCTTCACGTATTAATATAAACGTAGATCCTCTCTTGTTTTCTCCTTTTTACTTTCTTGGCTTTTTCTAACGTTCTACTTTTAAAACTCCGGCCGCGCCGTGTGCCACAAAGCTGCCTGAAGAAAGGAGTTCCGATCACCACAGTACATACTGTTGGTACTTGGTTAGGTTTGGTTTGTTCCTAGTTCACCTAGCTAGCTGCTACCCACTTTACCTATAATTACAACACAACAGTCATCATCACCATCATCATTATCATCATCATCATCATCATCATCAGCGTATTAGTCCACTGCTCTACATAGCTCTCTCCAAGTGCACGCCATTCAGAACGATCCGTGACTACTCTCATCATCTCGCTACGTTGCGTTACAACAAAATGGCAATTATGTTTGAAAATTGTTTGTAAGTTGTGTTTACTTTCAGAAATGACCAACTTTACGCGAGTAAATGAAACCATGAGTTCTTTCAAACGGTGGTGAAAAGGTGTGAAAAGGCATCTTGGCAGGCAGAGCATAGGCGCTTAGTTTAGTGGTATGAATATTAGTTTTGAGCTTTGGCAAAAAAAGCACAAAACTAAGCAAGAAAGATAGTTCCATTTAACAAGCAGGTAAGGTGGGGCCGTCTGCTAAGCTAAATATATAAACTAAGCAGTTTTTCGTTAAAGTGGAAGAATCGTTCAGCCTCCATGACACTAAAGCCGAAGGTGGAGACGCGCCCTTCCCAGAATCCCCAAGTGCTTATTATAATGAAAGGCCCTGCCGCAACTTACACATGATTTCGAGTCCTTGAAGAATGATTTATTTTCTTTAGCACAGCAGATCCTTGTCGAAATACTGCTATATTTGCGGGATTTAAAGTAAGTGCTAAAATTGGACGAAACTAAAAAGGACTGTTCGCAGTACAAGATAATCGCTCAGTTTAAACGCTGTCATTGCATTGTGAAATTTTCTCGCCTATTATGAGTAATGCACCTTAAAAGCCTTTGCATTTTTGTGGAAAAGTTTTATTGCTGGCAGAAACCCTTTTGCTAATCTTTTGTGTAGCAATTTCTTTATAAAGAAAACCAACTGAATCTACGGTTTATTCCACTAACGTCAACTGCTACACATACTGGCTGGAAAGACGCTTGTGTAAAAAACCATAGCGTAGAAAGCAAGTTCTTTTAAAATTCGACAGGAAAATTGGTTTGACTCAATTTAAAGAGCACGCTCGGATTGCTAAAGGTCTTAGGTTAAAATCCCATCTGAGGTGATCTCTTGATGAAGATTCATTATTTATAGTAGTCTAGCCAGACGGCCTTAGAACCAACCCTACCAGCAATTAGGGACCTCCTAGCTCTAAGCTAGCTCTATCTCTAACCTCGCCAAACAAATAGACTACAGAGGCAGACACTTATATTTTACCATTTAACATATTAACTTTGTTTCATGTTAAAAATTTAAAAACTTTTAAATACAAGTACACTCCCCAACATTAGGAGGAAGTTAATTCAGTCCTGTGCCTACAGCTAATTCATATCAAAACCCGGGTCACAAATCAGGTGCCTAAGCTGCCGTACCAAAGGTTTAAATTAGGGATTACGCCCTTTGGGTCGCTCCAGATAGCTGGTACTGGTTGCCCTACCAGTTTGACGATTGATGTGTAAGGTCCGATGCTCACATCATGCGAAGATATATGGAGCGTTTTGAAGATGTGTCGATAATAAACAATGAGATACCAATATAACTTTTTAAACTATCATGGTCACTTGCATTAGAATAAATATTATTAACGGGATTATTACCATGTTTATTGTCGTGTACCATGGTCAGTACTACCTTCAGATTGACGGGGTGGCTATGGGTAGTCCCGTGGCTCCAGTGGTTGCAAATATTTGGATGGAGCATTTCGAAGAAAGGGCCATCGCCGCTGCACCCGTATCCATTAGGTTGTGGAAAAGGTATGTCGATGAAATTTTTTGTATACTAGTTGGTGGTCGGCACGATGTTGAGGTCTATTTGGCGATTCTAAATGGTATCCATCCGAAAATAAAATTCACCTACGAAATGGAGGAAGATAGGAGTTTGGCTTTCCTTGATATCAAGATGAATAAGAATAAGAATAAAGAATAAAAGACATTTATTGGAATCACATAACAAAACACACAATTAAACATACAACATGTAACAAAAATAATAAAAAATAATATCAATTAACATTGTGCCCTGTTATGTGATGCCAACACTGTGCACAGCTCAGTATACGCAGCAAGCGGGGCCTGCTGCACTGGTATTCTGCTGTACACAGTAGTGACATCACGGCACGAAACAGGGAAAAAACAAATAAGAAAAACAAATCATAGAAAACTTCTACAAACAGTAACTTACTTTTAAAACGCTAACGTAAACTAACACGAATAATATTAATAACAAAACGAATATACTACGACACAAACAAACATCAATAACTAAACGCCGAGGCCAGTATTCTATAATCTATGGCCGAGGCGCAAAATTGACTGACAGTGACAGCAGCAGTAAAAACAAGATGAAATAAAAATGTTGATAGTAAATATTTAAGTGACTTTAAACAAACCAAAGTTAGATCGAAATGATTCACAATACTGAACATGTTTTACTGTGTTCAAATGGGAGGCGACATGTCATTTCAGCAAGTAGCGAGCAATTCATGATGAACAAAAAAAAACAGCAACAAAAACAAACAGACAAACAAACAAAGCCGCCTCCATGCAAAGCATGTACAACTATACCTGTAAGTACCAGAATATCAGTAGCGAGGTCATGACATCTGTGATTTTAATAAATACGCCTTCAATGCTTTATTAAATGTGTAACGTGTTTTCAGTGTGCGAATGGGAGGCGGCAAGTTATTCCAGCACTTAGAGGCTGAGTACTTGAAGGAGCCCCGAAATGCAGCCGTCCTGTGTTTTGGCGTCTGGATCATATATGAAGCTGCTCTGGTGCGATACGAATTACTATCCTTTGCCCAATGAATTTTACAGTATAGATATTCAGGTAATTTAGTATGAACAATGTCAAAGAGCAGAGTGGCAAAATGCAGCATTCTACGAGAGCGCATTTTCAAGAGATTCCTGCTATTTAAAAATGGAGTAACGTGTGCTCTAGGTGGGATTGAGAAACAGAAACGTGCACACGCATTCTGTATCCGCTGCAACTGATGCTCAGTTCTTGCGAGAAGACAAGGGCCAAAGACAGTATCAGCATAATTCAATTTTGAAAGAACTAATGATTCGCACAATCTAACTCTCAGATTTTCTCCGAGGAAAGGGCGGAGTTTGTATAAAACCTTAAGACGATAAAAGCAGTTCCGAACAGCTTCTAAGGTGTACTTTTCAAAGCGCAAATTGGACTCGAAGATCACTCCCAGATTTCTCGCTTCTGTAACCATCTCAACAGGCTGGCTAGCAATCGAAATTTGAGGATGACACTCCAAGATACTGGAAACCTGTTTACCTGACCCAAGAATCATATACTTGGTCTTATTTGGATTCAATACTAAGCCATTATGGTATGACCATTCAGATAGACTGAGTAAATCATCGTTAATTTTCTTCACTGAGTTGGTTGTATCACTGGGATAAAAATTGAGATAAATCTGAACGTCATCAGCGTATAAGTGGTACTGACAATGTTTTATACTATTAGATATATCGGCAGTGAACAAAATGAAGAGAATTGGACCCAATATTGATCCCTGCGGGACACCTCTGGATAAGGCCCTGCACTGAGAGTAAGAGACTGCACCATCGTCCCCCCGCACCTCCACAATCTGCGAGCGGTTCAGCAAATAGTTATGGAACCAGCGAACAGCGGCACCATCAAAACCATAATATGCTAGCTTAGAAAGAAGCAGTGGGACATCCAAACAGTCAAAGGCACGGGAGTAATCAAGAAGTACAAGGAGCGTACCCATGCCCCTATCCTGTGCAGATAGGACATCATCAACTACCTCAAGAAGTGCTGTGGATGAGCTGCGTTTCTTCCTGAAGCCTGACTGAGCCTGGGGAAGCAAAGAGTTTGACTCCAAATACTTGACCATTTGTTTGCTTACCACCTTCTCAACAATCTTGGACAGACAAGGTAGAATGCTAATTGGTCGAAGATCACTGACACTGCAAGGACTCGCAACCTTAGGGATAGGTTTAATAAGAGCTGTCTTCCACACATCCGGGAAATGAGAACAAGTCAAAGATTTATTGACAACAGCCGTTATGGCACCAAGAGACTGTGGCAGAGTCAGAAGTATCATCTGCAAAGAGATACCGTCAACCCCAACTGCATCAGAGTGGAGGCTCCGAATAATGTCAGCCACAGAAGTCTCCGAAACTGTAGAAAGTGTAAAAGCTGAGGTGCTATGCCTGTGATGCTCAAAGAAAGTTAAGTCAGAGATACTAGTAGTTAATGTACCAGGCACATTCAGGAAATGGTTATTTATAGCATCAGGGTCAAGGCAAGGAATAGGTATATCTTTGTTATTTTTTATCATTATATTTTTCTTTAAATTTTTCCATAGCATCTTAGAATTGTTAATGTTCTTATTGATGTGCTGTTCGAAGTAACACTTTTTCTCCTGATATAAGGCCTTAGAGACAACTGATTTCATTTCTTTATAAAATATTTTATGTGATTCACATTTCGACTTCTTCCATCTAGCATGAGCTTCATCCCTAGTGCGCATCATCTGCTTAACAGTGTCAGTAATCCAGGGGTGTGATTGCTCTTTAATTAAAACTGTTTTGAGAGGTGCATGCAATTCAAATAATTGTAAAACCAAAGAATTGAAAGTAGCAACCATTGAATCAAGGTCAGGCAGCTTCTCTACACAGCTCCAGTCAATCTGACCTAAGTCCCTTTCGAACTGCTCAGCAACTATATCTTTGTAAGGTCTATATGTGATGTAATAGGGTTTGGGCTTTACTTTCTTAATACATAGCTCCACTGAGACAGCTGCATGGTTACCCAAGTCAGGAATATGCAAAACATTCACATTTTTAACCGGAGCATCAGTACAAATCAAGTCGATTAAAGTTTGACTGTGGCTGGTAAAGTGAGTAGACGAGTTAACTTTCTGGTGAAAGTTTAAAGATTCCAAAAAACTTAGTAAAAGTTTGGTTTTACTATCATTTTCGTTTGCAATGTCAACATTAAAATCTCCCAACAGGACAAAATAACTATGCTGAGCAAGCGCACAGACAGACTGGGACAGAGCATCAATAAAGATGTGCATGTCCATCCATGGTGGTCTATAGGCAGTGCCAATCGCAACTTGAAAAGAGTTTAACTTAAGGCTTAGCCACATCTGCTCCACGGGAGGGGAATCAGGAAAAGGGCAGGTACGCACATAAATTCCCTTTTTGATGTAAAAACCAACCCCACCTCCCCGACCACCGCGAACAGCAGCAGGTCGGGGGCGGTGCCGCAGACGGTAACCGGGCACAGAGGGGGCGCGACCTTCCTCACCGTTCCTAAGCCAGGTCTCATTAATGGCCATTATGTCTACAGACAATCTATCCATCATGGATATAAACTCATCATGTTTTGAACCCAATGAACCAGCGTTAAACAAACCAATTTTCAGATATTTGCTATACATTTAGAAACACATTTAATAATTTATATAGGTTTAAAATACGTTTACAAAAACCATATCCTACCGAGTATGCAAATGTTGTGCCATTTTTATCAATAATAAAACCTTACAATTATTAGAGTAGAGATATGCAAATAGACTACCAACACACATTTTTGTACCTCCTTAGATGTAGTAAAGTATAATTTTATATATTTAGTCCTGATCAGTTTTGAATTTAAAATTAAGATATTAAGGTTTTTTTTGTATATTATTATTTTTAATGTACTGTAACTTGTATTAAAATATAATAATAAAATTATAATTGTATGATTGCAAGGTTTCATTAGGTTTACAGCAACAATTGTGAATACCCTGAACCCAACAACGATAATATTATTAACCAAAAATGTGTAATAAAAACTAAATAAAAACAAGAGGTAAGTCGCATAATCACATACTAAGGAAAGATTAAAAATCCAGGCGACAAGTCAACTTTTTAGGGTGCCGAACACTCGATCAACGTCCGCCAACGATCGAAGCTGGTACACCGAAGAACCCTCGGCCTGGCGAGCATAAACGCGACCCCGTTTAGTCCACGTGTACCGCCACTGGAGCCTGCGACACTCTTCGCGGACCCGATGGAAAAGCTGGCGGTTCAGGCGAGTCAGTCGCTCGTTGACGAAGATGCGAGTACGAGATGACGGTTCACTTGGTCACTCTGTATATAGGAAGGCTACACACTACACACACGCTCTTCATCTTTCCAGCGTTCTCTATTACCAGCCACCTGCATCCAGTTAATTCCGGCTTGTTGCCGGATGTCGTCTGTCCATCTTTTAGGCGGTTTTCCCCTGCCGCGGGTGTCATTGCGGGGTCTCCACTCTAAAATCCTTCTAACCCAGCGATCGTGGTTTATCCGTGCAATGTGTCTCGCCCATCTCCACTTACGGCTCTCAATCTCCTCCACCACGTCGCGGACCCGTGTCTTTTCTCTGATCCACTCGTTTCTCCTATGATCTTGGAGAGAAATGCCAAGCATCTGTCGTTCCATTGCTCGCTGTGCAACTCGGAGTCTTTCAGCAGACCTTTCTGTCAACGTCGTGGTTTCCATCCCATACAGGAAGACCGGCAGAACACCTTGGTCTTTAGGTGTTGAGGTATCTTTTTGGACCGCAGAATATGATTATTGGCGCCAAATGCTGCCCAGGCTTGCCCAATGCGCCTACCTATTTCCACAATCTGATCTTCGGACCCGAGAGTAATTTTGTGGCCTAGATAGATATAATGGTCGACCAACTCTACAGGTAGGACGAGATTTTTACATTGTCGATGTTCGTCATGGTTTTAGTTTTTGACAAATTCATTTTCAAACCCACTTTTGCTGATTCCTGTTGTAATTGATCGACTATATCAATCATATCTTCGATGTCATCGCTGATCAGTGCGATATCATCAGCGAATCGCAGATTGTTTAACCTTTCCCCATCGACTATTACACCCTTAGTCGTCCAGTCTAGTGCCTTAAAAATGTTCTCAAGGGCAGCGTTGAACAATTTAAGTGATATGGTGTCACCCTGGCAAACTAAAAAAAAAAATAGAAAAATAAAATAGAATTAAAAAATGCTAAGTGAGTGAAAAATGAAAAGGTATCCTCTCAGCATTTGTCAAAACACCAAGGAGTCCCGACGTCGATCTTGAAACCAGAAAACAAAAAACATAAAGGAAAGAAACGATTTATGCCCCAAAATAGTTACAGTCGAATTTATCGCTCCCAATAGCATATCCTCCGCACAGCATTCGCCCTAACGTGGCGTACTTTTTCGTAATTTTTAACGTAATTTACGACCGACGGACGGAGTGATCGTGACTTCGTACTTTTTGGGTGGAATTTTTTTAATTTTCTCAAAGAGCCCTCGCGCGCAGCGTTTGTGCGCGAAAATGTGTGTGGAGTGGAAATCTCGGCTATAATTAAGCTGACGTCACCGAATTCGATCCTGCAAGATTTATCTCGAGATTTCTCCAATATGTGATGATGACGCCAGTGTGTGTGATATTTCCGTTCAGACAAGTTAATTGATTGATAGTTAAATAGGTTGAGTTATATTTTAATCAGCTTGTGATTCTAGTTCAGCTGTATGGTCATCATCATCATCATCAGCTCATTTTATGTCCCCACTGCTGGGGCACGAGCCTTCGCTAACGGATGGATAAGGAGAACGGGCCATAAACCACCACGCGGGCCCAGTGCGGGTTGGTGGTTGTTAACAACTGCTAGCTGAGCCGGGATCAACGGCTTTACGTGCCATCCGAAGAATGGAGGAGATCGATTTTATAAATTTTCGTCAACCATCCGATGACCGGCCTATGCGAAAGTTGCTTAACCTCAGTACTTGCAGACTGGGCTGGTTAACCACTGCGCCATCGAGCTCTTCAAAGCTGTATAGTCAAGTTATAACAAAATAGTGTATACCTTAATGATAATATATTTCTACATAAAAATCTAAAGGTACCTACTTACTGTAAATGTTTTTGGAACAGATTTTGTTGTAAGCCGTCTATGACTTTTGCAGAATGACTGGGTCTTGAGTGGCCTCAATCGTAGTGACCATACAAACCCTGTTTTTTTTCTAGTATTCTTGTGTATTACTTATAACTTAACTCTGCTATTCTGTAACACCACGGTTTTCTCTCGGTAGACAGATTTTGAAAAAGATGATAAAGTTAGGCTGCTGAGACACGCCTGTGGTCACTTTGAAATGACACAATCGAAGTCCTGGATGGGTGACGTGACCCATTGTGTTGACGATAGTTTCCTCTGTGCTTCGGAAAGCAAAAACAAGCCATGACCTGAATTGACTTCTAGAAACTGCCCTAAGACACCAACTAAACCAATCAATTCGATAAGGACTAGCAATATTATTCATAACTTTAGTAAGACCTCTATTCGTATTCTAAGGTCTTGTTTCGTTTTATAGCTACACAAATATACCCATATCGCCGCCTTAAATCACCAGGAACGCTGCGAAGGCATGAATTGAAATAAATCATTAGCCTAAACATTTAATGACCGCCTATAAAGTAACTGTGGTAGTAAATTTGAGTAGCCACGTATCAACCTTTTATTTAACCTAGATTATTAATGACCCTTAATTTTTAATAAGTGGCTGTATTACGGTTTTTTGGTCAAATACCTTCTCTAGACCACACATTATACATAACACTGCACATTGGGATCATAACTACGCACTGCTGTTACCACAGTGTCCTGTAAAGAGTTCGAAACAGAAGTTTTTATTCAATGTGAAACAAATATCGTAAAAAGATTTTTTATGTTTGTAGACAGAATTTTAAAATGCTCTGCCAACACACTAATATTATAAATGCGGAAGTTTGTGTGTATGTGTGTATATTTGTTGCTTCTTCACGCTACAACGGCTGGATAGATTTGGATGAAATTCGGCATACAGATAGTTTATAACCTGGATTAAAACATAGGATACTTTTTATCCTGATATTTCCACGGGAATGGGAACCACGCGGGTGAAACCGCGAGCGGCCGCTAGTTATATATAACAGATTGCTATTCATGTTTTTTGTTCGTGTAATTATTTATGTTGTTGTGCAGGTCAATAAATTGATATTATTCTTTTTTTTACTTTAACGGCCTATGTTCAACAGTGGCCCACTATAGGCCTCTGTAGTAGTAAATAGCCTATAATTTTCCCACAGCTGGGCAAAGGCCCCCATCATTGAAATCAAGTCATCGCAAAAATTGATGGATAATGGCCACCACGCTTGCCAAATGCGGGTTGGTGATCACAAACCCCGACCTATTCATCGAAAAATCCGAAACACACTTTGCCCGACCTGGGAATTGAACCCGGGACCTTCGGGTATCAAGCCGAGCGCTTACCACTCGGCCACCGAAGCATTCCTTCTCTAACGAAATGACAACGCTACACAGATTAGGTCTAACTACCTGTACTTATATTATGTTGTATAAATAACCCCCCTCCCCCCTCCCCCCTCCTAACCCACTCCTATACCCTGATATCCCCCTCGATGGGTCTAGTAATGATGCATCAGCAATATATCTCCGGCCAGGTTTTTCTGAGCGGTCTGAGTGGCGTCGCCAATTAACCTCGTATTAGACTGACACACTAATGATATTTTAAATGAAAACACTACTTGGGTAGGGTTAGCAGAAAAGTGGGGATTTATAAAATGCGTGACACTTGCACTATTATGAAATGTTCATGTCACCAGACTAAATTTTGTAGATATACCTAAGTAAAAAATGTAAAAGTCATAGTTGTAACGGGGAAGCAATTAAATCCTACCTATAGTTTAAAGATCATTACCAGCCTATATTAGTCCACTGCTGGGCATATTCCTTAAATATTACTAAATTAAACATGTGACATGCATATTGTAGAGACACTTTAGGTTAGTAGTTTTATTTCAGTCGGTAATATGATATTTCTACAATTGTATGGAAATCGGGTCTCGCCCGCAGTCACACGGCAAGCGCGGTCGGGAACACTGTTTTGTATACCTATTCGAATCAAATATATGAATTTTACGTACTTATATAAATGAAGTTTTAATGTGACATCCTGAAACAACATAGTACTAGAAGAGGACATAATAGATATAAAATAAATAAATGGTAAGAAAATAAAATGATAAGATATCAATGGTTACATTTGCTACATACTTAGATAATAAGTGCCTTACAAATAAACAAAGAATAAGTTCCGAATAGTTATTCCGTGTTTTGTTCCTGTCATGTAAACGTCATTTTATGTTAAAGTGAAAGAGACAAAAACGGAATAACTAGTCTGAGATTATTCTTTGTTTATTTGTAAGGAGTAAAACCAGACCTGAAAATTAAAATGAACTCTGTTAATTAATGTTTGGAGAGCATAACGCTTTTACAAGCCTTACGGCCTTAGCCTTAGCCTTACGGCTAAAACAAAATCTTAGCCTGATAACTAGGCCTTTCAGCTTGAAATATCGGGGAGATAGTTTATACTCGTTGACTTACAAATTGATTATCTCAAGATTGTCAGTTACAACAATGCTACGCACATACCTTTTAGAAAATATTATAAATATGTATATTATACAACATCACATACATTGTTCTGATCCCAAAGTAAGTAGCTAAAGCACTTTTGTTATGAAAATCAGGTACAACGATGCAGTACCACAACCACCCAGAACCGACACAATATCGAAATATCGTTTTCGACATTGACCCAACCGCGAATCGAACCCGGGACCTCAGAGTTAGCGCTGCCCGAAGTCCGGCGTGCAAGCCATCACTCTGCTACAGATATAAAATAATAGCTCTTAAAACTGTTTAATAATAATTTTAAAAAAAAGTGAAATATGATTTTGCTATCCATACCTCGCATCTGGAGTTGCGATCTCGAAATTTTCAGCACTCGACGCGAGTTTTTGCCGATTCTCGGTAATTACTAAACTGGCGTTGAGAAACGAAAGGAGATTTGCACCGTTTTCTGTACACTACTTTATCTGTTCTTCGATTTAATAAAAGTTCAGTTACTGATAACGTCATAATTATTTCGATAAGTTTATTAAATTGCTAAACGCGGAAATATCGAAGTGTGCACAATAAAAATGTGGTTTACATGACTGTATCATTTTTATCAATATAAAATACTGTAAAGGACTTTTTGGGGATCCCCTTGATTTGCAAAATAGAATTAATAGTATAAGTATGGATCATTTTTACCGATTCAAACCTTTTTTTTTTGGATTCCACTTACCATTCCTCTCCGAACTACCTAAGATGGTTTAATTCTTTTTTAACTTGCTCTGCCAAACCTAAAACCATAAAGCTTCGAAATACGTTTGCTGGTTGGTTGGGTTATAGCTTCAATCAAACAAACCGTCTTCGTTTATTTTGCCGATCCGTGTTAAATCTCTTAAAAAAATACTGAAATACCTTTCTGTTATCGATCTTTTGCAAAAACAAATCCAATCTAAATATATCTGTTGAAAAACAGTATTTCAATCTATTTATTACTTTGCACCATAATAAAAGCTTAGTCGACAGTGTGCCCACATTAAAAAATTCAAATTCCCGGGGGCAGAATATAATTGAAATGAAGTGGTGCGTGTAATCTATACAATATAGGGAGCGGTCGATGAGACAGTTAAATGAATTAAGGGATAACAGTCTATAAAAGGGAATTAATATGTTTTGCCTCCTCTGTGGTCTAGTGGTTAGACCAGTGGTGTCAGATCTAGAGGTTCCGTGTTTTATTCCCAGTGGGGATACATATTGATGTATTCGGCTTGGTTGCTTAAATGGCTTGGATTAAGCCCGTCTGGCTATATAGCTACCATAATCTCATCTAAGTATGCATAGCAACATTTTATTAGCATTGTTGTGTTTTGACAGTAAGAAATAAAAGTCCGGTTGAAGTGCGCTTACACCTTTGGCCTTATAGTTTCAAAACCACCTTAAAGCACCTTTATGATGCTTTAAGAGTACAATCGCTTTTCAGTGGTTGTATATACATATATATAAATATACATATGTACAATACTGATGTCTGTTAGCTAAATAAATACAAGTTGTGAAATTACAAGAATAATCGTGATTTTTTTCTTAATTTTTTACTATATGCAGCCCTGTTCAAAATCATTGAGTCAAAGCGTTTTGTCAAGGGATTAAAGAAGTTCCTAACATGTCCTTGCTCTATAGTCCCTTTTATTAATGAAGTATAAGAAGGTCTCATTTTGTCAACTCGGCTTATACAAAACAAAATATCTTTTCCTACTCGAAACTGTTTCGCGGGGCGTTTTGATCTTTATGGCTGTACAAACAAGAGTCACTTTTATTTTTTACAGAGCGATGCGGTTATGCTTCAGCGGAAGATGACTGATCCGATTATATTAGATTACGTTTAAATTCTCAAGGACATAAATATATTATTATTAAAGGTTTTTTTTTGCTCCGAATTGTCATTCTTCCTTTTAGATGAAAGCCGTAATGGTCTGTCGACGAGCAGTATCAACATATTTATTTTTATAATAAAACTAACTTTCGTACTGCGCTTGTGTTCGCGTGCCTATAAAACTTACACAGTTATAATGTCGTTTTTAACCGACTTCAAATTTTGTTGCCAAAATGTAAAAAAGTCCACGAGCGGAATTTGAACTGGCATCCTTTTGCATAACAGGTTATTTGCACTTCTAGTTAATCTATGGTGGCACTGTCCGAAGCGTGCAAACCATTTTTTTTACTAGTTCCGAATAGCAACCTCATACAAGTATGTTGTATGTTTTGGTGCGTTCCTTTGGGTTTCTGATGGTTTTTTCTTTTGTGTCTACGTTTGACGCACGTTGTCTTAGTAAATAGGAATATTAATAGAAAAATCTGTATTTAATTATACATATACAACGGAATTAGAAAAAAATGGTAGGTATAATACATACTTTTTTAATAAAATATTTTTACGTAAGTTTTAATTTTGCAATACAATTGACTCGTGGCCCAGCATTGGAGACATAAAAGGAGTTAGTGATGACGATGAGGATGATCAAGTGAATTATATAAATTATTTTTTGAGAAATAACGTCTCTTAACCTTAACTCTACAAGTATCAAACTCTTATCATTAAAGCCGTAAAATCAACCTCAACTAACTACAGATAAATATCAAAGCGTAGATATGATAAGGAAGCTGTATCCACATCCTAAAACGTAGGCACTAGGCACTACCTTATCTAGACCATGACAGGGGAACGGTGTAAACCATACATTATATTTATAGTTGAATTCTCGATAGCACTGTCGCTAGATGTTGGCGCTGCCATGTTTTATGGTGCTGGAATATATTGTTATTGTCCCTTTGATATAATGTATTCATTGATATTACCTAGAGAATATTATGTTGTTGAAGGCTCAACAGGCGTTTGAAATGTCACGTACGATAAACAATTTTATGTCATATATATATATCTAACATACTTTTAGGTACCTTTTTAAACTGCGATTATGTAATACCAAAATACTTATATAGCTTTGTTATTCATAAGAAACTATTAAGCCTTAAAAGTAAATATGTCGCCATAACATCAATGTTTGTAGCATTGTCGTGTTCCGGCAGCTAGAGACAAGATAGCCAGTGCCTCACTAGTTGAGGATCCCGGGTGAAGTGCGCTTCCATTATTGGCCTTATCATCACTTAACATCAGGTGAGATCAAGGCACTGTGCTTACATGTAAAATATTACAAAACTGAGCTGACGACAGGTAAACGATACGACAAAGCCGAAGATTTAAACCCGGAATCCTTTAGATCAGTATCTCCATATTATCTCTAACTGTCTGATTTTATTAAAAAATAATTTATTTGTCTCTAAAATAGTGATAGTGCATAAACACAAATAAAAATTATAAAGCCATCACAAAAACATAGAGATAAAAAGAACTATGTCTCAAAGATTACATAACCTCAGCTATTCTGGCATAGCCTTTTTCCACATTAAATGTAGAGTAAAATAAAATACGACGCAAAATAAAAACAGATATGCTGATAATAATGTTGTTACAGCGACAGGTTTAGATAATAATTATGGTAGTAGCTAGGTCTGGCTAAATCTAAAACAAGTCTTACCATAAAAGTAAAGTAAACAGCCTATAATTGTCCCACTCCTGGGCAAAAGCCTCCATCATTGAGATCAAGTCACCGCTACAACTGATGGGTAATGGCTTAATCACCACGCTTGCCAAATGCGGGTTGGTGATCACAAACCCGGGCTACGCATCGAATCCGAAATACATTTTGCCCGACCTGGGAATTGAATCCGGGACCTTCGGGTATCGGGCCGAGCGCTCGGCCATCAGCCACCGAGGCGTCACTACCATATAAGCGTCGTACCATACCGTCAATCAAACTGCGTACAAACAAAATCGAACTCGCGACCAATAAGTCTGAGACCAATAGTCTAACCACTACACCACCGACTTGCTTCTAAGTAACTGCGCAATATTTTTTTATATAGGTACTCGTACTTTGTAAACTTTCCACCGAGAGCCTCTTTTTAACCACCTCGGCTTATTTCAAGAGGGTACAACTTTATTTCAAACTGACGCCCACAATATTCCCCTCATCCCAGATTTATGAATCACCTTTCATCCCCCTTTATACGGCGCCCTCCAGAAACGGACATCCTATTTATAGCACCCATATTCTTCAATTTACATATCAGGTGAGGTTTTGTTGGCTGACGTCTTAAATATTTGGTTTGGGTTAAGTTGATACTATATGGGTCTTACAAATAAACAAAAAATATGCACCGAATAGTTATTCCGTGCATATTTTTTAACGTCAGACAACAAAACCTCACCTGATATGTAAATTGAAGAATTTGTCTCTTTTACTCTAATTTGAAATGACGTTTACATGACAGGAACAAAACACGGAATAACTATTCGGAGCTAATTCTTTGTTTATTTGTAAGACACTAGATATTATATAACATAAATATTTATAATTTTTTTTAAAATACAGTGAAAAAGTTAAACGCCTACCCGACCTGACCGAATTTTTTCACTTGAAAATAAAAAGTAAAATTTATTAATGTTTATATAACAACAAATTACAAAAACACAAATGTTGAAAAAATTTCCACGAGCAGGGTTTGAACCTGCACCCTTCTGACATACCGGGTCAGATGCTTTCCCAATTGAGCTATCGTGGTTCTAACCAGCCCGCCGAAATTGAAAAAATATTTTAAGTATTTGTAAATCAAGTTAATGTGTAAAATAAACGCGAGTAGATCCGTAAAAGTAGTCTAATTTCAATTTTGTATACCTACATGTATGTTTCGCAAATTAAATTTTCACATTTGCATTTTTATCCTTTTACTTATGTCGTGTCAAAATACGTTGATAAAATAACGTTTTATGGAAATATTAAAATAAACGAAGCATTCAGGTTACACTTCCTTAGCTTGCCTGATGACTCCATTCAATCCTAATTCAAGATTGTATGAAAACATCACGAGCTACAAATTTTACCTACGAGTAAAAACTTCAGCACAAGCAATGTTACGTTCAAGATGAAATAAGCGTCCAACTTTGACTATTCGAAGCGTATAACAGTGACAAAGTATTCTGCCACTTTAAAAGTTTAATCAAATGCCATTGCAATAACAATATCATCTAATAAAAGAAGACCGTGCCACTGGCTATTATGTTATTAGATAATTATGTTGTTTATAAGTTTTTATACACTTTTAAAGTTTCACGTATTATTAAAATAAGGAATTTACCGCAGATGTGTTTTATTATAAACAAACTATTAACAGAGGTTTAAAGGTGGCTGGATGGGAGTAGCCGCGTATCGTGCTCGGTGGCGTGCAATTGGAGAGGCCTATGTCCAGCAGTGGACTAGTATAGGCTGATGATGATGATGATGAAAGAATTAGACCTACGTTAAAGCTGCGTATTATAGGTACCTCCAGTACTGTACGGGAGGAACTGTAATTTTACTATACTATAGATAGATACAGATAAGGCTTTTAATGAATCGATAAACAACGATAGTGGTGTAACCGAGTGTTTAAACACCCTTTAAAACATTTAAATATACTTAAAATTCTGAAAGATCCGTGATAATATAAAGTAAGTATTTTCCTTCTAATTATGATAGAGTGTGTTAGGAAACAACTTCGAGGTTGACAAGGTGAAGACGAAAGTTTATAAGCTAGTGATCTGTCTTTGCATCTAGATTCTGGACTCGAGAGACTGGAGCAGAGAGATATGCCTACTTACCTATATAAAAACTTGACTTCGCTTTTGTACTGCCAATTGTATATATCTAAGTGAGTATGATAAAAAACAAAAGCATATTTTCTTAAGGGTGCGCCGTTCATAAGTGACAAGTGTCATATGTTTTATTTGAAATGTCGTCGTCCATATTTATGTGATGCCGCGCGGCCATACTAATTTTGTATGGGGAATTTAAGGTGCTTAATAAAAAATAATTATTTAAATAACCACACGATGAATCGAAAATGTAGTCTAGCAATTTGTAGTTTATCCATTGATGATTGTTTAGACAAAATCAGAGGTACAATAATTTAGATAAACTATAAGTAATCTACTAAACGCCGCCACTCGTTTTCGTGATTTTTGCCCAACTTTAAATGATATTGTAGAAAAAACTATAGCGTGTAATGAATTTATGGTTCTGACAAATTGTAAACACGTTCCCTATGATACTAAATATATATTTTGTACATTTAATACGATAGTATTTTCAATTATATCTACTTAACCGTAACTGCATTTTTGGCATTTTTTGGTCGGCGAACCCTTAACACAACAACTACGTCAGACCCTTACTCATCGCAAAACTCCAACTGAGACGCCACTAAAAGCAAATGAGCCCGACGGAATCACAATAACCGTCCAATGACAGAAGTCGTAAATTACCCGTAGAAAATTAACGAGCTCCCCAAAAGCGAATCTCCAGAATTAAAAAGCCAATCTAACTTATCCCATACAATTAGGGGTACTTAACACGCCCCCCACGTTAGGGGTAGTATAATAAAAACGGAGGTGAAGACGTCACGTTCCTTGCAAGTGGCCAGTCCTAGGGGATTTAAGGGAGTGCAAGGTGCATTTCCCGGATCCTGTAATGGGAATCTTGGGTGAATTAAGGCGTGCGAGCTCGGCGAGGACATGTATGGGGCGGGTCGTTACATGGAAAGTGGTCTAGAGGTGATTTAGGTACGTCGGATTCGATCTTTGAGCTTGTTACATTTTGTACTATCTGTTCTTTCTTCATTGTTTTGGATGTTAAAGGTAAACATTGATGAGCAACGCTTAGTCAGTACTTCTCGTTATAATCGTAATAAAGAACTGTAAATGAAAAATATTTATATAATATAATATTTATTAAATAGTAATATAATTATTTAATATTCTGTAAGTTTACGAGTATGATGATCACGTCAAGCACCCCTGTGGTAGAGTGGTAAAGTACTCGGCTCGATACCCGATGGTTCCGGGTTCAATTCCCAGGTCGGGCAGTGTTTTTCGGATTTTTAGATGCATAGCCCGAATTTGACAAGCGCTGTGTTAAAACCATTACCCATCAATTGTATTGTAGTAATGACTTGATTTCAATGATTAAAGCCATTGCCTAGCAGTGGGACAGTTATAGGCTGTTTACTTTTACGTATATGATGTTAAAGCTATAACCTGTAATCTGTAGGTACTTATTACTAAAGATTGAGATCATCTCATAATTGTATACCTACAGGATTTTTATTGAACTCCATTTACATTTAGGGGAATTAACACTACATATTATTTCAATTACATTTTTTTTGTACCATGGATTTTCGCAAAGCAACACCTAATTCCATTAATAATATTTACATTATAATAATTTACTTTATATAATAAACTACATACTGTAAGACCTTCTAGATGCAAACACCGCTTTTGTATAAGAATGACGATAAATTACTGACATATTTTTTAATTTTTTTTATCATTCTTTTCTTTGCTTTTCTTTAAGAAACAAACAATATTCATCAAAATACCACAGTGTCAAACGCAAACGCATCTTGTACGGTGTGCTGCATCAAATTTCTCTCGTGAACCGGCCGAAGTATTACATGCATGACCGACAAATCGATACCTACCAGTTTGTTGCATATTAGCTAGACACAGTAACATTGACAATTTACTGGACATATAGTAAGGGTGTAAGCAGTTTATGGAGGATATATGTAGAGCTTGAATCTAGGTACGCTGAAATCGTTCAACATAAAATGTTTGAATAGAAACTTTCGTTTAGAACACGAATTATCAGGTTTGAACTGAAGTGTTGACTTGTATTAATACAAGCCGTGTATGACGATTAGAATTTTATAAAAAAATCGACAATATGTTCTGTATGCAAATATGTATTATTTTGTAAAGCTTATACATATCTTGAGTTCATACATGTGGTCTGAGTGCCTTGTGGTTAACTTAAAAGCCACGCTCTTGCCGGTATAGCATTTTCTTTTCATTTGTATCCCAAGCTATTTCCTCCACATCACGTCATCACATCATCACCAGTTCGTTTTATGTCCCCACTGCTGGGGCACGAGCCTTCCCTATAAAGGAAGAGCGGGCCATAAACCAACACGCGGGCCCAGTGACCATTGGTGTTTGTTAACGACTGCTAACGCAGCAGGGACCAACGGTTTTACGTGCCTTCGAAATCACGGCGGAGCTCGAGATGATACATTTTTGGTCACCCATCTGATGACCGGCCTTTCCGAAAGTTGCTTAACCTTAGCAATCGCAGACCTGGTGCGTTAACGATCGAGCTCCTTAGCTTCCTTCTAATTCCTTACTTCTTTATAAATAATTATTGTAATGGTAAATTATACCATAAGACACGACGCGACGTGACACTCAAATTCAAATTCAAATTCAAAAATCATTTATTCAGTTTAGGCTACAAGTAGCTCTTATGAATGTCGCTATGCCATCGGTTCGTAAGTCTACTCTGGGCGGGAGATCTTGCACTGAGAAGAACCGGCAAGAAACTCAGCAAGACACAAGACTACACAAAAAGACCAAAATAGGAAGCAAAAAAATACGTAAATCTTAACTTACATTAATCAATCTAAATTATCATTGAAATGAAACAACTTTTACGGATCTACTCGCGTTTATTTCACACATTACTTATTTAATGTTTATCATCTACTACCTACTACCTACTATCATTTTATTACTTAGTTCAGTTAGAACTAAGTCTGCGCAACTTACTAACAGAAAAAAAGAACATTTTAACTAAACAAAAGTTTCAAACACAAATTATAGTGATGTGCATTAAATTGAAATGCAAGCTATCGGAGTAACTGCTGTTACATAATCGCGGGGTTCTCATAAAACGATCGATACATCGCCGTGCCGTCAAATCGATACTCGTATACTCGTTTACTGCATAAATTATTATTATTGTTGCAATAACAACGGCGCGTCGCACTCCGATTTAGCATATGATCAGTAGAAAAAGTTAACATCATTTTTTTTTATTAATATTTTTTTTAAGAAGTTTAACGCAAATTACTTGGTCGTGGTATCCTAGGTATACCTTTTTAGTACCCGATATTTTATTATCAGCCCGTAACTACGACAACTGCAACAGGGTGCAAAAGTGGGCCACAACGTAAAGTATAAAAATAAATGTCTAAAAAAATCCTGTTCGGGTTCAAATCCTGCTCGTGGAAATTTTTTCAACATTTGTGTTTTTGTAATTTGTTCGCAACAAAATTTGCGTTAAAAATTATATAAACATTTTAATAAATGTCTAGTTTATCTAAATAAAGTAGTTTGCGTCAGCCACGCCAACTCAAAGCCCCGTCAATTAAAATAATCACTAACTGAAAACAGTAAATAAAAATAAAACCTATAAATAAATCAAACCCGATTTAATTTACAAATTGAAAGAGTCCATTTTGCTGCGCGACTTGGGATTCGATAAACAGTCTGTTACAAACAAATGATAAAAAGCTTTTATACGATGATAATAATTTATAAATAACGTGCCTATTTATAACTGATCTTTGATATTTGCAAAAATGCCGAGATCAGATGTCGATGACATTGGAAGTTATTTACAATCAATAAGGCTCACTTACTGCCGTATTCAGAGACGTCAATTAATTTTAATGAGAATTTAATCTCTTTCCTTCTCTATTTAGCACTATACATAAGAAAGTGACAGCAAGAGATTTAATTGTCAATAAAACTTAATTGACGTCTCTAAGTACGGCAGTTAGGCTTACAAAATAAATAGACGTTTATTGAAATAGTACGGGTCAGATGGAGGAGTTCGATGGCGCAGTGGTTAACACACCTGGTCTGCAAGTGCTGAGGCTAAGCAGCTTTCGCAAAGACCGGTCCGATAGATGACCAAAAATGTATCATCTCTAGCTCCACCGCCAATCTTCACTGAGCCTGCGTGGTAGTTAATGGCCCGTTCTCCCTATCCATCCATAGAGAAGGCTCGTGCCCCAGCAGTGGGGACATAAGAGGAGCTGATGATGACGATGAAATACTAGTGGCCTGATCGCGACTTCGTCCGCTTCAGTGAACACCCGTATCCCGTGATGGTTTTACCAGCTTGAAAACATTTTTATTATTCAGCCGAGGCCAATGGCTTTACGTGCCTTCCGAAGCACGGAGGAGCTCGAGATGATACATTTTTGGTCACCCATCCGATGACCGGCCTTTGCGAACGTTGCTTAACCTCAGCAGACCGGGCGGTAACCACTGCGCCATCGAGCTCCTAGTATCCACTAGTATTTAATAAATTGTTATCCAATATTGTACCGGCCACTTATATTACATATATTATTATGTATAACTAGCGGCCCGTCCCGGCTTCGCACGGGTGGACATTTCTTTTTTAACATAGCCTATGTTACTCAGCGCTAATGTAGCATTCTAATGGTGAAAGAATTTTTTAAATCGGTCTAGTAGTTTTTGAGTTTATTAGTTGCAAACATACCAAAATACAAAGCTTTCCCCTTTATAAATAACATTGGTATGATATGCATATACTTGAATGACACACATGCGGCTATGGTTAATTAGGCCATCGGCTGCCGTAGATACGCACTTTGAAATTTCAGTGCATTTTACACCGTTCAACCTGTCGGTCGCGCTCATTAACGTTGTATCGTAACATTTTAACGTCAATTTAGTATGTTAAGTACGTAGGTTTAATGCTGACGAAGAGCTGGATAGCGGCTCGCTGATTCGAGTTACGATTTTGCATGTTAAAGTAGCTTTCAGGCTTAAGAACCTTATATTTCTTAAAAGAACTACGCATTCAATTAAATGAGAAAAGCTTTGGCAAGAATATTTTGAGCTCCTCTTTACTTCGACAAATCCTACTAATATTATAAACGCGAAAGTTTGTAAGTATGGATGGATGTTTGTTACTCTTTCACGTAAAAACTACTGAATGGATTTGGTTGAAATTCGGCATACAGATAGTTTATAACCTGGATTAACACATAGGATACTTTTTATCCCGATATTGCCACGGGAACGGGAACCTCGCAGGTGAAACCGCGAGCGGCCGCTAGTATGTTAATATGTTAGGCCCGGTTGGTCCTGGTAGTTATCGTAATATGGAAGTCGTTAGAACCCACCAACCTCTGATTTTTTATAACGTCCACAACGCGTTTCAGTGCGCTGATCTGATAATTTCCCCATAATACAAATGTCATAATGTCATCGAGAGATGATGGTGTTTCAAAAAAGGTAAAAAGGCCAAGTTCCGAAGCACGGAAGAACTAAAGATGAAAAAGTTTTGATCACTCAACCAAAGACCGGTCTGTGCGTTGCTTAACATCAGCAATCACAGACTGGGCGCGACTTCCATTGCGTCTTTGAGCTCCTCTTAAGACTACGTGTGAAGTTTTATTTAGTTCATAAAAAAAACGCACGGATTTAAACTAATAAATTAAAGCTCTACGATAATAAGCATCAAAGAATATATATTTTAAAGTGACAAACAAGACATGTAAAAAACAACATTGCTAAGTAACACAGTAAAACCATAAAGTTAAGAAAGGAGGTCTTTCTTCACACCCGCATTACTTTTTAGAATGGAGTCTTGTAGTCCAATTCTGTGGCTTAGCATAGTTAGCCTTGGTCCGAAAAGGGGTTTAGTAAACATGTCTGCCAGTTGGAGATCAGTAGAAACTTGCTTAATAACGAAGTCACCATTCTGCAGACATTCTCGAATAAAGAAGTGCTTTATTTTTATGTGTTTCGTTCTTTTGTGAAACTCATAAGGTGGATTCTCAGAGAGCTTGATGGTAGACTCGTTATCGACGTAAATGACTGGCTTCTCAATCACACCTACTAATTCCTCTAGGAGTTCTTTTAGCCATAGAGCTTCTCTCGCAGCTTCAGTTAGAGCTACAAGTTCCGCCTCTGTTGACGAGATTGCAACTGTTGGTTGCTTCTGGCTTTTCCACATAATAGGGCCAGAGAACAGGAAAACCATTCCCGATGTTGAATGTCCCGTAGATGTGTCGCCACCAAAATCAGCGTCACTGAAACATATTAGCTTCTTCTCCCGGCTTTTAGCGAAAACAAGTCCATTGTTTATGGTACCCTTAAGGTATCTAAAAATTCGCTTGACTCTAATTACATCAAGTTTTGTAGGTTTTTCTAAGTTTCTTGATGCCACACTCACCGCATAACTTATATCTGGCCTTGTAGCGACCATCAGGTACGCTAGAGCTCCGACGGCTTGACAATAGGGAAAGGAAGAATCTAAATCATCATCTTCTTCATCTCTGTCAGATTTTACTGCCGGGGTTGGAGTCGATTTACAGTTGGCCATTCCAAATTTTTCTAAAATCTTCGCAGTGTATGACTTTTGGTTAAGAGTTATTTTGCCTTCGCAGGTTTTATTTATTTCAAGTCCGAGGAAATACGAAGCCGGTTTTGTAGTTATTTTAAATCTGTTTTGTAACTCTTCTAAAAATTCTTTTCCAGACTACATTAATTGAAGCAACTAAACCGTCATCTACGTAAAGCGCAATCAAAACTTGTTTACGTAGGTAAAGGCAAGGGTCTTTAGCGCTTTGCTTGAAACCTGAACTTATTAGGTACTCTGATATGCAATCGTTCCAGCATAGTGGAGCCTGCTTTAAACCATAGAGGCTTCTTTTCAGTTTACATACTTTCTTAGTACCATCATCAAATCCTTCTGGTTGCTTCATATAGATTTCTTCTTTTACAGCTCCGTTCAGGAATGCTGTAGAAATATCGAATTGCTGCAGCACCAGGTCTTCTTGAGCGGCTATCCCCAAAACAGCTCTTATCGTACTTAGTCGGGCGACTGGACTGAACGTCTTCTGATAGTCAACTCCAGGTTTTTGTAAAAACCCTTTCACTACAAGTCTTGCCTTATAACGCTCGATAGTACCATCAGGATTTCTTTTAATTTTGTAGACCCATTTGCAAGACAGAGGTTTTCGATTTTTAGGTTGGTCGACTAGTTCCCAGGTTTTCATTTCATTTAATGATTTCATTTCACTCTGCATGGCTTCTAACCATTTAGTTTTATCATTGCTGTTGATAGCAGTTTGAAATGTTTGAGGTTCTGTTTCGTTTTCGGTATTCATCGCTGCCAAAACATAGTCCTCAAGTCCTTTCGGAATTTTTATCTCCGACCTATTACGGAGATTGTATGGCCTCCGTTCCTCTTGCTTTTGTATGGACCCATCGACAACAGGTTCTATCTCATGGTTTTGATCTGATAAGTTTTCTCCATTCTCGTCGATTTCAATGATGTCATAAAATGGTTCGTTTTCATTTGGTTCATCAAGATCTTCTATGTTGTCTATATCGTTTTCATTTGCGACGATGTCATAAAACAACTCATTTTTGTTTGATTTGTGATCTGACAATAGGTTTGGTGAATTTTGTTCGTTATCGTAAAACATTTTCTTCAGAATACGAACATCTTTGGAAATCATTGTACTTTTCTTTGATGGCACATAGATTCTGAACGCTTTTGAGACTTCGGAGTAGCCAGCAAACATTCCAGGTAAAGCCTTTGACGAAAATTTGTTTTCACGTTTCCCTTTCTTTAGGACGAATGCTTTAGCACCAAATACGTAGAGATGGTTTACGCAGGGTTTTCTTCCCACCCATCTTTCAAATGGTGTTTGGTTATCTATATTTTGATTAATGCTCCGGTTTGACAAATAATTAGCAGTATAAACCGCTTCTGCCCATAAACACATAGGGGCTTTTGATCCCAGCATCATGCATCTCGCTTTTTCAATTAGGGTTTTATTTTTCCTTTCCGCGATGCCATTTTGATGAGCAGTGTATGGAGCTGATAACCTTCTTGCTATTCCGTGTTGTTTCAGAAACGAGTCGTATTTCTGGTTTCGGTATTCTGTACCATTATCGCTTTGTAAGCATTTAATTTTATTTTCTGTAAAGTTTTCGACTTCTGCTTTGTAGTCTATGAATTTTTGCAACACTTCGTTCTTATTTTTAATGAAATATACTCGGCAGTATCTACTGTAGTCATCGATAAAAGTTACGATGTATCTGTTACCGTTCAGGGAAGGTTGCTTAAATGGACCACACACGTCACTGTGGACGATTTCAAGGCGTTCAGTCGTACGTGAGGTGTTTTTGTCAGATGGCTTGCTGGGAACTCTGCTCAGTTTTCCTTGCATGCATATTTCGCATTCTCCCAAAGAACTGTCCTTGTCAAAATTGAGTCCAATTAGGGTTTCATTCTTCAAGGCGAGCTTCATGTCTTTTTCATTCATATGTCCCATTTTGCAGTGCCATTGCTTAATATCTGTTGGCTCACGTTGTTTTTGGTCATCTTTACATTCTGCTTCTGCAGCATTAGCTTTATGTCTTCTAATATTATTATTTTTAGTTTTCAGGTAATAAAGGCCATCTTCTTCTTTTAATGCTTCCATTTGTACTTTTCGCTTATGATCTCTAATTATTGCTTTATTCTTCGTGAATAAGACAGACAATCCCTTATCAGTAATTTTTCCAACAGAGAGGAGATTAGCACACAAGCTTGGTACATAAAGTGCATCAGTTAAAGATATTCTTCCTTCTTTAATTTCAATTTCTGCAGGACCTGAACCTTTTATATCTGCAGTTTGGTCTTTTGACGTTAGTCGTAAAGTCTTTGATATATTGTTAATTTCAACGAAGGGTTTGTCCGAAAAAGTCATGTGCGATGTGCATCCACTGTCAAGTATCCAGCTTTCTTTTGTTTTTTCACTAATAAAGTAGCAACTGTAGAGGTTTGTTTCGCTTTTGTTTGGTGTGCATGAACTGTTCTTAGGTTTTCTATTCTTTTTGCTGGTATTTTTATTTTTCGACCAACATTTTGATGTGTCATGACCTTTCTTTTTGCAGATTTTGCAAAAGGCGTAGAAAACTTCTTCAGTGCTGCTGGAATTGCTTGTACCAGGGACATCACGGCGACGAGCATCACTCTCTTCAATAATTTTAATTTTTAGCTTTTCAGGATCTGGCAGCGAATCTTGAGATTCGATTGCAGTTCTAAAATTTTCATAATTAGGAGAGAGGCTGTACAACATCATTATAGAAAGTAGGTCACTGTTGATGTCTATGTCCATGTCTTTTAATTTATCGACTGTGTCCATCATTCTATTTAGGTGTTCGCGTATATCATCGCCTTCATCAAGTTTTGCTAAAATTAACTGTTTTAAAAGAGTAGCTTTCCTAGCGGGACCCTTGCTTGCATATATTGATTCGAGGGTTATCCAGACATCTCTAGCAAATTTGCAGTTTTTAACTTGCCTCAGTTCACCAGGTGCTATCAGCAGCATCAGCTCTGATTTCGCTAGTTCGTCTTCGTCGAGTTGGGCTTGTGTCGCGTCTTTTTTCGGATACTCTGACACATTTTTCCATAGCTTATTTTTAATTAAGTATGCTCTGGCGTGTATGCGCCAGGTGTCATAGTTCTCTTTATCGAGGGCTTCCAACCCTACTTTAATACGTATAGTTGACATACCCGTTTTGTTTAAATTCCTTTTACGTTGAAAACTTCATATTTTATTTATTACACTTGAACTCTACGCTCTGCTACCATGTGAAGTTTTATTTAGTTCATAAATAAACGCACGGAATTAAACTAATAAATTAAAGCTCTACGATAATAAGCATCAAAGAATATATATTTAAAAGTGACAAACAAGACATGTAAAAAACAACATTGCTAAGTAACACAGTAAAACCATAAAGTTAAGAAAGGAGGTCTTTCTTCACACTACGTCATTGAGGAAGACTCTAGTTTATCATCATCATCATCATCAGCTCATTTATATCCCCACTGCTGGGGCACGAGCCTTCCCTATGGATGGATAGGCAGAAAGGGCCATAAACTACCACGCGGGCCCAGTGCGGATTGGTGGTTGTTAACGACTGCTAGTGCAGCTGGGACCAAATGCTTTGCGTGCCTTCCGAAGCACGGAGGAGCTCGAGATAAAACATTTTTGGTCACCCATCCGATGACCTACCTTTGCGAAAGTTACCTCAGCACTCGCAGACCGGGCGCGTTAACCATTGCGCCATCGAGCTCCTCCAAGTTATTTTAACTTGATCTGTCATTCATTATGAAAATTGCACAATATGTTTGCTTTATTGAGCTCCGCACATTACCAAACTATCAATTGTTTTTCGATATTGCAATTTAAAAAATCAAATTAATGAAATATTGGCAGTGCATTGTTCTGCTATCCGTACTTCCTGTTATCAATGCGCAGGAGTGCATCAACCCCACGGCGCCTTGACCTTTGATTCGCTCAGGTTAGCATTGTACGTAAGTACCTATATAAGTATATACTTCTTGTAAGCGCCGCACATCACACACAATAGTAGATCTGAGGAGTCTATGTGCATTCGGATCATTAATTACGGCAATTATCTTCGCTAAGATTCGAACCCGGTACCACTGGGCTAAAAACCGGTGGTATAACTACTATAACATCCTCACTCGTACTAGATTATACTATAAGAAGCTGCTTATTATAGAATATTTAATAGTTTTTTTTTATAAATCCCATTTAGTATAATGGCTAGTAGGTCTTATATCTATCATTTGTCAAAGCTATTCTAATTAATATACGTTTTTCTTTTAGTAACTATTATTTTAGGAATTCAGATTTTTTCTATAATAAAAATTAAGAATCGTTCGCAGGTAAGGTTAGGTCTAAGTAAATGGATATGTATGTTATTTAGGTATAGTCAAATCATACTCGTATATGTTTGTCATATAATCGTTACAAGTTAGCATATACAGGTCAGATTAAAGCCAAAATTGTTACTTGTTTTTATGTTATGTAATAGTGTAGGTAATCAATCACTGCTAGTAAACCTTTAATAAATAATTGCTTACATAAATAAATAACAAAATAAACATGTCATAGGGAGCTATCCAAACAACAAATTTAAATATTCTATACAGTTCTAGCGCTCGCTAGTGCTACTAGTAATAGAAACGTCTCATAGTTTACCGGTTAAACAATTTTAAACCGTTTAACAATCATACAGTGGTGATTTTGGCCCCGCAAAAGCTCTGCATAGTCGTTCTGTTTCATTTATTCAGCCGAAAGGTAGCCCGTAGCGATAGTTAGACCTGTGATTTCATTTACGCTGTACAGTTTTCCTCTTTCTGTTGAGTAACACAAAAGTTTTCTTTACTGTTTCAAAATTTTAAGACATTTGGTATTTTTTTTCTTTATTTAGGAAACAAACAATTACAAAAATCTTACAAAAAATACGATTACGAATAACATAAATCAACGAAATTTTCACATAAACTAACAATACACAATAGCAACTATAAACAGCACAAGTTCGAAAGAATTTCTTTTTTTAATTCTTTTTAAAAGTTTTTAGCGTGTGGTTATACATATCCACGTGTGACAAATTTCTTATTGTAACTTGTACACGCTCGATACAAAAACGTATTATTTGTATAATTTATTCTGGTAAAAGGGACACAAAACAAATCGTTGTTGCGGAACCTATCCGAGGGCACCTGAATTTAATACAGCGATAAAAGGTAGGGCGAGTCTAACATGTTGTTAATTAATTTGTGAAGAAACATAATGTCTTTCTCCATTCGCCAATTTGCCAATGACAAGTCGTAAAAAGAGTCAACTTTTTCAGAATTATTCTTAAAATTTAGATGTTTCTTAAAAAAGGAGATTGCTCTGGATCGCCTTAAAATTTACAAACATTTGAAAAATACGTTATGTTGTAATTAATTTAAATAATAATTTTGACAGTAAGAATTTCAAGCGGACACTGTTTTTATAAGTAAGACTTTTAAAAGTATTTTTTTTACCACCAAACTCGCCATCTTTGTTTGTCAATATGTCAGTACTGATAATAATTATCAGTATATTATCAGTGTACAGACCTACCACCTGGTGATGTCTCCGTTCGATGTTTTCAATCAATCAATAATTAATTGACTGAATATACAAAAAAAAACTAATTTGGTTTCGATGAAAACATCGAGTAACAAGATTGATATTTTATACATAAAACATTATTGCTGTGCAGCATTTTAGTATTTCGGTTTTATTTACGTTTTTAAACATGTTTAGCATAGTCAAATACTTATAGATTTATTAAACTTTCAATATCGTTTGTAGCAATGGAACTTGACAATTGAGTAGGCCTTAAATTGCTATACGTATCATTAAGGATTTTATTTTTACAAAGTAATATAACGAGCAGGCCGCTCACTACGTGGTAAGTGAAACGCCTGCCCATGACAAATTATTATTTCTTATATTCCCAAATATTTTCCCGTGTCATATCGATACTGCGGTAGTACCTACCTAGACAGCCAGGTATCAGACCTACCACCTAGTGATGTCTCCGTTCAGCGCCACCAAGAGGAAACTTGTTGTAGGGCATAGTAGTAAAAATATCAATATTTATAAGCATTTACTAAAGTGTTTCCTATGACTAAATATAACCTCAAAATCGGTCCTTTTTATTTAAATAACTGTCTTCTCAGAAGTGTCCGTCAAGAAACTTAGTTTTCATGGGTTTATACAGGCATTTCATTACTAGAAAATGAGTTTCCCTCTGCAGTTTATTTTAAGGCGAGCAATATATGGACGCAGAACAATCTCCTTTCCTTTGCAGCCTATCAATGCTGTTGACATGTTTCTTAGAGGATGGAGGAGAGGATTCCAGACCGTGGAGGCATACTCTAATATAGAACGCACATAGTGATTGTACAATAAACACAGTGTAGAACATTGTTTAAATTCTTTGCCGACTCTATAAAGAAAACCTAACATTTTATAAGCCTTAGCTGTGATATAGTTTATATGGGGATTGAAAGAAAATTTACTATCCAGATAGAGACCTAAGTCTTTAACCTCATTCTGTCTTGAAAGCGTTTCACCATTCAGAGTGTAATTAATTCTATTATTGCTTACATTTACGTGAAAAAGAAATACTACAGCATTTTTTTACATTTAGAAACAGACAATTATCGTTACAGTAGTTACAAAGCTCATTAGGATCATCTTGTAACAATAAACAATCCGATGAAGACTCTCTGCATCTCTCTCTCTCATAACTCTGCGAATTTTCATGTCGTCTGCATATAAAAGTATTTTCAAATTATGAAAAGCTCTCGATATGTCGTTGACAAATATGTTAAACAAAAGTGGACCAAGGTGAGAGCCCTGTGGCACGCCAGAAGTCACTGGTACAAAAGACAAACAAAATCTTTTAATAGCAACCGCCTGACTTCAATTTCTTAGATAGGCTGGAGGCAGCGAAGTAGATCGCTATGTATAGTGACCTCTCCCAATTTACGAATTAATAAGGAATGAGATATTTTATCGAACGCCTTTGAGTAGTCAATATAAAATATGACGTCCACCTGATATTCCTTGAACATTGCAGCTGTAAGCTTATGAACAAGTTCACACAGATTGGTGTCTGTGCTCCTTTTGTTCAAAAAAGCCATGCTGTTGGTCGATAATTAAAGGTCTCAAAACGGGGTATAGATAGTCATACACATTTTTCTCAAATAATTTTGCAATCGTGCTTAACTTTGATATGGGTCTATAATTAGATATATTATGCTTATCACCCGATTTGAATACAGGGATGACATAGGTTCTCTTCCATACAGGCATTATGCCAGAACGTAAAGATATATTAAACAGAATTGAACACACATTACACACTACATATTTTTAAAAATAATGGTGGAGTACCATCTGGCCCCTAATCTTTGTTAGTACCTATCTAATGAATTTAAATACTTTCCAACATAGGAATGATGCACGTGAATTGAACCGAAAGAAACTGCATTATCTGCAACATAGCCCAACTGTATGGTCGAGTTTAGATCATTACATTAAAAAATCGTGTTACAATATTTATTAAACATATTAAATCGTTTTTTTTTCCATCAGAAGATACGGTAACCCTGTTAAGAAACATAGTGTCAGTTAATTCTGAGGACCTTCTTTTTGCTTTTACAAAGGACCAAAAACATTTACTACTTAATTTCATATTGGCTTCAGTTTTTCTTATAAATGCATCATAACACTCACTTTGAACCTTTTTTTGCCTCTCTAAACCATGTCGGAAATCGATTATTGATTTTTATTAGCTTTATTGGTACATTAATTAAAATCAAATTATTCAATTTATCATAAAATTTTACCATGGCTGCATTTATATCCGGTATATTCAATATGTAAATTTTCACAGACCTATACTTAAGATTGTCTTTTAATCAAAATTTGTGTGAATGTATACATGCCGATACGAGCCCGATGGCGATTATTCATTATCATCATCGTCAGCTACTTTTAATGTCCCCAGTATGGGCACAAGCCTTTCCTTGGGGTGGATAGGGAAAACGGGCCATAAACCACTACGCGGGCCTAGTGCACATTGGCGGTTGTTAACGACTGCTAATGTAGCCGGGATCAACGGCTTTACGTGCCTTCCGAAGCACGGAGGAGCTCGATATGATAAATATTTGGTCACCCATCCGATGACCGGTCTTTGCGAAAACTGCCTAACTTCAGCACTCGCAGACCGGGCGCGTTGACTACTGCGCCATCGAGCTCCTCATTATTGTTTGACAGTTATTATATTAGTAATTGTTAATTGGATCTTACCTTTTACCAAATTGCCATGTTTTATTTAACCTTGTTTTGCTATGCAGGCGCACTGATCAGTGATGAGAGTGAAGAGAATAGACAGAAGAGATAAGTGAAAATTATGTAGGTAAGCTTTCGATTTCATCCCTAATAAGCGAGTATAGGTTGACGGAGGAAGTGCTCTTTCCTTACTCGGAAGCCTCAACTGCTAAGAAACTTAAGAAAATTAAGTTCGTTCGATAGAAAGCTCGTTCAGTAATCCACTAAATATACAGATACCTTACCTTAAAACCTCAATAATGAAATTTATTTTTCTTTCTTGTTTCAGGTAAGAAAGACATCACTTTGTCAGCGGCGGTGAAAATACCGAAAAACACAGGCATGCTCCTCCCAAACTCTGTAAACACGACAATGACATCATCAGACGTAAAACCCCAAACAAATTAGTGCCGCCCCCTCACCCCCCGAAAATATAACGGCAGCTATTCTTCAAGGCGTCAACAGATTCGAAACGGGATCCCGGCACGACAATTGGCCGAACTGTTAATTCTGTAAAGCTTCAATTTGTTGTTGTTAATTGTAGCTGCCTATTCTTTTAGCGGGGTATTTTTAAAACAACATTTCAAAGGTGAGTACCTCTTGTTGTCTCTGTCTTTTTTCCCACCGTGTATCTATACCTTCACTTCATCTGATGGTATAAGACCAGGTCAAAGCACTTTACCCGGAATCCTCAACTATGAAGGCATGCAACCGTATCTGTTATCGAAACAACAATGGTTCATACGTTGTCTTTTATCTTGCCTGATAATATTTTTAGCATTGAAGATAAAGCAAACTTCACCTATATCCTTCACCGTACAAGTGAGAAAAAGGCAATCTTAACTATAACTGAAGAAAACAGCAATTATTATCTGATATACCGGCAGTTATATGGCAACTAAACCAGCCTCCTAGATAAGTGGCATAACGCTAATAGAATTGAAATAGAATGATTGTATGAAATTGATATGAACGTCATTTATACGTATGGTTGACTTAAAAGTTGACAGAAAAGTGCTGTTTATGTTGATGATGATAAATTAATAGTTATACTAAACCCATTAGCTCCAAACTTGGTTCGTAATCATTAATTCTTTGCAGTAAACAATCCCCATATCTGTACATTGCTCTCGAAAAATGTTCATTGAGATTTAAATAAGACGTAGTCTCGTAGTCCACCAAGATTCTATGGGGCCACGAGAAATGGTTGCATTACATTTGAAATAACCTGTATGTCAGGGCATATTTTATTGTAGTTTAAGTTCACTTCACGATGTTTAAGTATTTTAGATTTATTTATTGTAGAAATTCCTGTAAAGCTATCTCTTTCAGACAATCAAACGGGTGAAGGGAAGTTACACTTAATAGAATCGTTGCATAAAATAACAATTTGCTTGACAAAACATACCAAGACATACATAGAATTGTATAAAATTTAAATCAGCATATTTTAGTTGTAAATCCGGAAAATTTGGAAGTTTTGTAAATTCTAAGGTTTTAATGATTATTTGACTTTTTGAAAAAAGACAAAGTGTTGAAAAAATTCCACGTGCGGGATTTGAACCCGCACCCCATGACATGCCGGGTAGTAAGTCTGGCAGCCTGGCTTGACTTGCAGGCTTGCAAATCAACCGCTTGCCACGTTCTAATGGCCCCCCAATGTATTATTCCCACACAATGCGGACGGGAGATCAGGAAGCAGATTTCAAGCGTCCCGAGCATTGTTCGCGCCAACATTGACTGCTCAGCCCGGTCGGTCAGGCGGCGAGTCGCAGTCAGCTCACTTCGGTGATACGGCAAACTCTATTTGTAACATTTATTTTTCTACTGCTGTGTACAATAAACCATACCTACATAATAACATGCAAATATTTGAATCAAATTTAAATACGCGTGTGTTTAATAAATATGAGAGAATCACGAATCTTTGCTCATTGTTGAACACAAAAAGTTCCCATTTACGTCATTGAAATAGCTGGTTTGTTTCAAGCTTGCGAATCAACCGCTCGCCGCGTTTCTAATGGCCCCCCAATGTATTCTTCCCGGCACAATGCAGACGGGAGATCAGAAAACAGATTCCAAGCGTCCCGACCATTGTTCACGCCAACAATGACTGCTTAGCCCGGTCGGTCAGGTGGCGAGTCGCAGTCGGCTCACTTCGCTGATACGGCACGATCGCAGTCGACGCAGCCACACTCGATTTGTTTCTAATGTGTGAGGCTGATTTCGTTTGCATGCTGTAGCATACGAGAGAAGTATTTAGTTCTATTTTGTTGTTTCTCTGTCTCCCTATATGTGTGATATTTTGAACAGTTTTGTCCCTGTTGTTCGATTTATATTAGTTATGTTTGGCAAAAACTAAATTTTTGAATAGACGAACTAAAATTTTATCAAGGAAGGTGAAACTGTGGTGAAACGATTTTTTTATTTATAAGAGATGGATGGATAGGTATATCCAGGTAGTGGGTACACTATGCTAACCCAGTGCATGTTGGTGAATATTATGCCATTTTAAGACATCAAATATCACTAATAAGCCTAACGTGAATATTGGAGCACGGAAGAGCTCGGCTGCTCGAGATACTTTAATTTGGGCACCCATCCGTTGCCCCGTAATTGCGAAAGTTGCTTTACTTGCAAGATAACAACTCAGACGCGTAAGCCGCTCTACCGCTAAGAAGCAATTTTTTTTCTTACTTAAAAAAATAACAAGCGTATAGAATTATGAAATGTAATGAAATGAAAAATTTATATGATTATTCATGCTTTAAAAATTAAATTCTTTCGTTTTGTTACTGCGCTTAATTTAATTCGGTATTAGTACGGGCACAACACAATTTTGACGGTGCTTTCTTATTAGTGGAACAAACAAAATAAATTCTGTAAAGTGACCTCGACGACATAGTGTCGACGAGACAGTATGTCAACTGTTGATAGAGTTAAAAATGGCGGTATAGACATTTTTCATCTATTCATTTAAACAACACCACATTTACAGTGGGACATCAATGCGCTATATTGTACCTACATAATTGTTACATGTTTGTTTTCAATTCTTTGATTATCACATACCTAATACTGTTACAAAAATATGTGATCTTTATTTCCTGCCAAACTATAAATTTAATAATATAATTTAATTATGTTGAACTGTAAATAATGTAGTCTATATCCGCATGTATGCCCTGAGACATGAGCCTTTTGTAACTAAATAAAATGCGATCCTACGCATACACCGAGGCTAAGGGTGATCCTGGGCTATGTGTGAACCTCATCCTCTATACTTCTACCTCTACCTCTATACTATACTCCTATACTTAAACACAGTACAGTACAGACGCCTTCACATCAACTTATCCAAAACTGTATATTTTCTTACTATATGTTCAACCTTATGCCACAGATATAAAGTTCAAAGTATATGAGGAAATTTGACAGTTTGTAGTAGTCTGATCGGCAGGCATGTGTACTGTAAGGAGTTTATATGCGGCTCATAGTAAAAGCTAGTTTTATTTATTTGTATGTAAACCTCTTTAGTTTGGATGAGTATTAGAATCATCGATAAGTAATTAAAACAGTTTAACAGTCGCGGACAGTAGTAGTCAGGAGCTAGACAGCCCGGCGAAGAGCCGAGGTGCTCAGAGATCAGTAATGTTGTAATACACTTTGATTATTAACACACGAAGTTAAAGTCCCCCTTTTTCGCCTCGGGGTTGGCTCGGGACAATGAACAGCAAGCACTAAGTTCAATGTATGTCATGGGCCTAAGCAAAAAGTTGAAATACTGGCACAATCTTCACTACACGGACTGCCCTAAACTAATTAGGTAAAAACGAAATATATTTCTCATTCCACGAGCGCTGAACCCGGGGACTTGTTTTTTTTTAATTTGACGCTTTATAAAATTCATTAAAAATATCGCAAATAGGTACGGCTTTAATGAATCCGTCATAAAAAGCTACGGGCCGCGACTAATAAGAGAAGGTTCTATTAAAAAAAAATGTAATCAATTTGATGACATAGACGGCTGTTTAGCGAGAATGAAAAAAGTTAATTCACATTTTCTTTGAAGTGTGCTAACTTGGTTGTTGATATTTTTTTCTTTAAGAAAACTTTAGAATACTCGGCTCGTACAGTACAACTGCTTTCATTGAAATTGTTTTAGAATTTGAAATCAGCATACCTTAATATTTTGCCTACACACCCATCTAAATATTAAATGCAAAATATTCCCTGCAAATCTGTAAAATATACACGTGTAGATCCGTAAAAGTTATTTCATATTGTGAAATAATATCAACTTCTATCAAAAACATACACAATTGCTATCGGTTTTATCAGTCAATTCTGCAGCTTCCTTGGTAATTTCTGCCATGTTAATGCCCGGTTTTTCAATCCTCAGATAAGTTTTATCCAACGAATAATTTTGTCATTGTGACATATTTTCTAAGGAGAATCTGTCATTATGTCAAAATTGTTCAATTAATAAATTTTAACTGACTATTGAAAAATCAGCCCTTAGTCTACTGCATTATTCAGTTTATCTTGTTTGATTTATCGATCTATTACACCAGACTTGATGAAATAATATATTTTACTTGCCTACCTAAGGTACCTACGGTAATGTCCTATTATCTCCATGTAGGAAACCCCTTTGAGGACAAGGAATCTGTTTTTATAAACCCAATTTTTTTAGTATTTATATTAACTATATTTTTAAATAAAACTTTTTTTACGGATCTACTTGCGTTTATTTTATACATTAATTTTATTTAATGTTTATCCTGTTTATCCTGCAAAGGGTTGGAAACGTCAGGATAAACATTAAATAAAATTAATGTACAAAATAAACGCGAGTAAATCCGTAAAAGTATATTTATTTAAATGTGTAGTGTTCGCGTAAACTTTAGAAAACAATAAAGCAATACAGGGTTATTGGAAATACGTAGCGATCCCTTTAAGGGGTGATAGTAAAGATCATTAGCTATCAAATTGCCCTCGGGTAGATGAGGCAAAAATGTACCAACTTAAAAAAAATAGCCATTAAATACGTAAGTTCTTTTTTTTAAATCTGTATTAATATTACGGATTAGAGTGTTAGCAAACTAAAAACACCAAAAACAATTATTAAATACGTAAGTTCTTTTTTAAAATCCACTTTAAAGTAGCGTGACCCACTTTTCTTTGAAAAAATATATATAATTAATATTTATTTATTTTTAAATCCGTACATTTTTGCCCCATCTACCCGAGGGCAAATTGATAGCTAATGGTCTTCACTACCACCCCATAGAGGGATCGCTACGTATTTCCAATAACCCTGTATATAAAATATCATTAATAAAAGCTAATAGCATGTGTTACAATCAAAGAAACACTTGTTTATGTTGTATTGCACGTCTGTCAACAAACAAAATAAGGGTACAGTCACCGCCATAAAGTCGTAACTTCTCAAGAGTTTAGTACCATAAAAGAGACAGCAATCCATCGACTGTAACATGTCAATTAGTTTTATGGTGGACCGTAAACGTGTTTACTCTAATAGGTGAGTTACGGACTTTGAAACCAAACTGTTAACAGAAAAAGCTCTACAACACTGTTCTTTTGTTATCTAAATATTTAATCCTTTAGTTATTGCTGCTATGCTACCGCTACTAGTTTTGGTATTTTGGACAAAAGCTTTTTCCATTGTCAGTGACTATAATAAACCAAGACGACAATGATTTTGTTTTAAATAAATAAGTTTTTCTTTAGTTAAATTTTTCGAGTACATAATTTTATGTAGATAAATATTTGAACAAACTCTTATTAGCTCTATGAAGCATTTAAATTAAATAAACTTATAACAGGGAATCAATCAAGATAATGACGATGATGGGTATTGCATTCGAAACTATACTGTTCTATTCTATAATATTTCCCAAAAAGTAGTGCACAACTAATTCAGTTGTTAAACCATCCGCTATACGGGAGACGTTTTGCTTTTTTATAATCGTAAAAACTGAAAACATAAAGCTATTTAGGTGTAACATGGCTGATATCGAGTCTGTATCCACAACCCTGGAAAAGGTCATGAAGGCAGTCAACTCTACGCTAAATCAAAGTAAAGTAAACCAGAGTAGATCCGTTTAAATTGATTTAAATTTTGATAACACTTTTGTTGTTGACTGTTAGTTCACCGATTTATTGTACCCAAGCATATATTTTAATCAAATTAAATTTTATCAGTTTAGAAGCTTGTTAGCATAAATCAAATTAATTCCCCTGCGTTCTTAACTTTGACGACATAATGTCTTTCTTTGTGGTCAACATTTATTACCTGACAGTTTATTACTGTATTCTTTTACATGTGTTTTCTATGTTTAGTGATAATGACATAACATTTAATGATATTGTATTCGTTCTTTATTAGAAAGTGCGCATCAGTCTTGAAGCCAACATTATGTTTTATTAGCGAGTAAGCCTAACAGATAGATGCCTTCCCTGGGAAAGGTCCTTCGACCTGACTTTGGGCTTGCTGGTCTGCATAAACGTCACACCCTGCGTGAGATCACAAACCATTGGCATACTAATGCACTCAATAACGATTTCTTGAAATCATTCTCATCCTGTTTAAAAAAAGGTTTACAGAAACTATAGGTACCATCCCTCCGACCGATCCTCTCAATGCCAATACACATATACAGAATACACTAAACATGCACACTAGTTTAGACCTAAGACACCGTACTCGTAGAACAAGGGTAGGACGAGTAGGTTCACTCGCGCTCTATACCAGGTACAGACATGTACCTGGGCGCTTTTCGCTTTTCACCACCACCACGGCCCGGTCAACCCGAGCCGAGGTCCGGGCCTTTAGAGACGCCCTCGGGTTGTTCCGCTCCCCGATTCGATCCGAAGCCCTTGGAAATCTAGCGCCAATGCGAGTAAGGTGCTCTTGATCTGATGTATCTTCCGAAGGTGATTCGTTTCACACGGCTTGAGGGGTCCTTTACGTTTCTCGCCGCCCCCAAAAAAGCCCGGGAAGCTAAAAATGCCGTTAAAAACCAATCAGCAAACTCTCTTCAAAAAAAAAATAGGTACCATTTGAGTCATTTCTATCCGAAAACGGCCTAAAAACAGAATTTATTTCTCTGCGAATGCTCTGGTCACGTCCCGACCTACTTCCCGCGCAGGACTAATGCAGCCCATAGAGCCCTAATGGCCGCCGTTTAGTGCCCGGTACGACATTCTCACACTCACACGTCACTTTTAATTCTCATATTTCAGAATTTATATCCGCTAGAAGTAGTGCGATCTTCGCAACCTGTTAACATAAGATTCTGGAGATTTACCTCTTAGGCTTTTGTGCCCTTCAGTTTTACTGGATCTACCCTTTAAGCTGGAACACAGCAATACAAAATAATGTAACTTAACGGCACAAATATTAGGGTGTGTGGTGTGTGTCGTGTGCGTCATCCTGTCAGATTCAAGTTTTTTAAAGAAAAACCATTTTTGGTCTCCTGCGGTAGCATGAAAATATCTCGTGCGTGGGACTTAGAGTCCCTAGTAGTGTCTCTACGTCCGATAATTTATATATCCAATAATATTTACGCCAGCTTGAGCGCCTTCTGACGTGTAAGTTATATATTGGACAAATGCCTTAGGACAAAATAACTTAAAAAGCTGTCTATTTTGTACAGCACTTTTATACATATAAGTTTTTTATATTTTACGGGTAAGCACAGTGCCTTGATCTCACCTGATGTAAAGTGATGATAAGGCTAATGATGGAAGCGCACTTCACCCGGAAACCTCAATTAGTGAGGCACTGGCTATCTTATCTCTAGCTGGTATGCATGTTTTGGAAATAGTTTGCTGTTCGCCTCTTATACCTAACATTTGCAGTGTAACCGGAATTCAGGGGCTGCGAGAAACGTCGCGTTGTAACGATCGAATAATCCTCAAGGGCTCTTAGAAGGCACTGGCGCTTCCGCATCTGATACTAGATTCTCGAAGCCTTTGATTCGGTATCAGCATATAAATATGCTATGTTACCCGCTAAATATGTATTAATCTATCAGTGATTTTTTTTTGGAATCACACCAGTAGTTCCATAGATTACCCTGCACAAACAAACTCATAAACTTTACCTTTTTATTAATGGTGTAAATAGTTACCTTCCTATGACTTTTTGTCATTAATCTTATAATATCAGGTAAATGAAACAACCAATTAATGTTTCAGCCGCATTGTTTACAGGCATAACGTTATTACCGGACGGTGGTGGCCGGTTAATTTAAAACGCCGAAAATAAACACGATGCAATCCGACGCAAGCTGAATCGCTACCCGGGTGATGAAAAATTATGAATCCATTACGGCCAGGCTGATAACTGTGGTGTTTTTGTTACAAGCTGTCATCTTATTTTGACGACCTCTTTGGTCGAGTGGCTTGCACACCGGTTTTCATCGCCATCTCTGAGGTCCCGGGTTCGATCCCCGGTCGGTTCAATTTAGAAATACTTACCTGTTTTTCTAAATTGTTTCGGGTCTAGGTGTTTCCTATGTATAATAAGTATCCGTTGTCTAGTTAACATTTCTCGAATTTCTTAAGGAAGCTTTTTCTTAGGCTAGATAATTGGTGTGTGGGAAACATATATTTATAATTTTATTATGTTTATCTTATATTTTCGTATGTAGCAATAATCTTTGTTGCTGCCCCTGGAAAAGTATTGGCATAATGCTAGTAGTAGCCAAAAGCCTATAAACTAACCATCATTAAAATCAATTCCTCGCTACAATTGATGGGTTTGCTTTGCCAAATGCGGGTTGGTTATCACAAACCGGGCTAAGCAAAGAATAAAAAACAAATAAATTTAAATAAATGTTTTCCACATTCACACCAATTATCTAGCCCCAAGAAAAGCTTCTCGAGAAATGGTTAACTAGACAACGGATAAACATACTTAATATACTTAAACACATATACTTATTATACATAGGAAACACTCAGACCCGAAACAATATAGAAAAACAGGTAATTCTAAATTGATCCGACCAGGGATCGAACCCGGAACCTCAGAGATGGCGACACTATGAAAACCGGTGTGCAAGCCACTCGACCAAGGAGGTCGTCAAATGATTTTATTATTGATAATGCAGGCATAAACTAAATTTGCTTTACAATCGTTTTACAGATTAATCTTGTAATTGTACACCAAAACGTTCAATCTATAAAATATATTATAATTATGGATCTCGTACTAATATATTCAGTATTTTAAAAGTAAAAGCACAAAAAATTGTAATTTGCGGAAGAGATATGCATATGACTTATATTTACCAAATATTAATAATGCCCTTTATCACAAGAGTGCCTATGTAACTGGTATCCAAATATTTAATCATCTGCCCACTGATCAAAAAGCCTCAGTAAATTTAAGCTGTTTTAAAATTAAAATAAAGAGATGGCTTATAGATAAGGCGTTCTACAGTTTGACTGAATATTTCGGTACAAAAACAGCATAGTGGCTGTTTCTATGTAACATGTACACCTACTAAAAATTGCATGCCCGACTAGGGTAAATTGTTTGTTCCCAATTATAATATGCTTAACACCTGCTATGTATTTACACAATTTTATGGCAATAAAAATTATCTTATCTTATCTTATCTTATAGAGGAGCTCGATGGCGCAGTGGTTAAAGCACCCAATCTGCGAGTGCTGGAGTTAAGCAACTTTCGCAAAGGCCAGTCATCGGATGGGTGACTCCTCCGTGCTTTGGAAGGCACGTAAAGCCGTTGGTCCCGGCTGCATCAGCAGTTGTTACATGTTTTTGGCCCGTTCTCCTTATCCATCCATAGGGAAGGCTCGTGCCCCAGCAGTGGGGACGTAAAGTGAACTGATGATGATGATGATGATGATGATGATGATCATGAACATACTTTTACATTTACATTTATAAATTGATTAATTATTATTGTTTATTCTCAATTTTGTATAATTCTGTGTTTTGTTCTGTTACTCGCTTTTTTTTTTTATTGCATGCTGTCCACACCTATAATTGTAGTGACATTTGATTTGTGTCGTTTTGTGTGTGCATTTTATTTAAAATTGTATTAGTGTACACTATGTTGGTGCTCGTTTAAATAAATAAATAAATACTTATCATATAAAAATGTTATTAACGATTCCCATTAATCCATAATTCAACTTCTAATCTCCAAAGCTTTCCCATATATTATTATAAAATACTAGCGGCCCGTCCCTGCTTCGCACGGGTGGACATTTTTTCAAATTTATCCTATGTTACTTAGCGCTAATGTAACATTCTATTGGTGAAAGATTTTTTTAAATCGGTCCAGTAGTTTTTGAGTTTATTCCTTGCAAACATACATACATACATACAAAGATACAAAGGTTTCCTCTTTATAATCTTTAATATATAAAATTCTCGTGTCACAGTTTTCGTTGCCATACTCCTCCGAAACGGCTTGACCGATTTTGATGAAATTTTTTGTGCTTATCCGGTATCTATGAGAATCGGCCAACATCTATTTTTCATCCCCCTAAATGTTAGGGGTAGTCCACCCCTAAATTTTTTTAATTATTTATATGGCAAAACAACGTTTGCCGGGTCAGCTAGTATTAGTATAGATTTTCCTAACACTAGATAACAATTAGTAGTATTTCACTATAAGAGCGCATGCAATTATAGTTTTAATTCTAATCGGGCGATGTTAATATCACGGCGATAGCATCGCTAACAGCAACGTTTAGTTATCGCATTGTCGTTAACCAACTATAATGACTAAATGAAGCTAAAACATTAATTGCTCATTTTGTGTCATACACACTCCTAATTACCGGTACTATTTAAATATTCTATGCAAATACCAAACTGATATGAATGTCAGTAGGTCATTTTATATAAAAATAAAAGCTTTATTTTTGTAGGTATAATAAATTCGTTTTTAAAGTAAAGTAATAAGTTATTAGTTAGTAAGTAACCGGTAGCAGTGGACATCTTTTGGCTGAGATGATGATGAAGATGAATATATTTCTTGATATTGATTTTTTTTTCTAAAATTTACGTGAACACTACACATTGAATTGAAACTATTTTTACGGATCTACTCGCGTTTACTTTATACGTTAATTTTATTTACTGTTTATACTGACGTTTCGAATCCTTTGCAGGGTCTGTGGTCACAGGGAGACAGTCTCCCTGTGACCACTGAAGTAAACGCGAGAAGATCCGTAAAAATAGTTTCATTTCAATTAGATACATTTAGAATATTATAGCCTAGCCACTTCACTAGTCTGCCAGTCTCTGTTAGAGTTCTGTACTCCAAGTATTTGTACTCGGTACCAATCCAAATCAGTATTCGATTTCAATTAGGCTTAGATACTACGACTTTTCACCAGTCTCCATCGTATGCGCTTCCCAGATGTGAATACAAATACACTTCAAAGTGTTTTATGTGATGTGAAATAAAATAATATAAAAGAAATAATAAACAAATCGCACGCACCGCTGTTTAAGCGTTGAGAAACAATCAATTATAGCCAATTACGAAACGCTGGTGGTGTCGCCCCAATCTAAGATCTCCAGATCCCGAGATAGGGTACATGTGGCCACAATTAAAACGATTTTGACGTAAAAAAAATACTAAAGCGCATCGCTTAGAGATGACCCTTGTCTCGTTATGCAGTCGTGTGGAACCGCTTTTTATTTAAGGGGCAGTATATTCCGCAACTTATAATCTATACTAATATTATAAAGCTGAAGAGTTTGTTTGTTTGTTTGTTTGTTTGTTTGTTTGAACGCGCTAATCTCAGGAACTACTGGTTCGAATTGAATAATTCTTTTTGTGTTGGATAGTCCATTTATCGAGGAAGGCTTTAGGCTATATAACATCACGCTGCGACCAATAGGAGCGAAGCATCAGTGAAAAATGTTGCAAAATCGGGAAAAGAGCCTAAAAAATTAAAAATGCTGCCGAAAGTCACTATTCCACGCGGACGAAGTCGCGAGCACAGCTAGTATCAACTAAAAACAAAAAGATTTGAATTCAATACAAAAAACTTACAGACTATTTTAAATGTAGGTTAGGTACCTAAGCACCTTTTTGGTGTTAACACCTAACATCACTTCAAAACTAGACTAGACTTCTAGACGGTCTCATTGACTCAAAAGTTCTGGATTTATTCTAACTGTAGGCATTGAGCTATTATTATAGTAATAATAGCTCAATGACTGTAGGTACATAATACTGTTTATGGTTGGGCTTGTTGGTTAAGATAACCAACCGTCTTCACAGAACAGAATGTATTAAGAGCGTTTACGCCGCACACTAGCGCCACTAATGAAAAAAAAACATATCTAGTAATTAGAGATAGAAAACAAATTATGCTCAACAAACTATTTGAATGAAGTAATTTAGCATTTTTACGGCACCTAATAAACACCTCACATGTTATGGTTTAGTTAAATAAGACGTTACGGCCACTTTTAACTATAACGCCATATTTAACTAAACCATAACATGTCAGGCATAATTTGATTTTCTATCTCTAATTACTAGATATGTTTTTTTTTTCATTGGCGGCGCTAGTGTGCGGCGTAAACGCTCTTAATATAGTTGCATAAAATTAAGTCTGATCATCATCTGTATAAATAATATACCTAGTATATATAAAAACTAGCTGACCCGGCCGACTTCGTACCGCTTTGACAGTTTCCATGACAATAAAACAAACAAATCGTATTTTATTTATCATTAAGCAATTTTTTTTCTAGTAATAAATAGCCTATGTTACTCAGCGCTACTGTAGCATTCTAATGGTGAAAGAATTTTTTAAATCGGTCCAGTAGTTTTTGAGTTTATTCGTTACAAACAAAAATACAAAGCTTTCTCCTTTATAATATTAGTATAGATACTGCTGTTTCCTACCGCCCGCCGCCGGCCGCCTGCGCCCCCCCGCCGCCGGCCGGTCGCCAGCACTGTTTATATTAGAATTTTATCTTATAACTTCTCCTTAACACCAACTAACGTTAATTAACTATGACAAGACATTACTTAACATTGCACCTTTCTTTTACACCAGCCAACATTAGAAAGGGACAGACGATGTTTGAAATGTATAGCTTCCTATTCCTGAATCAGTTCGTATTAAGAAATCGTTCATTTATGAAGATGCGATACCAAATTAGAAAACTAAACTTTATTTCTTTAAGTTTTGAGTTTAAATTTGAATGTTAAAAATAAGTTTTGTGTAAAATAATTACGAATGTAAAAACGCTTCTATAATTTTAATGGATGATATCCAAAATGAAGATATCAAAATATTAGATAATAATCTTATTATTATTTTCATGGTCTGTTGTAGATTTTAATGGCTACGTAATAACTTAATTAGACAAAACTTTTTGTGTAAATTAATAGTATAATAGGTACTTGTTTATAATTATGGGGATATAAAAAATCTGCTTAAAATAATATTCTTACAGTGAATGGATACTAAAGTTCTCTGATCGAGTTCGGGTAGCTACAGTAGCTTTTCATTATAAAATGTTTGTCATCACACTTAGTAAGCAAAAGCCTACACCTATGCAGCAACGATATCTAAATTCTAACCATACATTAAACACTTATAAAAACAACACTTAACTAAGTATGCCTGAAGGAATTAACAATGTAACAAAATTTAACAACGCACAACGTCATATGAAGGCAACATATTCCACCATTTTCGCTCTCCACACAGCATTCCACTGACAACCTGCTCTTTTCACGTTAACCCTTAAAAAGTGCAGCTAGAAATTTCACACACAAACGTTGTTGAAAGGAAAAAGCAAAAAAAAAATAAAACAAAAAAAAAAGCAAGAGAACAGCAAAACAAAAACTTACTCTCACCGAGAAAACTTAACACGCTTTTTCACGACTTGCATGCGGAATTCGTGATATTTATAACCCTTAGTTGTTAGAAGTTCGGTACAAAGCGCCAACTTGTGTAAACTATGGTTACCTGCGAAACAAAAAGGCCAATCTTGTAAATAGAACTGTGTCTGTGCGCTCAAACTTTTGTGTCATCTTAGTGTAAGCTTATAAAGAACTTCTACAGAAGAATCGATTTAAAAATATGTGCACAGTAACCGCAAAATTGAAATCTACAATGTCCTGTCCTGTCCCAAATGGCTGCCCAATACCAAATTCGAAAAATACGTAAAAATAAATGATCACACACACAAACACAAATGTTTAAATAAACATAATACATACCACAAATAATAAAAATAAAATATCAACGCAGAATATGGGTTGACATAAATAGAATGGAAAAAAGCCTAAATAAGCCTACATCAGATGACGTTGAATGGAGTCATTTACCGAGCCAACTATAAAAAAGTGGGTGCTGTAGTTACCTAAGGATGCTTAGGATCAAAAAAATGTTTAAGCGTGTCCCACTGCTGTGCTTCCAAAATCACATGAACGATAGCGCATAATCTAAAAAAATAGACAATAAAATCCAACAAAGTTTACTCTGGATGTAATTACTATTTATCTCTTCGTGACACAAAAATAGCAGTGCAGAGTTAACTCTAGTATATTCGGACGTAGGATTAGTGAGGAGTTAAACGCTCGGTTAAATGCAATGTCGCATTGCAGGCCGGCTCACTCCTTAAATTAAACGCAAGGTTACAGATAGCACTAGCTTTGCCATTTCACTTTGGAACTGTTAATTGTTCAGTTCTAATTAAAAATTTGCTTGGTAGCTTTAAGATTTGTTACCTTTCATTTAGAGATTTTAAGCTTGATTTACTCTTTTCTAAATGTAACGCGAGCACTGTGTATTGAAATGTAGTACTTTGATAATGAACTCCTCGCGTTCGTTTTGACGTTTCGAAACATACAGTCTGTCTCTTTCTCTCATCAGTATCACACACAGACCTTGCAGAGGGTTATAAGGTCGGGATAAAATATTATGTTAACGCGAGTATTATATACGTGTAAAATGTTTGTCTTTCAAACTTTGCTTAAGTTTTCACCAACAAGTTCTATATAATAATTATGTATACCTTACAACAACTAAGTGTGTGTCTTCATTGTATTATCTACACACGAATGCATATAAAACTACCACAAACTGACAAATTTCTTCAATAAACGTTGAACTTTATGTATATAGTAAATATGGTTGAATATTTATTGAAGAAATTTGACAGCTTTGGATAGGATGATATTTCATATGCTGGCATCTATACTTTATCTCTCTCACATTTTGTGAAACAGATAAAGCCATAGAATCCTTTTAGCCAACGTCTTGGAATAACACGGATAACAATTTACTCCATCCAAATGCAGGTAATTATAAGATTAGCATAATATCAGCTTGTTATTCGAGATATCAACAACAATAAAATAGACAAACGATTCTGATCTTCCAACAAGACGAAGTGCGCGGCAAAAGCCATAACTTTCCCGAGATACCTCCAATTCATAGACGAGTAAAATTTTAGACGAAGCATAAATTTAATTTTATAGTGGTCATGTTTTAGTATCGGTGCCTGCTAATTTTGAAATGTGGCGAAGTGGGACTCTCCTGCCGATATAATTTATTGCATTGCGTTTGAGCCTTTAGAGGAAGGTTTATTGATTTTTTGAGGATCTATAAAGCGGGTAATAAATAAATAAGGCTGAGTTATGAGTTCTTAAGTGGTTGATGGTTGGATTTTAGCACAGCTTGAAACGATCGCAAAGTGGCAGCGATGGATAAAGCGTGAGTACAGTTTTATTGAAATGTTGAGACCGGATAATATAAGAAAGATCTAAAAGAAGCTCAACTCGACACCCACACTGCACAAAATCGTGCACAGTGAAGAATAAGGACAAGGGAAAATCTACAAGAAATAAATGGTTTACAAACGTTCGAGGAATACCTAATATAAACCAGTTTTTAAGCGGTTAAGGATTCTAGGCTTCCGTCTTCGGCTTTATCGTCAGCTACAATTAGATGTGATTAAAATCTCCTTACTTTCAATTGTGGAGGAAAAGTTTCATTACATTTTATTAACAAACTCTATGGTGATTAGCAGGCTGACTTCAAACGCTTTCTGGAACCAGGTTGTGGATAATATTTTTAATAACTCTTGTAGAACTCTAAAATAACTATTCTCAAATATTTTTTATAGTAGCGAGTGAGTTTCTGAATTTGTCACTGCACTGCTTGAATCTCATACAGATTCCAAGTAGTTTAGTTGGTTAGCTCGATCGAATGGTGAGTGCCTAGTGCAGAGTTTCTACCTGAATCTCGTTTTTAAATGTCCCTTTTTCGTCGTCCATACAAATAAATAATATATTAAACATGACACTCCATCCCAAACAATGTCGGAATTAATTTTCGAATGGCATTCGCCGATGCGGAACAGACGCAGCACGAATAGAATAACCCACATTTTTTTTACACCGAAAATACACATCGCACTAAAAATGATACCTCTCTGTAGCAACGGTCACATCTTGGACACACCATAAGGAGGACTCAGTAGGTAAGCTTCTAACATACCGCGTTCGAGCAGGTCACACATAAATCCCTTGCACGGTCGCGGATCTCGGAACGGTCCGAGCGTTGCTGTTGCGAGTAGAGGTGGGCGTTTAAATCAAAAGCATTTAAAAAAGCATGCTTTTTTAAAAAGAGTACATAAGCGTGGAGCTCGATGGCGCAATGCGTAACGCGCCCGGTCTGCGAGTGCTGAGGTTAAGTAACTTTCGCAAAGGCTGGTCATCGGATGGGTGAACAAAAATGTATCATCTCGAGCTCCTCCGTGCTTCGGAAGACACGTAAAACCGTTGGTCCCGGCTGCATTAGCAGTCGTTAACAACCACCAATCCGCACTGGGCCCGCGTGGTGGTTTATAGCCCGTTCTCCCTATCCATTCATAGGGAAGGCTCGTGCCCTAGCAGTAGTGACATAAAATGAGCTGATGATGATGATGATGATAAGCGTGCTTTTAGGTTTGAACGTATGATGTTTTTCACTTAAAAAAGTGTTTGTACTTATTTTATTTTGGTCGGTTAAATAACACTTTTTTCGTTTAGGTACATTTATACAAAAAGTAAAAAGTAGTACGTTTTTCAGTGTGAAGCAGTAAGTGCGCGTTCTTGTACAGTGTGCTTGCTTGCCTGATTATTTACTTGATTTATGGAAATGTGTACTAATATAATAAAGTTTTAAAAATTTTGTGTAGGTAATGAATGACATTAGTGTAATTAACTTCCAGTGTCAATAAATTTTGAGTTTAATACAATTTTTTTGTAAAGTACGAAGGAAAGTTCATTGATTTAAAAAAAAACATTAAATTCTATATAATATAATATTTACGTCGTGTAACTTAATACTTAAATATTCGTTTAAATGACAGTGAAACATGTTGACAACAAAACATGTTAACAACGTAAAACGTATTAAGTAGTTAAGCAGACAGACAGCTTCACGTTTTTCGTTTCAACACAACGTAGCCAGCTTTTTGTAAGTAAAAAAAACAAAAAAGCATTTTTTAAGCATGCTTTTTTAAAATCGTACAATGATTATTTACATATAATTTTACGCAAATATTTTTGCGAAAAAAATTACAATTTGAAAAAAGCAAAGTGTTGAAAAAATTCCACGAGCGGTATTCAAACCCGCACCCAATGACATGCCGGGTCAGGTGCACTGCCACCTATGCTATCGTGGCTCAATCCAACTCGCCGAAATTAATCAACACTATCTACTTTTACTTTATAAGCCAAAGGAACCGTAATTCAATGTCGACAACTACGTCATCAACATCCGATCTTAATATTTTTACAAATATTGAAAGATCAGTTAAGAATTAGGCAAGCTATATTTATGATTATTTACATACAATTTTACACAAATATTGTTGCGAACAAATTACAATTTGAAAAAGACACTGTCCTTTTTTAAACCGTACAATATGTGAAAAAATTAAGCAGCTTTTTCCATCTCTAGTTGCGAGATTCCGTACCCGTGAGAGGTTGTCTATGTGTGCTAAGCTCGCCTTCTGCAGTCTCCTTATTGTGTGTCTTGGACGTTGGTAATACTGTCACCACGATAGACATCCCACTTCGGAGTGAAATTGAGCTCTACCAAGTTAGAAATACGAATTGTTTTGATACAACTGTCTTCATATAATTGGTCTGGTGTAGATTTACACTGATTTATTGAATGTCTCTTTTGATTGTCACCCTTCGGTTACCTGTTGATTCTGATTCATTAAATGTAGCATAAAGTTTAACCTGTAAAAGCCAAGAATAAGTACTGTTAAATACTTTTCACTTACACCCTTATTTTTTAACCTTTTTACCGCCAACAACTTCTATAGAAGTTCAAGATTTTCGTGCCGTCCACGCCAGCACTTCTATAGAAGTTCTTCTTTATACCTACTTTATTAAAATACATTTATACGTTGGCGTACAGCGGGACATCGCGTGCAGGATATTTGGACGGTGAAAAAGTTAAGTACTAGAAAATCGTTAATGGTATCTGAAATTTTCGCCAACAAAATCAGCTGTTCCATAGGTTATGATCGAGTCAGGTAATTAATACGTAATGCATGGATCAGCTGAGCTATCATGTTGAGCACTTGCATCTGATATCAAATAGTTTATTCATATCATACCATCCGACTTAAACTTTAGACCTGTCTTAACATTTTAACGCGAACACAAGGCAAACGTCAATTTATTAGTTTATTTTTACAACTTAAACAAGACAAGGGAAGCATTCTTCAACCCCATTCAAAAGTTTTTTTTATGACCACAGGCGACTTGACGGAAAACAGATGTTCATAACAAATCCGACAGTAAGTGATTATGCAGACATTTCGTGAAAGAGACGCGTCTTTGTTTTTCTCTGTCATTCACTGTGATAATATTGTAAGTTTTATAAAATTTAAGCATGCGCGTTTGGGTTGTGTTGTGACTTCACAAGTTCAGTACGTTAGCAATGTTAGGTCCAAACAAAAATATCTCGATCTTGCTTCGAAAGACTTCGGAAGGCACGTTAAGCAACTGCTTATCGTGCCTTCACGACCGACCGGTGCGTAGCCACAACCAAGGTGTGGTGGATTATGCCTCGATCTCCTCATGTTGTACTTTTCTTTATGTGTGAAACCCTGAGACCTGATCCCAGCAGTGGAATGAAAATAATAATGAATTATTGGTTACGACTGCTAAAGAATTTTAACTATCATAGTTAAAATATGTCTCTCTAACACATAGTGTTTCTTTGATAGGACATTTTCCAATATATTAATGCTGTAAGGGAGAAAAGAAACGCATACTAATCTGAGTTTCTTGCCGGTTCTTCTCAGTACAAGGTCTACCGCCGATGGCATAATGACATTCATACATAAGAGCTACTTGTAGCCTAAACTGAAGAAATGATATTGAGTTTTGAATATTTTATTATCTAAATCAGAGGTCAATACGCTCAATGAAGGTAAAAGTGCCTTTCTTCTCCTCCCCTTTATCTTCATATTTACCTCTACTATTATTTTAAATATCGATAATCTTTTACCAATATTCTTGCGATCGTAGTCTGTGAAGCCGCGAAGTGGGAAACAGCAGCTCTCTGTAAAGTATTTGTTTACTTAAGGCGTGGCTGACTTTCACATGCTCGCTATTAGACCGGGAGTCAGGTATAAAAAATATTTTCTTTTAAGAATTACTTTTTGTTTTTTTAAAGCTAAATAGTACTTATAATACACTTAAGATAGTAAATAAACTTATGTCTGTGTTGTATGGATAGGTATTTTCTAATTATTTTTTTTATTCAAGTGTGTTAACTTGTGATTACAGTACCGCATACTAAAGCATGTAAAGCAATAGATGAAGAGATCAAACTTTCTCAGTATAATCGTGATGGTTTATAACTTTCTTACCTTAATTATAAGGTAGTTGACTGGTTAAAGCTGAGAAACTTTAAAGCACCCGTCAAAACTATGTTCTTCCATAAACATTGTACTGTAAGGAGTTTATATTCAGCTCATAGCAAAAGTAAATATATCTGTATGTAAACCTTTTTAGTCTAGATGATTATTTGAATCATCGATAAGTAATTAAAAAGGGTTTGCAATGGTTTGACACAGTGGCGGACAGTAGGAGTCAAGAGCTAGACAGCCCGGCTAAGAGCCGAGGTGCTCCGAGATCAGTAATGTTGTAATACAGTTTAAAAGAATACACAAAGTTAAAGTAAAGCCGTGTTATCAATCAACAAACCCTCTATACAGTACTTACATAAATAGCGAATTATGACATCTCTTTTTTATTCCCTATAAAGATTTATCTCTATTATATTTACACACATATACAGTTGCAAAATATGAGTATAAATAAAAACTGGTTAATCTTTTGAAGTGCAACAACATGTACAATGATGGCATTTGAAAATATATAACTACTTAACAATGTTTTCGAATTTATTGTTGTTGCAAACACCTATAATACACAACCAAAAAATGTATGGTATAAATATATTCAACATTCCTTTTGAAATTATGCTATACAAGTTACTCATTACAACTGTCTTCAGCTCCCAGTATAACGCAGCCCCACTGACTCACATACTTCAAGGTTACAGGAATAAACAAAGCTAAACAGATCCAGACTGACGAGCAAAGCCGCGGTATATCGCTGCCGTACGCCACAAACGGCCCTCGACGCCACTAAAAATATAGGGCACACATATTCCGTGTGTTCACATGGCGTGTTAAAATAAACTGTCACCAGAACCATCAATTATGGGAATAAACAGATGTTAACAATATTAAAACAACAGACAGCCGCTATTTAACAAAGTATCAATATTTTGTTGAATAAAGAACAAGGCGAATGATTGTTTGGACACGATCGATCGACTTCCTAGCAATTTTGAAATTGACCATTTTTCAAAACGTTCCTGTTAAATGTTTTTTTAATTTAAAAGAAGTGGAAGCGTTTTATGTGTCCATATTATGACTAATTTGTGTTTTTTAACAATATAATATAGTCAAGATAGTCAAAATAGACAAGATAAGTAGGTGAATTTGAGTGAAATGCAAATCAAGGTAAGGTACAAATAAATAAATTTTTAAATCTACAGACGTCTGCTTTATTACGATTTATAACGGCTGAGTTACGCTATTGCTTTACCTTATTTGTCTATTGTGGCATCCCCCTTATTTAGTACTAAACTGTATATTCTAAATTATATGTAAAATATACTGTTGAAATATGAAAAATTGTCTTTCTTTGCTGACGATACTTCGAACGATATAAGTACATGGTGTGACCAAACACAACGAGAAATTCAATAAACTGACAAGGAAAGCATAAAATGTGAGCAAACATAACTGTTATTTAATACCACAAGTGCGAAACGCATCTGTGACGAAATCAAACGAAGCCGGCTACAACTAGTACTTACTACAAAAAGTGCGCCTGCACATCACACTACCAAAACATTCCTCAATAGATTTGAACTTTATGTCCATAATGTTTACTGAGTGGTAGAGCCACGCTGCGTTGCAGCACGAAATGGGCCGGCTCGCCCGACGTAATGCCACCCTCTCACAGAATATAGGCGTGAAACAACGGCACTCGTTGCTGTTGTGTTTCGTCCGGTGAGTAAAAGTACCGGAGGCCCATCTCTCCTCCTTAAGATCCAACTCCTTCCTCAAGGCCGGCAACGAATCTACGATTACTTTGGTTTTGCAGAAATGTTTGTTTTGGGTAGTTTGATATGCATACGTCTGTACTATAGAAAGGCCTTTTACTACATCTGTTGTCAGGCCACTGTTTTCAAACTTAGAAGTCGTTTTATTTCCAGTGCGGACCATTTATTGTAGGTACTTTATTTTCTTCGTAATAGAGTAAAATATGAAAAGTATTCGCGCGCTTGTGAACAAGATAAGTAATATAACTTTTTAAACTATCATAGTCACTTACATAAGAAATACATTAGTGTAATCCGTGATCATGGCGCATGCAACTGTGCCGAAATATCGGATACTCAAACACAACAAAAAACATGGTAATAATCCCGTTAATAACATATTTTATTCTAATGAGATAAGTAATGTCGCGTCGTTGTACAATTTCTCTCGTTCTTACCACTGAACAGTTAGGTTACCTATTTTTATATTTTTTACCGTTGCCTCAATGATAGTAGGTAATTCAACATCAAAGCCATACGTGTCGGTCAACATATCAATGTACCCCACAAAAAATGAGCACCATAAAAAGTATCCAGTGTCGGGTTGCATTCGTTACGATTCCGTATATGTCGTTCCGGTAACTGATACTTGACAGGTGGAGAGGGACAGCAGATTTGAAACACAGAAATTATATCAAGTCGAAAGAGATAGCCTCAAGTCCGCTTCTATTAGTGTTTCGTGAGAAATCGGATATGTTACGGTTTGATTCGGACGGCAAGATAATGTTAGGTTGTTTTTAATAAACATCACAAAGGAGGTTTCTTAATAAAACACCTAGTATTATCATAACTGATGACGACGGTACTAAAATCAGACATCAAAAAATTTTAGGTTTTATGATTTACAAAATGGTGAATACAAGCAGGGTGTGGTTTGTTCGACATGACCCAGTAACCGACACTCTTTTTTCCTTAATGTATTTTAAAAAACAAGTGAGACTTACAGTAGTCGCTTGATGTGTAACATTTGACATCTCACCTTAGTAATAAGCAATTTTAACATTACCTATATTCTGAAAAAAATGGGTTAGGTATTAAATCATTTTATAACTATAAAATAAATAATGATAAAGTCTAAGTCTAAACACGAAAGGGTTGAAATCAATATTACAATAGAAAATAGAATATAGAATTAACAATGACGTATATTTTTACAAATCATAAAGAGAATGCAGTAAATACTCATTCCTCTCACTTCCTTTATAGAAGATATTTGACATATCAAAATGACCTTTGATAGTCAAATGACACAATATGTCACATACGTCATGCTCGTGAACGGGTGCCGCCTGTGGAGGCTGGTCTGCTCTTGCATACTTATCTTATTTTTAGTATTATTAATTATAGTTTGACTTTGTTTTACCTAAACAATTTTTGACTTTTACTAGAGTACTGTAGTGGTGCTGTATGACATTGTGGAAATTGAAACTTTTACATAATTATCTGATGTAAATTTGTTAACTTACATTTTTTATTTTAACAGCATTGTCCTACAGATAACAAACAGCGTTGCGTTAAATACATCATTAAGTTTTTATTTAGAGTATCTTGAGTGTGTCATGCTCTCTTTACTGTCTCTGCGGTGGTGGCATGTGCGTCGGGTCGTTACGTTCCCTAAAATATGGTTGAGCGAAGCGATGGCTGATTCATATGTCATGCTCGTGAACGGGTGCCGCCTGTGGAGGCTGGTCTGCTCTTGCATACTTATCTTATTTTTAGTATTATTAATTATAGTTTGACTTTGTTTTACCTAAACAATTTTTGACTTTTACTAGAGTACTGTAGTGGTGCTGTATGACATTGTGGAAATTGAAACCTTTACATAATTATCTGATGTAAATTTGTTAACTTACATTTTTTATTTTGTTTTTTTACATGTTGTAATTGTCTTATATATATTTTTTGTGTTTATTTGTAATGGAAAGTGTTCTGCTATGATAGGGCATTTTCCAATATTTTTGACGCTGTAAGGGAGAAAAGAGCTGGACACTTGCTGAGTTTCTTGCCGGTTCTTCTCAGTACAAGATCTCCCGCCCAGAGTAGATTTACGAACCGATGGCATAATGACATTCACAAGAGCTACTTGTAGCCTAAACTGAATAAATGATTTTGAATTTTGAATTTTGAATTTTGAATTTTATAATAATAAATGTCATGTTCATAATATCGATTACAGGATATACAAAATGGCGCGCGCTTGCTTGTTTCCCCGGCTTCCTGTTTCACACTTCCGTCCCATTTCACGAAATCACTCCCACAAATTGCAAGAAAGCGAGAGGAAAGATGTTACACATCAAAAATAGGAGTCATCAACAGATTTTTTACTTCAGCAACAGTTGAATAAATACCATCTGCTTCCAAGCTGACTTTCGGCAAAATTTTAATTAAATTCTATATGATTTTTGGCAACAAATACTGGTGTCAAACGCTGGGCTTACTGTGTCGAACTGTGCTGCTCCACTATACGTCTTTTTGGTTTTCATCATGTATAAGTCAGTGTATAACGTCCCACTGCTGGGCTCAAGCCTTCCTCCATGAACAATAGCACAATTGCAAGTTTGCTACGACGCAACGTAACTATAGTACGACCACTTATAATACACCTTTAGTATAAATATACTTTTAGATCTTCCGTGCTTGAGAAGGCACGTTAAGCTGTTGGTCTCGGTTGTTGTCGTAACATGGTAGTACGAACCCACCATACGTTGTAGCGAATTGACTGATAAAGACCATTATTTCCAAAATAAACGCCTCTTAAAATGCTTAAGGCGGTTCGATGTTTAATATTATAATATATTACATAATTATGATTCCGTGTTTTGTTAAATGTAATTTAAAATGAAGTTTATCTACACTAATGTTGTAACATTCTACTTATGTTTCCAATACTTGACTTATAATTACTACTGTTATAGCGCAGACAACAAAACACTCAATTTAAGCAATTTCACATGATGGTATAATATCCACATCGATATCGTAAAATCTCATTATAACATCAATAAAACGTGACCAATTAACCTGGCGAACCTTATGTCAAAATCCTCATACAAGTTGTATAAAATTTTGATATTAGGCTGGCTTTTGAAAACAGTTGGGTTATACGTGAAAACTTCGTCAAAACTACTAAACTTACATACACAAAACTCTTTGGTAAGATCTTGTGCCAATTAAATAAAAAAAGAACAGCGCGCGCTCGCTCCTGATTGGCCCTGCGCGCGCAGCTGCGCTCTCATTGGTTAGATTTTGATGGCGGCAAGTTCACTGTGACAATACACGTACGCGTGAATTTAATGTTTCGCAATGTTTTGTTTTTAAAATACAAATTAAAAGTTAAAAATGGACAGCGACGATGATATTTGTACGCCTCCGGATATTCTAGAATTGGCAACAAAAGTAACTCACAATCTTTTGCCAGAAAAATCTAGAAAATTATATGAAAAAGAATATAATAACTTTTTGGCATGGAAGGTCGAAAAGAAAACTACATAATTTTCTGAAAATGTCATTCTTGTGTATCTCAAAGACCTCTCCGACAAATTCAAGCCATCTTCTATGTGGGCTAAATATTTTATGCTCAAGTCCACACTGAGTATCTACAACAATATTGATATCACGAAGTATTCAAAAGTCATAGCGTTCCTGAAACGCAGTTCAGAAGGACACAAGGAAAAAAAGTCCTTGACGTTTACATCAGGTCAAATAAAGATGTTCCTGAAAGATTCACCAGATATTTTGTATCTTTTTGAAAAGGTAAGTGTATTTTAGTTCTGTTATTTAAACTACCTAGTACTTACGTACTACACACGCAAGTTATCTAGACACTCCGTTTAAGCGCTTTGTGTATAAATTAGGTAGTAGGTACCTACACTTTACTACTTCATAAATCATAGTTTTTGCCTTGGCTATGTACCTCAAGCTTATTATATCGTTTATTGTTACAGGTTGCACTAATCTTCGGCATAATGGGGGCATGCCGAAGGCAAGAGCTATACAACATCCAGTTCGATGAAGTCTCTAACATAGATGACAGTACAATCATGGTGAAAGTTTCGAAAACAAAAACGAAAATAGATCGTTCTTTCGTTGTGACGGACAACTGCTATGCCGTATGTTAAAAATACATGGAACTTCGACCCACCCCCTGTCGAAACCCTGCCTTTTTCTTGAGCTATAGATCGGGGAAGTGCGTCGATCAAAGAACTGGTATTAATAAATTTGGTGCTCTGGGAAAAACTATCGCAAGTTTTTTGAATCTGCCTAACCCAGCGTTGTACACGGGGCATTGCTTCCGGCGCACCTTGGCGACCCTTCTCATAGATAGCGGTGGTGATTTGGCCGCACTGAAACGACACGGGGGGTGGAAGTCTTCTACTGTGGCTGAAAGCTACATTGATGAGTGTTTAATGAATAAAATTCAAGTCTCAAATACGATCTTGAACAGTATAGAAAACAAGACGAATGAAGTAATTATAAATATTCCAACTCCGTCTACGAGCTCTACTGCTTGCCCCGCGACCGCTACAGCTGCTGGATCAATAATTAACATTAACTTTCAAAATTGTACCATCCAAAATTTGAACAATTATTATAAATAAACTATTGTCAGCTTTTACTCTTGTTGTTTGACTAATTGCATTAGTGAAGATAAAGTAGTGTATGCAACTGCATATAACACAGGTATTAAAACACTCGTTACTATTATGAAACTCGCTGCGCTCGTTTCATAAACTCACACTCGTGTTTTAATACCCTTCATTATATGACAGTTGCATAAACTACTATTACATGACAATAACAAACACAATAATACATAACAATAACAAAACATAGAATATCTATTCAAACCTCATACCTACTCTGTTCATTAGTAGATACGGCCCTATAAGTAAAACCGATTCTGAGTTCAAGTGCAATAAATAAATGCGTAAGCGCCGCCGCCGGCCGGCTCACTGACACTTCTTTGTAGCGCGCGCAATTTTTGTCGGCCATCTTGTGATAGGGCAATAAATCGCGGGCTTTTGAGCGGCGTCGTCTGGCCACACGTGAGGGTGAGTGGGCTGCAAACATTATTTATTTTTAAACTACATATTGCATGTGGATGCGCTTGCGTTATTGTTTTGTTTATGGCCAGTATTACTTTTCTTTGTTAAGACGTTGTCTGCAATTGTACTGGTTGTACTACTAGTAAACCAACATTGTATGGCAAATATAGAACTAAGTTTTGGTGACATCCGGGTATTAATAGCATTAAAGGGATTTTGAATGTTACAAACCTATAATTACTATTACTATAAGTAGGTATAGTATGTTATTGATTGTAGAATGAATAATTTTATTTCGGAGCTTGATTGTTTGTGCGGAGAAGTTGTGTGGTACATGTTATCTATACTAATATTATAAAGACGAAAGCTTTGTATGTATGTATTTATGTTTGCAACGAATAAACTCAAAAACTAATGGACCGATTTAAAAAAATCTGTCACCATTAGAATGCTACATTAGCGCCGATTAACTTAACCCCTGGCTATATAAAAAAAAAAGTACACCCGTGCGAAGCCGGGGCGAGCCGCTAGTTTAAAATAATATTTGACCCAATTTTACAGGTTAGATACAGCCACGTTAGGCTGATTGGTACAGCGCGTTGTATACAGAACATGCTCGTGGATTTTTTAAAACACTTTTCTGAATCATACCAAAAATAATAGTGTTGTGGCACCAGTATCCGGCAGGATTTTTCTTTTCCTTTAATAATTTAAAATAAGCGTCATCAACAAATTTTTTACTCTAGCAACAATTGAATACATACAGACCACCTGCTTTCTAGCTGGCAGCCAATAAAAATCAATTTTATAATTTTTGGCGACGACAACTGGTGTCGAAATCTGGGCTAGCTGTGTTGAACACTGGTCCTACTACACTACTAAATGTTGACTCTACTTCTCAAAAGAATTACATTATGTGCAAACAGACAAATACATTATATATCTCAGTACAAGACACGACATACAAGACGCGTGTACAATCAGCCTTTGTGCTTTATCCGCATGAGTCACATTAAATCTCTTTTTGTTTACGACATGGCTGTTTATGCGATGATATTTATTGGCGGCGTATTTAACGTTGGCACTGCTTTAATTGCTGAACTGCCCATGACTTTGACTTGCCTTTGCATGTTGCAATATCTCTGGTGACAGTGAGTGCAGCGGAGTTTTAGTTCTGGTTGTGTTATATTACTGTTATCGATATAATAACATTTTATTAACTCTTTTTATTAGTACAAAGGTTATTATGATATACCTAATATTTTTATAAATTCACACCCAAATAGAAAATGAAAAAGTACAGGCTAGTAGGTAAGTACCAAATTTATTTTTTTAAATTATATTTCATTCCGAAGATTTTAGGTAGTAGTTAAAGTAAGTAGTAGATAGAGACGCAGCTGCTGCACGGAAATTACAAAGAATAAAGATGAATTACATACAAAATGAAAGAAGAAAATAAGTTAAAAATATTATTTACAGAAAAAGAAAATAAAATTACGACCTATTTTATTAACCGTAGTAGAGAACCTAGACCTTTCGTTGTTTTCTTTCTTGTTAAAATTAAATATACCTACCTACTTATATCTTTAACAGAATTATAATCTTTAATAGAATTATGATTAAAAAAAACATAATTTTGCTTTAAAACCTGCTGTGTGAACGTTACTAAAAAGTTTTTAATAGTCGCCCGGTGAAATGTTAATAGCATTGTCCAGGATTCGTTCTATGCAATAAAGTGTGCTTTGTTAATGTAACAGGATCAAGTTTCTCCAAAGTTTGAACCGACTGCCCTCCAGACGACTACGGCTAATAGACCGCCGTACTGCGAGAGACCTCCATGAGTATTATTTTTAACTTTCGTGTGAAAGTTTTGGTTTTAAATTAACTTAATACAGCCCTGGATTCACAGTAAACTTCTTTATTACATGTGTGTAAATTTTAACCGAACTGCATTGAATGGGTCCTCAACGTCTACTATCCATGTGGAATCCAGAACTAGAACTAAATCCGGAACAAAATAATTTCTACAGAGAATACCACAGTAGAGCTTTATCATCATCATCATCATCATCTCAGCCAAAGGATGACTACTGCTGGACAAAGGCCAAGGATCTCATAACGACCGGTTTTGTGCTGCTCGCATCCGGTTCGCTCCGGTCTACCTTGTTGGAGAAAAGCTTTAGCTATTTTAATTTGAGCACCCATACTGCAAATAACAAAAAAAAAGGAAAGATTAGAATAAAATAAAATAGAAATTATCAGAATACAATAAAAATTAAAAGAATATACGATTAATATAATCTACAGTTTTCAAACATGCTTTATCAGTTCATCATCATCATCATCATTTCAGCCAAAAGACGTCCACTGCTGGACAAAGGCCTCCCCCAAGCATCTCCACAACGACCGGTTTTGTGCTGCTCGCATCCAGCGGCTTCCCGCGACCTTCACCAGATCGTTGGTCCACCTTGTTGGAGGCCTGCCCACACTGCTGCTCTTTTATCAGTTGGTAAACCAAAATCCTTTAATTTCAGTGACTATGCCAGCGTGCACTAAAGTTGTAGTGGGAAACCATTTAATTATAATGTACAACAAAATATGCAGATTCACTTTGTAACTGGTGTGTGCGACTGTGCTGGTTGTAGGAATTTAGAAGAAAATAATACAAACTGAAACGATAAGATGTCTTTACTCGAAAAGCAGAAGGCAAAGTGGAAACATGACCACATGACCAGACAACTCTAAAATAATAAAAAACATTAAATCTATGGTTGGTGTTACCAACAACCGGGGCATTGCACCACTGCTGTAATCTGGCCGGGACAATCTGGCACTAAATATGGCATCTCTCTTATTATGGCAAAGAATAAAATGTAGATAGGGCAGTGGCTCCAGTGCTCAACTCTTCAAGCCCAGTCTTCGACACAGTTATCGTCGCCAAAAATTTATATAGATTTTCATTGAAATTTTAAAGGATAGATAGATAAAATCTTTATTCGGACACTATACACACACATACACACTCACAATATACAATCGTAAAATAACAACAATTACACTAAAAACAAACATAATTTCATAAATATTGTTTTCTAAAGTTTACGCGAACACTACACATTGAAATGAAACAACTTTTACGGATCTACTCGCGTTCCCCTGTCTCCCTGTGACCACGGACCCTGCAAAGGGTTCGAAACGTCAGGATAAATATTAAATAAGTAATGTGTAAAATAAACGCGAGTAGATCCGTAAAAGTTGTTTCATTTCAATAATTTCATAACATAGTAAACATTTAAAAAAATACAAAAATGTGTGTGTGCCGCAGCATCTCAAAAGGGTCGTTGCTCAGCTTGGTATTCACTCGCGTAGCAAGTGAATCGCTGATTTTCAGCAACAACCAGGCAGGAGTGACCACGAGGACGGGGCCCATAATAATTATCAATAGATGTGCCCATGAGCGTAGCCTTGACCGTGTAGTAACAACACATAGAAAATTAATAAATAAAGATTTTGAAATATAAAAGCTGTGTAGCCTATAGTATGTTTAGAAATTAAATTACATAAGGATATAATAATATAAACTAAGTAAAATGCAAAGTAAAATAAAATAAAAAATATAATAAGTGTTGAAATGAAACAACTTTTACGGATCTACTCGCGTTTATTTCACACATTACTTATTTAATGTTTATCCTGACGTTTCGAACCCTTTGCAGGGTCCGTGGTCACAGGGAGACTGAGGTGTTGGTCATCTCATAATTAGTTGGTAGCTTGTATACCCTCATTTAAATTTAATCAGGTGCGTTCCGTTTTACGCAGAAAGAGCTTACAGTATCTTTTGGTCTGGCAGTATGGTGTCGAGGCTGGGATTGAATATTTTGTATGATGGGATCCCAGGCTGGTGGTAGATTCCAACCATCTTCTCTATTAAAATTAGGATGTTTTTTAATTTCAATAGCCTCGCGTATCATCCTAGGGATGAATCGTTGTTCTTTAACGAGTATTTGTGGTTTATCAAATCTGATGTAATGGTTGGGCCCCTCTAGGGAATGTTCGCATACTGCAGACTTATTTTCGCGCCTATGCTTGACGTCGGCTATGTGTTCTTTAACACGGGTTCCTATACTTCTCTTTGTTTGCCCGATGTAAGAGAGCCCACAGTCGCAGTCCAGTTTGTACACGCCTGCATCTTGAAGGGGTATGTTGCACTTGACAGGTCGTAAAAATTGGTTGATCTTCTTCAGCGGCTTGAAGTAAGTGTTGATTGAAGCTCGCTTTAAGATATGTCCATTCTTGTCAGTGACACCTTTCATATATGGAAGTACAGCAGGTTGGCGCTCGACTGTGGTTGGTTTATTGCGTTTTCTGTGACAAAGCCGTGGTACTTTCAGTTTATTATCCTGTAGTACGTGCTTGACATGCTGAAGCTCAGCAGCCAGGTGTTGGGTGTCACAGATGCCGCGTGCTCTCTGAAACAAAGATTTCCCTACAGTAGCCAACTGTCTAGGATGGTGGTTAGAATCACCATTGAGATACCTATCTGTATGGGTTACTTTACGATACACAGTGTGACTCAAACTATGATCCGGATTCCTGATAATTAAAATATCCAAGAAAGCTAGCTTACTATCTGCCTCTAACTCCATTGTAAATTGTATTTTTGGATGTATGGAGTTAAGATGATCTAGAAAAGCAGATACTTTATCAGTTGGAAGGATAGTGAAAGTGTCATCTACGTACCGCTTGTAGAACCTAGGGGTTACCGGTGCTGTGCTCAGGGCCCTCTCCTCGAAGTCTTCCATAAAGATATCGGCGACGACGGGCGAAACAGGGGAACCCATGGCAACACCCTCTACTTGCAGGTAGTAAATGTCATTCCACAAAAGGTAGCCAGATGTTAGACAATGCTTTAATAGTACTGCATATTCATCAGGCATATCTTGTTCCGCTAGACGTTTTTTGGTAATTTCAATGCAATCCTGAACTGGTAGGCATGTAAATAAGAGCTGCACATCAAAACTAACCATAGTTTCATTGTCAGCGAGATGTAGGTCTTTGATATCGTTGACAAATTGGTAGGAATCCTTCACATAAGCTGTTGTGTTACCTCTAAGTGGTGAAAGAATCTTAGCTATATGCCGGGCCAGTCGGTAAATTGGTGAATCAATCTGGCTTACAATAGGGCGTAGCGGAGCCTTGGGTTTGTGAATTTTCGGTAACCCATACAGTTTTGGTGGTTTAGGGCAGGAAGGAATTAAATAGTTAGCATCTAGATTTAACGTTTCGGAGTTTTGTTTGACAAGATCACTAGTTTTCTTAAGTATTTTGTTGGTTTGGTTGCATTTAACGCGTTTGTACGTCTTGTCATCCGATAAAAGTATTGTTATTTTTTCGTTATAATCAGACGTATCCATTACTACCGTAGCATTACCTTTATCAGCACAAAGGATAGTTAATACAGGCTTAGCTCGCAGGTTCTTTAAAGCGAAATACTGATCACGGGGAAGGTTGGATTTCGGCAACTTGCTCCGGCGCAAGACAGACGATATGTCTTGACGTATTGCCTTAGCATCAGCCTTCCTGACGTTATTTTTAACTAAGCAATCCTCGACGTTGCTAATGATGCTTTCATACGGTATCCTGCGAGGGGCTACGGCGTAATTTAGCCCCTTTTTTAGTACCTCAACGGTGGGCCTGTCCAGTGTTT